>OX463780.1:12340191-13084528 GCA_949825025.1 Siphlonurus alternatus
AAGTTACTTTTTTATAGTTTATTATATTCCAGCACAATATAATTATTTACATTATGGCGCACCTCAGAGCTCCCTATATTACCAGGAGCATGACGTCAGCGCAATCCCCTCTATAAGAGTAATAGATGTCTTATATTTCTCTCATGTGCGTATAAGAAATTTTGGCTGATTTTGGTTGGTATCCGAGGAAACTGCAATGCTCCTGCTGCATTGGGAGAATCTGATCATGAAATTGACATATTTGTGTATTATAATTTGTAATACTCATTGTCTGAAGACATGTCACAACTAATTATGGTAGTGTCAATTGCTGGAAGCATTTTACTATATGCTGATAGCCTGATATAGTATAATAAAAAATGTGATTATTTTTTAAGAAAGTGAGAAGGTAAGGAAAAGTTATGCAAGAAAGAATATGAATATGTTGTCAGATTTATTTATACTGCAATTTTTTCGTATATATTTTTTCGTAATTATTAAGCACCAAAATATATAAGAAATATAAGAACACATAGAGCAGGCCGAGGGTAAATCAAAGAATGAGCCGAGTTGACTGATATCTGAGTGTAGCACCAGGGGTCACCAAGGCTATACAGAAATTTAATTAAATAACCATTGATTGTAGTCATTAAAAGTATAAAATTTAATTCGAGAAAAATTACATCATGAACTTCATGGTTATATGGACTATTTTATTATATTCGATATTTGCAATTTAATTTAATAGTTATAACCAGCAGTATAGTTTAATTTTAAATTTACAGTTTCCTAATCTACTGAGTCCATTCAAAAATACACAATTCTGCTATTAAGCGACAAAAAGATCGAGCGATAAAAAGAGAGAATTAAAGGTACCGAAAAAAAAATGTATCATTTGGCACAATTAAAAATCAATGTTTGAGTTCAATTTATTGTTTTTCATTTTGAACCAATGGATTCAGCAGGCCAATTTTCCAATGGAAGCAATCTTTAGTTTACAATTAAAAGTAAATTGTATAATACATGGTTATTTTTAAATTTTAATGTTTATCCTCCCCCCTCCCCCCCTCCCTACCTCTATTGTTATTATGCAGTTTGAATATGAGTTATTTAGTGCTGACTATAATACTGACCCCTAAAATATATAAAAAAAATATGTAAACATTTTTCTACTTAAATTGTATATAACTATAATAACCTCTCTCCACGCACGTGTAGCGTTATATTATAGAACTAAACATGGCACCTTGTGAATGCATGGGGGAATCACTTTTTTTTTATCCATTGAGCATATATTGTTTGCACTAATTAAAAAAAAATTTAATGTGCAATTTTATTTCATGAAATAATATATAAAAAACGTTATTTTTGATTATGTTTTTTAAAGTATCAGCTGATGTCAAAAAATGAAAACTGAGTTAGCATTGTTTTAAAATAGTTCCAGTGCTCCTACATATGGAACCGAAATAAAAAAAAATCCATCTCACATAGGTTCTCCAGAAAAAAAAAATCCAAAGTCAGAGTGAACGCGTCGCTTAACATGGGGCACTCCCTAAAAAAGACACTCGAAAGTCTCGAAAAAATACACCGTTAGGTGGTATGAAAAAAATATGACAATTAATGTTCTATGACCCGAGCTTTAACAGAAAATCGAATAAAAAAAATTCGCTCGAATGCATTTTTCCGTAAAAAAATCAAGAAAATTTCCCATGTTGATTCCCATAAGAGTTTTTCGTGATTTTATGACGGGAAAACGGATTCGAGAACGTATGTTTTTTAAACAAGTTTTGGTTAAAATGACGCGTTCTCTCTAACTTTGGAATTTCTTTCTGGAGAACCTATGTGAGATGGAATTTTTTTGATTTCGGTTCCATATGTAGGAGCACTGGAACTATTTTTAGAAAATATAACTAACTCGTCTCTTTTGTAGTAGACACTCTGTACTTTAAAGTGAATAGTGCATGAAAATTTTATCCTATATATAGTTTTCTTTTACGCGCCACACTTAATCCAGTTGCTTGCGTTGCTTGCATATTTTTTTTAGCTACTTCAATTGTAGACTTACAACAACAACAAACTTATTTTTACTGATTAACTATCTACGCCCTATAGGACAAATTATGTATTTTATTGAAATTTTACATGTAATTATATATATAAAATAGCTGTGGTAAATTTATTTATATATATACATAAAAAATTAAAAAAAAAATTTAGTTTCCATATATGGAAAAATTTACCTGCTAAATTCATTCACTATTTCAAAATTAACAACAACAAAAAAGCGTAAATCAATATTAAAAAATCCTATAATGGATTGACCAATCAAATTATATTCTCTCGGCTACTTTACCGTTAAAAAGTCTCCCCCCTTCCCTGAATAGCATACTTTTATTATATGTATTTTTTTATTCATATTTGGAATAATTAATAAATGGGCATACTTGACCAAAATGTGTCAATTGCTCCGAAATATCAACCAATCAATCAACGTAATATTTATTTTTAAAAATTATCTATAAATATAATAATTTTCTTACCCTAAACCCTTAACCAACACTAAAATAAACATAAATAAAATAATTTAATTAATCTAAAATATAAGATGATTGTAAAACAGTACCTATATTATACTTTATAAGGCTTCCGGCCTTGGTAGGACTGTATTGTTGTTTTTTATCAATATTAAAAATAAATTACACTATAGCGTTCCTACTATATATTAACATGCCATTGTAAAGGCACAATACATTTTTCTGTGAGGAATGTTACATAAAATAGCACACGAAACAGACCTGATAACTATTACAATGCTAATCTGTTAATACGAGCTTTATGTCGGGTACCTTTCTACTGCAAAATAGCACTTAAAAAAAAAAAAAAAAATAAAAAAAAATAGTTGCTTTAAAAAATTAGTAAGTGCATATTTGCCTATTATATAAACTGAAACTAATGTTATACAGAATGTGTATTATTAAAATGTTGAACTAATAAAGAATAAAATTGCAATATATTTAATTAAAATATGTTCTGCACTGCACTGATCCCCTCAGACTACTTTTTAAAATTCAAACGAGGCCTAGCATCTAAAAAAGGTTAACAATTTCTTCATTATTCGTCTTCATAATATCTGTATTGTTTTTCTCATTTACTGTATAAGAAGTAAAGCTGTATTCTCGTCCAAATAAAATTGCGAAAAAAAAGTCATGTTTCAACTCTGTGATACAAAACGAATCAGCTGTAATTAATATTATAATGATAAAATAAAAAGTAACAATATTTACTCTTACACGTGTAACACTTTATTATAATTTTAAATTTTGATTTCAGCATATTGAAAGCCAGTATCATGCAAACTCTCCAATACACAAGTGTATTAAGTATTAACCATAACTTAACTTTAACCATATAAACAGAACTTTACATTGCAATAGTGGGGGCGATTCAAGAGTTATCCAGGTTTTTATCCGCGTTTAGCTTAACCACGTTTAAACTATAACTGTTTTACGTGTTAAATCACCTGACTAAACGTGGTTAAGCTAAACGCGGATAAAAACCTGGATAACTCTTTCGTGAATCGCCCCCAATATAGATTCGAGAAAATAAGCGATTGCGAGTGTTTCGCAGAATTGAGAAATATTCTAAGTTTAAAAATATGAGTTTGAAAAAATCGCGCGTTCTCCCTACCTCGATCGCCTCGCGCGAAGACGCGTCGGCGATGACGGATTTATTAATTAAAATTAATGTAATGATACACCACTAAAATAAACTGCACCAACCCACGGCGTCACCATGCAATGATTGGGATGCAATTCACATTTATATCGTGTATTTAAAGGTTTGAGGTAACTGGAAAACCGTCAAGCTGGCCACCTCATTTGATTTGATTTTAATTATTTTATAGTCGAATTAACAGCACCGCTGATGAATTCAACGGCACCACCTCAGTTGTGCACCATGATCCATTGTTCTATAAAAAGTATTTTTTCCGTTTTGACCGTTGTAAGGCGTCTTAAATTGTGGATAGAAAATCAGCTGTTCGGGTATTTTTTAAAATAGGCAACCTGCATTGCGGACAAATTTTTTAACTTTATGTTTCTAGCTCGACGTTGCTTGAATTCGGTGATCTAACGAGAACAGTTCAATGCCAGCATATCATGCTAACCACTCGACGTCGCCTCGGAAAATTTCCACTTGCAGCCTTATTAATCATCATGTCTCATAAGAATAACATAGGGCATGGTGATTAACAAGTCTGCAAAGGGAAATTTTACAAGGTGATGAGTGTACATTATTGGGGTTAAAGTGATCGGAATAGTCTTTCAACTTTCAACCACTATATAATATATTCATGCATTTAGATTTTTTTAATTCAATCGAAAAGGAAATGAATCGAAAATGAAATGAGCCGAAAAGGAAATGAACCGAATTGGAAATGGCGAGACGAAGAGGAAATGAACTGAAGAGGAAATAAACCGAATCGGAAATAAACCGAATCGGAAATGAACCGAAAAGGAAATAAACCGAGGAGGAATTGAGCCGAAAAGGAAATGGGCCGAAGAAGAAATAAACCGAAAAGGAAATGAACCGAAAAGGAAATAAACCGAAGAGGAAATAAACCGAAAAGGAAATAAACCTAAGAGGAAATGAACCGAAAAGGAAATAAACCGAAGAGGAAATAAACCGAAAAGTAAATAAACCGAAGAGGAAATGAACCGAAAGGGAAATCAACCGAAGGGGAAATAAACCGAAAAGGAAATAAACCGAAGAGGAAATAAACCGAAAAGGAAATAAACCGAAGAGGAAATGAACCGAAAAGGAAATAAACCGAAAAGTGTACAGTGTTGCCAGATTTTACAATACCTCCCACCACTTTGTTAAACGGAGGCGTGGCGAGGGCGTGGCCAAGTAAAAATTTCGGTTTATTTCCTCTTCGGTTCATTTCTTTTCGGTTCATTTCCTCTTCGGTTTATTTCCTTTTCGGTTTATTTCCCCTTCGGTTTATTTCCCTTTCGGTTCATTTACCCTGTCCCATAAAAATAATATTTTTTTAAGGAGGTTCGCTAATTAATGTACATGTTAAGTATATGTTAAGCATAGCTCTCGAGCCATAAATGTATTTTCTTCAGTTTTATGCTCTTGCACTTGCAACGCACACGTATTATAAGTTCTCTGCTTTACAAAAAATGTTGCTTGTTTTTTACAGCAGGTATTGTGTCGAAAAGACCATGACTAGGCCCAATCATTACCTGCAGTTCATAATTTAATTTTAATATAATAAAATATACAAATTTTTTATTTTAATTTAATATAATATATATAAATATATTATAGTTTTAATATTTCTGGTATAAAACGCATCACGATAAAAACTAGGCCAAATAAAGCAAATAAAAAAAAAATGCACTTACAATATTATACATATTTTGTGTTCAATATCTTATAGTCTTGGTTAATATATATATATATATATATATATATATATATATATATATATATATATATATATATATATATATATATATATATATATATATATATATATATATATTCTTTTTTTTTTTTTCATTTTCTCCTTTGCCCGGCCGTGCAAACAAATAATAATAAACATGTACTCATATTTAATTTTTTGTACGCGCGTGCATAGCGTACTTATTTTTTATTGGGACGGCCGGGACGGCTCAAAGCGAATAAAGCGACTTTTATTTGAAATTATCAAAACGCTATGTATAATTAACGATGGAATTGATGAACGGTGACATATAATATATGCGCCACAGGGCAAAGCTGATTTCTGCTTACTTTCGGCGCTTTCATGAAGCTTTTTACACGCATTTTAAAAAACTAAAAAAACACGCGGATGACTACTGGAGTCGGACTATATATAAAGTTCTTTCGTCAACCCTGCCTGCTCGTGTTCACTATTAGTTTATTAATTTTATTTAATTGTATACCTGATCATGAATGTTGAATTGTATATAGATTTAATTAATTTGCTTTAAGAAACCATTTTCTCTAATTTATTTGGATTTGATTACTAAATTCCCTCTGCAGCGGGATTTTTCAAAAACTTGAACCTCACAACAAATTTAATAATTCTGGCTGCAACTGCCATGGGTGCACAAATAAGTAACAGATGGAAGCTCTAAATTTACTTATGTAAAATAATATTACATTGACAAAGACTATATTCAGTTTAATTACTTTAATTTATATTATTATTATTACGCAGGTATACTCAGGTCTAATTTTGCTGCAGCCTGCAGTATTAATTTGGATAACAGCAACTGCAATATTATAAGTGAAGATGCCATGCATGTTTAAATATTATAACTAGGGCGGGGGGGCCTTCACGAAAAGGCCCCAAATCAGTGTGCAGTGATCATTTGCAATGCCATGGCAGTCTTAATTTTTCAAAAAAAGTTTCAACGGGTTCGAAGAAATTGCAGGGGTTTTAATAGGGGGCTTGGATTTGATAATAATCATGTTGTGAAAAATATTTGCATCAAAAAATGTACAGAAATGAAAAATAAATAAAATTTGTAATAAAAAATAATAAATAAAGCGAAGATACAGCACCTCTGAGTCGAGTAGGTCCACTTTCTTTTGTCACCATTTATTACAAAGTCGTCAGCAACAGCAAAGCGAATCGTAGAAGGTGGGGCTCCTTAATCGGATGAAACCGGGAAAGCGGAATTCGGTAGGACTTTTTAATCGGATGAAACCGGGAAACCGAAAAGCGGAAGAGGGCTTATCAGATGGAACCTGGTAGCGGACAGAGATTTAAAATAAATTCAGTAACCATTCACATTTTACCTTACAAGTCTTGGTATCTGAGTCAACCTCGCTAGTCGGCGGTCAGAGAACGAATGACTGTTGAGAATGTCAACGACATTCTCAGAAATTTTGAAATCACGTCCTCTCGCCGTTCCCAACAAAGCTTGTTTACCCGTTGCCATGGCAACGACGATCCACAAGCTGTGACGTCATGCGCATTACGGGGCCGCTCGATTATTGGCGGCAATCCGTTCAAACCGCGGTGCACGTGCTATATAATATGCATGAAACGTGTTTCCCACCCAATAATGATCACCAGCAGATTTAAATAATGCCGCCCGCTTTTTTTTTTTTTTTTAATTTTCCACCTTCTCCGTTCATTTCCAGTTCTCGAAAGTACTAAATTCGAGTTTATGGCATAATTTTACATGATACTGGACTGTAGAATGAAGATTGATATGGCTCGCAACGCGTAAGAATAAAAAACATGCGTTCGTCACGGGTCCGCCATTCATACGCAGCTCGGCTCCTTCGGAGACCTCGCCTAACCATACAATGGAATAAGATAGTGTTGGCCTTTCGAAATACAGCTCGGCTCGTTCCTCGCCTCGCTTAAAATTCTTGGATGGATGCGTGCGGGCAATGAATAACATTGCCAACTCATACGCAGCTCGGCTCGTTCCTCGCCTCGCTTAACATTGAATATCAATTGAAGTGTTATTCTTATCGTTGAATAATGGTCATTTTCAAACTCCAGGGATGTTTTTACCTATAGAAAGTCAATTTATTATTTTAATTACCCATAAATAACACCTGTACATTGAAAAAATGCATGAAATTGAGCATAATATAGTGCATATACGAAAAATAGGTATTTCGCCCGCCGCCATCTTGTTTTTCGAGATATGCAAAATCCGAGGCCAGATTCGTGATCAGCGTGCTTGATATAGTCAGAAACCGTCGAAAACTCAATTTCGATTTTTCCCCCTATCTTCCCCATGTATAAGCGGTGAGAGAAGGGGTACCCCTTCTGAAATTTTTGTCAAAAACATAAAAGTCCAAAAATCTCGAGAACTATGGGTCGCAGCTTAAATCTGAAGACTGCATCTTGTCCGGCTCAAAAAACTGGTCTAGAAAATTTGGACAAAAAATTTTTCGGGACAAACACTTTACCGAAATCGGGATTTTGGATATCGAAAAATTCGTATCTTGGATCGGGCCGCGTGGGCCCCCTATGTGCCGGAAAAATCCCAAAATTGGTTTTTGGGCATTGTTTTGGGTCCCCTACAACCTCCCGTCGAGAGTTTGCTCGAAAAAAAATTCCTTCCCCGAGTTTGGCGCAACCCGTAAAAAACGAGTATTTTGGCCGGCAGATCCGCCCGCAATGCTAATCAAATGGCCCCATGTTATTCTTATGGGGATTTGAGACCCAACTTTCGTTTTCGAAAAAACGCACTTTCGGTGGTCGCAGGGGGTCGAGTCGGGTATCAAATTGAAGGGCACATGGTGTAGAGTCCATAAAGTGTCAGAACAAAGTTGTGGAACGTTGCGCTCTGCCGCCATATTGGATCCAAAACGCGTACTTTGAAGGGGGGGCCCTTCGGGCCCCGTAAGACCCACATTCTTGAAACGCATATTTTTAGGCGTGGGACGCTTAGTTTTAACAGGATTCAACAAAAAAACACCATGTCAATGACGTAAAAAAAAAAGTTATTCGGGAAAAGGATGCGTTTCCAATGTTATCCTTATGGGAGGAGGTTGTTTTACATTTCCCGCTTGCCTGGGCCAACCCTCATAGTTGGCATCGATTTGAAAAAAGTTTCTAAAAGAAAAAGAGTGTGGGCAACTTTCATACTGCGCGGAATTTTCGATTTCAGGTGTGCTCAAAAGTTATTCGAGGGGGAAAGTGGTCGATTTTTAGCATGCGTAAACCCTATGTTCCCATGCGATTTTTTGACTTTTTTGAAAATTGAAAAATCGAGCCGAAGAAAAGTTAGGACTTGCCAAAAGCTTTCAGAAAAGGTCTTAAACTCGTTCCAAGCCGAAAAATTGCCGAAACTGTTGGGGGGGTTCACCAGATTGAAGCTTGCAAAAAAGCTTTTGAAAACTACCCCTCTGGAGGGGGCCCAAGGGGCCCCAGGGGCCCAAATTGATATTGGTCAGATAGCCCGTTAAATTTGAATCCTGATGGATCCCAATATAAAAACAGGGGGCCCCTTCGGGGCACCTTTTATGGGGTCCAAAAATAAAAGTTGCACCCCTAGGGGTTTCGGGTGCCATACTGTACAGATCTGGCCATAGCACGGTAAGTATGCTTCGGAGGTGCCATGTTTGTATTTGGCGAAGCTGCGCCGTCTGTCGGGACACACTTTTGCCGTGGAAACCTTCGCCATAGCTCTTCAATCTAATGATTTAAGGTAAGGGCCGTAAAACACCTTTTTTTCGAGGTCCCAACCTTCCGGGGCCCACAGCTGCGGAACCAAAACAGATAGGAGGGAGCTCAAATGAAGCTAAAAGATGCCCGACGCAGTCTTCTAAACGATTCGACCGAAAAAAGTTTCAGTTACTAACTTAAAATGACTTTTTCGGCAAAAACCGCAAAAACGGCGATTTTTTTTGATAAAATCACTAAAACGGCCATAAAAAATTTTTGGGGCACAAATTCAAAAATAACACCTCCCATATAAAATTTTACGTCCCGGGCTACATTTCGCCCATTGGGACCTAAGCTCTAACTCTCAAAACCGCTTACCGGTGGTTTTTTAAAAAAATTAACATTATCGCTTATGGCGGGCGAACGGTGCGCCGGACGCCATCTTTGAAGGCAAAAAGTAGGGGTAGCGCATGTTACCTAAAGCCGTTTTTGGGGTCAAAACGTCATTTTTCGGAAATTTTTGAAATTTCGGGAATTTTGGAAATACCCCCCGGGAATTTTTGGGAATTTTTGGATTTTGAAAATGACGGGTGGGGCCCTTCGGGTCCCACCCGGGACGCGCCCTGCGGGCGCGGCGGGGCCCTGCGGGCCCCGCGGAGGGCCCTCCGGGCCCCTCAAAGATTCTTGACCATGCATTTCAAATCAGAGATTTAGTGCTTTTAATATAATATAATAAATAAATAAGATGGATATAATATATTACATATATTTATTCATAGCTGATATAAGACGCCCAGTGGAAAAAATTCCCACACTTGAAAATTATGAGAATCATATATTATATTAAAATATGTTCTCCTCTACACCCCATCAGCAGCTAAAAATCAGGTACAGACTGGTACAGTGTAACAAATTCGATCTGGATCTGTATATAGCTAGTTTTTGAGTTACTAATTTTTAAAGTTGACTATATATGGAATTAAGTTCCATTTATCCGTGTTAAGGGTAAGGTAACGTGAATCAGCTGATTTTTAGTCCCATTTGATTAACATGTATTAACAAATCCAATCAAATTAATTAATTAATTGATTCTGCAAAAAAATTGAGAGAGATTTTAGTACCTAAAAGCCATAGAAAAAATTTCAAGACAATTATTCGAGCCAATTTTTTTTTTATATATATATGTATTAAGTTTTTAATTTGGCTCGCTATGGGAAATTAAGCCCCACGATGAAAATTAAAAAAATTAATTAAAAAAAAAATAGTTTGAATAATTGTATTGAAATATTTTCTATGGCTTTTAGGTACTAAAATCTGTCTCTCCAATTTTTTTCATATGTATATATATTTTTTTTTGAATTTGCTAAGGTTTACATGTTAATCAAATGGGACTAAAAAAATACAGCTGATTGGCATTACCTTACCCTTAAATTAATTTTCTTAACATTGGGCGTGTTACCTTAATTACACCCTTAGGTGCATATATTACATCTCAGATGTGATGGTTCAGCCTGTCTCGTGACGCCACTGCATGTGGTAGCTGATGGTCAAACAGCTCACATGTAGTCACAGACAAAAAATATATGCAACTCATGACATAATACTCCAACAAACTGAATATATATTATGTAATAGAGGGCGGCCAGGAAAGGCTCCATGGAATCCAGCATACACTTGACCTTGTGGGTATTTGCCATACATCCTTTTTAGTTAGGATAAGAAAAAGTAATTACGTAATTTGCAAAGAGGAAAATAGGAGAAGTGCTAAAACTTAGATACATGGAGTATCAACCTCAATTTTTTATTGCAGAAATGGATAGAGGGTGCAAAGTTATGCTACCCTAATTTTTTTCAGATTTTTGAGAGCCCGGGAAGTATTTTAAAAAAATTATTGAAAGTTCTTTTTGTGACGTCACAAGACGCCGCTCTTTAAGAAAAAGATAGGACTTGCCGCCGCGTGACGTCACAAAAAGGACTTTCAATCATTTTTTAAAAATACTTCCAGGGCTGTAACAAATCTGAAAAAAATCAGGGTAGCACAACTTTTCACCCTCTATCCATTTTTGCAATAAAAAAAACTGAGGTCGATACTCCATTGAACTTAATGAACTAATCTGTTGATAAGATTTGACATTTTATGGAATATTAATACTGTAAATTTAATTTAGTTTTACATTTAGGCGTTTGAATAAAACTCCCACTGAAAGTTACTTTGCGCATTATAGTGAGCCAGCTATGAGATGTAATATCCAAATAGGTTCCCAATTTCAGTAAATATATTCTGCATTGAGGTTATTACATTATATATTATTACGGTAAAAAAAATATTGAAATAGGCAGTTTATAATTTAATAAAGTGAATAACCAAATAAATAATAAAAAAACAATTATTTATAAAATGCTTTAATTATTGTAAAAAATAGCAATATATAATTCTTTTTATGCATTTCAGGTTCTTTTTTTTTTTTTGTTTTACAACATTGCAGATCATAACATAATTATCATTATATAATTCAAAATAATTGTTACATTTTATTTACAAACAATCAATTTACTTAAACAGCTCCACAGAAAATTTACTTCTTAAGACCTTTTTTTCTAGTTTAATTAAATCAAGTTCACACAGCATATTCATGCAAAAATATGTCCCTTCTGACAATAGATGACTGCAGTATAAACGAGAACAGTAAATTTTATCTGTGAATTATAATTTCAATGTAGATGAATATTATTTTAACAAATGGTAAAACTGAGATTACAAATAATTCATTTAGTTTATATTACAATTATAAATTGTTACTAACTTTAAATTGATGTTATTTGTCCCACAGCAACCACATTAACATTCATGGGAAAAAAAAAAAAAAAATAAAACTGGTAAGCATGCAGATCCGTTTTCCATTAAAAAAATGTGATTGGTATTTAATTTCCTAAGGTAAAATTAAACTTCTGTTAAAAAGTAGATACTGTATTTCCAAAAAAGATCATTCACAATTATATTGTTGAGACGGAATCTATTCATTTGCAATTCTGCATGTCTCTTTATTTGATGAAATGTGTAATGAAAGATTAAGTTAATTAGTAGGGAGAGCATAAAAACAAGCTACCAAACATCAACAACTTAACATTGCTTGTTAACAAAATATAATCTTTATGTCCATTTCTTGTACAGTCTTCAAAATAAACAACAGAGGGAACAATTAAAACTGACAACAATACACCAATTAAAGATAAAGCAAAAAAATAATCATAAATCAAAATTATTGCACAAAACTATTATTGAAACAGATCGTTGCTTGGTGTAATTATCAAAATAAAATCATATAATATCTAAGTATATTTGCATATAAATCTATCTACTACTATTCATTAATACACTTTATACAATATATAACAAAACAAAATACCATTTTTTTCTTTATAATATAATATTACAAAAATCTTAAACACCTTCTAGCAAAATTAGCATTGATACATTGAGTATAGCATATTTATATATATAAGTATTTTTTTTTTTTTTTAGTTTTATTAGTTTTATTTTTTTTTTTTTCAATCTTTAAATAATAATAATCTGAAACCTGGTACAGCAAGTCTCATAAAAGTTTAATACACACACACAAAAAAATAATAATTCTTACAAAAATTCATTGAACTTTTTTTCTTAAAATATTCATTCTACTTTGACATATTACATTATACCATAAGAGGCTCAAATTAATAGCACCATTCTTAAATGTAGTAAAGCACTCGGCACATTTATTAGTGTCCCCCACTCCCGGTGTCCACCATCTGAGCCAGCAGCAGGTGGGCTCGTCACTCAGTTCTTCAGGGGGTCCAAACTCTCCAGAGAAAAGTCATCGTTGCCAAACGTCAGCCCACGACTGAAGCCGTCCTGAAAAAAACAAGTTTGATAAATATTACGGCTTCACGTAATTTAGATCTTGGTAACAAAGTTGAGATTGATGCATAAGCGAGTCTTTATAAAAAGTACATAACTTTTGAAAAAAACTGATAAGAAAATTTCCTCCATTAACTGTAGTGCTAAATCTTCATTATTATTATTATTATTATTATTTTTTTTAGTATTAAGGCTATAAATTTGAAAATATGTAGCTCTTTTCTCTCAAATTAGATTTTTTTTTTTAAATATTTATACTAATTTTGTAATTTTATCTTACTACAGCATATTGTGCTGATCAAGATTTTCTTCTGATACCTTGATTTAATGGTGAAAAGGCTATTTTGTGCAGTTGATATTTTTAATACAGATATATAGTATTTAGCTAAGAATGTCAATACCAAATAATTAGCGGATTTGAAGTTCTTTGTTAATTGAGTAGCAATTTTAAATTTTAGGTCAATATAAATACATTTTCAGGGTCAAAAACAGCCCTTTGCACTTTCTCAAGATTAACATCCCTGAAAGGTGAACTTAACCAAAAAGTGCAAAGATTTAAAGCTGACACTCCCATAATAATATATAATTGTTTATTTGCACACGTAAAAAAAACAGATAAGGAGCTTTAAGGGTAAGGTAACGCCACCAATGTTAAAAAAAATCCCTCACACAAAAATTCTGAAAAAAATTTAAAATGTTCTCCTCTACACCCCCTATCAGTAGCTAAAATATCAGGTATACAAATTCGATCTAGTTTTTGAGTTACGAATTTTTAAAGTTGACTAATTTAACATGGGATTTCCATTTCTCCATGTTAAAGTAGTCAACTTTAAAAATTCATAACTCAAAAACTAGATCGAATTTGTATACCTGATATTTTAGCTACTGATAGCTACTGATTTTAGCTACTGATTATTATTATTATTATTATTATTATAGGGGGTGTAGAGGAGAACATTTTAAATATTTTTCAGAATTTTTGTGTGAGGGATTTTTTTTAACATTGGTGGCGTTACCTTACCCTTAATAAGCTAGAAAAACACTCCCTAATTAGCAAAATTAACAAGAATTATTTCAGATTTCTTCAGCACCTATTTAGTGACTTATTATCGTGATTGCGTCTAATTTGCCAGTCTTACATCAGCAATTTAGAATTTTTTTACTAACAAGTAAGTTGATCTTGGCAAATTAGATTCTACCTTGCTGTAATGCTAAGCATACCATCAAGAAATCACTTTTATTGTTAATTAACTAAATTGTCTGGCATACACACTGGGTATTTAGGAGCACCAGAGAGCACTGTGAATAATATTGGAACATTGGAAAAAAACAAGTTCCGCCATTGGTAACCAACCAACTTTTCTAGTATTTATTTAGTTTTAGCAACAGAATCAATAGATAGATTAAATAATATATCACTTTTGTGGGCTTTTTATACAAAGAAGTTTCACCTTCATCTCGAGGATACGTTGGTCCAGGACGCTCAGGGTGCTCTCTAGTTCCTGCGATGACGGCTGTTGGGGAGAGCCAAAGTCCCCCATGCCAAAAGGGTCTTCCTCCCCAGCGCGAGGATTGAATGGCTCGGAGTCAAACAAGTCCTTAGAGCCGTTCATCTGGTTACTCGAGCGACGAGTCTCACGCGGTGGCTTTGGGGGAGGAGCGACTGGAAACAATTGAACGTTAGAACGATGATGATTTGGGCCCTCGTTAGAGTTGGGCATTGTACACATTAAGTTACTACAAGATATCCCTTCAGATATGTAAATAAGTGGTAGGTTTACTGTCATTCACACCTGGGGGTCTGTCTGAAACTTGGTCTGACTAAATTTAATAAACAGCCATCTGTTAGTCATGTAGAAGACTAAGAAGCCTAAACTTCCATCTCTAATATCAGAGCGTTATTTTGTGAAGGCAGGTTGCTGTAAACTAAGTAAAAGCCACAATAACTATTTCTTTGCCAAAGCGAGGCAATAGACAATAATGGTTGCATTTTTTTATTACATAATTAAAAAATATACATGACATTATGCTTTTCTGAAATTTTTCAGATTTTTTGGAGTGCGGGAACCAGTTTTAAAAAAATATTTAAGGGTAAGATAACATGAACAATCGATTGTTGGTAGTCCCATTTGATTAACATGTAAACCTTAACAAACTCATAATAATTCTGATTTTTTTTTTGAGAGACAGTTCTTGGCACCAGAAAAATGTGGAAAAAATTTCAAAACAATCGGTCGATCCAATTTTTTTAAATTAATTTCTTAGTTTAGGTCTCCATGGGAAAGCCCTATACTGAAAATTTAAAAAATTCATTTAAAAAAATTGGATCGACCGATTGTTTTGAAATTTTTTCCACATTTTTTTGGTGCTAAGAACTGTCTCTCAAAAAAAATTCAGAATTATTATGAGGTTGCTAAGGTTTACATGTTAATCAAATGGGACTATCAACAATCGATTGTTTGTGTTATCTTACCCTTAAAGTACCTGAATTAGGGTGGTACACCTGATGGGACAACTGTGACGTCATTTTGTTGTACTATGATTGGCTATTGATTACGTCACGGTTGCTGTGATTGGCTATTGATGACGTCAAGGTTGTCCCATCAGGTTGTACCACCCTAATTCAGATATTTTAAATATTTTTTTAAAATTAGATCCCGCACTTCAAAAAATCTGAAAAAATTCAGAAAAGCATAATGTTATGTATATTTTCATAATGTTATGTATATTTTCTAATTATGAAATAAAAAAATGCAACCATTACTGTCTATTACCATCAGCACAACACCAAGCCTCGTCATGTAATGGAGTACCTTCCTCCGTACACCACTGTAGAAGCAATGATGACATTTCATTGGGAAACATAGTTTTTGGGGTGGCTGCATGAAGAACGAATAATTTTATATCCCTTTTTTTAATATAATATTATTATGTTCTTATAACTATTTTTGCTGAATGAACATTTTTAACTTCTAGAAACTAAGATCTATTTATTATTACCACCTGCCATATATCTTCAATGTCCCATTCTATTGATAACACATTATGAATCCTGTCAACAACACTCACTGAGCGGCGGTGGGACTTCGGAGTTTCCGTTGCTGAGATGGTGGTGACCGTTGCTGACGTTGTTGTTGATGTTCTCGTGGGCGCGGGGGTTGAAGTCGTCGTCCAACGCTTCGTCCAGCAGCAGACCTTGCAGACGTGTGCCCACGGTGGGAGCAGCAACTCCTCCAGAGCCCAGCAGGTCTCTGCAACAACATACGTCAAGTTCCTCATACTGTAGACACAATCAACAAGTTATCATGGGAAGACAGTCTCTTAGACCGGTGGATCTATGTACCTATTTTTAATACATTTTATTTAATGTCCTTCGTCAGTAGAAAGAGCTTACAAGCAAGGATGTTGAGGAAGTAACAGTTATTCATTCATGACAAACAGAAAATATGCAGAATTAATGTTTTCAAATTAATTAATAACTCCAATAATTACGTAGAATTTTATTCAATACATTTATAACAATTTAGCTTTTAAATGGAAAAAAATCCACAAAGTGTAACACTTGAAACCTGTATGGTCTATAAGCTGGCACTAGCTTTCAATTCATTCAGAGATAACATGTATTAGCTAAATTGAAATGTGAATGTTTTTATGATAAGTAATAAATTTGATTTATTATATATGCTTTTTAACATAACATGGTCTTAGAATACAAGTGACGTAAACATCATAATTATAGACCTTATTTCACATGTACATAAGGTATATAGTTGCATCAAAACCCCGTACTTTATAACACTTATATGTTGAGGTGATGGTTACTCACGTGATAAGTGAGGGTCTCTCGAAGGCTCGTGGTGGGACTGGTGGTCCCTGCAGACTGCTGCCGGGTGGGGAGACTCCTTCGCTGCTCGTGGTGCTGCCGCCGCTGCTGCTCACGTACATTGGCTCCGGGGTGGAGGGGGGCTGCAGACTCAGCAGCTCCCCAGTTGCCTCAGACGCAGCTGCGCTGGCCACGCTGATGGCCGAGGTGTCTGTGATGTCGCTCAGCTGCTGTCGTCTCAGGTACTCACGCACCTCACCCTGTACAGACACGAGAATGAGAAGCTGTCAGTGAAATAAAACCACTCAGACTGTATTATTTGTTGAAAGGCATACCCTCTTTGTATAAAAAGGGACCACATTTTCTTTGTCTTACTTCATACAATCATCTAGAACCTTTCATCAGGATGTTCGGAAAAAAATGCTTGTAAAGTTATAAAAAAATTACTACTCAAGTTCTCCTTTTATAGTATAAAAGAGTTTCTAGGAACTGATGTGACTGTATTTATTGATCATTATATGCAGCAAATTGTCGTAGCGTAGTTACATCTAATTGTTTTATATATGAATCAATATATATAGGATTTGATTGATTGATTTTATTGGATGTGTTTTGAATGTTTTGATGAAGATATTATGCATGTTTTGTTGTGTGTTCGTCGGATTGATATTGACATGATCTATATTACTAATGTAATCTACAGATTGAAATAAAATTCTATTCTAAAAGAGGAGGTCAAAAAATAATTCTTTGATTTTTTTTTGTGTTTTTTTAAATACTGCAACATGCTTAAGATTGAGATCAAAAGATATTGTGTAACCTGGAGGCTCCGTTCAACGTGCCTATGACGTCATTGCATTTTTACATTTTTTATTTGACCAAAGAGTGTAATGACGTCATAGGAGTGTCGGACAGAGCCTCCTGTCACGTGCCTTCTTTAAATCTCCATTTTAGGAATGATGCGGTACTAAAAAAAAAAAAATCGTAAAAAATTCAAAGGTTTATTTTCTAAACTCCTCTTTCGATTGGGTCAGTAAAAAAAGTCCTGTAAGCTCATTATGTCACTTACTCCTGCAATACTGCAGGTCAAGGTCACGAAGGACTCACCTGAGGGGCCAGGGCTGCAAGGTCGCGCAGACGACGCTTCAGCTCGGCGTTCTCGGCCTCGAGGTGTCGCGAGCGTCCCTGCAGAGCCACGAGACGCTGCTGCACGGCAAGCTCCTTGCCAGACGTCTCCAGAAAGCGACGGTACGCAAGCTCGAAGGCCTGGCCGATCGTCAATGTGATCTCTTCAGCCTGCAAACACCAAGATGCTAGTGAAACATCAGGAGGGCACACTATTCATTAATAAAACAACTCATTTGTACTAATTTATTTTAAAAAAATCTTACTTAAATTTTAAATAATAATAATAATTATTGGAAAGAATTAGATGTATAGAATTAACTTTATTAATTTTCCCATTTTGTGGGAAAGCATAAAAATAAAAAAATAGAAAAAAAAACATGAATAGAATTTAAGCAAATTAATGTACTTTGTATTTTAAAATCAATTAAATTTCTTAATTTCCATAATCTCAATTAAAACGAAGTAACGAGACTCACAAGCTTGTCACTGACGAAAACAAAACACATGTGCGTGTCCGAGTCCGCGTCCTTGGCGATAAAACTGAAGAATCTCTTCTCGCCCTTGTCGTCCGCGCAGTACGAAATTCGGTGCAGCGGGTACTGGTGCAGGATTCGCTTCGCCCCCTTGGGCTCCTGCACGGCCACACCATCCACGCTGATGGTGAGCTCCACCTTGGGGGACGAGCTCTTGCCGCCCCCGACCCCCAGGCCCCCGCTGCCGCCCTCCGCCTTGCGCAGCTGCTCGCAGAACTTAAGCTTGCGGATCCCCTCCTTGACCACCTCGATACCCTTAGGCTGGTCGACACGAGTGCTGCCCAGAAACTGAAACAGACATGTCACCTTATTACGACACAAAACTTCCTTATATAGGTTATAATATTAGGGATACACTCGTCGCCTTGGAAAATTACCCACTTGCAGTCTTGTTAATCACCATACCCTGTGTTAGTCTTAAACGGGGCATGATGATTAACAATGCCGCGAAGGGAAATTTTCCGAGGCAACGACTGTACATGAGACGCTATTAAAAACCTATCATTGATATTAAGGTAACTCGTTTCCCGAAGCTTATATTTATAATATTATAATAACTGGTAATTAAGGGTTAATTAATCCACGGGAGGGTAATTAAAGGGTGATGGTCTTACCACAACCCCCTGGAATATAGGATTCCAGGGGGTCGTGGTCTTTCCTTGTATTATAAAAGATTTCATAAAAAAAAAATCCTCTCAAAAAATAAAATAGAAATAACACTGAAAGATATAGCACACTGCTCCCCCAAAAGATGACCTTTTTTGTTCTATAAATAATAATATCTCTCTAAGACATTCAAAAAAATTAACAACAACAACAACAAAACTGAAGGAGAGGCGAAAGGTTTATATAAATCCAATAAACAAATAATTCACAATTTATTTACCAAAATTAAATCTTATATATAAAGTTAACATAAAAAACAAAAAAAAATCAGCACGAAAATAGTTTGATCCTTTCATTTTATATTTATATATACGAGACGTTTTGAAATTAAGACAATATAATACATTTTACATCCCACATGCACACGGAGTATTTAGTGTATAAAATAATAAAAATTGATAAATTATTGAATTATAAAATACAAATTTATAGTTTTTATACGGTATTAAATACTATCGTAATAAAGAAATTATATATATAATTGGATGTTATGAATATCCTAGCTTGATATGTTATTTTGTATTATTTTATCAGTATATATACTTCGTAAGTCTTGTGCTGCATTGTGTTAAATCGACGCAAGGTCAGATTTGAAATGTAAACAAAAAATATACGTGATTTGAGTTTATTAAATATTTTTATTATATTAATCGTATAACAAAATTACTATTTCGAAGTAGGTTATAAATATAATATACTTTGTCTATATGAACGAGAACATTATTATTGTTATACTCCGCGGTGGTACCGTGACAATGATATGCACGGTGACCTGAATCGTGCATGCATCATTCTCCCTCATTATTCCATTGAGAGAGGGCGGGGCTCGCGCGGACAGTACCATGTAAATTATGTGACCTCATATTATAAGGGAAAAACTGTACGTTGTTGAGTCGGAGGATAAATAATAATGATGCATGTCGAGATTGTCTATAGCAGCTGATTAAATCGAGCAAATCGGTGTTGATGCATATGTCGACTCCATTGAACCCAAAGATTGTAAGTAGATAGAAAACTGATTGCATATTATATTACAATATTAAATAGTCCAGGCATGCGATGATCGCGAATTCCAATGATCCCGAGGATTTTTAGTCTCCATATGAAAGCCGCCACTCAGTGAACAACTTACAATCTTTGCATTGAGTTGAGAAAAAGGACTAAATAACATTAACTAAAAAAAAAAAAAAAATATTGACTTAACCATTTCTTGAGTTTCTTTATAGCTTTATACCAATAAATTCCTTTTGCCTGGGACTTCTGGGAGAGATAGCAACAATGCACAGTTCAACAATATATATGACGTATAGATATAATACATGACTGAGAATGCAAAACATCATAGTTGCTGAAATCAAGGATTTCTAAGCCCTCTGCATGTATGTTTTACTATATTGACTGTTTAAAACTGAATGAGAGCAAAATATCCCAAAGACTGGAGCTGTATAATTATTATTTATATGGAGCATGGGGGGAGCTAGGGGACGACCCGAACTCTCTTCCGACCTTTATCAAAGTTATCATGATAAAGAAGGGTAATTATAAAATGTATAACGGTATGACGATGTTTACAAAGAAAGTGCAGCTGATGAAACTATAAGACAGATATCATTAACACAGCGAGGTACTCTCTCCTCAGAAAATATTATGACTTTCGAAAGTACTTGCAATCTATCTGATCGTGTGGCATTGTTCAAGATTCGCAAACAAAGAACGTGCAACATTATCGGTGAATCTTCATGCAATAAAGTGAGCGATACTTTTAATATCTCTAATAATATATCGTACGATTCTGCAGCAGCAGACATATGCCTCTGCCATCATTGATATAAAACGATACAAGTTGCTCTGAAAACGTTAGCAAAAATCTACGGTCGAACGAAATTCCGTTCCGTTTTGACGATATGCTTGTATAACTCTTTATATAAAACAAGCTTATACAAAGATCATACCGTTTGTTATGTTACATTTTTGTACTGAAATCATACAAGACAGTTTCTGGGACAAACATATTTAAAAAATTCAGTTACGAATATGCATGCAATGTATCAAATGTATGGCCACTGCATGCTATAATCTACAGGTATAAGCTGCAAGAAGCGAGAAGTCAGCTAACGGCTAGTGGTTGCCAGCAGCAGCAGGATTGACGCCTAAACTTGGGCCGTGCATGGCCTGCTTTCCTAGCCACGACCTCCTCCCACGATCCTGCTGTACACCTCTGCGCACAAAAACATGCTCCCGTAATGCTCTTCAAGGATTTGACATTTTTCTTATTGAAAAAAAAACTCAAAGACAAAATTATTAGAACGTAACATATTATAAGAAAAAATGTATTCAATACAGAACGAGTATTAAATTTAACCTTGCAATCCAGCATATGAGAGAACTCACCGCAAACAGAAATATAGAACCAAATTTAACTTTTGTCTTTTTTTTTTATTAATTAAAACACATTGGGGGGCATTCACAAAGCATTTTAACTCCAATTTTAGTCCCAAGTGGGGGTTAAAGTGCTTTGTGAATGTCCCCCATTATCAATATAAGCATGACAAACATTCTAACATGATTTAACGTGCATGCACTGCAGACTGGGGACGTTGATAATTATATTTAAGCTACGACAATGTAACTCTAATATACATTAAATGCAATTTCATATATTTTCTTATGTTTATCCGAGATGGAAAGCCCAACATAACATCATGAACATAAAATAAATAAAGTTTCAAGGACGATCTGCTTCAATTTTTGAAAAGGTACACTGTATTAATTCACAAGATTGGAAAACTATATATCTGTGGACCAAGGGACCATGTATGTACAGAGGCGAGTCATGGAACAGGTTGTGAGTACCACGTGGGCTGCTGCTGTGAGTGACATTTACGAGCAGCAAGGGTGAATGCCCTCGCCACGTCACCGCGCCCCCGGCCGCACTGTCACCAACGCTGCATATTAACAAACTGTGTTGTACACCTCTGTACAGCACAAACTTCATCCCTGGTTCCTTCATCATTCTACGAGATAAAACTTTTTTAGGAGTGCTAAATCGTCCCTCGTCATCAATAATGAGCTATCTGCAGGCTCGGACTTGGAAGTTAGGGGACAGTCAGGGCCATATTAGGCATTACAGGCAAAAGGGGCCACCTGGAAGGGGGCCTTAGGCCACTTTTTGTATGCTTTTCATGTTAAAAAGTGGAGAGGTCAGATCCCTGACCCAGCCTTATGGCCAGTCCGAGCCTGGCTATCTGCTATATCAGCACGATTTCGTTGCAATAATGAGCTATCTGCAACTATGAGCGCAACTAAGAGATGTATTATAAATATAAGTATAAAATAAAGCTAATGAGATATTAGAATGTGACAATTTTATTGGCTTAATCGAAAGAAGGGGTAAAAATATGGTACTGTGAATTTTTTAAAATAGTTCTTGGTCTCAAAGAAATCTGAAAAAAAAATCACATGCAATACCATATTTTTACCCTTTCTTTCGATTAAGCCACTAAAATTTTCTCATTCTAATATCTCATTGATCTTATTATACCTGAAATATCAGATAATCAATTAACAAGATGAGATAATTCCTCATCATTTCAAATTTCAATCTCATAGTCCAAAATAGTACGCCCACATGTATATAGCTGTCGTTCAGACATCTGCAGGCCTGAGTTGTATATATTATATTGTATAATATAGTTCTTGGAATATTTGGGACATTTTGCAAAATTAAGTTGTGGATGATATTGCATGCGATGAGCGATAAACGCGTCTTATCATGCATGGCATGCAGAAAGTGCGCGTTGTTAATTTTTTTTTCAATATACCTAATACTAATGTGTTATTTAAACTATTTAAAGAATTTATACAATGATTTTAAGGTTTATGGTTTATTTATCTATATAGATAATATCTATAATTTCATAATAAAATGCATGTGCATGATATAATAGACCACTTGCAAAACTAAACTAAACGTAAACAAACTCATTCACCCAGGTATTGTTGGTTGTTGATTATGTGTATTTTTTTTCCAATACATTGGACCTTATGGGAAATTTACGATTTTCACATACAGATTTCAATGCATTACATAAGTATAATTTTAAAAATAAATATATCACCGGAATCTGCAGTTCTTGGCCATTTATAATATTGAAAATTGCATTGGAAGACGGTTTCTTTTTTTCAATATAGTAAATTTAGTATGATACCAAATCAGCCAACTGCATGGGGTAAGATACGTAACCAAGCAAGCTTCAGATTGTTTATTATTGCAACAGTTAAAATCAACAAACTGGAGTTTGCCTAGTTACGTATCTTACCCCATGCAATTGGCTGATTTGGTGTCGTACTAAATTTGCTATATTGAAATAAAGAAACCATCTTCCAATAAAATTTTCAATATTATAAATGGCCAAGAACTGCAGATTCCGGTGATATATTTATTTTTAAAATCATACGTATGTCACGTATTGAAATCTGTATGTGAAAAACGTGAATTTCCCATAAGGTCCAATGTATTGGGAAAAAAATACACATTATCAACAACCAACAATACATGGGCGAATGAGTTTGTTTACGTTTTGCTAAAACATAGTTTTGCAAGTGGTCTATTGTCAATATAGCAACAAACAAAAACTATTTATTATTAATCAATGCATGATGCATGTCTCACGCAGCCTGCATTAAAATGATATAAATACATTATGATAATAACATTTATAATTTATCATATATATACATATTTAAATAATAGTATAATTGTGTTTATTACGACTATTTTATAAAAAAAACAACTAATAATTAATGTCAAAAAATCAAAGGATGTCAATGGTGTATTATTGTTCAAATTATTATATTATTTTATCGGAAAAAATAATTGTATACAAATAACAATTTTCTATTAATATCACTCTGCTTCTAGATTTTTCTCTCAGTAAGCTAAGCTATTTAAAAATCTGCTCTATCAATTCAATTTAAATATTGAATGCAATTACTTATTTTCAAATGAATTAAAACTTGCTCAATTACAATACTGAAACATTAATTTCGTAATTCAATAGGACAATGAGCTGCCATTTTTTGTGTGTCTTCCCAAAACGACCCTAAACTGTACGAAAACTGTCCCGGGAATATTTGACATGTTGTAGGAATCAAGTGCGGTCACACCGAGTCGTCGTCCTACATTCTCGAGGGAGCAGATTGGAAATGATGCTCGCCAGGAGAAAGTTATGCCCCCACCTCCCATGTAATGTAACTAAATAGTTTCTAAAACAGGAAATATCAAAATGTGTGTGGGTTCAATTATAATTGTCGGTACAAGTTTGGCAAGAAGAGCTCCAAAATTATTAGTAAGCAAATCTTGTCTTACTAAGAGGCCTCAAGCCCTATAGAGAAAACAACAACAACATAACAAATCACCTAGCAGCTAGTGATGTTTCGAGGTTGTCTTGAAGAAAACGACGGAAACATTCATATAAATATACACAAATTTATACGAATATTTTTTATATAAGAACACGAGCGAAATTCTCTATTTTGTTATTTTAATAAAGCCTATATTACACGATACTTGCATACAATTTTTTTCTTACAAGAAAACTTGAACTCCATTTGTTTCTATGGAGATGAAATTTTCTTGTAAGGAAAAATTGTATGCAAAATTGTATCGTGTAATACAGGCTTAAGAAAAATGTAATTTAAGAGACACCTGTTGCTGTCTCTCCAGAATTTAAAGATTTCTCGATGCCTTGTTTTATTTTAAATTATTTTTGCTAAAAAAACAAGATATTGGAATCAGAAGATATGCGGCAGCTCATGCAGGATTACGTTTTGACTTACTATAGATGGATATAAAGTTGCAGATCCAAGAGACAAAGCTATCAGATACATTTCATACAATTTTGGGCATGTAAAAAGAAGGTATTCTCAAGTATAATAAACCCGTAAAATTTATTTAGGCTGACACTAAATCTGCATGGCTATTTTCCTTTGATTACGCCCCCATAGATACATATTAACTAGGAACTACACACCCCTTTGTTGCATATGATATAAAGCTCATTTTTTTCTGCTTCAAAGCCTGTTAGGTTGTCCACAAAATTTCCGGTGCATGCATGATGTGACGTCACAAAGAATATAATAACATATTCCTATAATACTATATATATCATTGGCAGGTTGCGTCAGTTATATATGAATTGCGATGTACTGATGCTTCGACAATCGTCCTTAAAGTGACCTTCAGGTCTCTTCCTTGGCTTGATGAATGCTCGGCCGGTGATGTTAACGCAACCGCTTCCTAGCCACCAGGGAAAACACGAGTTACGTAATAAAACCAAGTCGGTGGAAAAAAAAAACAAACTATTTCTCAGTTTCTCAGTTATTTCCTCATTGCTGGCTGCTACATATATATAATTAATAATTTGGTTATTTAATATGAACACCAAAATCGCTTCAATGCCTTTTATTACAAATTTTTATACAACTTTCCACCACCATCAGGTGTGAGAATTTTTCATTGCATACCTATCAGCAGAGAGTGCCTTGACTTCACTATAATAATACTTTCACATCCGAGGACCCTCCTAGTCAAAAAAATATAATCTTGTTGGCAAATTTTCTAACAAAGACAGGACAATGAACTTTCGCTCACAGCAATATAAAAACTGAACAATACTCGAGAAAATTTGTATATAAGAAAAAAATTAGCTCTAAAATTATTTGCAGTTTTCAAAAAACATCACTGACGTGAGACACAACATTTTTCATAATTTAAATGCAGTTTTGTAGTAGAAGTAGGACGCTTCAACAGGCAACTTGACAGCGATCTTTGAATAATATGTAATCGAGACTAAAATAAAAAAAATGATGCTGCTGCTAATATGATTTGCAATTGCATGCAAAACAACGCGATAAATTGGGACTCAGCACAAAATTATGTTAGTGCATGCTGCTGGCTGCCAAAATTCGACCTATTTTCTTATGGTCACATTAACATGGAACGACACTTAAAGTGATAAGCTTTTAAAGTGCATGATAACACCCACTATAATTATATAAGTCAATTATAAATGTTTAGTTTTTTATTCATGTTAGAGTCAAAGGGAAACTGATGGCTTCATAGAACTTAATGAATAAAATAAAAAATATGCCAGTAAAGTATTGACGTTTAAAATGTACCAGAGGCGTTTGCAATTTATGTTTATAATTATTAATTTATATTATAAATGATGTTTTCTGAATTCGTTTCTTCCTCAGTTAATTTCTTTGGACATAAATGTCATAAATTCATTCGCAGAAAGTGTACAAATACATTGGACAGGGTTTTTACGAACAGACCTTTAACTCGTGGTATGGTAAACTACGTATAGGTACTGTATATTCAGGGGGGGGGGGAGTTCTTGGTACTGCGAGGTCCTCCCCTGTGACGTCACGAGTTAGGTGGGCGTAACCGCTCTTGTGGAGATTACATAACAGGAGGGACTTATCAACATTTAGATCGTAAATGTGCGTGTAAATAACGTAATAATTATGACGTAAAAAGTTATAATAAATGTTTATAACACAATGTTTATATACTTATGATATAACTTTCATTTCTTGAAAATATTTTCGTGATACATTTTTTAGTAAAAAAAAAAAATGTGAAAGTGGTAAAAAATGATATTATCTGATAAAAGTAAATAAACGAAGCTCTTTAAGGTTAAGTTTTATCGTATAGATTTTAATTGAATTCAAAATAAAATCTCAGGTTAAATCAACATTTTCTAAAAACAAAAAACAATAATATAAATATATTTTGAGTGACGCCACTTACAGTAAATTTAGAAATTCTTTTCGTCCAACATAAACTTGTTATCCAAAAATCTGAAAGCTTAATTGAAAACTGACCATTTAAATATTTATAGGACCTTCTTCATAGAGCAATCAAATTAAAATATGTTTATTTTTAGATTTGATCATCAAAATGTTATGTGAACTATATATAGTGCAACAAGAAACATTGTGCATCAAGCAATGTAGTGAATCAAGAAATTATATGTGAATTATATTTATGTGAAAGGGATTTTGAAACTTTTTTTTTTTTCTCTTATATAAAAAAATATTGTGAAAATTAAAAAAAAATGTTAATAATGAACATAATCATGTTATTAGTGTATTTTTATTCACGAATATTTTATATACCTGTGTATGTTATTTTTAAACATCTATGTACTATGTATGTTTTTTTTTTAAGTGCTATGTTAATTAGAATTAAGTATCTGTTATGTATAATCTATGTAACAACTATGACGTGATCTATGCTGTAAAGCCAACGATCGAAATAAAAATTTGAATTTGAATTTGAAAATTACCTGACGAGATATGTCATATCTCAATAAAGTCGTCTCCATGCATTTATCTTTGGTTTGACGAAACGTGGCCCTCTCATTAGAATTGTATTGGAGGACACAGGAAAAATTTCGTTACAGCAAAGATAAATGCCATGGGGACGACTTTACCCAGCTGTCTCAGGCTTGGAGCAATGCCCACTGATGGAGTGGGCATTGCTTGGAGACTTCAACGGGAGGTTCAAAATTTTGCCTGTGAATCAAGTTGCTAAAATGCACTCTCGGTCATAGCTACTGCATATATTATTATTTTATACTATAACGGAGTGAGTTCAATCTATAATATGACTATAATTACATCGATATTATGCCCGAAACTCTT
The DNA here is from genome assembly GCA_949825025.1 of Siphlonurus alternatus. NCBI lineage: Eukaryota > Metazoa > Arthropoda > Insecta > Ephemeroptera > Siphlonuridae > Siphlonurus > Siphlonurus alternatus. The sequence continues at coordinate 12,368,082 of OX463780.1, forward strand.
GATACTTATTTCACAACTGAGGTGGAAATATTGAAATTCACAGAGCAATACGAGCTGCTTGTTGGTTTATGGTTATTAAAATTTATGATAAAATTTGTCTCGATCCACCCATGCATGCACACACGAAAAAGAGTAATAAATATCATCTATTAGCGTCGTAATTTAGGCTGTCACGTGTCTATTCGCCCCCTTTCTAATTCATGCAACTGGCTAGAATCATGATTACTTTATTATATTTATCGGGGCAACCGTATGCAGTTTAACAATGACACCAAATTATGAGAAAATGTATACATGAGGTATATGTCCATAAACTCTGATGCTCAGCTGTCCATAAATAAATCGTATATTTAAACACATTGGAGTATCGATCTCATTTTTTTTATTGCAAAAATGGATAGAGGGTGCAAAGTTATGCTACCCTGATATTTTTCAGATTTTTTAGAGTCCTGGAAGTATTTTTATAAAATTATTGAAAGTTCTATTTGTGACGTCACGAGGCGCCGCTCCTTAAGAAAAAGGTAGGACTTTTGCCGCCTCGTGACGTCACAAAAAGGAATTTCAATAATTTTTTAAAAATACTTCCAGGGGTGCAAAAAATCTGAAAGAAATCAGGGTAGCTTAACTTTGCACCCTCTATTAATTTCTGCAATAAAACAAATTGAGGTCGATACTCCATTCAGAGGCTTACGAACACAGACGAATGGAAATAGATGGTAAGATGGCCACATAAAGTTTGATATAAAAACGATAACACCCAGAAGCAGCATTTTTTTCTCGGTACTACAACAAGTTGTTGTCACATGACGCTGGACTCACCTTGACAAGATAAGCGATGTGGCCTCGCTGCAGAGCGTCAGGGGGGTGGATCCAGTTGCGACTGCCGCCCCCTGAAACAAGCACCACCATGACGCAATTTAGTCACGAGAATCAGACCTCCCAGCAAACAATGATATAGTAGACTGTGGTATGGCAAAAAATACCTCCATACAAGCTTCAAGAATGTTCCCGAAAATTTTCTCCATGAGCCATAAAAAATTTGAATTTTTTCTCGGTGATTATTAAAGTAATCAATTTGAAAACATCTCCTACCCCTTCATTTAGGAGTCTTCTGATAATGAATAAAGAACTCATTTTTCTCTAAAAAATTTCTTTTATGCCAAAAAAGCAATTTTGAGTTTTTTTTTTTTACATTTAGGTTTGGATAGGATGGTGGGAACACCGCAAAATCAGCTGACTTGAAGTCTATATTTATTACATTGTTTAACATTGAAATTTGGACCAGAGGTATATAATGAGCCTGTCGTTGCCCCTCCCAGCGCCATAACACTTGTCGTCTATGCGCAATTTATTGTAAACTGCGTACTATGCATACAACATGTGATTGGTACCAACATGCACGTGCCTGTCACTTTATTATAGTTATTATGCTGCATGACTTTCATTTGTCCCTGTACAATACATTATTATTCAGTTTACATACTATATAGGAAATAAAAAATATACTTAATTTCATAGTGCAAATAAACATAAAATACCAGATCATGTTATGCAGGAGTGGATGTACCTTCTCGCGTCATCGAATCAACAGAGACCATAATTTATGTATTTTGTTTTATATAATTTTCATTAGTCACTGAAAATTTATGATGAAGTTTTGTTAGGAAACATAGATTGGAATATCGTTCTGGTATTTCCTACACAAGGAACGACGCAACTGTATGGTCTGTTTTCTGTCGTATAACTGTCGAGATGCCCCCAAGTGGCTTCATGTTCATGCGAGATAATTTTGTGGCAAGCTGACGCAATAACAACATTGATTTCACATCAAAATATCCTACTTACATTCAAATGCTTACTAAAATACTTATTATAAAAACATTTTTTTCGCAAGCCAATGATGTGAGGTGAAAATAATTCTTAGGCTTGGCAAATTTCTTAACGGGAAGATAACATGCCCAATGTTAAAAATATTCTCTTACATGAAAATTATGAAACATAAAAATATAATCTTAAAACGTTCTCCTCTACATCCCCTATCAGTAGCTAAAATAACAGATATACAAATTCAATATTTTCGACTTATGAATTTTTAAAGTTGAGTATATATACTATATATATACATTAACATGCAGAAATAAAGTTTCCATGCATGTTAAATTAGCCAACTTAAAAAAATCAATAATTAAAAAATTATATCCAATTTGTATACCTGATATTTTAGCTACTAATATAGGGGATGTAGAGGAGAACATTTTAAGATATGTTTCATAATTTTCATGTTTGGGATTTTTTTAACATTGGGCATATTAACTAATCCTAACAAATCCAATATTTGTACTTAAATTCTTTTATACCATACAAAATCATCTTGGCACAGAAAAATTGTTTCATTGTTGCTTGCCATTGTTATAGGGCCAACCAAGCGTTTCGTGTGATTCTAGTCGCGGGCAATATTGCTCTTCCTCGCTTGAATAAACAACAAGCTGCAGTCAGCCGTTCGTGTTATTATATAAACAACGGCCTACGCACCCAGCTGCTGTCACAACACTCTCAACGACAGGTTCGCTCCGCCGAGGTCACATCGACATCTCAGCTTAAGCCACCTTTATAGTAAAATACAGTGAGAGAAGCATTCAGCTACGAGCACAAGTGACTATAAATATATTGAAGCCGCAGATCAACAATCAAACGGGTTTAAAAGCCATTGCAGGTAAAGGTTAGTTTCCTTATCTCATTTCACTGATAACGACCTGTAGTAAAAAAATGGTCCCGTTTGATCTGCGGCTTATTATTGTATTTTTTATGATAATATTCGTAATTATTAATACAAACTAAACACTGTCATAACACTAATAACTATACAAGCATGCAAGTATCAGTTTTGGATGGAAGTGTTTGGCTTTTAGTAAACGTTATGAATATACACGATGGGACGATGGGTAGAATTAAGTAAATCGTTAATTATACGCAGTTGATAATTATATTATACATCCTATATAAATATTATATAATTATTATGATACATACATGTGTTATATCTCTTGGAGTATATTCGAACCTAATAAATAAAAAAAGTGACAGTAGTACTTCAATCGCCTATATATAGGCACCCCATTTTTTTTTTTTTTTTTTTTTTACGAGAAAAACAACAATTATAGATTTGCTTGATTTTTTTTTTTTAATATTTTGTTGTTACACATCAGTGGACTTGGTGAATTATTAAAATATATAAATTATATATATGCGTATAATATATATAATGAGGAATGAATGAAGAACCAAAATAAATAGGAAAATCTGCATGCAAAGATCATTCAAGCTGCTTATCTTGTATAACGTACAAAATAAATATTACAAAACAAATAATAAATTTAAAGCACCAAGAAACTTGTCCACCCATGCACTTAAACATTATTATTTTATGTCGTTTTTGTGTACTTGAACTTTCATAAACTTTATGTAGCCACAATAAACACATATTTTTTTATGAATAGCAAACTTTAAATTCATACCTTGACGCTCCAAGGCTCGTATGCACCTACAATGTTTTATTACGCAAGATAAGAAAGGTCTAGGCTGACAGGTCTGATGGAGCGTCGCCATCAGATCTTCACCGTGATGACAATAATAGTATATTAATTGTCAAATAATACTTTAAGAAACAATCAATGAAATCAAAACACGAAGAGGACCTTTTCCGCATTTGAGTAAATACCATGAAATAACGTAAATTAGAAATAAAAGGTATTCGAAACACAGCATCATGTAATGAACAACATACATAAAAAAAAATTATTGCAAAAATGAATAGAGGGTACCAAATTATGCTACTCTGAATTTTTTCAGCTTTTTTTGAGACCCGGAACTATTTTTAATTAATTATTGAAAGTTCTGTGATTTAAGTTGGCACCCCTGAATGCTTAATAAAAAGGATAGAGGCTGGACGCCTATTGACGCCTCTAGGGGGCGTGGCCGCACTCTCAATAATCATTTAAAAATAGTTCTCTGGGTCTCCAAAAAATCTGAAAAAATTCAAAGTAGCATAATTTGGTAACCTCTATTCTTTTCTGCAATAAAATTTTTTCATGCATGTTGTCCATTGTATTTTAAAGACACTCCAATATTACTGAACTTGATTTTAATAAATTAAATGTGAAAAATATATTCACTTAGCAACCATCAGGCATTTGGGAAGGCTCGACTTCATGGACCATATAGTGATCGTATTGGAACTTGTAACGTTAGACGAGTATCTGAGACACCCTTGACTTATATTAACATAAAATTCTATATAATAGTAATCCATAGCAAAGCAAATATAAGAAGGAACTAAAAATACTATATCACTCGTGTGATGATTGATGAAACGATGAAACAATATAAAATAATATAGTATGCTGTCATATTGTCTATATACAATTTAAAACATTCTTGTTCATGTTTTTTTTTTTTTTAATATTTAGTTACATTCAGGAACCATATATTAATTAATGTCACAATTTCTATACTGTCACTTGATGGCAATCAAATTCTATAATTTCACAATTTTCTGTGGATGTTGAATTTCAGTTCGTTCAACTGAGTAAGTTAATAAAACAATGTAAATAATTTAAATAAATACTTTAAAAAATTTGAATTATTTTCTAAATTAATCAAAATCAAGACATGCAGCAAGAAAGTTAAATAGCAATAACAGAATTATTATATAATACTTTTCTCACAGCAAAACTTGTTAAAACTTTTCTGTGATATGAGAATTCGCATTAAAAATGAATTTAGCAATCAGCATAATCAGCTACATATATTATATAATAAGCTGTACATAGTATTCGCTGCACCGACATTGATTTGCCGTTGTCGCGCGCATTGTATAAGCATTGCTGTGACATAGCCCTCCACCAGAGGGCTATGGCTGTGATAGCAATATTGATGGTAAATGGTGTAGTTAATTATAGCTATAAAGTATTCGCTGGAAATAGACAATCCATGCCACTCTCCGACATAATGCTGGAAACGCTCAACTATGCGTGTATAATAATAACCCATGGAATACAGAAGCCGATTATATTGACATTATCTATATGGACTGACTGCACTGCTGGTACCTTTATGTCATAAGGCTCATAAATTATACCTACTTGGTGAGGCTGCTCGCATAAAGTTATATGCTGGAAATATATACTGCGCAGAGGGACATAACTGGATATTTTAAGTTCCAGAAATTTAGGGGACGTTATAACTGTGTGTCGGATTATAATACGGTGCCTTTCGACGACTTTTCGTGAATCCAAACTCTTATCAAGCAGACGGTACATATATATATGATTCCAGACGTCTCATGAAGGATAAATCTGTTAATAGAACTCAGAACTATATAAATATACTCCCTGGATTTTATCTAAGAAGTAATTTACTATATACATAGCTTCTTTGATTTTATTGCGACTTGCAGCCCTTGGACATCAATGGATTGATGTATACATTTCTTTATAGATTTGAATGAGGTATAAACATGAAGCCTTATGGGCGAAAACTAGTGGGGGGAGAAAACAGACCTCAGAATTTCCTCAGGCCATAAGTTATGGACCATAAGGTTTATGTTTTAGAGTGTTATCAAAAATTTAAATTTTATTTCATTCTATTCCTCCTGACAGAAACAACTTGAATATGACACGTGACGACTTACCGGCCTTGCTGGAGTTGTTCTTGTTGTTGGCCGCCCCCTGCCCCACCCACTTGAGCAGCGTGTTGTTCCTCATCATAAATACAGGTCGTCCAGTGGTGCAGCCTCCGCGTCAGATGCGCCGCACTGCCTGCAACACAACCACGTTCTCGTCAGCTTCACGGTACCACGTCACATATAGAAAACGTGTCACTGAAAGTTAGTACATATATTTCAAGTGTAATGGTTTGATATACCCGAGATAGGAAACCTTAATTGTTATTTAGGAATCATAACTTTTAATTATCTTAAAAAGGAAACGTTTATATTTTTTTTTTGAACTTGAAATTCCCCCACCTGTTTCACTGCACAAAATACCACGGTACAATTTTATTTATTCAAATAAAAGGCCTGTTCGTAAACCCTGCTCGGTGTGCGAACAGGCCTAAAGACTACTTTGAAGTTCACAATTTGGGCACTACGGCAACTATGTTTTCGCCAAGTCGCAAGCCATGCATGGGGCTGCAAGAAGCGTTCTTCTCTATATACGAATAGCATGTAAGCAGTTGTAACGTATAGTAAAGTATGAAGAATGGATGCGAGATACATAGCCTTGGGAACGAAGAATGTATAACAGATATCTTATATATACTATATGTTATAGACGAATATATGCGTATAATAAGAGAGAAATTTCGAGTCAAAATACTTTATAATTTACACTTTTAAAATAGACAAAACAAACTCACGAATCAGCATAATAATATATAGAGAAATTTCATATATACAAGCAGAATGTAATTTGAATATAAAAAAAATTTATTAACAAAAAAGTCACGAACAAAAAGAAAACCTTGGAGTAACCATGCTGATGCTGATGGCAAGAACAAAGGGAAATTTAAACTATAGAAATCAATATAGAAACTGCAGCATGGTGTTAATCCGATCCTTGAAAATCTCAGCCAGTGCTAGCTGGGATTACAATTATATTCTGAGCACCACCTTGAATCGCCTGCCATGCGTGGTACGTGTGCCTACGGTCCACACCTGACAGCTTTAAATAGTATGGTTAATGATTGTGTAGCTCGTTCATATCCTAATGACTGTTAGTACATCAAAATAAACTGCTGTACATTAAGGATGCATAATAACAAAATTTGCTTCACGAAATTTTACAAACAATGAACATCTTATTAAATCTTTGCACAACTAGAAACCATGAAACCATACATATAGTTTGATATTGTATGGTTTATGCAAGTACATTTACAAATTACGAGGAACGTTACGCACCGTGTACAGTGAAAATTGGTAGACCAGCATGTACGTTCTCTCCTCTCTTTGTGACCACACACACACACACGAGTCAAGCAGCAACTACCACACTACAGTCAATTGTTAGCAGCTGAGGAATCAGTGTGAAGGCCGCCCGCTGCTGACGTCAGCAAATTAATCTGCTGGCGCTCCTCCTCCTCCTGTTGTTGATCTTGTTGCTAGGTAACGCAGCTTCTTACAACGCTCTCAACTTAATTTTACATTACCAATATATAAAAATATTATTATATAACCTTTAGATAATTCTTGTTTTCTATATATCTGCAGTTCAAGTATAATTTCCAACTATTGTATATAACATAAAGAAGTCTTTTAAATTTATCATACAGTATTTAAAAAAAAAAAAATAGAGAGAATCTTCCACATATAATTATAATGGGTGCGATTCACGAAGCAGTTAGCCAGGTTTCTAACCACGTTTAGCTTAACCACGTTTAACTATAGAGAGTTTAACACGTAAAACAGGTATATAGTATAACGTGGTTAAGCTAAACGTGGTTAGAAACCTGGTTAACTGCTTCGTGAATCGCACCCAATATTGTGGAACGAATACACTTTTTGCCTTGGCGAATTACAGACAGTATGTAATACAGCGTTGGTGCATGCAAGGAAATTTTCCTGGCCGATTACGAATATTATCATTCAGTTATTCCATTTTGTTGTAAGTCGGTATAGAAGCTGATGAACATGAGTCACATCACAAGCTCGTTCAAGTTTTACTTTCATTCTCCTCCCTCTTACTCAGAACAAAAATCAAAAAGTGCAGAGATACAGCAAAATTAATTTGATATTCCTTCAGGAATTAGCCGAAAGTGTGAAGCTTGCAGATCTTCTGATGTTTGAAACTTTGCAAGGTGTTTTTTTACATTGAAATACTGAAATTTATGTGAAAATGAAACACTGAAATATGAATAGGAAAACCAGACACCTTAGACTTCCGGCTACTTCCGAAGGGATATCATGTAAATTTGACTGTATAATAGTAACTGCCGAGAGGTCATCCTTTTGAATACTTTCTCGTGTTGAGACTGTACACTGTACTGCAGAGAACAGAAAACATATGGAAAACCTGCATGAACAATTTTTACTGCATATTTAGATACAGTGTCTTGCGTTACGTAGTGTCAATTTTGTCAACACCCTTAAAATGCCAAAACGCTGTGACGTCATAGTCATGCAAATATTTAACATATAAGCATATAAGGAAAAACGTTGAATTGATTATAACGTATTTTTTTTCTTGATTTTGTGGGTGTAAAAATCTGGAAAAAAATTGACAATACAATACAAATTAACAATAGGTTAAATTCTTGATACAATATATGCAATAAAAAGACTCAAGCTAGCAGTTGTCCATTTACTATTTTGGTAATTGAATATTTAACTAAATTGAAGTTTAGACGCACTCACGTTACATCATTAAATTTCTAAAAGGTATAAATTTACTCGAGCCAAGTTGGCTTCAGAAGCAAGATCAAATTGCCGTGGCAATAATAATCATCAGATGTCAAAAAAGTAGGTCTCGAGAAGCTACTCTCTCCTGTTTTCATTTTCATTAGAAAACTTAAACTATTAATTATAATTAATATATATGACGATGAAGTGTGGTTTACGTAGTTGTCAACAAAATTAGTTAGGCTAATAACTAATTAGTTTGGAATTAAAATTAAAAATGGATGATTATTTGTAGAGAAAAAATCATTATTATATAAAACAGAGTGTAAAAATTAAAATTCATTCACATACTGTAGTAATGGTATGTAAAAAATGTACACCATTTTAAGCAAACTTTAAAGAATGAAAGCATGCTGATCGTCGATTTGTATAACAATACCGCCAAGTTTCGAACTATAATCATGCAAGTAACTTGATATTTCTATATGCAATTCTCATGATATAATATAATTTAGAATTTAATGTCATGTAACTTACTCGAGAAAAGATGACATGTCGACCATAATGACTGAGGTTTTCATGGTTCCCCCAGTCACAACAAAAAAATTCTGAAATGGATTACTAGGCTTCTTAATTGAGAGGGTTTAAAAAAATCCTCAGTTAGGTGTACATGAAAAGCCAGCAGGAAGTAAAGTCAGAATTATAATTATATTATAGTGACTTGGTGATCAGTATATTACAGTTCCCTAGATCTGAGTTCAGTAGAGTCTAAAATAATTAAGGTGAGGAAGGTGGGAGAGATCATCCCTGGCAGGGAAAGCTGCTGAGAACCTGTTGCTCGGAGGCTCATACGGAGGTTCAAGCGCCTCTCTCGGTGCCAGGCTCGCGCGACTCCGAGGCCACTCGTGCTGGGCTAGGTTGCCTATCTACAAGGGGTCACCTACCTGTCATCTGTGTCCAAGAGCCGATGTATATTCGAAAAAAATAAAGCACATTTTCTGATTTAAAACTTTTTACGATGCTTCGGAAAATACATGCATATACTTTCATCTATTATAAAATAAACTGCAGATTTATTTCATTGAATATATTTATTTTTTTATTTATTATATATTACTCAAATTGAAATCATTCTTACACACAATGAATCATAAAAACACCGAACAATTTGAAGAGCATAAACTATTACGATGTATAAATGTATACAGTTTTTTATTGTATATGGCGAGAAAATACAATAATTACGTGATATTTGACTTGTACAACTTTTTGGTTTATCAACTGATGATATAATATATATATAAATAATTCATTAAATTTAATACTACATAAACGGATATCGCACACGCTCTCTGCAACATCAAAATTATTATAGTCTAAAATCCTCGCAAAAATTTCTTCCTCGCTATTGAGATTAATAAGCAAAATCTGACCATCTTCTCTCTTCTCAGTTCTAATAAAAATTGGGTCACAACAATTGCATTTTCTATTTCTCAGTCTGCAATTAACGTCTTATTGCGGCACATGACAGCCTGAGGAAGCTGGGTGGCGCCGGCGCCGAGCTGGCCAGACTACAGTGCAAGTGATCACGAGAAATCTGTTCGTGAATCGTGAACATTCTTAACACTTTGGTCCCAGTGCAGTAGAATTTGTATTTTACAATTGCAAATTTCGTACAACTATCGATCGACCTTGCGTCTAATATAAGAAAATAAGAGTGAAAAAAAAAGTGCAAACAACTCCGTTTTTACAAACTGACACACTACAGAATCAGGTAAAACCCGTGCTCTAATATACTTCAGTCTACAGGGAAAAACATTTTTTATTATATACATTGAACATCGAAATTCGTATATATACTGAAAGTATATACACACGTTTATGACCTGTCGACAGAAACATGAAGAAATGAAAGAAGATGTACGTCAAAATAAATAAGTACAAATGTTTCAAGGTAGAGATAACACTGATCAGCTGACCCAATGCTAAAAAAATCCCATTCATTAAAATTATGAAAAAAAAAACAAAATTAAATGTTCTCCTCTACATCCCCTATCAGTAACTAAAATATCAGGTATACAAAAACGAGCTAGTTTTCAATTTATTAATTTTTAAAGTTCACTAATTTAGCATGAAGAAATGGAACTTCCATGTTAAATTAGTCAACTTTAAAAATTAATAACTTGAAAACTAGCTCGTTTTTGTATACCTGCATGCATGATAATTTTACCTACTGATAGGGGATGTAAAGGAGAACATTTTAAATTTTGTTCATAATTTTCATGAATGGGATTTTTATTAACATTGGGCGTGTTATCTCTATACCTGCTTAATGAAGTTACACATTTAATAAAACTTGAAATTTAATTATTTCATTGGTCTATTATAAACTTATATAATTAATTATTATTTCTTAAATCTTTGATTTCTAGCAGAGTGATCTCTGCCTGCAAGTATTAGGAGATAAATTATAAAACCAGAGAACTTCAACAGACTCTTGGATACTTTCTATAGCTGCATGGCATTGAAGCATTCCAACAATCTTTCCTTGTATATTGTAATTTCCAGTTTTTGAGTACTCGGCTTAAAAATCTCCTTTGTTGCTTTGAGCTCACGCTTATGTAATTTACTATTTTCACAATTCTCAACGTACAACACTCTTCCTCATGGGGTTTTTCGGAGGAAAATTAGACTATAAGAACATGGCAGGGTCGGTTTGGCACTTTTAGAAAATCTATACAATTATTATTACATACATGTGTTAATCTTTATAGCACACAATTGCTAGCCAGTCCGACCCTGCATCAAATATAATTAAGAATACTACCAGGGGGATTTGTAATTGGATTTGAGTGTGCTGAGCATGTGGTCCTCGTCACAATGTTGTCATCTATGCAGGAAGCCACACGAGATAAGACTGGACCATGACCCCGTTCTCTCCTCGCAGGGTGCCTGGGAGACGACAGGATGTTCCCCACCAGACCAAGGTGACTCATGAGAATGTACCACCGCTTCATCATACTTCCGTGACGAAATTAAACCAATTTCCCAGGACTGTCGAAATACAAACGTTCAGGGCTTCGTATACTGTCTTGACACACAAACGTGCCTGTGATTTAGAAGACAGAGAGGTACAGATTTGTAATGTATATTAAGTAAGTTAAGCTTCCATGAACTACGTACTGCTTGCAACGCTCACAAAAAGAACAGACAGTGCATAGCGTGCTGCAGGTCGCTTTAGACCAGTGCTAATTAATACTCGTACTGTCCCAAGGTGTATATTATCAAACTACATAAACATTCAGTACCATCTAATGATAGTCCTATACTAATAAAAACAAGCTGAAAGAGAACAGTTTAGTTTTCTGCTCGTATATTCTTTAAATGAGGATTCCCGAACTTAGGACACTATATAAAACTTATAGAACAAAACATTGACATTTATCATTCCAGTTACTGCTGGACGTGATGGTGCTCACAATACAGAATTTCGGTACACACTTGTTACCATTGTCATTATGTCATGTAAATTAGATTCATGCATGAGGTTAATAGGTTTTATATACCACCTTCAACTTCACTCATATTCTTGTCTGAATTGAATTTGATCCAGCATCTTTGGATATCACTTTTTTTTATGAAAACGATGGACGACAACTACATATCTACTTAATTGGTCAAGATCGAGGTATAATTTATATACCGAATCAACAAGTGCCACAAGTGGAATTATAGAAACAATCTTCCTAAATGCAGAAATAATTAGTGTAATTAACATTACACCTGCAGATAATGTGAAAAACTCTAAATGTATTTATATAATTTTGTTCCCAAACTGTAATGTCCATGCAATGTACTGTACATATATACTAGCATACTACAAGCCTGGCACGCGATCTACCTAAAGTTCCTTGTGTAAGATTTTAAGAACATACCTTAATAATTATCGTAAATTAAAACTATAAAAAAATGAGGAAACAATTAGAGTCAAATATTTACAACGTTATAATAAAAAGTACAAATAAAAATGAAGGCCGAATTTTTAATTTGACTTTTTAAAAATTACCACAATAAATGTTCTGAGAAGACCAGGGGCGTAGACAAGGGGGGGGGGGGGTTGGGTGTTATGACCCCCCCCTTGAGAGCTGAACCTTAGTAAATTTTAAGGGAAAAATAACAAAAAATGGTACTCGACGGATACGATTTAGCTAAAATTTTATGAAAAATTTTCTTAAAAAAAAAAACTTTAAAAATTTATATCCCCGAAACACATTGTTAATACATCTTTAATTTTTTTAAAATCGGTCTACAATATTATGATTATTTAAGTATGGTATAATTCTATTATGATAATTATATTATGTAGTATTCATTATTAAGTTATTTTTGTTTTTGTATACGAAAAGACACTATAAAGACAACAATTTAAAGTATAAAAAATGTTGAAAACATTCCCCGCATGATGTTCAGTATAACAATAAAAATTATATATAGTATTTTATTATTTTTTAATTAATTATATAAGTATATTACATCTTGCAATTGCTAGTTTCATTGTCTCATGTAAGTCATATGTATAATACTGTACGTATATATTTAAATTTATTATTGAAGTTAAAAAAATCCGATTTTTAAATGTATTTATTTTACAGTATACTTAATGTAATGAATTGATTTTCCTGTTTTGAAAATTTAAAAATAAATATTTTTTCTTGCTCGTACATTAGTACATCGTCTTAAAATGTGGTCTATTTTTTTATAAGAAAAAATACTGTAGTGACAAAAATATTGTAACTACATAATTAACGATTTACAAATATAAGAAATTTGCTGCAACTTTTCATCGAAAAAAATTATAGTCCACGTCCCTTTTTCAAAAAAATCGCGCACCATGAAACTAATAAAAATAATATAAAAGTGGTTATTAGATGAATTACTTGATTCAACTAAAATTATTTACTCAAAGCTAGTTTATTTATTACGTTAGTGCACGTACAATATTGAAAAGAAATTAAAAAAATGGGATGCAAAAAATATAAAAATATTGCATCAGGCCATACATCCTCTATAATAGTATTTTTTAATAATTTTACCCTAAAAAGGGGGCGTGTCCTTAAAAAAAATCGCGCCTGCGGCGGGCTATTGGGGGGCTACGCCCCCCAAACCCCCCGGTGGGATATTCTCAATCTTTATCTTCAAATCTTCAAACCCCCCCCCCTTGAACAAATCCTGGCTACGCCACTGGAGAAGACGAAGATGAAACTTGCTTTTTCTCCTTGTTTGGACTTCGAAAAGTAATTGTGTCGCTACTGCCATAAGATTATTATAAGATTGGCGCGATGCGGAGGTATTATACCAGCTTGCATTATTTTTTATACATAGACCAAAGTTGGAATTGATGAGCACAAAATTCGTATTACCATGGCATATAAAACAACATAACTGATACATTTATCAAGATTATTAAATGCAATATAAAGGATTCAAGTTTTTTCCGGCGGGAAAATTTTTTCCATAGCATAAGCATAATGAGATTGTTCATGGTATTCCCTGGCATAAGCAACCATGTTAGAAATTTTGATTTTTTTTCTCAGTTATTATAATAGCTATTAATTAAAAAAAAAATGCATTTAGGGGTCTTCTGATAATGATATAATATTACTTATTTCCTCTAAAAATTCTATCGTGCCAAAAAAGCAATTTCTATATATTTTTTTTTAACATAGGTTTTGGAAGGACGGTAGATGGGAACACCGCAAAATCAGCTGACTTGAAGCCTCTATATACGATGAACGTTTATTCTCGGGTAAAACTAAATCCAAGTCGGCTGCATCCTGCTCACATGACGCCGAGTTACATGCAGACTGGTGCACGTTGCACCGTTATAAGTGCATCAAACTGCAGACTACAAAGAAAGTTATTTCCTGAGTTTGCCGGTCTAGCAGTCAAGCGAAACCTCCCTCTCTAGTTAGAGGTCAACAAAGCCACTGCATATTTAGCACACTCACAGAACAATATGGGACGAATTACATATACACCGGATATGTTTTAATATGGTACACCAAGCAATAAAATTGTTTAAAATAATAATTTATTCACTTTCAATTTAACTTTATAATATATAAAATGCAACATTATCGTCATTTTTTTTATATTATTCTTTTACATTTTAAGGACTGTCGCTACGTAGCCGGCCACCAGAGGCGCAACGTTTGCGTTTCGAAAAATACTGATTGGAAGAATTTTGTTCCAACATTTTTACAAAAGTTTAAAGGATATTTAATTTTTAATTGTATAATATTAATTTTATATATATTCTCTGATGAACAAGTTAATATGGATACTGCACAGCAATGTTTTAAGGACTTTACAAGTAAGAAAATTACACACTATATTTCCCCACTTTGTCACAAGCCCTCTTGCTGAATTTTTTTCTCCTCGGATGTACTGTGCATTGTCCCATTGTTCGGGACTGCACCTAGCTTGCTCGCCAGCAAGCAGCGAGGCAAGTGAGGATGGTCAGCTTGAGCTATACCAGCAGCAGGGAGGGCGCCGAGACGGCTTAATTAGGTTCTGCGGGCTCGCGCACGGATCTGCACGGGCGGGCCCGTGGGCCGTGCAGACCCATGGGCCGTGCTCATGCAGCTCAGCATTGGTAGTCTGCACACGGAAATTGATGGCTCCTACAAGGCCTAGCTCTAGCTATTAAATTCCTCCAATAAAAAAAAAAAAAAAAACATTATATATATATATATCGATTTTTTTTATTGAGAGAAAAATTAATTAATTATTATAATTATTATTAATTATTGGACCGTAATTATATAAAATTATAATATTTATTATAACATTTATAATATAGTTATAATATTATATAACTATATATATATTATTATATATGTTTTATATAATACATATCTACAAAAATATAAAACATATATAAATATAAATAAATAAATATTTATATTTATTATTATTTTTTTTTAATAATAATATTATTGGCGCAGTGCATTGACCGGTTCTCGTTAGATCACCGAAGTCAAGCTACGTCGAGCGTACTTAGATGGGTGACCGTTTCAAGTAAAAAATACGCTGCTCCCTCCCTGGGGTAAATTCGTCTCGCTTTCCACCCAGTGCAGTGATGCACTTGTGTGTGGTTCTCCAGGCTTTGGACATCGCTTTGGTCCATTGAGAAAAAGTAAAGGTGTCCGTCCTGACTGAGGTTTTCCACGGTTCCCTCAGTCTCACCTCAGCGAATGCTGGGACGCGTAAGCATGCAGGCCGTGGCCACTATCCGTTCCCTACCTTAGATCCCTACCCAGTACCCCGCCGCGAGCTGTAAGCTCTTAGGGGTGTATCCTTGTAAAAAAAAAAAATTATTAATATATATATAAATATAATCAGGCGCGGATCCAGAAACAAATTATTATCAGATTATTTTTATTTCAAGCATAGGCGCATATGATTAGATATGATGAGCCACATAAAGCGAAACAGCATTATGAATGATAGTAAATTTTAATATATAAAATTACGTAATTATTAGGATTATTACTTAGATTCGAGTTAGATTCATTATATATAACAAAAGGAATTAAAAAATACAATAATATATTTTATTTTTTTATCGAAAAAAAAAAAAAAAAGTTTCGATGCTTACTATCCTAAAAATCATAATATTAATTCTTTCAAAATAATAAATAATACATCTTTGTTTATTTACCGTTACTCTCCCTTCTATTCAATTTAAAATACAATGGAATGTTGAGGCGCACTCGCAACGGTAGAGCAGGAGCATTCATCACGGCACGGCTGCCCTTCATATTTCTTTCTTTGCCTTGAGCTTTTGCTCTCTGAGTTATAGGGGCATTTTTTTAACTGCAATAACTTATCATATAATTATTATATTCACAAATTAATCAGACTAGGAAATAGATAAACATAATTATAATGACTGTTGCTCATTTAAAAACGGTTAATCTTATTATTTCCTTTGAAATGTTGGAATTAAAATCACCCAATCTTGGACATCATTTACTAAAGACTGGTAGTGACATCTCTTTTCATTCCACTTGCATATTTTCATAGCGACAGACCTTAAAATTGCAGTATATCAACATATTGAACTTTTTCTCACACTGGATCACACGGTACAATTTTTCCATACAAGAAAATTTCATCTCCATAAAAGATGATAAAATCAAATGGAGTTGAAGTTTTCTTGTAGGGAAAAATTGCATGTTATAATTAGAAAAATTTTATCGTGTAATACTGGCTTTAGATTGTTATAAGTTAAAAATTGTTTGAAGTTGAACAAGTTGAATTTTGTAATTTTCATTGCTTTCTTAATGGTACATGATAAATTATATAAGTGTTTTTGTCCCGGAACTGTTGCTATCACAGTGATATTCATATTATATCATTTTATTCGTATGTAGTTAATATCAAGTATCGCGGTTTTCGTACGAAGGAAATAATTATAATAATAATCCAGCTTGGCAGGTTGAGTCAGAGAGATTAAACGCTCGGCAGCTCTCCAAGAGTATACAGAGGTCATTGCTCTCAGACGATCAGGTCTGCTGCTGCTGCTGACGAATCATTCATGCAGGCACCTGATTTAACATTGTTGCTTCGAAATATCGAGTCAAGCAAGTGTTAATACAAAAGTATAGTATCACCGCTTCATGGCATTTTTCTAAAAACCTCACACTTTAAGTCCCAATTTAATGTCATGCTACATTTGTTTCTTAACAAATAATTTCTCAACAAATAACAATTAACGCTACATTGCAATTCTAGGGTATAGAGAAAAGTCATGCATGTATAGTACAGTCTTTGTCAAAGTAAGGGGGACTGCACCAACTGTGTCTCCAAACTCTTTTCATTTAAAATCTCTGCGTATCAAATTGTATTAAAAAATACCAACATAAAATTTTTGTTATATTAATTTCAATAAAATTCTTACTGTTATACCGTCTCAATATCGCCATCAGTGATGTCATGCATAAATGGCTTAAAACAGTTTCCAAACCACAGACTTCCCTCTGTCTTTGTCTTTGTTCCAAACTAAGATTTTGCTTCAGGTAAAATATTAAAACCATATATACGTGTCAGCTGTACATCCCTCGGGGCAGCACGTGCTTTAGTATACTGATAGAGCTCTAATAGACAAACATTTGCAATTTCGGGGAAGGTATAATAAGAGCACCCAGACTAGTCTTCCAAAATCGTTTTCGTTCATCACACTTCCATTGACTGCGTGAAAACACCTCCCTTGATGAGAGCACCCAGGATAAAGTTCGTAAGGTCAAACTAAGGTTACTAAGGTGTACATTCAAAGTGCCAACAAATAAACAGTGTACCTAAAAATAGTACTCTGTTATACTAACAGTCAGCTGTGTCATGATGCGAAAATCATCATGCAACTATACAATCACTAATACGTTTATATGACAATGTTTAATACGGATCCGTTGATAACGCCTCATAAGTCATTATAAGAATAACATTATCCGCGCGTCGCCAACGAATGCGTATTGGACACCGTCAAGTACGTAAACGTATAAATAGTGAATGTAAAATTTAGAAATGAATAAACATCGAGGTGAATTCAGTTGTGCTCTCCTTTTTCCAACTGACATGACATGCAAAGTAAGTGCACTTCTTGACACGATGGTTAATGGGAGCACGCAATTAAGGATGTATGAATATGGATGTGTTGCCACAATAAGTTTAGCTGCGAGTCATGCCTGCTAATTAGTCACTACTTACATCACCGACTTCCCTGTGAAAGTAACCTTTGTGAGGGGCTTTGTTTTGATCGGATATTATCGACGACGTGACTCAAATGCAAACATTAAATCCAACAAGGATATATAAAATTGCAACACTTCCCATTACGATCAAGGAAGAAATAGCTCATTTAAATTAATTGTTGTAGATTGCATGCAATGATATATTATAGGTCTGTTCGTAAATACACAATCAGAAATAATCGATTATTATTGATGAACCTTCTGTACATGGAACATATTATAAGGATCATCAATAATAATCGATTATTTCTTATTGTGTATTTACGAACAGACCCTAATAATGCTTCAAGGTAAATACACACGATGAAGATTTTAAACTGTACAGGCGATTACTGTCACAATACAGTACAGTAAGAATATAATAAATAATTCATGCATAAAGATGATAAATCGAAATTATGAGCCCATAACAAAACTTCAATACAGTAGGGGACAGTATGGCTAAGATTCTATTCTATATATTTCATTTGAAAAAAATAAATATATATACTTTAGAATAAAGTTTGTCAATTCCTTATTTCTTAATACACTTGAAAAATAAAAAAGCAATTTGATGTTACATAAATGAAAAGATATTAATTACTTTAAGTAGTTGTCAATTGATATATGAGGTTCACACGAATGCAGACTGTTCGCCAGTAAGCTTAAAATAAGCAAGTGAACTTTTATATATACAGGGGCTTCAGCGAATCGAAAATGTCAAGGTATCCATGCAGTCCCGCTGCATGTTAGAAAATTTATTTATATTTTTCTTTCTAACTATTAAAGCAATCAATTTGAAAACATCTCCTACTACCACCACTCCCATTTAGGCCCGGGTTCTTCTGATAATGAATCAAGAACTTATTGTCCTCTAAAAAGTTTCTTTTATGCCAAAAAAGCAATTTCGAGTTTTTTTTAAATAGTTTTAGATATGACGGTGGGAACACCGCAAAATCAGCTGATTTAAAGCCTCTATAATGTGTCTGAAGTCGCCTGAGAAACAAGTATAATATATATATACACCTCCCACGGTAATATTAAAATTGCACAACGTCTTAAACGGAACAGCTAATTACAATGCGCAATATTTTCTTAATTAACAACATTCTCCGATATTAACAACAACAAAAAACGAGTTCATAACGATTATCGAGGTAGGAGGGAACGGTATTGAATAATGACTCGAATTACGTCGCTCTCATATAGAAGCTAATTATTATTGTTGTCGTCGTCTGGTGCTCACGATATACCAACAATACACAATGGAGGCTCTCCCATACTGCGTGACAACAATGGGAATGCAGGTCACCCTCATGCATGCTCGCGCCGCCACAACAGTACAATAATACATTGTTACAAAAACGTAGTGTTATAAACGTCGAGAACTACTTCGACTGTTGTTCTGACTGAGGAAATATTATTCTGAAATCATGTAAGCAGCTCTGACATTAAACTGACGGTTTAGTGTATAATACTGTATAATATGTTACCAACAAAAGCCGAATACGGATAAAAACCGAAAAAAAAAAATGACCAAACCTAGTGTTGAGCATAGGGTTATGAGCAAAACCCGAAATAATTTAATATTTCTGATTTCAAAGCTCGATGCTCAAAACTAGTTTTGCTCAAGTCAAAATTAACAAAACCCGATGAAGACTTTCATTTCGGCTTGAGCTCATTTCCATTTGAACAAAACTATAGTTCTGTAAGTTCTGCGCATCGCGGTTTGACCAAAGCCCGAAATTATATTTTATTTCGGCTTTTGAGCAAAATTTGAGCAAAACTAGTTCTGCGCATTTTTCACAGATAAATTTATTTTAATAAAAATTATTAATTTGAGGTAATCCCCACAGAGCTCAAAGAAATAACGTTGCGACAGACTATCAATAACGAGCTGCAGTATAACTGCTTTACTTAAATAAGATTTAAAATTAATAGGAGAATTAATTATGAAAATTAGAGAAATTAATCGATAAATTGTAAAGAAATCAACCATTATTTGTGTTAATTCGTATATATAAGTATACACGTTTAGATATATAGGTCTGGCTACAAAAGCAATTTTTTAATATATAAAGTTGGAAACAATTATAAATAACAATAGCATAATACGGTTATTATCTACAACAATAATAAACAAAGAATTGGACCGGAAACTATAGACTGACTACATCTAGTCATTGATTTCTATATTTTATAAATATAAATACTTGTATCAAATATCAAATAACAAAAGAACAAAGCATCTCGGCATCTTATTTTTATAATAATAATTATAAACAATAACCCAATTCATTACAACACAGAAAACCATACACCAATACAACATTTTTGTAATCAATATTTCTTAATTTCATAAGAGATGCATATAAAATTATAATCTACCGTGTACAGAAACTTTATCTGTCATTGAAGTTATCAATACAAGGCTCGATCATGAACTTTTCACCTCAATGCATTCGTTTTCTTCATAAATCCCCAAAAATATATCCATAGGACGGTGGCAGCACTGAAAAAGCAGCTGACATGATTGCTAGCGAAGCCAAATTTTACGGGCAATGACTGCATGATCCGCAGACCCGAAGCCAATATTTCAATAAAACCAAAACGTTTTCGACCTTATGAAGAGAATGTGACTCTCGCTGGCACCGCACGCACAACGTATACTCTCTCTCCTTATTATCCAAGTTGTGTGCATGCAGACCTTGTGTTATTATGCAAGACGCGCGTACTGACCAAACAGAAAAATTCTTAACCTCATTCTAACTATAAATAGAAAAAAAAAATACCATTTAAAGATGTGTATATAAAACCACAATATTTATAGAAAAAAACACGTTTAGAATTATTGGATTCTGTACACAATAAAATTATGAGAAACGGGATAATAAATTAACAGTTTATTGATAGATGTCATAAATAGATCGGTTATTTAAAGTATTTAAACTGCTTGATTCTTCAAGAAAAACAATTAAGAACTAATGTCAGGGCTTTGTAGATGGTGAATCACTCTGAAAATTTCAGAAAACCTTCCCGACACCATGAAATAATTTTCCATGGAAAAAAATTAGACCAAATTTGGTAAAATTTTCGAGGTATTCAGCATTTAAGATACAGTAGCATTGTTTTAAATGGGGACTGCTGCGACTTTTAGTCAAATCAGTATCTTTTTGACACGAAAAAATCTACACTGAATTTGTAATTATTTTACCATCATCTAACTAAAAGTTCTTTATTTTATGTCCAGACTAAAAATATTTTCACTTCATCATCGGAAAATATTGAAAATTGAGCAATTTTATGAAACTGTATGTTTTAATTTTTATGTATTACATACAGAACAAGTCGATACTGTATTGGAATATTATAATGTAACACCGTATCAAAATTACAGCTGGAGGTAGCCGGAATGTTACCCTTGACTGCAGCATGCTGACTTGCTACGGACAGAAATTTGTAATTTTTGAGAAAAGTATCAAATTTGAATTTAAAAAAATCAATAAGTTGGAGCTGCAGGTCCTAGCATATACGCGCGTGTATATTTTGACGTTTATTTCCACTATTTTTTTAATTTCCAATTTTCTTGCAGGCGAGCCGAGCCCTTGAACTTCGTGTTTGCATTGATTGTAAACATTACGTGGTGAAAAAATTCTAACATCAGCGAAACTCTGGTCTTATATTATAAGCATGTTTTGTAAATACCATCAAACACTTTATGTTAGGTGTTAATTTGTAGCAACTCCTGTGTCATAATAATACGGAAACTTTTGAGTTTTAAACGAACGACAACACGGCATCTCGTAATAATTTCAGGCTAAACCCCGAGGCCGCTGCATGAGTTGATTATACGGGACTTGCTGGCTGTTTCCACGACCGCTATTTGTCACCGCAAACAATTAAAACGTGGCTTATTTTACACGACCACTCAAAACTTTAATACACTCTCTGATTTTTTTTTTAATATCATTATCATGCTGATGCTTAGAAATAACAAGCCGTGGAGAATTACAATATATATATATATATATGCCATGCTCTTTGGCGTTAAGAAGTATGCAATAATAATATCAGGTTATCAGGATGGTGCAGTAAGCACCTGCATGCGTTATTATTATTTACTATTACGTATAAGTAAGAAAAGAACTGATTTATGTTTCAAATTATATTTTTTCTGAGTAAAGCTTGTCTCCTGTGCAGAGGCGTCACATAAGCCGTGAACTTTGAAAAGTACCTAACAAAACCAATGTTTTGAGAATACATACAATAATCAACATATTATTTATTGATACAGTAAATTTGTAATGTATTTTTGATTAAATGGAAATGACGTATAAATAAACGTGATTTGACTAATTTTACACGCGAATTCTTTGACTGACAAGTGTTTTTATAAGATTTAGCTTACGGTTTCCATGCTGACATAAAGCAGACAACGGTTTACATATCGTGACTCGGGAGTTGTGTGACTTCCTCAATTTAACTTCGCTCGTTAGAACATAAAATCGGCGTCTCCTGGTTGCAGAAGCGGCGGACACTGACCCGCCGGAATGAACACGTCGAACCACGGACGTTCGAAACGTGCCCCCTGTTCAAAACTACGTGCTGTCTCACACAGAATCACATGATTTCGCAGCGAAGAACCTATGCGATCATCAGGTGCACGTGCGTACACATATGTAGTCAAAGTTACTTAAAATTCCCACCGGAAGTAGCCGGAAATGAGTAGTTTCTGATCTTTCTGTTCATGTCCGATTTTTGTACTTTTGCAAACAAGTCAGTCCTCGTATTGCAAAGCTCTTTGTAAAATTTCAAACTCCAAATGCAAACAGGAAGAACAGAACCCTCTCACTTCCGGCTGGAATATTAAATTAATTTGACTGTAGTTTCATTTCGCATGCATGCAATCGTACGTTTTTAATTTCGGTTCTAAAGTATTATCATACGATTCGATGCGATACTACTGCAGTGTGAGACCGCCCTTATTGTTACGATTTTCATCGAATTATACGATATATATGTTCCCATCAAAACTCCAGTCGGTCAGTCAAAGTGATGAGAAAATATTGTTTTGTTTCCCCCTTACCTCGCATAGCCTCAGGAGAGGTGGTATGGACGTTTATGGAGAACTATAGTAGTTGACTAAAACTCATTCAATATAGTTGTGCATGTATTTTATATACAAGGTTCCAAGCGATGCTCTAGAATTTGAGTTTTTTTACATAGATTAGAGAGTCGCAATTTATCCACACACAGAGCAGAGAGGTAACTTTCATTATGTCCTGAGGTGTACACTGGTTGTCTTTAAAATCAACAGTAGCAAAGGTGGGAATAATTCACAGATACTTATATGCCCATGGTATCCGAAAATCATTTATAACCAATCAGAACGTCGGAAAGTAGTAATGTCACGTAATGTTTGTAGATGGGGCTGCAGTAATGAGGAAGCGAGCAAACCTGGCTTGTTGGTCGTCAAGGTCCCAGTTAGCATACATGGCGATGCAATAATTACGACGGCTGGGAGCGTCTTCGCCAACTTTTATAAAGGAAATTTTCCATCAACAGAGACCTCGCCTTTAATTCAGCTGCTATACGAATGAAGGTCAATAGTGGCGGTCGCTCGGGGCCACAAAACAAGCACAAGATCGTCGGGATTCGGTCCACACAGCTGAAATCCCATTTATTATTGTTGATTACTTCTACGATCAGAAAACCTACGAGTGTTGCTCTAACGAGAATGTAGCCACGGTATTAACACTATTAACACCTGGCCAGAAAACAATATGACGTCACGATTGTGTAGGCAAAACATTGTAATAACAGCAGAACACCGTGCTAGACTTATAGTCTCGAAATTAATTTTTCCTGATGGCTGTTCGCATCATTTTTTAAAGAATTTTCTTTTATAAATGGTGACAAGAACCAATGCTATCGAAGAAAAATATTTGACGACCAAACCTATTGTTAAAAAAAAAAGAGATGTTGTGATTTACGTTAACCCTCACAGTATAGGATTTTAGGGATTTCTGCCAACATCCCGAAGATCTCTGTGCTACCCAAAACGTAAACATGAAATTCCCGGTATACGTAAATATAATGCATAATACCCGAGTTTTTTTTAAATTAAAGTTCACCAATATCCATGCAATAACACATGGCTTCAACTTGCAGCCTACTTCGCGACGTGGGAAATAATTTTTGTGTGGTGTCAGATTTGCCACAAGTATAGGAAAAAACTAATTATTGCTATATAGGCTGCTATGGAATGTTGATTTTGTTTTATGGATGTCATATCCCTAAATGTTAAAAATTATTTAATAACCATGTGAAACATATTTCATGAGCTCATTTCAAAACTTTTCGGTGCAATAATATCTATTATAACGTGTCTGCCGTGTGTGTGTGAAAATCTTGTTGCTCTCTGTGTACCTCAAGACAAAGCTGATTTATGACTGATTTATGACGCTACAGTAAATCCAGTACGTTAGGGGTAAGACAACACGGATCTGCTGTTCGACGTAGTCCCCTTTGATTAACATGTAAACTTTAAGAGCAAATTCACAAAAATTCTGGAATGTTTTTTAGAGGCAGATTTTAGTGTCTAAAAGCCATAGAAAAAATTTCAAAACAATTAAAAGAAACGAGCTGATTTTTGTTTAATTAAGTTTTTAGTTCGTCTCTCCCTGGGAAAACCCTATGCTGAAAATTAAAAAAAAAAAAATAATTAATAATTTTAAAAAAAATCAGCTCGTTATATTATTTTGAAATTTTTTCTATATACAAAATTTGCCTCTCAAAATTTTTTTTTAGAATTTTTGTAAATTTGCCAGAGTTTACATATTAACAAAGGGGACTACGTTGAACAGCTGATCAGTGTTATCTCTATCTTATGAGTTATTGATTTAAAATTTCGGGGGAGATGAGGGAAGCCATCGCCACGCCTCCAGTGAAGGCGACACCGTCCAGAAATAATCCACAGGGGTAGCGAGAGCTTTGTCTGCACTCAGTTTATTGAGATCTCAGAATCGACCCCATTGAATGCAACAATTAAGACTTGCAGGGAACTTCAAGGTCAGACCATAAAAAAACTTGGCAACACTGTAGCGCCCTAGCTAGTATAATGCATGCTAATGGGCAGGAGTGGGAGGTGACTTCAGTCCCTGAGAGCGTTGCCACATTGCTCATCTAGCTTCAAGAACGAGCAACGCAGCGGTTCAAAATATATGAAAACATTCATAAAAATAGATAGTCAAAAAAATTTAGCATTTAATCTATATAAAATTTAAAAAAAAGTCTTGGGCCGTTTTTGTGTAATGTTGATTGAAAAATTTAACATTGACAGGATACGAAATTCACATTTGAATAAATTAATTATAATTAAACCAACGGTTAAAAAAACCTGAAAAAAAATCAGCAGTATTTGTACAATTGTTGTAAGTCTACCAAATTAATTTCAAGAACATCTGTCGATACGACTTTTTTCGTCCAAATATCTTGTGTCTGATCAGTTTTGTGAAAATTGATGTAGAATTTTAACATAGGGTCTTATAGACGGAAACCGGAGATGAATCTGTTGTGAGAAAACCGTCTCCTTGGATTTGGCCAAACCATATGCGATTAAATTTCAAAACATTTTCTATTTTTTAAAATTTATTTCATTTGATTCCATCTGACAGAAATTTTCAATACAATATTATGACACCGAAGTAACTGAGATTAATCGTTAATCATGTGTTGCCTATATATTATAGTAAACCTTGCCTTATCGCCGCTCTCAAAGTTTCGGAACACGAAAGTTTCCTGCATGGATCGTACCTCTTGACTCCTCGAACTTTTGGCCCAACTCGCAGTTGAAAAGAGAAAAAAATTATACGGTACGACTCTCAATGTTTTGTAATGTATTTAAAGAGTCATGGGATAATATCGATATACATGCATATGAAGTTTCTGTAACAAATTATATGTTAATGCTATATAGAAATTAGTAAATTTCGGTCTTCGGACCATCCCCTGAACTTGTATAAATAATAATAAAAAAAAAAAAAAAATGGAGAGACGCTGGGCAATTTGTGCAGGCAACATCGGGAGGTGAGAAAGGGAGGGTTCCGAGGGTAATCAGGATGTGGCGGAAAGAACCGCGAGAACGAACGAAGAGCCATCTGTGTTGACAGCTCAGGATCGTGACGTCACAACCCTGAGTTTTCGCTGCTCGCGGCACACTTACTTTGAGGCACTAGCCATTACGCAATTTGTAGTCATACTCATTTAGTGGGTAACGTTTGATTAAAAAATACTTATTTTTAGGGTCCCATGTCCCTTTAACTTATTAAGCCAGTCTCTAATTCAAGAAGGGTTCGTTTTACATGACCAGGAGGGTATCTCGGAGCACCAGTCACAGAGTAATGTGGGCTGCAAGGCCTTTTTGTTGGCTCCTTTCTCCACACGGCTGTGCAACAATCACCACTCATCTAGAAGGGGTCATAAGACGACCCTTCTACTCCCACTGATGTGTATTGCAGCTTTGACGTAAATTTCGAGATCATGGTTTTAATCGAAATAAATAGTTGAGGATAAAATATCTGTAAAACTATACACAA
The DNA here is from genome assembly GCA_949825025.1 of Siphlonurus alternatus. Lineage (NCBI taxonomy): Eukaryota > Metazoa > Arthropoda > Insecta > Ephemeroptera > Siphlonuridae > Siphlonurus > Siphlonurus alternatus. The sequence goes on from OX463780.1 coordinate 12,394,868, forward strand.
TACATTGAAATGAGTTGTAGAGATAAATAATTTTATTTTACATCTTAAATTTAGGTATATTTCTCGAGTATTTTTTACATTTTCGATCAGCTTTATTTTCTTCTATGTTTTCCTTTTATTAAATTTTTTAATAATACAATAATTATGATAGTATATTAATAAATACTGATGCAACCAAATAATGTTTACTTTTGTCAAAATTATAAATCTGACCATGTTGTCAGAAACATAATGTTAAACATAGCTTCTTCGTATAATATAAACATCACATAGTAAATGTTACAAGGCCACTTCTTCAGTTCGAAATTTAAATAAAACAAATATTTGTTTGAACGTTACGTAATATACATGGATTTGTAGTGATAATTAGTAGAAAAAACAAAGCATGATATAAAAGAGGCTTTCATACACAGTTTATATTATGTAAGTAAATATTTCAGACACCGAAATAAAGAAGCTCGATTTAAAGAAATAAACAATGATGCTAATGGAGACTAACCGCGAAAGAGTAATCACTTCGCTTATTTAGACCAGGACGGTACTATGGCCCTGCATGCACACAAATAATTAGGATAGTAATAGAGCCCAGGGCCTCCTTCATCAAGGTCTCGATTGTTCCATATTTCACGCTACTGAAAGTAGTGAACACAGGTTGTACTTGCTATGTGAAAGGACGAATATTTATGCATTTTTCAATTTTACTACAGGGGCTTCCAAGTCAGCTGATTTTTCAGTGTTCCCACTTCCCACCGTCCTATCCAAACTTTTGTAAAAAAAAAAAAAAAAAAAAAAACCTGAATTCTTTTAGATATTTTAGGGAAATTTCCTATACTGAACGTCGGTCCAAACTGAAGAACACAGTGGAAAATGAAAGGTTTAGATTTTTTACTTTATTACCGAGAAAAGTTTAAAGGCATACAGGCCTCAAAATACAAATTAGACAGTCACCAAGTGGGTTTAGAGTATATAATCAACATTCGCATCATTTTTTTCCACGCGTGATGCATCCGTGCGTAGTCGCAGTTCAAAGTAAGAAATTTAGTCCTTGATGACGTCACGAAGTCCTTGATGACGTCACAACTCAATGCTAATCGGTGCTAGCTGTGAGTTGTGACGTCAGCAAGGACTTTCTTTACAGCGCGACTTCGCACAGACGCACCGCGCGCAGGTAAAAATAATACGAATGTTAATTATAAACTTGAGCAACACATAATGTCTGTCTAATTTGTAATTTGAGGCCTGTATACCTTTAAGAACACTTTGCTTCAGGGTAAAATGGACCATAGCGACACAAATGAACATCGCGAAGCGCATTCACTTGAAGCCTCTATTTCAGACAAATAAAAAGCTATACAACATGCCTACGCTTACTACGCTATTATTATTACATATTACAGTGCAGAGCGGTTGCAAGCCACGGCATGAATTGTAAGCCCGCAAATGATGACGTCATCGTTCAGTCTGTTAGGCCGGTGACAGCTGAAAATGCTCGCAAATAAAACAGTGCTGCTGGAGACACTTGCATGCAGATTTCGACCTCTGTGACCCACACAATTACTACCGAGCCAACGAACCGACGTCAATTAACCTACACGAAATCGTCGCACTCAAAATTAACAAGTCTTTACATGGCACGATACAAGTGTTGAAATTCCATATAAATTTTTCTCCTCCTGCGCACAGGAAACTTGAAGCAACTTGCATACTTAAAATGTAATGCAAAATTTTCGCTTACAGTGCTTTAAAATATGTATGTCCAGCAGCCATTTTTTCTTCAGATTTACGTCAAATATAATCGAAAATTCAAAATTGGTATAAAAATATTTTGTCTATTTTTCACGCGGTTTTAAAACTTATTTCCCGATATTTTTTAATACTGTACTTGTTCTCTACTGATCTACTCCATTCCTCATGCTACCTTAGAAATGGTTTATCTAATTATCGATTCATGAATCGATCATCATGCACGATCATGCAAATAGTGCATTTACGAACAGACCTAGAGTTTCAGACTAATTTCAAACAAATTTCTTGTCTGCACAAAACGAGATAAAATTTCAATCTACGTAGAAACATTTGCAAAATTAGAATATATATGTTGTAATAAAACTCATAAAAGCTTTATGAGTTTATTATTCTTGATGATTATTCATTTCACACAATAATACCACCTGTATATACTGTAACAATCATGGTAACAATTAAAAAACATGTTACGAAATTTTAAATTAAAAATAAAATGGTTTATAATTAATTTTCACAAAAATTGCATGACGTAAAAAAAAAAGTATGTACTGTACAATATATTACTATATACATGTATTTTAATATATAGATACGACCGATGCGACCCTACATCAGACATTAATTTAATGCACTTTGAAGAATTTTCTATTTGATAATTTGAAGATGATGACGATAATAATAAGACGGGAGTTTTTCATCTCATCTGAAATTTGTGATCATAATTTCGATCCACCCTAACATGAGTTAAAAGTCGGGTGAGGTCGGGTTTGAACCGAAGCAGGCCCATTTACATAGGAGACAAACAACAATCAACACTTTCCTCGGCCTACTTGAGCTGAAGCTCTACAGGCGTCCGCTTATCACGTCGCTTACTCATCAAAATGCTCAAGCCGTCTTTAGAAAACTGTACAAATCCTTCTTTATTCTAATCAGGTTATGAAATAAATCATTAATTAATTTACTAATTTAATATAATATGTACAATGTTTACTAAATATATTGTATATATGTAATGTTAATAAAGACTTGATAAAATAGAAAGTTAAGTCCGGTTTAGCTTAATTTTGTTTCACAGTTTACCACTAAACACATGTTACGTGTATCGCGAGCATGTGTTTGTATATAACGTCAACGGCAGGTGTGACTCTTAACAAGTTGCACCTTCTGGCAGCTTCTTTAATCTAGGCTGCTGAATTCTACAGTCTATAACGATAGTACGTTATTTCTCTGCTAATGACGTAAATACTGTAATTTTTCGATTAAAAATTTGCTCCAGCATTGAAAAATGCATATCCAAAGTTACGTCAAATTATTTCGTTTCAAACGGAACCCAGTTGTAAGGTACTTCATGCTGAGCCATGCAGTGTGACATTCACTACGTTCACATTCATGACGGTGTTAACGTATCCGTTGACGACGTCTCATAAGAATAACATTTTAATATCCGTCGTAAACGGATTCGTATTAAACAATGTCATGTGTAGGTAGTCAATTCATTGAATATTATTTTGTCGTCCTAGTTTTTCCAAAATATCATACACGAAAATTCATTTAGGCATAACTTGACGTCACGTGACCTTGTATCATACCATTAATATTGTATTGGAGGACGAAAGAAAAGGTTTGTGACGTCAAGTTATTACTAAATGAATTTTAGTTTGGCCATGGATTTTTATTGTTGTGACCAAGGAAACCATGGAAACTCGTTAGGACGGTCGGTAATTGATCAAGCACAATGCCATCAATCATAATTTCCCTTCTTGTGATAAGATCACGTGTCGCAAAACTCCTTGGCAATTAAATTTATTTGTTAGTATAACACTGTGTTATAGCACCAAGCGACATAATGACTTTCATAAAGTACCACACAAAGATGGTAAAATATTTTATGTTAGCTGTCCTTGAACTTTTCAAACGCATGTTCACAATAGTTCATTAAAAAAAAAGTCTCAATGACTCAACATTATAATAAAATATAACAATGCATTCCAAGTCAAGCAAAATGAGCAACAAATTAAAATGAACCTCATAACCTGATGATGTGATTAGTTAGCATTTCAAATCGTGGAAGATATACATAGTTAAAAAAAATTATTCTTATTAATTTTTGAAGTTTTTTTAGAGTTCAGTACATATCACAGAAAGTTCATTGATTATGAGTCATACTCACAGTACATTATACAACATGCATGCAGGCCATGCAGCAGCATGCACGTTATCCGCCCATCATATCATTTTCCAACACGAAACATTCTCTGAAGAATGCTAGCATGGGATCAGTTGGAATATTGTTTTGACGACTGAACAAAGTAAATTTTAATAAAAGTCGATTGATATTTATTTTGATACCGTCAACAAAGAACAGTAAATTATTATAGTATCATACATTATACTTACATACATATCGGTACGTATGTACAATAATAAATATGCATTGCATATGCGCATCATCAATTATAATAAAAATAATAATACACCACCTCTGGACACCACGAACGTTTCTTCTCCTTTGTTTTGTTGACGTTTAATTACAGGCGCGGATACAGGGGGGGAGCTGGGGGGGGGGGGGGGGGGAGGGCTCTGCAGCCCCTCCCGAAATTTTGATTTTAACATGGGGAATATGGGCATTTCCTCCACTCCACTCCATTTTTTTTTTTTTTTTTTAGCATTGACCTGATGGAGGCAGCCCTCTCCGAAAAAATTTTCTGGATCCGCACCTGTATATTTATGCATGCCATGCAGTCTATACATATGGAGGCAAGGTGAATAAAAACTCTTTTGATATTGGTGCTGTGTATATATTATACATAATATATTGGATGCTTACCTCCCCCAAAATTGCAAATCTACAAAATATCTCTCGATCTGTACCATATACCAATTTTACCAATGACATAATTTATGACTGCTGTAAATTCAATATTTTACCTCGGCTTAAGAGTTGTGAATTTCCCCGGCCCCGAGTACTCCGTTGTATTCACAAGGCTGCTGACTGCTGACGATCGCTGTTAGCTGCAGACTCCGTTTCCGTGAGATACAATCGGTACACTACATACACATTCACCACAATATGCATACATACACTTGCAAAACTGACACTGCACTTATTTTCGGCAACGGCACCAAAACGACAAAAACACACGGTATGATATGATATAGGGTAGAGTGTAGCTGAAGACTCCGGAGAGAGCAACACGCAACGCCAGCACACAACACCGAGTTGCCTGGGGGGTTAAATTAACTTGTTGCAGACTCTGCCAGAGATAATACAGAGATAGAACTCTCCCATGTTAACGACTTGTGACGAAAACACTAACGCCATCTCTTAGTGCGTTGGGAAGACGTCAAGACGAGCAGGTCAGAACAGAAGACGTATTCCACCGCAGCCATGCGCAATCGTGCGCAATTCGATTCTTTTCGTAACACCAGCCTCCCGCGTAAAATTCAAACATTTTTTTGGTAACTCGCGTTTCTTCCAACGTTAAATAATTCCTTTACTTTTTTTGCGTATCTTCCAGAGATAGCAGATCGAGTGCATGCATTTTTGATGTACGATAATGATAAAAAGGATGCCATTAATAAAAAAAATAATAATAAGATGATAATTAAATACATGAATACTCAAAATTAATTAAGTCGATAAGTTATTTCATATAACAAAAGACTCGGCTACTTAGAGACCTCCATGTCTTATGGCTAGAAATTTTGATGGCCTGAGCGTGGGCCCGTGGTCCAAGTGTGGCGGCGCTGCTGCATCGCATGGACACGGTTAGGTCACGTACGGCCTGGCTTTCAGCTGCACGCGCAGCTGGTATATAGCCATGCAGCGAGAGCCGGGCCATGCCGAACCGCGCCCATGCGATGCAGCAGCGCCGCCACACTTGGACCACGCTCAGGCCATCAAAATTTCTAGCCATAAGACACGAAGGGCTCTAAGGGTCTCTAATATAATAATTATTATACAAATACTTTAAATTTATACTCGCTCTGCATGATAATTGACCGAGTAAAATTTATATTGTACAAATAAATGTTGATTTTGAACTTATTAAATTATAGAGACAGGACTGACATCACTGACAGGAGTTTTTTTCAATTAAATTAAAAAAAGTACCATAAATATCGCTTAATTACTATTTATATATAAAATATAATTTCATAGAGTTCGCTTTAATTTTTATTGATGTTCATTAATTACACGAATACTAATCATGCGTTTCGAAATACGAGTATTTTAATATATATTAGAAATCAAGTATATAATAGCAAATCAGCCCGACCGTCGAGAAATTAATTATAAGGGATAAAATGCAGAATTAAAGGAGCAGGTATAAACATCGTAATATATATTATATATAAGCTATAGTTTCAACAGGACCTCGATCTCGATTAATATAGTTTATAATTATATTATTAGTATATATATAATTCATCTAAATATAGTAGGACAGGAAAGATTATGGATTGAGCACATGTGATGTGACACACGTACAGAACGTAATTTATAAAATTTTCCTTTCGTTTATACACCAATTGTTTTCACTGAACCAATTTTATCATGCATGCATGCACTTAATTAATTGTAAAATTATAATATTGCAAGTTTTTAATGAGGTCCGCATTCTCGTATAACTTACATTGCATGCATTTATTAAAAATAAATTTTACTAATTTTTGTCATAAAATTCAATAATTTTTAAGTACAAAAATTTATTATGATCTGTAAGAATTACTAAATTAAAATTGGCACACATTAAAAGAAAAGTCTCAGTGATCAATATGTGATCACTGAACATCATATATATAATCTTAAAAAAATCGATAACGTTCTAAAACCTAATCCCTTATGGTTTGAACAAATTCATGCAGTCCTGTAGTTTTCTTACAAGAGCTCCAAAGACTTAAACAGCTCCATTTCCGGTTTGCGTCCATAAGGCCAATGTTAAACTTCTACCTCAGTTTTCACAAAACTGATAAGACAGATTCGCTTCAAAATTTGTATGCCACCTATTGATGGTATGAGTTCTAAGTCCCCTGCAAGTCTTGTTGCATTCAGGCGGTACGATCACGAGATATCAATATATTGAGATTCATCCTTAATTGCCTTTCTTTTTCTTTTCATTTCCGTTTCTAAAACTTGAATAAATGATCAATTTGTTAGAACAACTTAATTATCAAACAATTAAATTATAAAAATAAAAATGCATTAATATTTTTAGCTATAATATAATCAAAGAGATTACATTGTTAAGAGATCGAATGCCCATGTTAAATATTTTTCCTATGATTTAACGTATAAACCAAAGAAAAAGTCTAGATGAAGTGAAAATGAGAACTTATTATTTGTGCGTCCAGATGGCGACCAGCACACCCCCAAATGCTTCTAACTTCAGAATTTTCGCCATAAGCGTTCTATATCTCTACACTATAAAATCCCTGCTATAATATATTGCAAAAAAAAAAAAAAAAAGAATTAAAAAAAATCGATCATAATATAGAATACGCGCCGCGATCTCTCGTAAATCACGATCTTTTTACAGCACGCCTTAATTAATTGTACACATTTTTTCCATTTTCATCTCCAACACTTCAATAAATTGTTTAATTTATTTCTTAATTAGAAATATAGCTTTTTTTTAACATATATATTGACAGGCGCGAATCCAGAAAAAAATTTCGGAGGGGGCTGCCTTCATAAGGCCAAAGTTAAAAAAAAAATTAGAGTGGGGGAAATGCCTTTATTGTCCATGTTAAATCCAAAATATCGGGGAGGGGAGGGGGGCTGCAGCCCTCCCAGCTACCCCCCTGGATCCGCGCCTGAACATTAAAACCCCGTAAGAAAAATTAAGCCTTCACTTTGCACACCCTTTAAGGGTTGAAAAAATTATTGGTTCGAAATTTAACCGACCCTATTTCCATTTAATTCCTTTTTTGTTTTTAGTCAGAATCCAAAATTTCTAGTTTCTACAAGGAATTTTATTTTTTTTTATTAAAAATAAAAATGACACCGTATATACATCTTTATTAGGCCCCTCTTTATACATATATATAAGTTCGACTAAATTCTGTACAGTTTCCATATGCCCATTTACTGGACCAATTTTTTTAACCCTCTGTTAGGGTATATACTTGATGTATATATATATATATATATATATATATATATATATATATATATATATATATATATATATATATATATATAGTAAGTGGAGGTTGAATCGGTTAAACTACATGCTGCATGTATGGCCAATCAGAGCACGATACATGTATATTATAATTACTGCGCCTGGGCCTAGCTGAGTCGAAACAATAATATTTGAAAAATATTTGTCTGTTCATTCCCTGATTCAGGGTTGATTTCAGGCTAATCTGGAATCAGCCTGATGCTTTTTTATCGTAGGGTGAGCTCAAACTTCATATTTCGTCTCTTGGGACCGGCCACTCACTTATACATATTTTGTATAATAGAATTCGTGCATTAAATTTTATACTCGGTCGATCAGTTAATTATGTAATGTATATGTAATGTATTGCTTATATGTAATGTAATGCTTATCTAATATATTATATCCTTAATATTATTATTTTTTATTGCATAATTCCATAATTGCATATAATATAAATATATCTATTTTATTGTTTCCTGTATTTCCGCCATCATTCTTTTTTTCCCTCTGCTCGCGAGCCTAAAGCTCATAGAGGACAAAACGACAACAATTGTAACTATCTAAAATTTTACTATAGTATTATGATGAATTATATATATATATATATATATTTATTTATTTCAACTAAAATAAATATTTTCGGAAAAAACGGCTTCATAAAAAAAAACAATTTATATGAAAATCTATAGTAAGAAAGAAAAAAAGTAAAAAGGGGGCGTGACACCCAAAAAAATCGCACCTCCGGCGGGGGTTTTGGCCCTTCAGGCCTCTATTTTGGGGGCATGTACCGTTTTGGACATCGAGATATCTGGTGGTCACCCTCGATCTATATACCTCAGTGTCACCTCAGCGAATGTATAGCTGCATGGGACGCGTAACAGGCCGTGTGGCCATGGCACCATCCGTTCCCTACCCATTACCCCGCCGCGAGCTATAAGCTTTTAAGGGTGTATCCTTTTGTAAAAAAAAAAAAGGATTACGTACTTCATTATATATTTTATTATATGATCGACTTTGTTTTGATTGTTATATATATAATCAATTTCAGACATTTTTTCTTCACCTTAGTTCTTATTATTTTTGTTAATGATGGCATACTTTTAATCATTATCGTAAGTTTTGTATTATTAATTAACTTTCAAAAATTAATTCTCTACAGTCTAGACATTGCATGATTGCATATACACTCGCTGCTGTCTCTGGAAGAAACGAAGAAACGCGATTTATCAAAAATATGTTTAAAACTCACGCGCGGTTCACGTGGGAAAGAAAATCGCGCATGCGCAGAAGCTTCTGTCGCGGTGGAGCGGTGGTTTGGCTATTGTTCTGTCCTGACTCTAACTACCAAGTAAAGTGAATCGCGTGGGAACCAATAGGAACTTCGGAAGGGTAAGAACGACTCCTCCCTATCCACTGCTACGTGCCTGGACTCTGCCGTCTCCTGCTGCTCCTGGCCGTCTCTGGTCTCTGCGGTCTCTGCCCCCCTCGCAAGCTCTGCTCAACATTGGTTCGCTCGCCAGAGAAGTTTGTATATAAAAAAAAATCAAATTGAGAGGCTCGAGTCATCTAGTGACAACATTTGTAACTCTTTGTATCAAAATTGCTGAACTCGATAGCAGCTTACGTTTATATTTTTTTACGAAAATATGTCGTATATTGTGAAGTATTATTACTGATTACGTACATCACTTATATTTTTGTCTTTAGTCCACTGATTATAGCAGCTGACTAGCAGACGACGAAAAGATGTTCCAAATAATTTTTACTTATTTTAGTTAATTGATAGCATAATAGGCTTTAAATAAGGCAGTAAGAATGTCTACAGAAATTCAAGAAATGGAAGATGATGTAGATCCTCGTGTTCAGGTAGGTACCTTTAATATAAGTATGCAATACGTACACATTTACAGTATGCATATGACTGTATGCACACCCACGAGAAAATAAGAGTGAAAGCTCACAACAAATTCACTCGCACATATTGACTCCAATTAACCTAAATTTCGCCCCTTTTTGGAGTCAATATGCGCGAGCGAATTAACGTGTATTGATGCACTTTGGCGTTGTTTGGTACTTTATATTGACGCATTTTCACGTATATTGATGAATATTGACGAGTATTGACGTGAATGCCTGCCGAAATACTTCGCTCGACTTCACGCACTTTCAGGTATATTGACTCGCGCATATTGACTCCAATTCACCTAAATTTCGCCCCTTTTTAGAGTCAATATGCGCAAGTGAATTAACGTGTATTGATGCACTTTGGCGATGTTTGGTACTTTATATTGACGCATTTTCACGTATTTTGATTAATATTGACGAGTATTGACGTAAATGCCTGCCGAAATACTTCGCTCGACTTGACGCACTTTCAGGTATATTGGCTCGCGCATATGGACTCCAATTCACCTAAATTTCGCCCCTTTTCTGAGTCAATATGCGCGAGTGAATTTGATATCATATATTGGCACATTTTCATGTAATTTGATTAATATTAACAAATATTGACGTAAATGCCCGCCACCAAAATACTTCGCTCGAATTCACACACTTTCAGGTATACTGGCTCGCACATTTTGACGCCTTTTCGTGAACTTTCACACTTTCATTGATTAATTTTTTTCCTAAAGTCCATTCATTCAAATTCACTTATTTTGACGCTTTTTCAGGAACTTTCACGCTTTTATCAACCATAATTTTTTTACAAAGTCCATTCATTCAAATTCACTCATTTTGACGCTTTTTCACGAACTTTCACGCTTTTATCAACCATAATTTTTTACAATGTCCAGTCATTCAAATTCACTCATTTTGACGCTTTTTCACGAACTTTCACACTTTTATCAATCATTATTTTTTACAAAGTTCAGTCCTTCAAATTCACTCATTTTGACGCTTTTTCATGAACTTTCACGCTTTTATCAACCATATTATTTTACAAAGTCCAGTCATTCAAATTTAATATTTTTCAAACCTTTTCACGAAATTTCATACATTTAACAAGTAATTTTTTCACAAAGTCTATACATGCAAAATTCATTCATTCCCACGAATTTTCACACCATCATTTACCAAATTTTTACACATGGTCTCATGCATTTTTCGTCGCAGGCTAGCTCACCAAACCATTGGAAGTGAATGCAGTCCCATGGCTTCAGTCCATGGATACCTGAAATGTACGAAAAATCCACAAAGAAACGCGCGCAAATTTTTACGTACAGTAATAAAGATTGTTCTAATTTGTCAAACATCGAAAGCAAAATAAAAACAATAATTTTTACAAACAGAAATATAGGCCGGTATACAGATATACATCAGCTAGTAAAATGAGAGGCTTATAAAAAAAAACTTACTAGGCTGACTATAATAGCAGTATAAGGTTTTCACTACTTTTTAATGATTCCTTTGAATAATTTAACTATTAAAGGAATTATTTTTATACTTCGCCATAATTAAATAAATTAAGAACTGTTTTTACTTATCTGATAGAACTTCTCGTCGTGGCTTATTAATCTTCGACATTTTATGCGACTCCAAATCTGACATTTTGAAAACTCGACCGGCAAAAATGCAAAATTGAATTTTCTCTTTTTACATCATAAAAAGTGCGAAAAAATGGCAAATATTAACACTGGACAAACGAATGGTAACCTAACTTCATTGTAATTAACTATTTAATGTTCAGGAATAGGTAAAACTTCACTTAAACACCTCATAAATCACCATACACACACGTGGAGCTTTCTATAACCTCTCGGCGTCAGCCATCTTGTGTTACTACCAACCGCCAAGTCACATGACTTCCGGTCATGTGACCAGATTTGTAGAACATTTTTTTCATGAAGTCCCCTCATGCATATTCACGCATTTTCACACTTTTCCACGCACTTTCACCCATTTGTCGACCAACATTTTTCATTAAGTCCCTTCATGCATATCCACGCATTTTCACACTTTTTCACGCATTTTCACCCATTTGTTGACCTTTTTTTTTAATAAAGACCACTAATGTATTTTCACGCATTTTCACACATTTTTACGCACTTCGACCATTTGTCGACTAATTTTTTTCCTAAGTCCCCTCACATGAATAACATTTTTTCACGCCTTGTTCCATGACGTCACTTGCTGGTCATGGGACGTCAAATTTCCTACTGAGAGATGCTGAAAACATGTTAAAATACATTAATATACACTAAAGGATGTTGTTAAAAAAAATTGTCGAACAAATAGTTCAAAGTGCGTGAAAATGTGTGAAAATGCGTGAAAAAACATTAGGGGTCTTTACTAAAAAAAATGGTCAACAAATGGGTGAAAGTGTGTGAAAATATGTCAAAATGTGTCAATTTGCATGAAGGGGACTTTATAAAAAAAAAAGGTCAGCAAATTGATGAAAATACGTCAAAATATGTCAATTTGCATGAGGGGACTTTATGAAAAAAAAAGTCCAACAAATTGGTGAAAATGCGTCAAAATGTGTCAAAATGTGTCAATTTGCATGAGGGGACTTTATGAAAAAAAAAGGGTCAACTAATTGGTGAAAATGCGTCAAAATATGTCAAAATGTGCCAATTTGCATGAGGGGACTTTATGAAAAAAAATGGTCAGCAAATTGGTGAAAATGCGTCAAAATATGTCAATTTGCATGAGGGGACTTTATGAAAAAAATTGGTTGACAAACAGGTGAATGTGCATGAAAAAGTTTCAAACTGAGTGAACGTACTTTGCATCAAACTGGCTGAAAGTGCGTCAGTATACATGAACTGACTTTATAAAAAATGTTGGATCATAATTGGATGAAACTGCGTGAAAATTCATGAAAATGGGCGAGTGGAATCAACTCAATTTGCATCAATAGAGGTGAAGTTGATACTAAATTAAAAATACGTCAGTTTATGTGAAAATGCGTGGAGTTGCTCTTGTCAACTATGTGAATATTAATCAGTATATGTCAATATGGATGGGTGAAATTGCTTGAAATACACTTATTTTGTTAAATTATTAAAAATTTGTTAAAATGCGTGAATGACGCATCAATCTGCATGAGAGAGTCGTCAATCGGCTTCAACATGTGGGAAAATGTGTGAATTTTTCACTCGTATTCACAATTTATTCGCATTTATTTTCTCGTGGGCAGTACATACTGTACCGTTTCCACGCCCTCTTTCAATTTTTCACAAAATGTTGGTATATAATATACCATCTTCTTTAAGTTTCCATTCTTACGCATATCGTTGTCTTGCATGATCCATCCCCTAGCTAGCCAGGGGCGGATTCAAGGGGGAGGGGCTATATTGGGACGATCGCCTTCCCTCCAAAGGTCCTAAAATACAATGAATGTGCTACCCACCCAAAATTTTACATTGGATAAAGGACTCCCCCCCCCCAGCGCCACGCACTGAATCCACCCCTGCACCTAGCTGTACCCCAGCCCACCCACCCCCTCCTCCCCCCTGAGCTATCATAGGAATTTAAGAGCAGAAATGCCAGACAAGCCTGGTTTCTTTGAAGCTATGCATACACTTCAGTTTCAACAATAACACGCAAGATCCTTGGTTTGAAGCTGCATCAAATCAGAGCCCCGAACTGGGAATGCTGGGAAGTCTCAGAAACTTTCAAGAGCTCAGCATGAGAGGCTGATGTGGCTGCGGAGACCAAACCCTTTGGTGTTATTGTCTCTACCTACAAGCAACTCAAATGCAGCTGAATGGAGCATTGACCTCAGTTTTTATTATTATTATTATGGTTATTTTAACTCCCAACCTAGTTGGGGTGGTTATTATTTTTATTTGGGTTTTTAACTCCCAACCTAGTTGGGGTGGTTAAGCGCCAGCACCGGGCCCAATTGGGCCAAGGTGAAGGCGCCCGCTGATCCTGTTGGGGATGTTACGATCCAGCGTCTCCTACTTAGCTGAGGGCAATGAGGGCTTCCCGGGTATACCCGCAAATAGCCCATTACACAGCCTTTCGGGCAGGTCCTCTCCTAGGCGCGGTGGGACACATTTCCGCTAGCACTCTGGGTGCTGGATGCCTTTAACCAGGGCACTTAGAGGTGGGGGTGCATCTTGGGCTTCCCAAACCAATGCCCTGGCCGCCCTGTGGTTCAAGAACCACAGGCTACGGGCCAGAGGTCACACTCGCAAGGCAACCTCCAACCCTCATGTCCTTCCTGAATGCGGGGGGACACGTACCGCGAGCCAGAGAAGAGCCTACGCTCATCCCGTAGCTGGATATCCATTATTATTATTATTATTGCAGAAATTGATAGAGCGTGCAAAGTTATGCTATCCTGATTTTTTTTTTTTAGATTTTTTAGAGCTCGGGAACCTTTTAAAAATTTTATTGAATTTTTTTTTGTGACTTCACGAGGCGCCGCTCCTTAAGAAAAATATAGGACCTGCCACCTTGTGACGTCACAAAAAGAACTTTCAATAATTTTTTAAAAATAGTTCCTTGGCTCTAAAAGATCTGAAAAAAAAATCAGGGTAGCATAACTTTGCACACTCTATCCATTTCTGCAAAAAAAAAAATTGAGGTCAATACTTTATTGGAACTCTAGCTGACAGTCTGCCGGACAGAGGGTTCAGTCTGCTGTGTGATTGCACAGACCCCCACAGAGCCTGGAGCGTGTGACTGAAGAGCCTGGTCACTGCCATCGCGGCACTACTAAACTTGAAGAAACTGGAGCAGCACAATCTGGAATGGGCAGTGGAGTATTGTCCTCAATTTTTTTTATTGCAGAAATGGATAGAGGGTGAAAAGTTATGATACCCTGATTTTTTTCAGATTTTTTAGAGCCCGGGAAGTATTTTTAAAAAATTATTGAAAGTCCTATTTGTGACGTCACGCGGCGTCAAGTCCTATCTTTTTCTTAAAGAGCGGCGTCTCGTGACGTCACAAAAAGAACTTTCAATAATTTTTTTAAAAATAGTTCCCGGGCTCTAAAAAATCTAAAAAAAAATCAGGGTAGCATAACTTTGCACCCTCTATCCATTTCTGCAATAAAAAAATTTGAGATCAATACTCCGTTCTCAAGTTTGTTGAGAAAAAGTTTGGGTCATTGGAAATAGAATATCTTCAACTTTATACAGAAAGGCATTACAAATCACAATTCTTTGTCAAAAAGTCATGCCAAACATTTCATATCTAATTTTACATTATAAAACACACATGTTTGCTCTGTTCACCCTAACAAAACTTTCTCTACATTGACTTTAAAAAACCAAAGAAGAATTTTCTACAATAATTCTACAGACATGTTCAGAAAATTGATTAAATTAGAAGTTATATGTTTTACATTTGATCTTGATGTTAGTTTTATATGGAAGAATTTATGCTGTCAACCAAAATCTCTGATGATTGTGAATTCATATTTTAAAATTGATTCACCAAAGAACCAATGTTACGGGAAGCTAAGAAATTTGCTCATGTCTCGTTATGAAATCTCATATCATCCAGAAATTACATTTAATATCATGTTTGCATCTAAATATATCTTGAATTAGTAACATTTGATTTGATTCTATACTCCACCTCTTAATCATGAGCCCCTTAGGATCTAAAATTGTCTCTTTTTGCACTTTCTGATAAGATCGAGCTACAGTATAGTACAGTATTCCTTATCTGAAAGGTAGACTTTATCAGAAATTACAAAGAGCTAGTTTTGAAGCTGACAGTCTCATATACGGTATATGTATGTAAATATAATTCTCCTCTCTTTTCATCGGACATATTGAGTCCATATTTCGGATTTTACTCTTACACATTGAGATAAATTTTTATTGCTATAGGCAGATATAATTTGGGATATTCATGGTTAGTATATTTTGTTCATTGACTCATTTAGAATAAGGAAAAGAACAACAAAACTGCACTTGTAGCTTCATTTTGCTGTTACCCATTTTCTCTCCTTGTGCCTCTGTAATATTTTGGTATCCTACTCTGTATTTATCATTCTGTAGCCTCATTTTTGCTTTTATAATTATTCGTGGGATGTCTTGAATAATAATATTAACAAAACTGGCAAAAGCATTTTTGATATACTGTAATTACAGTAATAAAGATTTTAAATATGTGTTATGTTTTTATTGCTCACAGATAGAACTGGAAAAGTTGAACTCGGCAACTGATGAAATCAACAAACTAGAGGTGGACTTAGATGTAAGTGTACATTCACATCAATCTGAGGTCAAGTAAATTACAGTGGCTTGAGTGGACTTATCGAATATATCATTCCTTTTCTGGAATAATGAGCTTTCTGCTGTGTGATGTAAGAAAAAGTTACAGTAAATGCGGTTGAGAAGCCAATGTTCCAAACAAGGGATGATCTGTCACACGTATATACTAGTAGTAAAATAAAGGAATAGAATCGTGAAATTTTATTATTGCCTTGGCAGGAGGCGAGAGCTGGATTTCGACATTTACTAATGGAATCTACTCGCAAGATAGAAGAGCTGGCGAAAAAGCTGGGGACCTGCATAGACCGAGCCAGACCCTACTATGAAGCACGGCTTAAAGCCAAAGAGGTGTGTTCCAACGTTTCTCCTTTTTGTCCACCAATTTTGTTTTCTGACATGTATTTCTCTGGACACCACTAATTTTACTCCTGCTTTGTTTGTAGGCATTATCATACAGTCTGTGGAGGCGTGGTGAACCAAAAATCAATTGATATGTTGATTAGGTGCTCTTTTTAGCTCTCCCAAATTTGCAAATCTGTACCTCTCTGTCTATTGAAGATGCAGCTCTAGCAAGTGAGACAGTAGTAAAGTTCATTCTATCCAGAGGTGTACATAATTATACTTTTTTCTCAATTAAAATATTGCCTTAAGTAATAGTTTCAATGAATTTTTTTGTAAATTATAGCATATTTCCTGTGATATTCTATAAAAATCTAAAACATCCTGTGTTGTTATGGGTATAAGTTGTTATTTATTCTTGGCTTGGTGTTGTTGTTTGTTTAACCCCTCCAAGTGATCACTCATTATATCCCCTGCTGCAGGCCCTGCAAGAGACGCAGCAGGCAGCAGTGAGGTTTGAGCGAGCCAATTCTGCCCACGCCGCAGCCAAAGAGATGGTCTTTCTTGCCGAGGAAGGACTCAAAGCTGAAGGACGAACCTTCGACCACGCCTGGCAGGAGATGCTAAATCACGCAACAATGAGGGTATGTAGCATGACTCCGGTAGTTTAACAATTAAGTTGTGAAGTAAGATATTAAGGAATACAGTTAAAACTCGTTATTATGCAACTTGTTGTTAGGTAAAACTTGATTTTGAGTAAAGGAGATTGCGGTCCCATCAAAAATAATTGGCATTGCGGGTATAAGAAAAACTTGATATAAGGTACATAGTACTTGATATAAGATGAACCTTATTTCCTGGATCTCTTGACTTTTATGTAATAACGAGTTTTTACTGTACATATTTTACTTCATGGCTCATATCTAGGTGTAGTGAGGAGGCATTGCATTGCCAAGAAGGGGGTATTAAAACTGGAAGAAGAGCAGCTTCACAACTATATATTTAAATGCTCATTGTAACATCTGTACAATAATGTTTTGTATTCTTCTCAATGGGGTACTGACCAAAAAAAAGTTTCAAGTTTTTGTCAACATTTCAAAAGGAACGAGAATTTCATGAAGAACGAGCCCTATTACACTATTACAGCATTCTACGACAATTTCTACGCCAATAGAGACACTGTAGGATTCTTTCTCTTCTCTCTTCATGTTGCCAGGCAACGGGTTAAGTTTATTCAAGTTATGATTTTTTATAATATATAACTATCCTGTGTATATGTGCTGAGCAGAATTGTGCACTTGAGTTTGAGAATGGATTTATAAATATTCATTGTTTATTTCCAATATACTGTAAATATACCATCTGTAGCTTGCAGAGATTTTGTTGACATATAGAGAATTAATAACACATGATTGAATTTTCAAACAATGACAAGCATTCAAAGGTTGTTGACAAATGTGGTATCACAGATTTAAACAGATGAGGCATTGTACAGCATGAGTAAATAATGTGGTGACTAGCTGTGCTATAGAAAAGCTAAAGTGACTCATTTTCTGTACATGTCTCCTTAACATTGAGATTTTATTTACTTGTTAGAATGTTTAAGAATGAGTTGACCAAAATTTGAAGATTTTCTTCTTTTTAAACACTGTCAGTTTTATTTTTTTCTATTTCTATGAAACCTTTTAATTTTGAATTAGAGTTGGGAGCTTTTTTTCCCCGTTTTTATTTTTATTTCATTATTTGTTCACATTAAATACCAGTTGGTACAGTTAATTGTGACTATGTACTACTGATAATATAATTACATATAAAATAATTATATTTTGCTGAAAAAAAGGAACATTATTGACATTCATAAATAGAGAATATATTATGATATATAAAACAATTTCAATTTTTACAAAAAAATTATTTAAACATTTTTTAAAAAATTTAAAATTTAGAAAATATTACAATTATTACAAATAAGAATTTACACTTTCATT
Source organism: Siphlonurus alternatus (assembly GCA_949825025.1). Taxonomy (NCBI): domain Eukaryota; kingdom Metazoa; phylum Arthropoda; class Insecta; order Ephemeroptera; family Siphlonuridae; genus Siphlonurus; species Siphlonurus alternatus. The sequence continues at coordinate 12,413,291 of OX463780.1, forward strand.
GTTAACATTTTTCTTGTTAATGGAATAGTAATTATTTTTAATTTTCAATTTTTTTATAAAATCTGGAAGTTTGTTCTACAATCAGAGCTTTATTGTTGATATTAAAAACTTGCAAAATGATTTATGAAAATTATTTACCATTACATACTCAAGGATACATGATTAAGGTAGTGGGTGAATGGGAGATTGTGTAAAAATATAATACCCATTATTTATACCCGTAAAAAAAGCATATTATATTATGTTAGCTAAAATTAATATAAAATTCCCCATCAATGTAATTTTAAAAATAAAAAAAAAAATTAACTATCTAAAAAAGCTTAACAAATTGGACATATGTTTAGTTGATAAATGACTGTGGTGCTATCTTTATCTCTTTTACATCCAAGTCACTTTCAAGCTAAGGAATCTAAACTAAAATTAAAGTAAAGATTATATGAAATTAATGCAATGTCACATACATAATTTTGTAGTACAGTATCATATAAGCTACTGAATATAAAGAAGTAAAAGTAACAAATCTGCCTCCTAACTTATCCTGTAAACTCGTAATCCTTATCTTATGACTTTCTTTCATTTGATTGGTTTTTGGGCTCGGAAGTATTAATTTTTTTTTGCTCTTGACAGGTGAATGAGTCTGAGTTAGAACGCACTCTGGGTGAGGCTGAGCACCGACGCACCTCCATGTTGTACCACGAGGCCGAGACGAGGGTGCAGCACCTCCAGAAGGACCTCAAAAGAGCAATCGCCAAGTCAAGGTAGCACGAAACCCACTCATATAGCCTGCTCCCGTAGCCACGCATTATTTTTGTTAATTTATGTTTTTTGTTTGTTGGTCAGTATGATTGCACGTCGCAGTTTGCTCCAAATGAACAGTGTAGCGTCTCGACATCAGCTACACTTGCTGTGAGTAGCAACCACCATAGCGCATTTATATTACTTGCACGATTTATTTATTTACCGTATATTTATTTTATAATTATTGCACTGTAATTATGTTTTATTTAGTAAAGTAGTTACAAAAAATTATTATGTTTTAATTATAATGTAGTTGCTTATTTTTAGCTTTATAAATAGAAGTGCTTGCATTATAATATTATAATTTGAAATACTATTTATTTTAATATTGAAGCATTTTTTTTTATTATTTTAATTTTAATATCTTAGTTTTTTTTTTAATTCTCAATCCTTCCATACAGATAATACAATTATTGTGTAAAATTAATATATTTATATGTGATATGTCCGCAACTTTTTTGGCACTGCTAAATTATTGTTATAACTACTAATTATTGTTAAATATTGTTGACTAAAAGACTCTCGTGAGTAATATTACTTCTTGCTTAATACTTTTATTTAGTTATTGATTGGTCATTTTGCTTACTAATCCTGTTAACTAAATGCTTGGCGGTTGTCCTGACTTGCTTCTGAGTGTCGCTGTGTTTGCAGACCTTACTTCGAGATGAAGGCGCAGAGCAACCAATTAATGGAGACCCAAAAGTCGCGTGTGCGGGCCTTGGAACGGCAGGTGGCGCAGTCCAAGCTTTGCTACGCCCGCGCCCTTGGCAACCTTGAGAAGATCAGCGACGAGATCCACCAGGTGAGATGAACTTTTGTCAAACGCTGCTTGGAATTTTGGAACATTCAAATCTTTTGTTTGTCAAAAATTAGGTAGATATTTTATTTATATGGAAAATGGTGGATGTGATTCTAATTATTTGATGAAAGAAAAAGTAGAGTGTCTTTTAAAAGTTGCTCTATAATGCCCTGATGCTAATTTTAAATCCATTCCAATATAATTATACTGTAGTTGTAACCCCGCAATTCTGCTTTTTTAAGTTGTAAAGATTTTGTAATTTTTTACTATGCAAATGCAAAATTTATGGCTATATTGAGTACATATATTATATTGTTAAACTTTCTATACGCCTCATTTTATTAAGATTCATTAAAGTTTAACACAATATTATCATGAATGATGTTTGGCATTTATTACATAACCTAATTTTATTAATAATGTAAGGAAGGTGATATGACTCTGACGTCATTTGTTGCCAGATTCGACGCGAGTCTCAGCAAGCAGCTGAAGGTGACCTTGGCACTCGCATAGCTGGCGTTGGAGCCGAGAGTTCACCTGCTCGTCAGCCCACCCCTGCACACCAGCCAAGCACAAGCACACCGGCAATCAGTGGCGAGTGCCCACCTGTATACACCAAGCCAGCTGTCAAGCAACCAGCGCAAGGTGAGATCAGTTAATGAGAAGCTTCCAGTTGTTTTTTTTTATTTACACAATGACTGCTTGGTCCATAGATTTGAAATCAATACATCAATAAATTCATTTGTAGTTTAACAGAATTGTAGAAACTTCATTTGAGCAACGAAGATTTTTAATCTGGATTTGTAAAGCTAGTCAATTGTCTGGGCGTGAGCCTACCTGTCGGTGCAGATATTGGTGGTAGTAGCAAATATCCCATCCCACTTCAATTTTTTAACATTGGCCTTATGGACACACTGTTCCTGTAATTTGGTCCTTGACGTAGTTCCTCTGCTGAAGGTTGGAATGGTTGCAGGTTCCTCATGGTCTCGGTCGAGCCAAGATGACGAGTTTCTGGGACTGCCAGCCTCGCTTGGGCCCGCCGCCTCACCGGTCATGCAGGCGGTGAGTTGAGCCCCTCCCAAGAATAAATAAATCACAAATGGTATATTAATATCAAACCAATCTTTGTTGGCTTCAAATACTGCTATCTGATATTAAGTTAATAATATCTCACATTTTTAGCAACAAAAGCCAACAAAGTCCTGTGTTTATAAATATTTGAAGTATTGGAATAATTTAATTTAATTGTTTGAGAAAAAAAAATGTAATGCAGTATTTAAAATTAGGTTCCTGCATGTCATTTTTTTTAATAGCTGAATCGAAAGAGGGGGTTGAAAAATACACCTGTGAATTTTATGTGTTTTTTTTTTCGTACTTCATTATACCTAAAATGGAGATGAAAAGAGGTCACGGGACCTGGAGGCTTCGTCCACAACGCCTATGACGTACATACGTCATTACATTCTTTGGTTTATCTATATAATACTTGTAAACAATTATTGTATTGTTGCTTGTTTATTAAAAATTATTATTTGTCTCCATAGCAACGTGGTTGTTTACAAGCATTATATAGTTAAACCAAAGAATGTAATGACATCATAGGCATTGCGGACGAAGCCTCCAGGTCACGTGACCTATTTTCATCTCTATTTTAGGTATTCAATGATGCAGTATGAAAAAAAATCGCATTAAATTCACAGGTGTATTTTTCAACCCCCTCTTTCGATTGAGCTATTAAAAAAAATGACATGCAGGAACCTAATTGTATACAATTTTGCTGTGAATACAAACATAAGTTTAGTTTCATATTCAAGAAAAATGTTTTAAAAATGAACCTGGGTAGTAAACAGTTGCAGTAAATGTACTTCAAGCTTCAAAAGTGTTCCTCTTCAGGAAAAATCGGGAAAAATCTTCTTCATAATTTTAAACCACTGTTTGAAAAAACAGTAACTTTTTTCTTATCAATTAGTAACGTCATTATTTTGGAAAATTCCTTTCTTCATAACATCATAACCCTGCAGAGCATGAACTAAAAACTTTTTCCTTAAAAAAAAAAAAAAAAAAAAAAAAAAAAAAAAAATCTTTTACTAAACACAATTGTGTACTTATACAGTATAAATAATATAACATAATATTTCAAATTAAAAACACATCGGCATAAATATTACATATATCTTATTTCAATTTTCATAATATACACTGTATTATAAGAATAATAGATAATTTCCATTTAAAAACGAGAGTAAAAAAAAAGACCGTACAATTCAGTCATTGTCTTAATTAACTAGTCAATGATTGATTTGGTTCTTTTAGGTTAGACTTTCAAATTTGTATACATAGTTTAAATAAATACAAGTTGCTTCAACTTTGTTATATATTATAGCAGCTAGTTTTAGGAGTTTTAGAGAAACAGCCATTTTGTATGGTTATTAACATATTGTTGTTTACAAGTGTGTTAAAAGTATGTTGTGCAATAGAGAGTACAGAAAGCAAACAAGTGTCATGGATATCTCAGAAGCAAGTGGAGTATGTAATAATTGAGTACAGTGGAGGTTCATTTGTGGACATCCGAGGTAATAATGCTGCTGGCTTACCCCTAAGGGATTTGGCACCATGTTACGTATGTTTACAAGGGTTTGTTTGTCTGAAGACCCTGGTGACTATTTGACCAGGCTATTGTGCAGGTGGTGGTTGATTGTGAGACTCCCGAGTACCTGGGTCTCTCACAGTTGTCTGCTTCCTCCCCTCCTGTGCGTCCTGAGAGAATGGAGGTGGTACCGGCCAAGATGTGGGCGGGTGGCTCATCGTCGGAGCGGGTGCGCGAGCTCCTCACGCAGGGCATGATGATGCTCAACATCTCCTCTTTGGCCGACCGCCTCTCCAGCACACCACCGTCCTCAACGCAAGGTGAGCCAAACAAACCCCCTGTGTTCCTTTAACTTTTAATTTGATAAATTTTTTAACCTAACTGCTCCTACTTGCAAATTATGAGAAAATATTATCTGTTTTGGATTTCATTTTTTTTATTGTACTAGTGAATGTTAATTTTAATATATCGTCCCTCGTCCGGAATAATGAGCTATCTGCCTACCAAAATTCATGTGCAATAATGAGCTGTCTGCTTTACCTTTAACCTTGTAATTGCACTCACCTGATATAGCAGATAGCTCATTATTGCACACAAATTTTGTTAGGCAGATAGCTCATTATTCCGGACGAGGGACGATAATATGTGAATAAATGAAAATAAACCTCAAAATTCCTCTTTTTTTACAGTATTATTAAAAAAAAAAATGTTTGAGGTATATAAAAATATTTCAGTTGCCATGAAGCAACTAATAAATTGTCCCTTTAATATTAAAATATGATATTTTTCAAAACTAACTACTAAAAGAGGGTAATAAAACATTTGTAGCCAAAAGGTGCAGTACAGTAGAAATGGTTTAGGTCAGGCGCGGATCCAGAAAAAAATTTCGGGAGGGGCTGCCTCCATAAGGCCAATGTTAAAAAAAAAAAATTGGAGGAAATGCCTATATTGCCCATGTTAAATACAAAATTTCGGGGGGGGGGGGGTCTGCAGCCCCCCCTCCCCCCTGGATCCGCGCCTGGTTTAGGTTGTAGCGTAGGTGTAATTTATTAGAAGAATTACGAAAGAAGCTAAACCTACCAACAATTAACAAATTAACTGTCTGTTTGCCTTTTTGTATAAGTTACTATCCTATAATCCTGACACAATTGATTTAGGTGAAAATGTGGGTATTAATAAAAATAAGAAGATAAAATTTTATATTTATTGAAAAAGCACTTTCACTAAAATTTGCAGTACATGCCATTATGAATGTACTGTCAACTCAACAAAAGAAATTATTTATTTTTTTAGCTCACAGTTTGCCAAGAGCTTGTATTCATTGCATGATATAGTCCTTGAAATGTTTTATTATGCTTTTCTTGGGCCAGAGATTAATGACAATCAGTGAAAATTCCCTGTCTTCTTATTAAATTCCAACTATAGCCAGCTACATGTTGACACAAAGTCAAGTTACCAATGTTGTCGCAGGCACTCCGGCCCGTCGCCGCAGTTCTGCTTCCTCGACAGGCCCCCAGGTGGCAGCAGCATCAAAGAAGGTCCCGTCCCCTCTAGAACGCTCACTGCTGTACCTGACCAGCGGAGAAGACGACAGCGCCTCAGACAACGAGAGCCTCGCCAGGTGAGTACTTCAAACACAACTCTGTCGGTCCAGTGCTGAGACTATTGGGTCAGTACTGTGCCAACACCCTTTTCTTGACACCCCGTGTTTACTGAGTTCAGGCTGGCTGATTGACCGCTTCACTATAACTCATGTTTGAAACAATGCTTTAGAAGAGAGTTCTTAGAGAAGAGAAAACCTAATGATCTTTTAATTAAGGCTTAGAAGATTGATGGGCTACTTAATTTTTGTTTTCTCTTCAAGTTGACTGGAAATGAAGGCTCTTTGCTCTCTTCAATGCTTCTATTTTAAGTCATTTACAAGCATTCAAATTTGAATGTCTAAGATTACAGTTATTTTTTTTAGTCAGAATTTAAGTATTTGAGAGTCTATTAAATATGAGAGTGCTGTCTGCATGATTTTTTTTTTTTTTTTTTTTTTTATAAATCTGTGCTCTCAACATGCCTAGGGCTTTCCTTTCTTTAGTTTTTGCTAGGTGGAAATAAAACAGAAAAGTGTGTGTTTCTCCATTTTTTTTTTTTCTTTCTTTCTTTTTCCTATTCTTACTCCTTATTTCACCTCAAAACAGGACAGAATCACTGGCTAATTTATAACAAATTAATATTGTTATTGCTGAAATATAATTAATGAATGTAGGTTTCGCAATCAGAATGCAAGAAAAAAAAATATTTGTTCAAAACAAAATTTGAGCTACAAAAATGTGTGCCATGTTTTTATACAATATGACTTTTAATTTGTCAGTAAATACAGTTGATCAATTAAAATTAATAAATGAATAGCTAAAATCAAACACACCCTTCCACTTTTTATAGACTATGTTCAATTTCTTATCTTGTTTTCTATTGGTAAAACTACCACATGAATGTTGTTTAGTCTGGTTTATATAAAGGACTTAACATGGAGGACTTAACATGTTAGAAGACAAAAAGGTTTAGTACATAAAAAATGTAAATGGGGACGTAATGTAATGAATAAAATATAATGCAGAAGTTACTGTACCGAAGGGGGTTTAAAAAGTGTCTTGTTGCTTACATCGTATCGGCAACAATGTATTTTGAATTTGTGGAGTGAAATGCTGTTTCTCTTATCACTAATACCTTGATCCCAAATGTCTTTTATGACGTCACCCATAAGGCCTGTGTATAGACACTTTTTAAAACCCCTTCGGTACCTGTGATGCCCTTGGGTTAAAATAGAGGATCTAGGCAGGGTTGTGAAGGTCATTGATCCCTGACCAAGCCTTGGTCCAAGCCTGGATCTAAGGACTCCATCTTGTTTCAGCGTGGAGATGCTCTCGGACGAGCAGGTGGCCTCTCTGATGTTGGACCGTCAGGCTGAGGAGGAGCTTTTGTCGGAGACTGACGAGGACCCTCTTCTGGGCCCCGCCTGCCTTGCGCTTGCACCGGCACCCCCCCGAACCTCCCCTTCTGTGCTGACTCCCGCACCAACACACCCCCTCCTCACCCACCCTTGAGACTAATAGCAATAAAGCTTAGCAGCTATTGATAATAACAATAATAAAATAATCATTCCACTATTTGTTAAGCTCAGGATATCATTAAATTAAGATTAAAATCTGGCAGTGTTCGTTATTTTTGTTTTCTCACATCTTATTAGTGTAATTTGATCAAACTTTGATGTGAGTTGTAGAAAAATAAAAAGCATTGTTAGTTTATTCTAAACAGAGATGAGCAATGTTTTAATTTTTTCGTGCGCGCAGCATTTGATTTTATAAGAGCCCAGAATTATTAAATCTCAGGCTTATAAAATAAAATAATTTCATTTTTATGTACCTAGATCATGGCAACTGAATTAATAATAACTGTTGATTAGTCTATAACTTGTAAAACACTCACTAAAGAATGAAAGAGTTTTCTTACACTTATTATTTAAAGTTACTGAATTTGTGGCTACGACACTCTTTGCAGAATTCAGATTCACAGTCATATGAGAATTGCAGTCATTATAATAAATCTATATAAACATATTTTAAGTCAAAAGGCAGGTTGAAATAATTTTATTTTACTATATATTAATGCTTGGAAAACTCATCTGTTTAAGCTTAATTTCTATACACACAAAAATTAGCTTTTAAGCAGCTATTATATATTATTATGAAATATATGTAAATGGCTGATGTCTATGTTTCCATTATAAATTATTATTAAAAAATAATAAATATTATATCTAGCATTAGAAACAAATTGTTACAGTATGTAGATCTCCAATCTAGTCTGGAGTAAATGTGGTTCTCTGTAATGGAGTATTGTCCTCAATTTTTTTTTATTGCAGAAATGGATAGAGCGTGCAGAGTTATGCTACCCTGATTTTTTTTTCAGATTTTTTAGAGCCCGGGAAGTATTTTTAAAAAATTATTGAAAGTCCTTTTTGTGACGTCACGCGGCGACAAGTCCTATCTTTTTCTTAAGGAGCTGCGTCTCGTGACGTCACAAAAATAACTTTCAATAATTTTTTAAAAATAGTTCCCGGTCTCTAAAAAATCTGAAAAAAAAATCAGGGTAGCATAACTTTGCACGCTCTATCCATTTCTGCAATAAAAAAAAAATTAGGTCAATACTCCATTTAAATTTATTGTATAATTTATATGTGAGCACACAAATTTATGTGATAAATAATCCATTCATTAAAATATCCCCCCCCCTGTTTTTTTGTAATAATTTGATGAACTTGCTGGGAATTTTATCAAAAATCATCAAGGCTTACTGTATCTACATTATACCTACGAAATATCTTGGAAGTCAAAATTACCCCCCTGCATATGCATCTGATCTCGAAAAAAATTGCAGCAATCTTTTTTTGCTGTTAGAATGTTTTATCAAACGACATGATTGTGTGCCTATGTCAAAAGAAATTGAAATTATGAAAACATGTAATATTTATTTGCTTTAATTGCTTTCGAAAAAGACTTGACTTTTTTTAAGTGAAAATAATAATAACGACATGCCATCTTTGCCAATATATAATTATAAATATTATATTTCATTGCTATTTATTTAAAAGAGACAATACTTTTTGTTAGCATATATTGTATGCATGTAAAAGTTTTCATGTATTATAGATACAAAAATTTGCTTTAAGAATTGTGAAATTATTATTCCAACAATCTAACTAGTCATCAAACAATTTCTAACTTAAAAATGCAATTTCATTAATTTATTTCAATTATACTTTCATAGCAAAAAAAAAAAAATATAGAATTTTTTTGTTTTTAACTAAAAATTGTAAACTTTACTGTTAAATTTGTTTTATTCCTAAATGAAAAGTAATAAAAAAGGTACTAAATAACATTTACATTGAATTTATTGTTTTCCTAATCTCAGGTTCCCCTGTATGTTATATAGACTTAACTGCAGCAATGTTAGGGAAAGGACAGAGAGGAAATAGTCTAAAAATATCTAAGTTTGCGTACCAATGTTATATTGAACAAAAATACATGCAAAAAAACTACGACAAATTAAAATGAGGGCAATTTTTTTATTGACGTATCTTCTGCTGATATATAATATATATTAATTAATTATGTGTTCCATTATAGAGGCTTCAAGTCAGCAGATTTTTCGGTGTCCCCCCCCCCCCCCCGCTATACCAAACCTATGTAAAAAAAAATGTGAATTCGTTTTTTCACTATAAGAATAAGATTTTTTAGGGAAAATTCCTTTACGGAACTTTGGTCCAAACTGAAAAATACAGTAGATAATTCAAGATTTAGATTTTTTACTTGATTTATAACCGAGAAAAGTTAAAAAAAAACACTTTGCTTCATTTTTAAGTGCAAGATGGACCTTAGCGACAAGTTGTGCAGCGCGAGCGCACTCACTTGAAGCCTAGAATTCATGTGTCATGAAAAAAATTTATTACAAATTTAATTTTCCTACTTAAGAGACTTTAAAAATTTGTATTCCTATATTATACTGAAAACATATCACAGAAATAATAGTATCTTTGAAATTTTGATCTGATAATTTATTCAACCCTTATTTTATTTATTTCTAGGGGTTTAAACCCATACTGAATCTAATGGTGTAAATTGAAATTTACAGAAACCAACCGATAAAAAGATATAGGCCCTCACTATGTTAAAATATAATTTTATCTTAATTTTGACAGCACCATTTTGAAACAAGTTAATTTTTCTACTCTAGCTAGAAACAACCTTTAATTTTTTTCAATTGAATTAAAAAAATATATATTTTCCCACCCCTATTTAATTATATTATACACAATGGTATAAAACAGTTAATTAAATTCCTAGCTCTAGCTTATTTGCCATTATCTATAAATTATTTTGTGTTCTAAAATTAGCAAGACCATTAACTTATCAATTTTTATTAATAATAAAACTGTTTGATTTTGTTGATTTCTCTATCCTAATCATTTTCATTTTTCTGAAGTTAATTTTTTTTATTTCTTTTTCACCTATAGTAAATTTTTGGTTGTTTCTAATTTATTTATTATAGTAATTAATAATAAAGCACAAGGAATTTAATTAAACAATAACAATTGCAAAGTATTTTATATTTTGACAGAAAATTTTTATTTCAATAAAAATACAAATTATAAAATCTTACCATTCATCTTATGATTTCTAAACCATTAGTTGCACACAATACAGCGTCACACCCTTCCTTTAATTTCAATCCCTAACCTTCACTTTGCATCACGGGCCAATCTTTTGTATTATTGTGGAGCAACCTTTACAATATGTGTCATGATTTAATTAGTTTTAATATAATAATATACAAGCTATTGACTGTAAATTCACTATTGAGGTATTTTAAAAAATGTCTGGAAGAAAATAACAAATGCCATGAAAGCTAGTTGCTTAAAAAAAAAAATGAACTGTTAACATAAAAAATCTTTGAAAAATAGTAAGCATTTAATTACACCAGTGTTAATTTAATGCAAAAGTATCACTATTAAAACAATCTTGTGTGGATCTATATATGTTAGGATCTCGAGACATTGTTTTTATTTGTAAGTATAAAAAAAGGAAGTGGGGTCGTCTCACAATTGATACAGTAAAGGGGTGAATCCGCCCCCTTCCAAACGTACATATACTTTGTCTTTAACTGGGGCCGATTTGGCAGGGATGCCCACTACGTCTATATATTATACCGACCAAGACATTATTCGGAATGCAAATCGTTGTCTACGAATCACAGCTCCGGCTCCAACATTATCCGACTAGGATCTCCTGTGCAGAATCCAAAAAACTAACAAGATATGCAATCAAAGATACATACAATATAACTAAAACTATGTATACATTTTTTTTTCCTGTTCAACGTACTACAAAAAAATAATAAACAATCACCCTATACATTTCCCCCTACATTTCCACAAAATAATATTAAAAAAAAAACATATTTTTTATATAAATAATTATAAGACATTTTTGATGATGAAACAATAATTTATGAAATAATGTTACCTTTTTAAATTTAAGCATAATGTATGGCAATGTCTACAATAGATTTTTTTTTTTATTGAAACCCAGTTTTTTTTTCTGTTGATTGGTTCTGCTGGAAAGAGCACAAGATTACAAACGTCCATTCTCAGCTAGCCCAAGACTCAATGTGCTTCTTGTCAGCGATCCTTCTAGTAATAGCTTACAAAATGAAATAGTGATAACCTAAAACGGTGATATAACGTTAACTTGATATGAGGACATGTAAGGAAAAGGACTGGCTTATTTCAAAGCCACCGTTAAGTGCATTGTTGAAATGCAACGCTTACATCAATGAATTTTAATCATCATGATATTGATGATTACAAAGTGAAAAAGAAAAATCATTGATATGGAAATTGTAAGACACTGGATTTTTTTTCTTTTTTTTTTTTTTTAATTTAAAATATAAGATCTAAAGATTTTATAAATATTTTTTACGCCCTAAGTAAATCTATATGACTAGATTTTTTTTTATTTATTAATATATTTTTTTTAACCCTGGTGTCTTGAACAGAATGATGATTAATTAAGAAAGTAAAAAGGCATACTTTCAGATTGAAAAAAAGTTACAAAACATCATCACTTTGATACACATTTTAGTTTAAATAAATAAGTTTAAAAAAAAAAAAAAACATCTAAAATCTTGTCGCATGTGGACAATAAATAATTATGATGTACTCTATGTTAATTACCACCTTGCATTGATTTACTTCTGTTCAAGAAGCTATAGTTGGCCACACCCTTCGTGTAAAGAGTGAAACACCCGTCACTGCCACACATTTGTGACAAACTCTCAACATACTTTTTATTTATTCCCACCATTTTTTTTTAACATTTGCACCATTCAGTCAAATACAAATTAAATATTAATAAAATTAATATTAATTACAATGATACATTAGTAATAAGAATTAAGAAACACAAGAACAATACACAAGAACAATAAAAAAACATTTTTTTTTTAATGAATGTTTTTTTCTGTTTTTTTTTTTAAATGAATGGACAGGTTAGTTAGTAAAATATTATTTAACAATATTTTAGTATATTTGTTTCAAATTATCTACAAATTACAAGCTTCTTTCAATTTGTGAAAATAATAAAAAAAAAATATTTTGAACTTTATTTTTTGTATGCTGTTAATTAAATTAAGGTACCAAATATATAGAACTAAAAACATAACGGTACTGCAATTAAAATATCTCGTTTTGTTGCAAACAAGAAGATAGTGTTATATTAATCAAGTTTAAACGTGTCAGCCTGATTGTATGACTTAAATTTTTCGTGGTTAGTATATTATCAAGATGTACCTTTATGAGAGGTGCTAAGCTAGTTTATAAGCAAGTATGTTTTCCCCCAATTTCTTTCATTTAAAGAATTAATTTACAAAGTATTTAGTTCAATATAGATAATATTTTTAACAGGATGAATTTAAATCAATAAAATCCTATTAAAAAAAAAAATAGAGGAATAAATCAATTGAACTTTTTTTTTTCCTTAAAAAAATATAAATGCAGTACACATAATTCTTTTCTTTCAAGTGCAGAAAATGAAAACTATCTAACTGAGGTGTATAATGATCCTGAAGTAACCAACGAGCTCTAGTACCACACGTCTGGCTAGCGTGTCACACATTTCATAGCTTTGAAAGCACTTCTAATTTGTGCCATATTGTCTTAAAACACTTCAATCTGTGCCATAATGTCTTATGGTGAAAACTGTCACAAGTTTGATGGCTGTGACAACACTTTAAATTTGTACCACAATGTCTGGCTGTCACATGTCTGGCTGACTGTCGGCCGACTGTCCAGAGTCATCGGAGGTGGATGCATTGAGGAAGAGGTCTGCCGAGGCTGGGGAGAGGGGTCCGCTGGCGTTCACCCCGGCCCCCAACTGCTGCAGGGCGGGGGGAGAGTAGCCTGCGTTGCGGAAGTACGGGTGCTCCAGAGCGTCTGCTGCACACACCCGCAGGTCTGACAAGAACACCAGCATTTGCTGTCAAACAAAAGACGACAGCGTTAAGTTAAAATTGTTAGATTAAATTCAACTCGTAGCAAATATGATTGGATTTTATTAGTGGTATGGACCAAAGAGAGAGGCAGGAACCACGGTTAGCATCAATGATATAGGATGAACCATGGTTAGTGATTGTGAGCAAGACAACAATTAAAATACAAATTCTTCTAAAACAAAGTTTTATTTTAGTATTTTTAATATAAAAAGTAACAAATAAATAATTCACAAGACTGCAAAATGAGTAAGAAAATCTTGTATTGTCTCTATAGCTATTCTTATCTGATAAGTGTCTTATCTACAAGTTCTGAAGTTAATAACCAAATGCAATCTATGGTGCTTGGAGGAAATTAACATCAAGAAATGACAAAAATTTAGTGGCAGTAGCAAAGAAATATTAAGAATTGAAAAAAAAACACTTCAATTCAAAATTTAGGCACATTCTGCATTAGTTTATTTATTAACATATTACAACAAACTCAGTTACAATTAAAAGGAAAAAAAATTAAAACCCTTTCAAAATTGCAGCAATTAAAAATATATACAAAAAAAATCCATGGTAAAAATATTTAACAGCTGATTTGAGAGATAGGACAAACTCTTATCAGGGTATTATAGCATAACTTAGCACGCTCTATCCATTTCTGCAATAAAAAAAATTGAGGTTGATACTCCATTACGGATTATTCTTGTAGGGCTACAATGGTTAGGTGAACCAAGATAACAAACTTAACAAATATATATTATATTTTTAAATTTAAATTAAATACTGTTATGTTTACAGTATACATATATGAGACTTGTTATGTTTACAGTATACATATATGGAGACTAACGGTTCTCAAAGCTTACCTGTAGAAGGTGCTTGGCGTCGGAACAGAGGTCGGGCACCAGCCGGTCAAGGTCGATGCCGTGGCCTGGGGTGAAGGCGTGCCAGGGGATGGAGACACTGTCGGGCCAGTCCTGCTCGGGCGGAGTACCCATCACACTGTAACGTGACAGGACATGTTTCATCGAGAGCTTCTGAAGGAGGCCGAGTTAGACATTTTGAGAATTTGTGGTTGCTGTTCCAGTTGTTCCTCTTTTTTAAAATTCAAAATTGTATTTATATAATATATACTATAAATATCATTGGACACCTTTTTATACATAATTATTATAAATATCTAGTGAGATAAAACAATGGAAAATAGACCTCAATTCTTTTATTGAAGAACTGGAAGAGGGTGCAAAGTTATGCTACCCTGATTTTTTTCAGATTTTTTACAGACCAGGGATTATTTTTAAAAAATTATCAAAAGTCTTTTTTGTGACGTCACGCAGCGGCAAGTTCTATCTTTTCTTAAAGGGGTACCAAAGTGAATACTTTTTTTATATACTCTGGTAGCTGTGAATTATTTTGTTATCCCTGTGGCTCAATATTTTCGTACAATGGCTAGTTATTTTACAATTAATTTTTTAGTAAAAAAATTGAGTTGTAGGTTCGTTGGTTGCTTCAAACCGGCGCGCGGCAGCAGCAGTCGCAGATACGACGAGAATCTCCCGCGAATTGGGGGAACCCCCCGAGAACCTCCTCTCGCCCGCTCTCGCCCCCTTCTTGACGTATCAGCGACTGCTGCTATGGCGCGCCGGTTTGAAGCAACCAACGAACCTACAACTCAATTTTTTTGCTAAAAAATTAATTGTAAAATAACTAGCCATCGTAAGAAAATATTGAGCCACCGGGATAACAAAATAATTCACAGCTACCAGAATATCTAAAAAAAAGTATTCACTTTGGTACCCCTACTTTAAGGGGAAGCCTTGTGACGTCATCAAACGGACTTTCAATAGTTTTTTAAAAATACTTCCAGGGCTGTAAAAAATCTGAAAAAATGAGGGTAGCATAACTTTGCACCCTCGATCCATTTCTGCAATAAAAAAAATTGAGGTCGATACTCCATTAAGATCATAATTTAATTGTAAAACAAATCAATATTGCTTTCTTTATTTTGATCAATTTTAAGCAAAGCAGTATAATTTTCTTAGTTAAAACATGGAGCAACAAAGAATTTACCACTAATTCACACAGTCTAAGGATGTGGTGAATTATTGAGATTGCTTGAGTGAGTATTTTCTTACCTCCCCCAAAATTACAAATCTTTTTTGGAGCTGTAACTCAAAAGTTTAAGTTGTGCTGTTCCAAAATGCAATGAAAATATTTAATATTTCAATGTCTGTTTTCTAACCCTTAAATTCTTTATCACAAATTAAAATGAATGTCAGAGGCATTGTGATTTTCTTTTCAATTGATTATGAATGAATACTGAGGTTATTGTTGTTTGTTATTGTGTGTTTCATAATGTTTTTATTTATTAAGAAGACATTAATTATCAACTGATTTAAAGGTAAAACTAATTGGAAGTATTTCCAACCCACGGTACTTACTGGAAGATCCGCTCCAGTTGGTCAGCCTCGGAATTGCCGCTGAAGAGCGGTGAGCGACGGAACAGCTCGGCCATGATGCAACCACAGGACCAGAGGTCAACGGGAGTGGCGTAGCTCATTCCCAGCAGCACCTCAGGCGAGCGGTACCACAGAGTCACCACCTGCGGCAGCACTGGTCTTAGTAAATTCACTCTTGGTCAATTATAATAATTTGAAGGGGAATTGAAGGGAACACTTAGATGGGCTATGCAAAAACCTATGTACTTCTATTATAAGTGACTCTCCACTAAACATGGACTAGTGAGAGGCTCTCCTACCAAACTAAAAGTCAACAAATCTAAGACTATTGCAAGTAACAGGAAAGACTTTGTCACGACGGTAATCAGAAACATTTTCAGAGGTTGTATCTCTAAATCCATCCGCAGATATACACTGAGCCAGCTAGCTTCCCTCCTTCTAAGAACACTCTTACACATTTTGTGTCTGGCAACAACTGTGTCCAAGTTTATTAAACTTAAAGTAGATTTAAGTTGGGATCCAAAAGCTTACTTTTATAGAACACTATTTTACAATTATTAAATTTTGCTGTCAGCTTTAAAACACAACAATGAGAATTGATGAATAAGAATTATACTGCAGAAGTTAGGGACAAAAATAAATCGGTAGTTTCTATTAAATAAAAAAAAAAAAATAAATAAAAAAAATGAAGCCAGAAGTAATTTACAAATTCTCAATTTGATATGTTATGATTTTTACTACAGCACTTCCAAACTGGACCAACATTACTAATTAAGTCACACATGATATAAACAAGTTTTATCACAAATTGAATATTGTAAATCTTGCTTTGAAATAAATTAATTGTTTTTACAACATAATGTTAGTGAACACTGTAACACAAATTTTTGTTTCTAGCGACTGTGGATGCTAGCTATTCTTAATATAATATATATAGCAAATAAAGGTCACTAAATGGTCATTTGTGACCTCAAGATTTTCACAGATTGTGAGTAAATAAAAGGAATTGCTAGAATTGCTATAAGCTTGGCAGATCCAACAACAAGCAAGAACAGATTTTAATGTAAAAGAGGGGTGAGAGGAGAATATCATCAAGTTATTACATAAATAACATTGAGTCATCGTAGGAGGTTCAGTAGCCAGTTCACTAGACTCCTGATGATGAGCTGATTTCATTGGATTGACTACTGAAACTTTAATGTCAATTCCTTACATGAATAATGTCATCCTAGGAAGTTCAGTAGTCAGTTCAATACTAGCAGATTTCTTTGGACTGGCTACTGGACCTTCAATTTACCATTCTTTCGATGAGAACTAATGCGGACACTCTAAAATGCATTCACTGCACGCTATTGGCTGTCAGACTGGGAGGGACTCACCACAGAAGTGAGGCGCATGTCGAAGTCGTAGGTCTTGGCGAGTCCAAAGTCTGCAAGCTTGACCCGTCCTTCCTTGGTCACCAGGATGTTCTGTGGCTTGAGGTCTCGGTGCACGATGCGGTGAGAGTGTAGGAAGTCCACCCCACACAGGATCTGGAACATGATGTCCTGCGACAACAGACCTGGTTAGTTCACATCTTGGTGAGAATTTTCCTAGAACATTTGGCAGCAAATAATATAAAATATGTTTTCACTTTTCCTACAACAATTTTGCATGTTTCAGAATACAAGCAAATTTTTTTTAATGGACTAAAGTTTCTTAAAATAGTAATTTTTTAATAATTAAATAAAGATAACTCATTTATTGATGAAAGATTTTTAATAATTAATTTATAAATCAAACTAATTAAGGAATATTATATGTTTAAAAAAATTAGTAACATATATTTCTCTATTTCCCCAAAAACTAATATCTTTGAAGAATTGACAGAATACCCTTACTTTGACTTTTCGATTGATCCTAACATTGCGGTATCTCACCTTGATGTTGGCAGGGGAGAGAGACTTGTTGTCACGGCTCTTCTCGATGTAGGTGGCCAGGTCCTGCTCGACATGCTCAAACACGAGGTACAGAGTCAGCTGGTGCTCCTTGTCCAGTCGAGGCCCGTGGCAAATGTCCTCCAGTCTGTGGACACAAAACCTCATCAGTTGGAGACCTCAACACTCCAGCACACACTTGATATTGCCTCCGCAAGTCAGAGTTTCTGTCCTTTCTACTTCAAGAGATGAACCTCAGAAGAAAGCAGAAAGGTCACAAGCATCTCTAGTATGACTATCATAATATTAATTTAAAGGTACATTTCCATGGATTGGGGAAAGCGAGAAAATTACGTGCCACAGCCAATCAGAGGTTCGGGATTTCATCGCCTTGCGGGGGGCGATTTTATCGCCAACATAGCTGCTATTCAAGATTGAAGCAAGTGCGCTTTTTTCCTCGCCCTGCCCACTTGACAGCGCTCCATGGAAATACACTTTAATTGTAGTACAAATTGAACATTGAGAGTAAAATTGGTTAGTTCTAACTATGCATTTGTCACAGATTAAAAGAACTACAAAAACATTTTTATTAATAATATAATTTTAAAATAAACAATAATTTGTTATTCTATATAATTTTATTTGACTGCAACATAGCTAACTAATTCAAAGCTTCATCAATGTACAATATAACAACTACATATGGTGATTACTGATTAAGTATATATATGTGAGTAGTGCTTCGATCGTACACACCCAGGCGCGGGTCCAGGGAAAGGAGGCTGTGGGGGCTGTAGCCCTCCATTCCCTCCCGAAATTTTGGATTTAACATGGGCAATAGAGGCATTTCCCCCACTCCACATTTTTTTTAACATTGGCCTTATGGAGGCAGCCCCCCACGAAATTTTTCAGCCCCCCCCCCCCCCCCCCGATTTTTTTTTCCTAGATCAGCGCCTGTACACATGCAGCTACACACCGTACTAAACCCAACATTTAAGTAATAGATAAGACAGTAATATTCATGAACTAAGCAAGCAAATTTATAACTTAAACATGTCTTATAATAAGTAATCAAGTTCTTTGCACATTAATGTAAACAAAACTCAGTGATAGAAACATTTTTATTAAAAACACATATTTTCAACCCACAAAATTCATGATTATAATTAATGACTAAAAATTAACATAACATGATTTAATAAATATAATTAATTACAATAATTATTTATAATAAAAATATTATTATAATAATTATAATTATATATTAAATTTTGACAGTATCAGAAATGTTGATACCCTTTATTATTTTATTATTATTATATATTTTATATTAAACCCTATTGGGTATAAACTTCTACTTACTAATTACATACTACTTTGAAACCCCGAACTTTCCGAAACCCTAACTTGAGCGCTTCGCGGGCGCTGTTCCGGAACGGGGGTGGCAACGGCCTTGCAATCCATCCCGGCATTTGTCTGCGACTGAGAGAAATGTGGAAACCTCAGCCAGGCTGGACGCTACAGTTTTTGTCAATGAACCGGAAGTGCAATGGTCCAAAGCCAGGGGAACCACATAGTGGAAAATCGCATCGATTTACCCCTGAGTGGGAAACGTGTACGTGGTATTCGTTGAAAATGGTCATGACCCATCCAACTACTAACCACGCTCGGCGTTGCTTGACTTCGGTGATCTGAAGAGACCCGGTCAAGTGCATTGCGCCACACCTCCCACATATATACCCTTTATATATATGATTAAACAGTAACTATCAATATATTAATTACACTCTATAATTATTGCAGGGGACAAGGGTAAAAAAAAATCATATTATAATTTTCATAAATTGAAAATATGGCCTTATTTGAATAAACATAATAAGATACTTTTACAAAAATCTCAGCAGGCTAATAGATAATGTTCTACCCTGTTCTCCTGATATTTTTTCTTCATGCAAATGATATACCCTGAAGATCCTCCGGCTGCAGAGATGTGCTCCAACCTTCCGAAAATCTTCTCATCCTCGAGCCTACAACAGTCGAGACGGACCACAAGGATGTAGATAGGTGAGACATGTGAGACGTAGCTGCATTGATTTTTGAGGCCAGTGACATACAACATCACGCCAAAATTAATATGAAAACATTGGTAACAAATTGGAATTTGGTAAGAGGGAACATATATATTAGACCAGCGGTTTTCAAACTATGGGACGCGTCCTAAATTTGGGACAGTGAAATTTTTCATCCAGGACAATCGGATAATGGCGACCAAGGCTATAATATATATATATATATATATATGGTTAATAAGGTACGGAAATTGGAAAGCAGTGGGGAAGAAAAAATGGGACATCATTATTTAGGACTCGAGTCAAAAAGTTTGAAAACCGCTGTATTAGACGTATATTATTATGTTATAATATATCAAATACTGATTAATTTTATAATTACTACAAATATAACAAAAATAGTATACGGCAGAATGATATAAGTTATATAATAGCAAAATGAAAAATAATTATTTTATATTATGATGTTAATTATTTTAATGTTTTGTTGGAGGTTTAGAAACTTCCCTCCCCAGGAGAAGGGGGGCGGGCGCATTCTTGAGCTGGTCGGCAACAGCAGGTAGAGCGAACATTGTAGACCACGGGCGGTGCGCGTGACGTCACACGGGAATGTCGTAGCGTAATTGACATTATTAGCAGCAATGCTATTATTGAAAGGAGGAAGTTCTATCGTTTCGTTCTATTTATTTCAATAAATAATGTCCATCTTGATATTTTTGTGTTCGAATTTTTTAATTCATCCCTTATAATTTTTTCTCTTCCCTAATATGCTAAAAGAATACAACAATGTTAAAATTGAAAAACCATGCAGTGGCGTACCTTGATTTCAAGGAAAGGGTGATTTTCTATAAAAAAAAAAAAAAAAAAAAAAAAAAAATACTGTAAATCCGAAATCGGGACAGGGTTAGCACGGGTACACCTCTAAAAAACGTAATTAAATATTATGATGCACATTGCTCTGTAGTTAAACTTATCAGCGTTATCGACGAGTACGAAAATTTCATCTCGAACACCCCGAAAGTGGGCGTGGTCACGTAGGGGGAGCGAGCGGTGACGTCATCGGTATCGACGTGACCCAGAGTGTAGCGGCAGGCGGGCACCAACCCGTACTAACACGCGCTCTCTTTGCGAGTGACGTAACCTCCACAATTGCACGACGTGTACATACTTTAATACTATTTAATGTTTTTATTCCATGTTTAGGATAAATATTCAACATTCGTCATATACAACAATTTCATTTTCTAGGAAACTATGTTGGTTTCTAAAATCCTACTTCTCAGATTTCATGTGAAAATACGTATACTATATTAAGAAATGTTAGTCTTTAAAAAAAATGTAAATATTTTTTGGTTCCGTCTCAAATTTGTTTACCTTTAACTACGAAATTCAGTTAACAAAATACTGATTTCATAAAGTAGGTATTAAATGACTTCATTACGACTTGGCGGATATTCCGAGATTTCCGATATTGATTACGAGACGCCGAATTGGCAAAATATCAGAAGCAGATGATGGAGTATGTACCAATGCAATGACATCACTTGGTCATGAATCAAAGCTAATACTCATTGTTGAAGCATGACAACAATGACGCATTTAATTTACATGTTAGTACATCAATACAAAGTATTATATATTATTTGTAAAATAAGTAATACCTACATGTATAAATAAATTTGACATGCATTATACCTTAAATAAATATAAACTATCAAGATCAGTTTCCTATCTCATTTTAACATAATAACGACCTTCTTAACATTTTATAAGTATCTTCGGAGGCCAACACACTTACGTCCTTTTCCCTATAGCTGCATGCTGACATAGGAGTATCATGAAACTGAAATTATATTATTTAAACATAAACGTGAGAAGATTCATTAAATATGCAGTCAGGTTAATCAGCTGTCCTCATATACATATGATAACTTTCAATACTATAATATATAATTAAAGTAGTTATTACTGATTATAATTAGAGTTGAAATATTTTCCCTGGTTCCCGTTATGAAAGTTGTATAATGTGTTACATCAAATGTTGGCCGCGTACGTCGCTCAACTCGTGTCATCTGTATTTTAACATTAGTGTATACGTATATATATATAATATGATGCTTGCACACGTAACGGAATCGACATGCTTAATTTTTATTATCTTTTTATTTTTACTATCGACTTTTCAATTCGTTTCAATTAACCGTATCGTACTGACCAGTTTACGAGAGATACAATTTTCCTTTGTAAAAAATTATAGCTGGACATTGGTCTTTTTAAGACAGGAAATAAGACGAAGTGCAAAAAAAAAAATTTTGTACTGAGAAGTTATTGACGAAGATGTCAAATAAAAAAAAAAGTTATCAAATTGAAATAAGACTCATGTGCAAAATGTTACACTGTATCACTTTCATATCAGTTAATAGTTTTTTATACACATTTGATAAGAATTTTATATAAAAAAAGTCATCTTAGTATATAATATATTATACAGTAAAAAAAAAGGGTTAGATATATTTTTATTTCTTTTTTCAAATCATCTGTGTGTGTGAATGAGTTTTGATGTTAAGAGTTAGAAAAAAAAAAAAAGCATGAAATCTTTTAGTGAATGACGTTATAAAAAAAAAAACGACCATGTTGCCAATTTTTATGGATATACTTTTGTGACGTGCTGTGAATGGAAATAATACTTCCCACGAAGGGCCGGCCGCCCCCGCGTCTCTCAGAGGTCAAGTCAACGCTCCTTGCTCCTTGCTTGCACCACGCGGGCAATTGGGGGAACGTACGGATCAATCGAATTTTGCATTAAAATGTCTTCCAGATAGAAACTCAATATTATAGAGAATGCGTTCCGACAATTAAAAATACTATCAGAACTAAAACGGGGTGCCACTGAAAAGCATGCAAATTCCATAAGGAGAGGTGCACACCTTTTTGGTTCCGATAACTAAAAATAGGCAACTTTTTAGCTGTATGCCCATATGACGGAACCCAGCAAAGAAATTTCGGAGAGCTAGAATTCTTAGACATACTACGTTGACTTCTGTTTTGATGGTATAAAAAGACGTATGCATATACCTAAAGAGAAAACCATTGCCATGTTTCATTTACCCAATTTACTATATTTACTCTGTATTTTCCCTAAGGGGGAAGGGTGGCAAACTGATAAAATTCGTTTCCTCGTAAGAAATATCATGCATGCCACAAATTTAAATTTGAATGCAATTATAGACCTTATATTATATACGTATATACAGTCATAAGGTCTATACCTATACTATAGTTGCTCCAAAACCTGGTACTTTATAATGACAGTTGTAAAAAGTGAAAAACGATTCTGCCTTTTAAGCGAACTGTATGCTACATAAAATATAGGCTGTAACTAACTAACTTGTAACTTCTAACTTTACTTCTAATTTGTAAGAAGAAAGATTTTGGTGCACCCCAAATGTCTCATTAAATCAACATAGATATTGATGAAGATTGAGGAAGGAAACATCACCATTGTACAGTCAAATTTATTTGAAATTCTCTCCGGAAGTAGCCGGAGGTGTGAATTTTGTGACTATTTTGTTGCAATTCAGTTTGCAGTTTGTTTTTTTTAAATTAGAAGTACTGAACTATGTGAAACTGTAATACTGAAATAAGAATTAAAAGGCCAGAAACTTCTCACTTCCGGCTACTTCCGGAGGGAATAATACATAAATTTGACTGTAAGTCCACAGTGAGGCATCAGTGTGTAGACTCGTAGCAGTAGGTCTGGGCGATCACAAAAAGCATCAGTTGCATCATCTTCCACATCATTTGCTCGGAGCACAATCGAAGCCTTGTGCTAACTTAATGAAGCTCTCTCACATTTATCATCCGGAAATTTGTGTTATAGGCCTGTCACTTTACAACATTATTTCAGTTGGAGTCAACTCGTCTTAAAGGCATACAGGCCTCAAATTAAAAATTAGGCAGTCACAGAGAGTTGCTTGAGTTGACAATCAACATTTGGATAATTTTTTCCATGCGCGATGCAGCTGCATGAGCGGGGGCTGCAAAGTAAGGATGCAGGTCCTTGATGACGTCAAAAAACATGGCGGCGTATGTATGATTGTGCGTTGTGACGTCATTTTGACGTCATCAGGGACCTGCATCCTTACTTTGCAGCCCCCGCTCATGCAGCTGCATCGCGCATGACGTAAAAAATGATCCGAATGTTGATTGTTAACTCAAGCAACTCTCTGTGACTGCCAAATTTTTAATTTGAGGCCTGTATATGCCTTTAAAATCCTCACTGAATTTTTTTATCACTGTTTTTTTTTCTTTGTTTTTTTTTTTTTAAATTCTAAATAGCATTGCACGACACCTATAGCTATATTATATAGCGTAGTGGAGCGTCATGCAGATTGAATTTTGCTCTCGAGGGAATTTCGACCTGGCAGTCAATATGCATTAAAATATCAATAGCTGGAGGGTACAAACTGATGTCTAAATATAAGAAAAACAATTCCTCATCTGTATAATTATTATTATTGATTTAAAGGAGCAGATAAACAGTTTCCTTAAAACAATAATATTTAATTAAGAGGCAATAAAAGTTAATGTTCCACATTCTCACGTAGCTATTGGCTTGAAATTTTAATGTCCTGTTTTATTTGATATGGTCAGAGCGGTAGGTAATAAATAATTCAGACTAAATCCTTTCCCACGATACAGAAGACGGCGACACTTGCTGAATCAGATTAAAATAATTCATATCTACAAACTTATTAATTCGCTGCTGAATAAAATCTCCGGATCTCAAACAGATTGGTTAGTCAAATATATTGAAATGACATGACATGTGTAACAAAGGGTACTTATTAAAATTAAAAAATTCATTCCTAACATGACACCATATCCCTTGCGGGGTAAGCCAGCAGCATTATTACCACGATCGTCGATGTCCAATACAATTATTTTTCTCTGCTTCTTAGGAAAATGTTATTTTATTTTGAGTATATACTATAGACTTATAGACCCCACGTACCATACCAAGAACATAAAGCTAACGGCTTGCCCTACCAGAATTTATGGTTAAAAATATTATTATTACATACTTTGACATAGCCCCACTCAATTTTAGATTAATTAAACAATCACGTTCCTCATTAGTGTGGATATATTATGTCTGTTCCACAGTGAACATGTGTGGTTTACGAGCGAACTGAGCAGCGTTGCTAATGCACCAGCAGCAGAAAGTACTGCCGAGACACCTGATCGCAAAACTCTGATGTCTGCTAACAACGAACGGTCTCCCAGCGACAAAGATTTAGCACGGCTTGAGTTTCCATGACGTCACTCTGCTCGCCATAATATACTAACCTACAGCCACGTGCAATAGTAGTGTCAACAATATCTTACTGTCGCACTCGTAACTATGTAAATGCATATTCATTGCTGTATACATTCAGTCCATCGTTTTTGTTTCGTGGAGGTAGCGAGACTAGCGAGGGTGTTAAACAAATTTCTTACAACGTCACAAATTCCAAGTGAAGTTCATGATTTTTTTCTTTACCTGCACTTGGTGCATGCTGGCTGCAGGGAGAGCGGTACCATAATTATATACTTAATTGTGATACGAAAGTACATTTTCAACATTATATTATAATACTTGTAAGCAGTCCTCAAATATTAAATAATTCTGTATAAATATTTCGAAGAAAGGGATGTTTAAGAAATTAACCGATTCTCTGAAAAAGTCTATATTCTTGGGAAGAGAAAAATCAACCCTAATTCTCCATTTCCAACTTATTTCAGTACCTTTCTCACTTTTCCTATAGCAAAGTCTAGAAACAACAGTATAGTGCAGTCAGTCGGGTAATTATAAAGAGGTTAATTTTCTGATTAAAATTTGTTATAATACTCGTATGTACAGCAAGTGCGCCATTATTCGCGTCGCAGGCTACATGGAAATCGCTCATGTAAATTCCCAAGAGATAAGTTTAGTAGTCTATACCTGCCTACAGCCCTGCGTACTCTGCGTAGGCATCGAATATTATGAATGAATGATCTCGTTCGTATACTCCAACACATATCCTATACCACACCTATAAATCAATAATAACTCTGATTTTATTTTTATATAATATATTCATTCATTTACAATATAAAAAAACAATGAATTTTAAACATGGATAGTCATAAATCTTGACTAGTTTTATAAACATGAATGACTTACGAATACGATAAAAACTTCTCATTAAAAAAATTAAAGAAAATACAATTTTCACCTAACTTGCGATAATTATTATAGAACAATTTTGTATCGTAAAACAAGCAAGCAAATCAATTTCACGATCGTAATAAAACACCGTGCAAGCTCACGTGGCTACCTCCCATATAAATCAAACAAAACGCCGAGGCAATTACTGAATTGCTACAGCAATATTAACTCACATCGAACAACTTTTAAACGTTTTAAAACTCCTCTATTCACATTGACCTCAAATCATGAAATAATTTTCTCAACTTTTTTTTTATTATCTATATGATGAACATTCCACATTCCACCAAAATATATATAATTTAATGCATATATTATAAAGTTGAAAAAATCATGATAATATAATAATAACATATTTTATAACTATTTTGGTATTTACTCCTTTATTACATAATTATCGTAGTTAAAATTTTACTACATAAAATTAAAATCAGGTCTAGTGATGATTTAAAAAATATAAAAAAAGTACATTGAAGTATATAGAAATCTATTACAAACACTTTTCATCATGCAGTATTTTAAATCATTGTTCTTTTTGATGTATATACGGTAGATTAAACATATTAATGAATGGAATAAAAACATCAGAATGAAATAGACAGATAAATGATTTGTTTTTTAAAGAAATTCCATGTTCGGGTTGTTTTCATTATTATATGTACTGCTGCGTACTGTATTGGTAATTAACGCTCGCTATTCATCGCGGCGGTTGCTGAGGAATCTGTCTTGTTCATGTTCCCACGAAATCTTTTAGTGCTAGTGGTCCGGCCACCACCGCCGCATTCCTCGCAGACTGTCGGCCTCTCTTCTTCCTCGCAATAAACCGGCCACCGCCACATAGCCAGAAGTACTTTTGATCAAACATGCAGAAAGGGAGCATGTACAATCCGTTTGGTATTATATCAAGGTCAAAAAATGAACCTTAATGACGATAAGTTTTTTTATCCCCGCGACGTCATCATAAATGTTGTTGGTACAAAAAATTGATTTGATAGACTATGTAGGTCCCTGCCCTAGCCAGAGGTCTACAGCGAGTGTACGCCCTCACATCGCGTGACGTCATCGTGGCCTTGACGGTCATCGTCTTCACTGGTTGCTGGACCACTCTCCTCCCACTCGAAAAATATCAGCTGCTCAAAGCCAACACAAATAATAAATAAATTTATAATTTAATCAACTCTTTTTAATTATACTGACCGGATGTTTAAATGGAACGTTTTTAGGAGGCGAAAGGACATTGTAATGAATTTAATATTATCTTCTTTTTTTTTAAGCGGTTTCCTCTGAGACGTCCGGCCGATGACCGTCGGGACCAACAGAGTGCCAATTTCGTGGCAACAGTCGAGCGCATTCCTCCAGCAAACTCCAGACGCATGCTACCAACCCGCGGGAAACTTGGGTACATCGTGGTACCAATTAGATACATGACATGGTGATACCAGATAGGGCTCCAAGAGATAATAAAATGAGACAGATTTCACGATTCAACCAAAATGTGATACATTACATTTTATATTTTGATTAAAAAATTAACATTTTAGTAGCAAAAAATATGGATTTTTCATTATGTTTGGTTGGCAACTCTGAACTGCAGACTTTCTATGAGAAGAAGGTGCTCAGTCACCGCCACACCAATTATCTTATTGACAGTATAAATTTTTACCCAGGTGCTGTTTATACTTCTCAAGTTTCTTTAAAAAATCTACGTTTACGAATAAATGGGTGGAGTGTAATATTTTATTATTTCCTACAATGAACACCTATGTATGAATATATTTTCTTATTTATATTTAGCTATTTTTTATGTTAAAATTTTCCTGATTTGATATAATTGTTCTTGCATACACACGTGTGTGTATTTTAACATGACAAAAGAGTGTGGGAAAGCGAAATATTTGGGGAGGATCGAACTGAGGAATTTTTCTTCATGCATACAATCTATACTCTTATTCAACAAACCTCAGCTTCCTTCCTTTACGTCTGGTCCTCCACGTGCACCATGAGCACCAATGATAGATAACGTTACAACCTTCTATAATGGTGTTTCAATCCTTTAGTTGATCACGATAGCCTTAATGCCTCGTGGCTACCCCACTATTTGTACAGTACATACACATGGACAGCCTGGACAGACAGGCTCGGACTGGGAAACTAAGAGCCAGTTAATAGGGCCATTTAAACATTACAGGCAACAGGGGTCACCTGGAAGGGGGTCTGAGGATACTTTTTGTACACCCTCTGTGTTAAAAATTGGAAATGTCAGTCAAGGATCTCAGCATGACCCAGCCTCATGACCAGTCCAAACCTGCTGCATGGCAGATCCTTTTTTACTTAAAACTATAGATAAATGCTAGGATGGTTTGTTATATCTCGGTAAAGAAGGGACCATCAAAATCCTATCAGGCCCCCCCTGATATTTAAACCTGGGTAATACCCTGTGTGACTCACCGTACGATGTTGGGGTGCTCGTGCTGATCCACCTGCTTGAGCAGTCCAATCTCACGCAGCGTGGACATGGGCACTCCGTCCTCGGACAAGGGCACTCGCACCTTCTTGAGGGCCACGAAACGTCCGGGCTGGTGCAGGTCGCGCGCCTTCCACACCGTGCCATAGGCCCCTGTAACAACCGCCACATCTCATTTAGTCGTCGCTTTACTAGGGTTACAATCAGCTGTTCCGAATTAAAATTTCTAGTAACTGAAAGAAAAATCAAAAATAAAATGTTTGAAATGATTACACAACGAAACTGGAAAAGGATAAAAAATATTATAGTTTGAAAAAAAGTCAAAATTACATAATTATATAATATATATACGAATAAATCAATGATGGCTTTTGTTCTGAGCATTTTAACAGCATCACAAAGCCACCCATCATGTGTTTGATCGAGATTATATATTATATGTGTCATTTTAAGGATTTCTTACGTTATATAAACCATATATATATAATATGTATAATATAAACTCTCATTGCAATTCTGGTCCCTATATTATACAAATGCCATGCATACGCCTTGCTTTATGACAATTTACTTAATAGTACTGTGTCAGCACTTCAATATATTATACTGCATGTATATGTAATAGTTTTAATATTTTATTATAAATTGTACTTTTTTTTTAATTAATTGCAGTGGGAAATTTCCCTATATAGCTAAAACATGGCAGTATATGCATATAGAGAGATGTTGAATTATTATCTTAATGCAGAAATGTATGATGAAATAAGCATGAATCAATAATTAATAATACCACAATTGTAAACTTTATTTAAATAATAAAAATATGTCAATTAGCATTCATATAACGTTATAAAAAATGAAGGATAAATTTAATATATTGTTTACGCCCAAAGTAAGCAGATACAGACATAAAAAAAACACAATATTTAAATACCAATCTTATTAAAGTATAAAGTTATAAATATACAGTACGTAATCATGCATGTGTGCGACTTTCATAATATTGAAGTGAAAAAAAAAAAAATGCAATATAACATGAGCCACTGAGAAGTGTGTGAAAGAATGAAAAAAACAGCACCAACAGGGGACCGGTTTAAGAAGCAGCAGCGTTTGATATCAGCCGTATATAACAAGGCCCCTTTTCTCAAAGGCCATGGCCATCACCACATCAAGTTGAAGATCATCAAGCGAACGGTCACATGCATAATTTGCTGCAGCAGCAGCATTGTCACGCTGCAGTACATTTCTGAGAACCAATGACGTCATCTTACAAACAGAGAATGAATTCTAATTTAACTTGCGTTGAAAAGTACGTGTTTTAATGACGTTTTTCAAATTACCGTGACAATTTACTCTGTACGATTATTAGTACAGACTATAATTGTAGAACATTAAATTGTTATTATACTTTGTTCTTTACCAGTGCAATATATAGAACAATAATACAAAATATATTGTTGAGAGCAATCGACTGACATGACCGCGATCTTGCCAGTCAGAGCACACACATCAATATATGTTTTAATTTTTTTTTCTTTTACAGGTATTGCAATACTAAAATATTGTAAACATGCATTTTGTATACCTTACGGTTCTATATGTGCAATAAATAAATACAAAAAATACAAAATATATCTGCATGTTCGTAAATACATAATCGATTATTATAATTAGAGCACGGAAAAAAGTCATTTTGCTTATTTGTGCACATGAGGACTATTTTGTTGTCATTAAGGATGTCCACCGATCTCCGGAAGTGCTGGATTAAAATGAGCCTATAAAAAAAAGACTATTTAGACTATTTTTGGATTTTGAGACTATTTTGGCAAAAGATGACTTTTTGTGACTTTTTGACATATTTTTAGTATATTTCAGCACTTTTCCTCATATTGTCAAAAAAAGGAAGTAAAGAAACAAAGACTTCATTCTGTGTAAGGGAAGTCTGTGTAAAGAAATATAAAAAAAAAACTTTTAAACACACTTTTAAATATAATAGCACTTTTGCGCCTTCTTGCTGCATTTTCTAAAACAAAAAAGTGACTTTTTATAGGCTATTTTTAAAAAAAAATGACTTTTTTGTAGACTATTTTCCAAAAATAAGTTGACTTTTTAGGCGCCTATTTTTCGAAATGTGACTTTTTTCCGCGCTCTAATTATAATCAATTATCGAACCGACCTAATGAGCCACTGACATTCATAATGAGAATTATTGCGACTGCATGATGCTTCACGAAAGCAAATATTATACCAAGGTGGGTAAAGGTATAAGCTAACTTTTACCCACATCTTGTATTATGAAATTATACAAGCACGTAAACTTCCTTCAATAACGCCGTTTGTTTATTACATATGAACTTTTGCAAAGAATCATGCAGTTCCTTTGATGGTCAACAATGTCGATTATTGGACCGTTCACTTTTCAATAACGTCGTCGCAGCAATTAGACCTCCGTTATAAATTTAAAAAAATGGACGATGCATGATGTAATTATATATACTGTATGTGCTGCGTGTATTAAGGGAAAAAGGTCGAAAAAATGAAGTGTACTGTAAATACAGTATATTTATTATGTGTATACGGAAATTTCATGTTTACGTTTTGAGTAGCATGGAGATGCCCACAAAGCCGTCCGAAGATCTTCGGGATGTAGGCAGAAAACTCTAAAATCCTTATGCTGTGAGGGTTAACGTAACTCACAAAATCTCTTTTTTAATAACAGATAGTTTTCTTGAATTATAGCATTGATCCTTCTTGTCATCATTCATGGAAGAAAATTCTATATACATGAAAAATTATGCAAATAGCCATGAGAAATTAATTTCGAGACACGTATCTCGTATCTGCTATGCCACTGACAATGTTTTGCCTACACAATCGTGACGTCATATTATTGTTTTATGACGTATGGTGAAAGAGCCGCATAATATTATATAATATCCACTTTGTGCTCGTTACCTTTGCTCTGTATATGCGTTTTCACGTAGTCTATGAAAGGTGAAATTTCGCCAAAATTTGCTACGTAAAAAAAATGAGGCGTCGGTTATAATAAAGACTTTAGGCGTTCCAAGATCGAACCCCGCCTCGGCCTCTTTCAAGAACGCCCGCGCACCAACCGAGTCAGCAGCAGCAGCAGCGTTCCCACGACTCCTCCAGGCAACCCCTTGCCCTTGTTAGTTGCTGGGGTGACATAAGTGGCTATTCTGAGCTAATGAATTCAGCGTGGTCATGTCCGAGACAACGGCGGCGAACCGACGACGTTGGAGACAAAAACCACTGCTGGCGTGCAGAAACAATCGCATCGCAGAATAAGGCAATGCAAGTTCGCCGTCTGTTGATCAAAGTACATGCTCCGACAATTAAACGTCATGTAATAAAATGTACACCGCCGTGTGTGGGCAAGCAAATGTTCAGCTGTGGAGTATATATGCAAAAATAAGTTTACCATGGAATATTTTAAATGTTGATGATTGCAGAAAACATCGCAGCTTTTATACATATAAAACTCATGCTACTGTATCTGAATTTTAAGATCTATAAAATAATGTAATGTCATATGAAAAATCACAAGTATTATATATATACAATTGCAGTAGGTATGTATATATAAGAATATAAAAAAAGTGCAGCATGACTTATATATACATAAATCGTGCAGTTCAAACGTTCCCATATCTGTACTTGTGAACGCATTACAATCACGCAGTACATACGCTAACAGAATGGCCAAGTACTGCTGCAGATACGTGCAGAGGGACCAGTTTTTGGTACCCCCTCACTAAGCCTCCCTATACTGGTAACAATTACCCAGCATGCACCAATCAATGACGACAAGATTAAAAACAACATTCATTACCTGCCAAAAAATGTATTATATACATATATAAACGTTGCATAAAAAGCATTAAATTACAGTTTGGTACGTGAACAGGTGTTTCTCCCATAGCAACTGATGTATTCGATTAAACAAATTACCACTTTTTTGTTAAAAAAAATATGTATATAAAATTTAATAATAAAAAAGTAGAAGAATTTTAAAAGTAATGGAATTTATATATACGTATATATAATATATATGAAAGCTTCATGATGCAGAAAGATTGTGATTAACATGTAACACGTTCTATATGCCTGCAGTCCAGCTGTTTGACCATTAGAGAGAAATCAAGTCACGTGACCCGAGTGGTCAGCTGTTGATCTTACCGCCGAATAAACGGATTTAATTAAATGACATACTGCAGCAAGATTTCCCCATGTTGTTTATATATTATAACATATTCGTTTTTAAGCTTCAAAAATCATAAGTAAACATAGAAATGTCCATGGATTATAAAATAATTAATGAAATATCACACTACTTTAATATACCGATATATACAAAATTATTAAAATATCTTTGACAAATTTCTTGATTATCCGGCGTGTAAGTATATATATAATTAATAAGACATTTTATAAGTCAAAGTCCTTAAAAATTTTTAAAAAGAAATAGAAGCATGTAAACTTTTTCACACAAAATTAAAAAATTGTAATAATTAGCAACGAATTTTATTCCGTTAATTAAAGCATTTGAGAGTACAAAAAAATGTTCGAAAAGGTCTTATCAGAGTTATAATGGAAATTTTCAAAGTTATAAATATATTTATTTTTATAATGACCAAATATATATATTATATTCCATTTAAACATTTATAAATTTATCAGTAACCTTTAGTTATATATCTCTTTCTCTTTATTATCAGTGCTTATATTGATTCTGTATAATTATATGTACATTAATTAAAAGTGTGTTTATGTTTGTGAGTGATGCCCACAATTTTGACGTGAACATAATATGTACATGTACAACCAAAAAGAAGTTCTAAAATAAAAAATAAATTTAATAAAAC
The DNA here is from genome assembly GCA_949825025.1 of Siphlonurus alternatus. NCBI lineage: Eukaryota > Metazoa > Arthropoda > Insecta > Ephemeroptera > Siphlonuridae > Siphlonurus > Siphlonurus alternatus. Next base: position 12,446,606 of record OX463780.1, read on the forward strand.
TACATATTATATGCAACAAAATCGGCAGGACATTAATAAATGATATGATTAACAAATGAAAATAAGATAGCATGCTTAATCTATAACGATGATAAACATATTAAGGAAGTTCCAGCACTTTCTCACACTATGACTGATATATGAGTCTACATAAATAATCATACGTGCAAGATGTATACATACATTACTTGACCGATGAAAAATTTATTACTATTTCGGCCCTGAAAGTTTTGCCGCCTGGCTGGTTAGGCAACCCACACGCTTACAAATGCTGCGATTTGCCTGCACGCCAGGCGACGTCTAGCCAGAAATTGTCTCCCACGCCTGTCTATCAAACAAAAACGGATGCGGCAGGAAGAGGGTAGGTCAGGGTTGATGCTCACAGCCCTCAAAAAGAGAAAGTCCTACAAGAGCTTGTGCAAGGCCCCTTACAGACCCCGGTAATAAAGAAGACTGTAGCTTTTAGAGCTGCATGCATATTTCAAATTATAAAGGTATAATAAAATTCACCCAACCTTTTCTATAGATTTTTGTCAATGGTCCTTGAGAAATTTATGATAGTGAATGAAATTTTAATAGCAACCGAACCTAAATTTATTTTGAAAATGTTAAGCTTTTTTTTTTTTTTTTAAGTTTCTCAAGTTTTGTTACATTATGCGAGTTCATTTTTTTGTCATGCACTTTTAATGAGAACGTTTCAAAGAGTATTACTGTAGCACTGTAGCTACAGTATATGGTAGACAACATGCTGCAAACTACACGTGCATGATGTACTGGGGGTCGATCCCCGCCCCGTGTGGGGCCTCCCTGTTAGCAGCCAGCTGGCTGTATGATGGTAGTGCGGAATGCGCTTGGCAACAGCGCCTTGCTTGCTCCTTGCCGGAGGCTGCTCAACTCTTATGAATGAACCCGCGGCAGACGACGGCCAAGGATGCTGGCTGAAGAAGGAGGAGGAGGCCACACACAACAAGGAGGAAGTGGGAAAATAGCGTGGCTGCTGTGGCTGCAATGCCAGGACACTAACAACAACAAAAAGCACCGAATCCGCCCGCCGTTCGCACGCTCCCAGCTTCTTCGCCATTCACAACATCTCCGATTTCCTCTAGTAAAAATCTACCGTGTGATTCAAAAAGGGAGTTGCCTAAATCGTGGGTGTTCTAATGAAATTCCAAGAATGACATTTTTTCTAATAAAAATTTTTTTAACTAAAAAATCGAGTCTCTAGTCGTTCTAATAATGCAATAGATTAGATTGTCAACAATATCTTTGATCAAGATGGTAAGAATTCGATATAAATCTTTTTTATTACTATTTTTTTGGTATATTTTGTATTATTTCTGAATTATATTTGAAAAATTGCCCAACAAGACATAAAAATTCAAATAAAGTTTTTATGTTTATTTTTTTGTATTTTCAAGCTGTCACGCAACACATATTTCTTAGTATTATATTGCCCGATTATAAAATATTTTATCTTATAAATACTGAATAATATTAGATCATGCATATAATTATTTAGATCAATCACATTAGCATTATTTATATCAAACTGTATTCTAAATTCCTATAAATATAATTAATTTCCTAGCACCATCACATGCCAGTGAGCGAGGAGCCGTTATATAGAAGGAGCATCAGGGACATCATATACTTACAGTACAGTACTTCCATATAATAAATAATAGTAGTAGTAGTATTTTAGTAGGAAAATATACCTTTTTCCGATCACAACCCATCACATTTTTGTCCTCGGCTTTCTGGACACTTTTATACAACACAATTTCTTTAAAAAATTATAAAAAACTTCAAAAAACATATATCCATACGATATAATATGAACTTCTTGAGCTCTCCTGGTGGTTTATGGTTCAATTTCAAAACTCATTCTTTCAGGTGTCATAAATAAGCATGTGATGGATCTTGGTATGTGGACAGTGGACCTCGTCTATATATATATATTCGTATTCTCCATAAACAAAACTGAAAATACGATACATCAATCACTAAATAACAAACTTCATAAACCGTCATTTTAGATGGAGTATGACAACTTGTTTAAACAAACTTTATGTCCTTTAATTACCGTAATCGTAAAGTATAATCATAATAAATATAATGTAGTACAATTTAAATACAAAACTATTTACTTGGTTTTAAAAGATGGAACGTGTAATGTATTGCCCTCTTTTGGGCCCATGCAGTTGTTTGATGTGTATAATATTATTTTATATAATGTGGAGATGTAATAATTGCACTGACCATTCCCGATCTGCACGATTTCCTCGTAATGGTAGCTCGACTCCCGGAAGAGGTTCTTGCGCTCGCCATTGCCGGCAATATCGAAGCTGAGTGCGAGGCTTGACGAGTTGTCTGCTGACGAGGCGCCGCACGAGGCGCTCCCCGAGGCGGCCTTCTCGGTGCCAGGCATGGTCGGACTGATTCAGTGAGCACTTCTCACAGCATCACAGGGTCTGCAACACAAAATTATTCAAATGAAAACAGCTGATTTGGAACACAAGTCAGATAATAACAATTTTATAGAAGATGTTGCTTTGTTTGAGGGATTTTCATAAAGACACACATCTTCATGATATTAGATCCTAAGTTAATTCTAGCGCTAAACATGATACTATATATAACTATAATAAAATTGCGTGTCTGCTATAAAATCTATGCTATAACGTATCTTTTATAAGTTGTTGTAACTGGTTTAGATTAGATTTAGCCTACATTTTTTTGTTTTAGTACCCGATTTAAGGATAAAATTCTTGAGTAAATTTGTAACCAAGTCCTTTGCAAAGAATTAATTTTCTTTGGTCATTTGCGAATTACGCATGCACAAACAAAACTCCTCTATTAACAGTCAGAAAAAATATTGTATTTTGTCTGACACATTTTAATCATAAATTGAAGTCAAAATTAGTGACAGTCGTAACTAAAAAATTTAATAATTACGTTTTCATGCGACCGGGGGTATACATGACCAAAATGTGTCAATTGCCCCAAAATACCAACCAATCAATCAATCACGTTTTGCGACCTTTAAATTGCAATATTATAAGGCAGTTACGTAAGCAAATATATATAGAGCACGTAATTAAGGCACGTTTTGGCATATATGGAATTAAACATTATTGCCTTAATAAGCACTTCTTGACAATGATAAACCGAGTATATGCATAATAAATATTATAAAATCCAACTCGGTTCTAATTTCTTGTATAATATACAAACATATTATTCCCAAATTAACTTTCTCATCACTGTATATAGTTATAGTTGTCATTACGTAAACCATACCACAATAAAGTGACACCCCTCAGATAATATCACTCTCGCAAGGGAACAGGTGCCCACAAAGAAAACGGAAGAGGTCACGTGGGACGGACCGGAAGTGCCATTACCTCGGGTCACGTGACTACTAACGATGGGACATTAGCCAGAGCACCTGTAACCAACCGCAGCGTGGGATCCAGAGAGACAAAACAATTGAGTTAATCTCGGATAATGTTGCATTGAAAATTTCTCAAGAATATTCTTAAAATTTAATCGTTTAAGGTTTAGCCAAATTCAAAGGGGCGTTTTTTTCACAACAACTCCATTTTCGGTTTCTGTCCATAAGGCTCAATTTTAAATTTGTACCTCAATTTTCACAAATTTCAAAATTTTTACATGCAAATTCAGTGCAAGTCTTATTGCATTCAAGGGGGTCGATTCCTAGATCTCCCATCCTTAACCATATAAGATTGCAGCGTCATTTAGGATCAGCCAAAATTCCTGCATGTGGAGACCGGGGATTGAAGTTAGGCTGCCAACATCAAGGAAGTATACACGACAAATTTGTGGTCGGAAACGTTTACATCTGTAGATAGCTTCCTACACGTGTACCAAAAGTTATCAATTTCTTGAAGCTGGTGCCAATGAAAACGCGCTGCAAATATTATTTTGAGAGAACAGTGATACGAAATGTTATAACAAAATAAAGTACGTGTAAAAAAAAAAAAAAAAAAAAAAATAGCAGTAATAAACTACAAATATTTAGTAGATAGAATATTTTAAATATTTGAATATACAATGAAAAAATATATTTTTCATCCAATCACTCAAGAATTTCGCATAGTAATGGTCATCTATATTATGCAAACAATTTTAAAGAAAACATTTACATTATTATTAAGTTAAAAAAAAGTAACGAACCGGAAAGAATTCCAAAACATGGCAGAAGATTGCTGTAGGAATTTCTACTCCATAAGGGAGATTGCTCTGCAAATATTTTTCATTGGAAGTAAGTTTTGACGATGTAATTCAATGATGACCAGCAAAACTCCCATGCATGCAGCAAATAATGCAAGTTCTTTCAGATATCATACAACCTGCATCAAATTAATTTATTCTATATAATTTTCCTAATAATTAATTTTTAATACTTCAATTTTATTAAGGAGATCGTCAATTTTTCTCAGGATATAATATTTATTGTAAAATCGAGGGGAGGAGACGCTGTGACGTCATACAAATATTTAACAGAAAATGTGAATATGACGTCACATTGACTTTCCCCCTTTGATTTTACAAACTGTGTTGTAGGGCTCAAAAAGTCCGAAAAATATAAACAAATTTGCAGTAAACAAAAAATTCATGCAGGTTGTCCATTGTCAAAATCCCCCCCAACCAAGCATACGAATTGAAATTTGATCTGAGCCATCACGCAAGAACCCTCGGGACAGCTCCCGAACATTATCCTGCTGGAGCTCCAAGAGACGAAGCAGACTTGCAATTTCGGGACACGTATTAAGAACACCCACCTAGCTTAGCAATCCTCGACCACCATGCAGAACTACAGTCAAATTAATTTGATAATTCTCCCGGAAGTGTCCAGTTTTTAGCTCTTCTGGTTATTTTGAAACTTTACAGAGTGACTTAAAGAAGAAGTACTGACGACCCATGTGTAAAATCCAGTAAAATTGTAATGTTGAAATATTAATAGGAAGACCAGAAACCTTAATACACTTCCGGCTACTTTCTGCGAGAATATCATGTAAATTTGACTGTACGTGGCAATGTTCCTGACTTCATGACACTAACAGAATAAAAAAATCAGTCGTAGACTCATATAGTCGGGATCATTTGTCTTTGGTTTGACGTCATGAACTTTTTCCTTTGTCTTCCAATACAATTCTAATGGGAGGATCACGTGACGTCAAATCAAAGATAAATGAAGACGACTTTTGTCTCCTTGCTGATGACAGTATACGACTGCTCTTCATCACATAAATATGTCACAATTTTCACCATTTTTTATTATATCAGTTGTATCAGATGTTACTTTTCTATACATTAATAAATGTTGACAGACATTTTTTTGAAAACAATAGACCAAAAATTAGAGGTTTACGATTCACGAATGTCTATACTCCATACTCCAGACAATAATCCAGATTAGTCTATTATAGTCTATAAGTTCAACAAATGTAAGATTATCATTGGAAATAACCGGAAGTGGAAAGATTCCGGCTGAACTATGAATATGAAAACTCTAAAGCTGAAAATATGAGCTTTTTGTTTTGCGCCTAAACACAAGTCGCAACTCCAAAATCGCAACTTTTAACCCTGGCAGAACCAGGGTAAGACCTTGCAGATATTTTGAGATCTCTCTGGAAAGTTTCAGGTTCAAAACTGAACTAACAAATCCCAGAAAACTTGCACTTCCGGCTACTTCCGGTGGTAAGTAATATTAAAGTTTTTGACATAATATAATCATAAGCCCTTAATTAATATTAACTATAATTAATACATTATAATTTATTAAATATACTTCAACTCTGCTTGGGAACACATTAGTCCCGTTATAGCTTATCGTAACATATAAAACTGACCTTTGTGTGCAATGTTTTATCAACATACAAGCAAGATCTTGGCCCGCATGTGCTCTAAAGTCCGCGGAGCAGAAGGAAATGTACGCCGGCGAGACAGCTTGCAGCACACATAAAATATCTGCAGCAGGCGATGCAAGCTGCTCGGGGCCAACTGTTGCTCGCAAGGGGAGAGTGGGTCACCTCCCCCTGCGCGTTTAAATCCCCTGTCTATTACAATAGGGATACAGGTAAGAGGGAAAACGTGGGCTAGCGAGGAAGTGCGTAGTTTTAAAAACACACTGCCAGACAGAAAGGAACAAAAAATGTACCACTAAAATTTATAGTATCCGGTGATATTATTGTACGGGAATTTCATGTTTACGTTTTGAGTAGCACGGAGATGCCCGAAGCCGAAGAAAACCCTAACCTATGCTGCGCGGTAGCTCGCAACAACTCTTTTTTAATAATAATTTTGGTCACCAAGTATTTTTCTTCAATAGCATTGGTTCTTCTTGTCACCATTTATGAAAGAAAATTGTAAGGGAAATGATGCGAACAGCCAGGATAAATTAATTTTTGAGAGCAATTTTAACACGTAACTGCTATGCCGCTGACAATGTTTTGCCTACAAAATCGTGAAGTCATATTATTGTTTTATGACGTATGGTGAAAGAGCCATAACAATTTATAGTAAACATTACTATTTTAGTATTTTGTTCTATCAAGTCACGTTCACATAAAATTTCACATCTTTGTGGTCTATTTTTGATAACCTATTAAAAATTTACTTAGAATTTTCTATAAAGAAAAAAATATATATATAATTTTGTGACTTTATGATGTCTTGTCTAAAAAAATATCATCGTAAGACATTCAAATAATAAAACAAATATCTGGTACATAAAATACAACTTATTATTTCATTAAACAGAAGATAAAGTTATAAATTTATTTGATATCTCTCGTCACGAATGCCGGACTATCGTACTGCCGATCTAAAAGTCCAGCAGTTCGTGACTGGGCAGCCGCACCGTCATTCGAACCCCACACGAGGCCCCGCAACCGGAAGTACTGAATCACTCCGGAAGTTAGTGCCTATTCCGTTCGTAATTCAGGTTTGAAATTTTTGCATTAGAAGTACTGACCTATTTTTCAAATTAAAATGCTGAAATACGAAATACGAATAGGAAGGCCAAAAACCATGAATTTCAGGAGAAAATATCATGTAAATTTGACTTTTACATGCAAATACAACATTCAGAGACCTGCACTATCTGCATAAAGTCAAAAGTCAAATTAATTTGATATTCCTTCCGGAAGTAGCCGAAAGTGTAATGTTTGCAGCTCTTCTGTTTGTAATTCAGTTTTGAAACTAAGCAGAGTGTTTTGAAGTAGAAGTACTGACCTGTGTGTATGAAATTTAACGCTGAAATATGAATAAGAAGACCATGCAGAAACCTTACACCTCCGGCTACTTCCGGAGGGAATACCATATAATTTGACTATAACAGCTTCAAAGTTTAATTTAGCAGCAACATCCGGAAAAAAAGCCGTTATGTTGGATCAAGTGTAGAACGAAAGCAAAGGATCGGGTGACATTAAAAACCTCTGCAGACCGGAGAATATTATGCATAAAGAACGTGGTAGCGTCACTAGTGGGGATAATACGTAGCAGCAGCAGCTGTTACGATATAGCTGCTTAGATAACTTGCTCGCTTCAGCACGGTACGTGTTATTATATAATATATGCCTCTTTCGGAGTGACGAGACACCTTAACCGGACTTTTAAAAAAAATTATTTTGACTGTACAATCTGTACATTGACATGACCTGTGACAATCTATATTGTTTACAACAATTTATAGTAACTCAGTGTTAAAATAATTAACTTTCCATTTGAGTAATTAATTACCAAGGAGATGCAATTCAATTTAGAAGTGCAACAATGGGGAAAATTGTCTAATGACGTGTTTTTTAAAAGTTAACGTGATTTGACATGATGGTGAAAGTAAACGTGTTTAAAAGGCACGCAGTAGCTTCTCCTTTGACCTACTAGGTTTTCCAAGGTCAAAAGGTTAATCATTTCCGATACGGTCCCTGCATTTTATCTAAACAAACAAACGTTTAACTATATGAAAATACACGCTATCGTGTCAATAAACACTTAATTTGGACACGTCACACCTTTTTCAACAAAATCCAACTTCGCTGAAATACTTTAATTAATTAGGCGTGCACCAAAAAAAAATTAAAAAAATATTTTAAAAATAAACTCCAAAAATGAAGTTTACCCTTTAAAAAATAATACCCCTAATATCTCTTATAATATACACAATTAAAGGACGTTTAAAAAACATGGTTTCATGTGCTGCCTTGAAAGTGAAAGTGTTACATACCACAACTAAAAATTGTTATCTGTGAAACACGGTGCTGATGATGATAAATCCTTTGCTTGGAGACGAGATAGGAGGAACAGTATACACACACAGACACAGGTAGCACGAGCTAGATCCACTGAATAACTAAACTACGTTATTGCTGCAGTATTATAGAATACCTGAGTATAAAAATATATTAGCATCTACCTTATATCCCTTGTACTTAAGACTCATTTTAATATTATATAACATTGGATTATAGGTGCGTGGAAGTTGCGTGTCACCTCTATAGTGGCAGCTGCTGTTCAGGACAGGAAGACGATGTGGCAGCTGCATGGTAGGCCTACCAAAAACCTACCGGCGGTGGTGGCGGGGTGTGGGGACCTCAGCGGTGGCCGCGGCGGCACGAGAGAGGTGCAGAAGCGCGTGCCTATAGCTCACACCTGCCCCTCATACCATCGACTGTGTGTAGGGGCCATTGCCTCTTCACAAATTCCTTTTGATTGGCACACAAGCAAAAAGATTTTTTAATAAAATGATGAACAGATTTTATCATTAGAAAATTTATAAAAAAAAATATAATAATATTAAAAAAAATTAAAGTGGAGTAAACAGAAAAATAAAAACAAGATTGGATGTGAAGGGTTACATAAGGAGGGGGGGGGGAAGGGAAGAAGGGACCCAGCAAATATTTGTCCTGAGTCCCAAATCACTTTCTCGTCCCCTGTAGGGGCCCTAAATGAACTTTCCCCTCCCCTCTAATATGGTCGCTATATAAGTAGGGCGCATATGATGCGCCCTAAATTTCGCCGCCATTGTAGGGAAGGGTAGGGTAGTAGGCGAGAATGGACATTTGGGACGCAGGCTTGGTGTTTTACAGAAGCGGGGGGAATGTATGATCCATAAAATAAATTACAACCCTTGTCGACGATTGTTATTTCAGAAATTGTCTGTGCGGAGAGTTCAACTCTCGGGAGGAATATTTGAGCACCTCATGCAGAAGTCCTATTTATATTTTTCCTTTTCCTTTCGGTGTCAACGATCAATATAAAGTTAAATGTCAAGACTGAATAGTAATAATACTGCATTCTTTCTAAAAATAATTTTGAACTATAAATAGCTTATTATATAAAGAAGAAAAAATTAGTAAGAAAACACAACAAACGCTTATATTAATATTTGTTTGATTTAATAATCCTTCAAAAACCATAAAAAAATCTGTATAATTAAAGCAAACGTATTATGAAATTTATGTTTTTTTCCCAAGTTTAAGTATTAATTAAAAAGATATTAAAATTTGAATTAATTTACGACTTGACGTGCTACGCAGAATATCGGATATTATTAATAATTTGAGTCAGTTACAACTTTCATAATATATAAGTTCCATGCTGTATTAAGTTCCGTGCTGTATTTCACGACCACAGACCAAATTATTGATTAGGAATTTTATAATGAGATAATTGCATTTTTGCTCTTCACACGATGATAAAAAACGGGCACCGGCATGAATAAAAGGCAGTGAATATTATTTAGATCTCAGCGTACACGTGAGTACGATAAGTGGAGAGTATCGTACAAAATAAGATTACCGGACTCGAACCACTGTTCTCCAAGATGGTTCATCAAAAACTTTTACCTAAATATTTTGGTGACTTCAACGCACGAGTATTTGGAGGTCATTATTAATATGAATCATTCCATTTAATTTTATTAAAACCTGTTGTTGATACATGCTGTCGTGTTTTGTACATCTGACACTATGTTACACCTGACATCGCTCATAAAAACATTTTCGGTAATGATTTTTGCACTGGTCAGGTAATTGATATAGAAGCTACAGAAGGTGCGGCGGCGGCGTGATGATTGTGCGGTGGTGGAGAGTTAGTTGTTGGTTGTTGCGGTCATGGCCGACTTTCCACACATTTTTCTGCTACATGGACTGTGAGAAATCATAAAAACGATTATAATATCATTTTTTTTTATATATATCTCTCGTAGTTCTTTAAAATAACAAAAATAAAAATCACGAAACTTATAATTTAAATGTACAAAAAAAAAAATTGTTAAGACCACCTTGAAGTGAGTTCGTCATAAATTAAGCGACATTAATCACAAACTCGCGCTGCAATTGGTACCACAGTCATTAACGCATTAGTAAAGACATGCTCGCGTGCCATGCGGGTCCTACAGCCACACAAGAAGAAATTGGGGCTTTAATAGGCATACAAAAGGAACCAATAATAGAGACATTTTCACTCTAATTGAACAATTTATAGATAATTTGTCTGTGGAAAAAAGAGATTACATTTTCGTCGGTTTCTATTTTATACTTCAATATTATTTATATTATATATTGTATTTGGGTACAATATATTATGTATAATGGGGTAATAATTATTAAAGAAATATTTATATAGTCTTATAAAATCGTAATTTAATTTTTTGAATTGGATAACAGCAAGGAATTTGTGGAAACTTCAAGTCGGAGTACCGTTCCAATGGGCACCACGAGATTTTGATACAAATATAGACTTTATGTGCATACTGAACAAGGTATATAATTGCAACAAAACTTATACTTACATTGTGTGGTGACAATATCATAACTAGTATATAAAGATTAAAGGAATTCTTATTATATTTTTTCAATTAAAATCAAACTTTATTTCAAGGACGACAAAACTTAATTTAATTCAATATTATATTACACATAAAATTAAATTGAAATATAAATATGCTACTACTTAATTTGGTGCTATAGCTATACTTCCCCCCCCCCCTTCGTCTGGCTGCAATTACATACATGCACTAACTAAATCACATGCGTCCAGTGCACGAAAGGGTTTGTATGCTGGTGCACGCTATACCCTTTCGCATCAAAAGTTACAAAATATTTTAAAATATTTTCCAATTTTCGTTTGAAATTAATGAGTCACGGAGTATAATATATTATTGATCTGAAATTGGAAATAAGACAAGGAGGTATATTATTACGTTTTTTGATTATATAATGTTATTTGGATGTTATATTATTATTCAATTATTGAAACAAAAGAAGACTGATTTATTTAATAATATATTTTGGTATCATAATTGGTTTTATTAAACGGATCAAGATATTACTAATGTGCATTTAATTTTGTTATTTGAAATATCTACATTCCATCATCTATCTGTCTGAACATAATAAAAATATATAGCCGTAAGCAGAAATTCATTTTACAGAAAATTAACCCATTTTGTGGTTTTCTGTAGACGTCTTACGTTACATATAATAAGAAATTTGATCTAATCTATAATATGTTACGAATTGCTAAATCTTCTTCTTATGGTTCATCATGCGTAAAACTTTTTATCTATATATTATCAGGAATTCGTATACTATACAGCAATTTAACCATTAAAATATATACGTTGAACCAGAATCATAAACCCTAAATTATTACTATTTAAATTGTATTAAATAATAAGAAAATGATTCTATACATTTCATTAATCATTTTATTACAAAACAATGTTGCTAATATTATTTAATAAAAACATAATATTCTATACTGCATTCTCCAACTCCATTTAAAAAGAAAATGATGGTCATCATTTCTAATAATCTGATGGACATCCCATTGACTTGATCACCACGAGGTACCATGCGGGGCCGTTGAGGAATTTGCAGCCTCAAGACAAACGTCCCGAGGGGCCCGCATGTTCCATCGCTACAGTCAGTTTAAATCAAGATCCCGGATAACAGTGACGAACTTTTCAACGTTTTAATTATAACAAAAATTTAATTAAATTTTCTCAAATTATTTAAATCTATATTTTTTAAAGTGCATAGAGCGTGCAATGCGATACATTGATGACGGTTCTCGTAAGATCATCAAAGACAAATCGTCGAATATTATTATACTTGGATAGGTGACCATTGTAAGTTGCTTCTTATCTGGGATAATTTTATCTTCGTTTCTACCCACAATGCAATGCACCTCGTTGTGTCATTGTGATTTCCAAGACTTTGGACATGATTCAAAATAAATATAATTGTATATAAAAGGGTGCCCATGGCAACTGCAATTGTAACTGCATGCAAGTTAATTTTCACGGTTCCCTCATTCGAACATGACAAAAGGCTTTGTTTATAATCCTTTTTCACACTTCATCCCTTCATGCACCGGCGAATCAATCAATGTAATAATGCTTATTAATTATTTGATCAGCTTCTATTACAGAGGTTCTTTACGACAAACGCGAGTGTAGCATGTCTAGGGACGCGTGGGATGCAATCCATATCGTGGCAACTAGCGAACTCCATTCAAGAATAAAAAAATCTAGGTGTGGCCAAGGAGTTTTAAAAAGACCCACCCTACATAATGTATGATCATCACTGGAGAATAGTCAACCAAAATAATATTATATAGGAGTGTCTATAGTATCTTAGGACTTTTTTTATACGTTTTATAAGATTCGTGAGCAACTTTTTTTTTAAAGACTAAAAATATGATTAATTATGTTCTCTATTTAGCTTTTACATCTTAATTTAAAATCGTTATGTCAGTTATATATTATGTAATGAAATTTTTACGATACTTCTGTTTATTTAGGTATAAGAAATTAAAATTGATTTTTATTTTTTAATAAATTTATTGAATTGTTATAGCATCAAAATATTCGCAATTTAAATTTAGTATTCAAATAAACGATACACCACAACAGATTTTTACATTTTTATGTCCAAATGTAAATAAGAGGCAAATTTGAACGTTCTGATTATGTTATATAGTAATTGGAAGGCGGGGAGGGGGGGGGGGAAGAGGGAGAAAATTAAAAAGTTTTCTGTTTCAACCGAAATTCCACATAAAGAAAACTTACTTATAAATGCATATTTTAGCGGCGAATTTAGAACGATTCCTGAATTTCCTGAACAGCTGATCGCAAAAAAAGCTGTAGTATATCTTATAGAAGGTGTAATATCATTTTACATAATAATAATATTTTATAAAAAAACAAACAAAATATGTAGGAGAGAAAATCGTAATTTTGATAGTGTCTGGTTTCATTTTTGTGGGATATCTTATAATAAAAACATGATATTAAATTAAGTTAAGGAGTGGCTATAAGTACATGCTCGCTCTAAATCTGGAGCTATAGATCTCCTCAACACGTTTCATTTATAGACAAATTTATAATAAGATGATAAATTAAAGTACCAATAAACAAGTAGATTATCATCAATACACACAACTTCAGACGAGTACATATATGACATCACTTGTAAATTTTATAACAAAATAAGTAATAGCAACGGCAATAATAAAAAAATCAACTTTTTTTTTCCCCAAGGATAACATGATTCATAATAATAACACGTTAATAATATAATGACGTAATGTTTAGTGAGCCACGCCTTTCGGTCCAGTGCCGGACGAACAGCTGATGCAGCTCATCATCACCATCAGATGGGGTTGTTACGGGAATAAAAGAAGGGTGCTATAAAATTAATAAATCTTTACAGAATGCATGCATGGTTCCAGCTACAGAAAATGTATTTATATTTTATACAGATTAGACCATCAGTCATGAGTTTCTCATAAATTATAATGTTTTAATATCTTGTTCAAGATATTTTTGTTATTTTGCCACTCCAGTCATAAAGATCATATAAAACAGAAAAATATTCATTCATTGTCACTGCAAAATAGAATTAAATATTTGTAAAAAAAATACAGCCTATATTAAACAGGACAATTTTACATGCAATTTTTTCTTACAAGAAAATTTCTTCTCTAAATAAAAACATTAAAAACAAAGGGAGTGGAAAATTTGTTGTTAAGCCAGTATTACACGATACAATTATTCCAACTATTGCATACAATTTTTCCTTTCAAGAAAACTTGAACTCCATTTGTTTGTATGGAGATGAAATTTTCTTGCAAGGAAAAATTGTATGCAAATTGCATCGTGTAATATCGGCTTAATACCGGCTTTAGTGTCATCTTGCAAGTTTGGTCTGAAACATGATGAAATACATCATCTTAGACTGAAATTTGGTAAATAAAATAACTGTTTATACATTGACATAATAATATAACTTGGTGATGCACCATGCAATCACTCTGACCCACTCAAATGACTAAACTTTGTACAGTACATGAAACATACATCATGCCATGGCATATATGAATGAAGTATATTTACTATGCGACGTCAGTACAACGGGTCAAACTGATGAATGAACGGAGGCATGACATACGGGACACCCACGTACCCCCTCTCCATTTCCGCTGGGATAGAAGACAACGTTAGCCACTCAAATCAGCAGTGAGGATTAATTATCTTTCACTGATACATATTTATATAAAATACACAATAGAGTTGCCATGCTGAATATTATTATTTTGAAACAGGTGCTTTATAAAATTAATTATTTATTAATATTATATGTTAATATATTATATTTCATTGGAATATTTATATAATTATTAAAAATTGACAGGAACAAATGATTTATGTATTTTTTTTTTTTTTTTTTTAAAGTCTATGATAGTTTCTTACTTTTTCAATACAACATATTAAGCAACTTTGGATGCATGCATGGCGGAAAACCCCGGCCGTATAGTTATCAACGACGGAAACATTGTTATATTATATAATTATATACATATTATTACATATATATTAAAAAGGGAAAATATATGCAATTTAATATTATTATATTATAACATGCAATAAAAAATCAGAAGCGAGAAGCAAAACAATTAAGGCAACTACATTTATATATATAATATATTACAACAAAGATCAGTTTCAACGTTTATCAGGATCAGTTCTTACCAGAAAATTAAACTGTCTTGTTATATGGCACTTTCAAATAATTATCTTAATGAGGTTGTTTGTTTTTTAATTATGACTTAATGAAATGATTGTTTAGTTTTGCTTCTGATCGTTCTGAATTGTTAGACCATGAAACAGCTTTTCATTTATTATACGACAAAATTGCTCAAATAACATGGAACATATTAATTGATATGATTATATTGCTAATTGACCTTACACATCATTACCTCTCTCGTGAAGGAATATAATTTGAAATTTAGTAATTTCACATATAACAGAAAAGGAACTCGCTCGTTGCCTGATATTTTCATGTTTGTGTCCTAGGTTCAAAGGTGTGAAAAGTAAGCCTATTTTTTAACATAAAACGATTTCCATTGACTTTCTACAATTTGCCGAGGTCTGTGATGCGCCGGCGCAGAGTTTTTGCCGTGAGCAGCTCAGGAATTCGGAGGTCTTCAAGAGGGAGGATCGAGTACAGTTATTGTGAGCACGAGGGACTATCTGGCTGCAGGTATCTCGTCTATAGGCAATTGTTACACAAATCGAAAGCAGCTAGTAAGTTCACGTGAAGTGAGCCAAGTAATGCAGCAAAATATATCGAATTTATCAAACAGCAACACAATGGAATTTCTTCATATATCATATAAGTCTGCGATCTGTACAACTTAATTAAATCCAAAATTAAAGCATATTTTTGCCAATTTTTGTATACCAAAATAAGACCAACGATAAAAATATATATTTTACAATAAGAGCTACATTTACCTTACTCCATGTAGCTAATATCGCGCAGTCTCAAATTTTATATATCATATATCATCTAAAATTTAATACTGCAGCAGTAAAATTATTTTTATATGTTCTTACTTGCAGCTTATAGGTAGGTCTTTGGGTAGACCAGCCCCTATACTTCTATATACATAAAGCTATATACCATTATAATATATATTATATAATATACCGTCAGGCTTCATATTATACCATAATATTATGTGAGAAGGAGAAAATTTAACTCGCATCATTGCTGCAACTCGAAACTTTATATATTATAGATTGAAATAAATTAATAAAATAACAACAATAAAAAAATTTACTACGGCTGTTTCTGCCTCATTTTTCTAAAAAGTTATTAAAGTCAATTTTATACACACGTTAAACATAATTAGAATTTCTTAGCATCGCGCCAACAAAACTATTTTAATTAAAACAAAAAAATCAAAAGATACGTGCAATAAAAACAGCTTGCGCAACAAAAAATCTAGACCTGCAGCATCAGAGCTATATTCTCTATAGCTATACTATGACATGCAGACACACGAAAGCATGCGATATAATTTTTTAACTATAAGGCCGGTCGCAGACAGGATCGCATGATTTCGCTGTGATTTCATAAGCTTACGATCGTACGTTTCTCATTTAGAACCGGTTCTAAAATTTCTTATCATACGACAGCATACGATACGAAGCTGTGTGCGCGCGCACCGCTGATCGCATCTATAGGTTCATATTTTTTTTATCATACGCTGCGAAATCATGCGATTCTGTCTGCATGCGACCGGCCTAATACCAGAATTTGGTGGAAACCTCATGTGGCTCTTTAAGTCCCTTTAATTTATAGTTCTGACAGAATCTTCTTAAAATAAAGTAACACATCGTGACTTATTAGTATAACAAAATATTTTATTAATACGTCAATTAATTTAGAATGAAGATGCCCCCCACAAATTTAATAAAAGTTTAGTTAAATTTAATTGATTGACATCAACAAATTTATAGCTACTAGTTTATACCTTTATATAGTTTTGTTGTTGTTTTTAAGCACTACTATATTTTAAAAAAAGAATTCTTATAGCCATAAAAATACATCAATATATCAGTAAATCGTAAAACATAATATATAGCATAGAACAAGAAAAGAGAATTTTTGAATTCTTTAACTTTAAAAAAATTTAGAGCTGAAGAATATTCATTGAAAAAGTTTCGCTATTGCTACCCGGAACCTTTTCATGGCGGACACATCATAGGGAGTACGATACAGTGCAGCTTGCGAGGCACAACCGTGACGTCACACCCCATGTTCAGTACATCGTATAATATATACGGAGAGGCTACTTATTATAATTACATTTAACAAATCATTTTATACTTAGAATTCATTCATTTGTGTTGAATAAAATTTACTACTTCTCAGCATGTTCATTGTTAAAATAGCATGAAAATTAGTAAATAAATTAGAAGCGGTTTTAATAAGAAAAGGACTTCTTGTTTCTCCATCTACTTCTTCTTTAGATGTTTTAAACATAAGCCGCAGTGTATAAGCCCAGCAGATGACTCTGCTATAAATGGTGGTCCAGCCTTTTTACTGTAGAGCGTGCAATATTGCGTGCTGCTATAGCCACTACATAAACAGAACCGTCAGAGTGGGTGGTGGAATTCCAAGTGCTGAGAACCAAGTCGGGTCCAGCGAGAGAGATGATATCAGTTGGATGCTGGGCAACAAACACAATGGAAGGGATTGGCGCTCAACTCCATGGCGCTCTGCACTATCTATCGTTCACTCATCGAGTGGCTAAAAAATCTTTTTCTGACCATTAGCCAAGTTTTCAGAGCTTGTACTGGGTCGAGTTAGCTTTCACACGGTACGGAAAAGAAAAAAAAAAAACACAACATAAGTTTCTTCATTGCTGAATTCTACACTATCTTTTACAAGAAGTAGATTTTCATTTGGAACCTTGCCTCGATTGCCTCGAATAATTTATTTTAACGATAAAATTAGGAATCACATTCTTGCACATAGAACCAATTATTTTTTTAGTTCTTAATTAATACCACGTGTCAAGAATCACAGCTGATCACTACAGAAGCAGCAGGAACTAATTTTATAATAATAAAAGTACAGAAAAATTAAAACTTTTAAAACACGTTTTTATTGTTGGTTAATATAATATATATATTTTTTTAGTAAAGGCTAATTAAAAACTTTTACATTATGTTTTAAATCATTATATTACTTTAGATTTGAAAAGATTTTCTGTAGAAATGTTTTTCTTTGTATAAGCGGTAGATAAGCATGAATGATTTAAATGTAAAGGAGACTAAACCTGAGTCCACTAGCGCCAGTGTGCAAATCAGTGGAAACAGTAGAGGAGTGTTCTGAGAAGCAGAAGGGACGATCAGAGAGAGGGTCTACTGCAGAATGTTGTGGCCACCCAGTTAAATCCCACCCACCGCCACCGCACCGTCGCTACCACGGAGGCAGCGGCCTTGAAGCTGCTCTTTCTCAGGGAAGATCCTCCATCTAACTGATGAAGAGACACCTCAACATGGCGCTTCTGTGACTCAAGAACTAAATCAGCAAAGATTACCCATTCAAGTTAATTCAGGGTACAATTTAAAAACCAAAATGAGACTCATTTAGGAACATTTTGTATTTAGGGTTGAAATTTTGATTCTTTATAGTTACGAGGGTCATTCAAAAAGTTATAAGGGGCACCACTATATACATATAAAATTTAATTTTTATGTTAACCACGTGTTCCGATTTCAAATTTCAATTATCCAGCTCTAATAGTAGTTTTTTTTTTTTTTTTTTTGCACTGCGATTCTGAAAGATCCTCAAAATAGGAAGAAAATATGTATTGGCGAAGGTCTCAAGGTGTTCTTTTTGTCGGCAAATCTCGTACCACCAATATTGATTTGTAGCAAAATTTGCCCATTACAGTGCTATTATAGCAAACTTGTGGTTGATGTCACCACTAATTTATTTCTAGGTAAATAAATAAATAAATAAACCTAAAACATAGTCACACCTCATAATGAACAATATAATTTTTAACCATGGCAGCTGAAGTAAAAAATAAACTAAAAACAGTCCATTATAATATATTCTGATTATATAATAATGCATAACCACCTGTTTGACTTGTTTTTATTTCCCTGTGCTAAATATCTCTAAAAAAAATAGTCTAAATATTGCTGTAATTTTTGTGCCAATATCAATAATAACATGCATAAGAAGGCTATTTTTGGAACATGACTTACAATTTGACCCTTAAAAAGTAAGTGGAGTGCACTGTTTTTATCACCGTCGTCAAAGATAAACTGCAAGGATCTTGTGTCTAATTGGAGAGACCTTGTACGGAATTAAATTTAGAACTTGTCTACATTCCGTTGTATATAGTCTTTGTCTAATTCTATAAAAATTTCTCTAAACCAGTTTGCATGGACATGGTTGCGTGATCTACAAAGTTCAACAACCATTGTAAATAGAATGAGTTTTAAATATTTTATACATTCAATCTAAATTTAAAACAATTTAATGATTTTAAACTATATAAAGGTATATAGAAAAAAATAAAATGTTATTTTATATTTTACGACGAATAAATAATAATATAAATTTACTACAGTACTTAGCTCATACAAAAGTAATGCGCATTCCATACTTAATTTTTTCTGTTTATAAAAATGATGATCGAAGATCTTAGTGGGGGTTCAAAAAGGTACATAACATCACTAAACCTTTTTATTTTTGGTTACCTTGACAGTATATATAATACACAGGGTGCTGCTGTTGTGGCAAAAATGTTATGTAATATTAAAAAACAGTAATCCAAGAGAAGCGCACTGAATTAAATTTATTGATGTATTGATTTCGGGTCTGTGGACCATGCAGTCATTGCCCGTAAATTGAGAAGCGCATGCACCTTTCTCTACGCGATCAGCTGTTTATCATGTCAACAAACGCGACGTCAGCTGACCGAGCTGATGAACTGGCGAGATGTAACTTACAACAACAGTAATATTATATAATTGTAAAATCGCTGTTGGAGCTGCGTCGCGTATTTTTAATTTAGCTCGCCAAATGATGCATGATAACCATTAAAATATATACTAGCTATACGGTACATTACATAACTTTCTATTGTTATTACATTTCTAAAAATTATTTTGTCGGCATTCTATATGATGAATGTTGAAATGTTTTATAAACGGTTATATGATGTAATTTTAAATATAATATAAACTTTTCTATAATTATATAAAATCAATTGAAGGGCCGGCATCACGTGGTCGATGCATGTACTCATGTATACTGCAAAAAATAAAACGAATCACAAAAATTGAATTCCTTATAAACATAAAGAATTTTGTCTCATATACAGCTCTTATTTAATCCATACACACTTATTCAATTTAAGATTCAAATGGGACACCTTTTATTATATTTTATATAAACGCGATATAATAAAACATTGACCTTCAATTTTCAGTAAGCGAATTTAAATTTGAAATAAAAAAAAAAAATCCATAAAGAAAGCTAACTGAATTTTTACTGCATATATGTGCCATGTTTATATGGGAACACGCCAAAACAGTTCTACAGTTTATTTCGCTATTAATTCCCATACGTTATAACCATTTATAAAACGTAGGTCAAAGTTTATTTTAAGAGTTAAAAAACGTAAAACAGCATTGTTATATCTTTTGCAAAATAAAGTTGCGTCAACAGCAAAGAAACTATAGAAAATTTCGAAGCAGAGTTTGAGGTACCAGTGGGATAGAGAAAATAAATTAATGCACTTGTTGGTCAACGTCACGAGCGAGGAGGAAGAAATAAAAAGGAGGGGGGGGGGGGTTAATTTGAAATTTACAAAATCGAGGATTGAGGAACCAATATCTGCAAATTTCACGCGAGGGGCGTGGGGGGGGGGGGCAATATAAAATATTACAATTACAATTAAATTACCAAAACATAATGCATTTAAAGGGATAATTAATTATTATTTATACAAATATTCATGCCGTAATCACAACTGCACGTGCCCGAAACATATTTTGGTTTTGCCGGAGCGGCGTGAACTCTTGAATATTTCATGTTGGTCTCATGAATTTGCTGTGGGAAAGAGCGGCCCGCAGCCTGTGATGTCAAGAAGGTATCGGGTGACAGACAAATCGCCCAGCCGGACAAACCAGAACCGTGCTTGCTTGGGACCACTAACAATAGGCTCTGTTTTAAGAAACGGGGACAGTCATTCAGAAAAATTTGAGAAAGCAAAAAAACAACAAAACTCGTTGTTCATGCTGTATTCATGAAGATGAACTAATAATGATTGGGACTTCTTAAATAGATTATTATATATAATATTCATATTTATTAGCGATTCTGCAATATATAGACGAAAAATATATTAATTATACACATCATCATATATTGAACAACTGCATTGTGTATACTGATTAAGCTTAATTTTTCATTATGTTAAATCTACATAGTAAATTAAGCTCATTCATCAGAGTTCTAATATTTGACGCAACCTTAATATATGCAAAAATATGTTGAGTAAATTAATACTGTGAGTGTAATATAGCATGATATCTATTATAATTTTTGATAAATTATTTTATTTAATGATTCCTTTAAATCAATTTATTATTAATATAAAAATTATTTACATAAAAAACTGACATGCCTTATAAAAAACGTTATATAATATTATAAGTTGTCAGGTATTTTAATATATAAAATAATAATAATTTAAATAAATAATAATTGATTGTAAAGGTAGGGGGGTATTTATGAAGTTGCTTGAGCACCAGTAGAGAGATTGGCGAACCTGCAGGCTGGCGGTCACTCCACGGTCACCACAACATTCCTCCCCACGTTCTCACGCCCCCGCAATCCTCACTGGTTTTATTGTCCTCCCTGTCTTGTTTATCTCGAAGCTGCAGTCTCCATACCGTACATAGAGTTTGAAGATGATGATGATGAGAAAAAATCGTGTTAACATAATTACAAGACAAAATGTGCCGACATATAAGGAGAAAGAGGAGGGAGAAAACATCGTGAGCTTATTCTTCATGAACTATTATCTAGTAAATTTGTTATTGTTCACTTCACAATATAATAACATTTTACATGATGTTGTCATAATTTTAAAACAATCAATATTTTAACATAAGTGTATAATAAAATTTTATTATTAATTTATTCTAATAATAATAATAATAAAAAAAAAGGTGTATGCATTTTTACACGTGTGTGGGTGTGAGTATAACATTAAAGTTAGAAAATTATTAGTTGTGGGGCCTGTCATCGAAAAGAGTTAACAAATTTACACCTCGCCCGTTCAAGCCTGACAAAATGCCACGCGGCACGGCTGCGTGTGGCAATAACAGCTGTTTTTTTTTGTGTGTGGTGTCTCCTTCCACGCACCGTTGAAGATTCACGCATTAACACAATATTATACCTTACAGCCATTGATTACAATTATTTACAACTATACAAAACAGACACGGGATTTAAGATATACTTTTATTTAAAAAATGGTGTTTTATTTCATTCTTATAAAATGATGAATATCAATGAATGGTAGTGGGCGTGTTTTAATGGTGCTATAGTGGTAGGATCGAGTTGCTCAGAGATAAAAGCTCTCAGGGGACCACAATAATACATATAATATATACTTATAGGGCATGATAGTCACACCAGGAAAATGCATATCGTGTGGGAATGTAATCTGAGAATTAAAAAAAGGTTACTTTTGAGTCATCAATGCATATCTACAAAAATTTTATAAGAATTTAAAGCTCGAGGACGAATCACTTCCGTTCGTATATCGTGCTTGTGGGTCTCGATAAACGAAGAAACAAAACTGTATGATGTCTTGCAGTTTGCATAACAACAAGGAGAAAATGGCGGCTTTAAATCAACGTTTAATTAGCATTGAAGTTACTTTTTCTCCTTTTTCTTTTGAAATGCTGTAGTTTTTTAATGGAAAATTTTCTGAGTGCATACGTGGTGAGGCATGACCATCCAACATTTTTAAACTACCAGTATAGTTAAAAATGTTGCGACCATCTTTATTATACTACTATAGTTGTCTCCATTTATCTTTGAGTTGACGTCATGAACCTTTTCCTTTGTCCTCTACTAAAATTCTAATCGGAGGGTTACGTAACGTCAAACCAAAGATAAATGGAGACGACTTTGGTATAGATCATGGAATGAATGCCAATCCACGAAAATGCACACTAAACACATTATCGATTGTCAATTTTTTGAAGTGTTGACGCCATATTGACACTAACTGTTGTCTCAATTAGCGCAAGTGTTCAAGTATTTGAAGGGTTTGAAGGGTCTAGTATTTAGTGTTTGAAATAGCAACTTCAAACACTAACACAGACACTAAATTTTTTAACATTGATCAGCTGATGCAAATGTTTCCAAATTTTGACACTACGAAGTGTTGGCGCTAGTTTACAGTAAAGTTGTCTCATTTAAAATAAGTATCTATACTAAATTAGTGTTTGAAGTGTATACACTTTAGTTCGCATTCTTTAAATGAGACGCGGCCATGGTCGTAGACAAGGTCAAGAGAGTAATACACTGTGCTCTTCCTATTCCACCTAATCGACAGGTTTACATTGCACCCTGTAATTTCTATTTGATATAATTAACTGTGTTTAAAATTAACATCATCTTTCTCGTTCAAAACTTACCCTATAAAAATCTCATTTCTGAATTTTATAGTCTAAAAAGGTGGATTTTCATGGGCGGCAACGGCGACGCGGCGCGATTTTAACTTAAAAGCTGCGAAATCCTATGCGGCGGCGAATTCGCAGGTAATCGCGTTAATTACGATGCTCTTTTTCTTTTAATCGCCCAATATGGCCGCCAATGGATGTTACAGCAAGTGCGCATTATTCGCGTCGCGTCGCATGGTAAAAATCGCCATGTGACTCCACCTTTAAGGAGGATTTTCATGGGCGGCAACGGCGACGCGGCGCGATTTGACGTAAAAGCTGCGAAATCCTATGTGGCGGCGAATTCGCCGGTAATCATGTTGATTACGATGCTTTTTTTCTTTTAATCGCCAAATATGGCCGCCAATGGATGTTACAGCAAGTCATGTGCGCTTTATTCGCGCAGCGTATCTTGCAAACAATTCATATATTGTAGGAAGCGTGTAGACACTTGAGGGACAGTACATCCCTATTATTGAGGTATGAAGTGACGTCACAAGGTATATTGGTGGTGCCAAGTATGGCCTAGCCTAGGCCCGACTGACTGCGTGATCCCGGTGAGCCGGAGGTGCGGCACAGATAAACCAGAACTCGGGCGGGCGCGAAGCAAGCGAGGCCGTTGCAGCCAAAAGATAAATGGAGAGCGGCAAAGAAGGAGGCCCCTCATCATTTTTTCACCTCCAGGGGTGCAAACAACACGCTTCTTCCTTTGCTCTCTCTCTCTCTCTCTCTCTCTCTCTCTCTCTCTCTCTCTCTCTCTCTCTCTCTCTCTCTCTCTCTGTCTCATTCTCAACGTAATTATCCACAAAATTCCTTTCAATAACGTCTGCAGCACCACAGCGGTAAGTTGTGTAATTATATAAAATATCGATTGAGTGACTGAATTGATATTAAAACGTGAGAAATTGTTACAGCAAGTGCCAAAGGTTCGTGACTATCCGCAGGCTTGAGACGACTTGAGAATTATCATTGCCGGCTCTCTAAATGGTCCAAGCACCTAACGAGCGAGAGAGCGCGGCTAGACATAAGAGTTTCTATAATTACATAGTCTCTAGCTAGCAGCAAAATGTCCGTAGTGCCAAATTAACATTATTGCAAGATTATCAATCAACTTTCTGTACCTATGATGTGTGGTAATCATATATATAATAATAATAAAATGCCTCCAAGCATCAAAAGGGTCGTCTATATACACTGACATCAGAGAAAATGGTTTTGCACGAGTTAAAATTTCTGAACGATTTTTTTTTAAACCAAAACTGTTTTAGCTCCATTGCAGTAAAAATATATTTATAACAAAAACCAACAACAATACTTAATAAAAATGTGAAACATTTTATTTTTAAAGAGTAATAATAGAATTTTCATTCATTAAATTTAGTTATCACGGCGTGTAACATGGACAAACGTCATTGAGGAAGGGGCTTCACGTGCTCTGTGTCCGGCACACGGGAGTGCATGCCCCCCGCCTCCATCCGGCCGCACCTGCATGGCCGGCTTTTAGCACGCGCACGCCCGCGCACACATACTAACGAACTTGAGTTCGGGGCTGGGCACCACTACTTCCTTCGCCAAGTATTAACCGACAACAATAATAATTTATTATATATTGGCTTATATATTTTTGTATTATAGTTAGAGATAATCACCACCACAGGGTAGTTTTGGACCACACGTCTGAATTTGCAGGAAAATCCGACATGGATCAAATAATACTTTGAGTCATTCGTTGACCGTACTTTTTCACCACTCTCATAACTATAATATACGTGAAATAAATTTTTTTGATTTAATTTCAAATATCTTTTAAATAAAAAATAATCTTATGATAATCTTATATTATAACAAAAATGCATCATAAATTTATTTCCATATAAACATAATCATGTTGTTAACAAGGTGTGGAAGATATCTTACTTCTTTATACGATTATTAATAATAATATATGAAAAAAAAAGTGGAGGGGAGGAGAGGGGTGCTATATTATTATCAACTTCATCTCTCGTTTTTCTCATTGTTGTGATGTAACTATGGAATGTTCCCACAAGGCTTTGCGGTCTTCAACAAGTTGGGTTGTTGCTCGCGCAGATGATGGTAGGTAAAGGTAAAGCAGCATCAGCGGGCCAGCATGGAAAGAAGAAAGAAGGAGGCGGGCGGTACACAGGAATGTTGCTGGATCACCTGCCTTGCTAAGATCGAGGCCGCCGCTACACACTTCTGCTGCAAGAGAAGCTGCTTGGTCTCATCATCATCAACAATTCTTTCCCCCCACTGGACCACCACGTGCATTGTTGACCGACACAACAATCCACGCAGTGACGTCACGTCTCTCCGACAGACATTCACAACAATTCTCCGCGGCATGCTCAAAAGATTTGTATAATATGCAATCGTTTTGAACTGTTTGCATATATACTGTCTCTATCACACCAATCATGCATGCTGGTACTCTTCACACTCCGTTGTGTTAAAATCTCCAGTTTATTATTCTCCAATACTTTAATTGGTGGTCATTTTGGAGAACATAAAGGACACTCGATAAAGTCTTCTCCACTTTATCTTTGGTTTGACGTCACGAACCTTTTCTTTTGTCCTCCAAAAATGGAGGACATTTAATTTTTACAACACCAGTGGGAGGTATTATATTCACAAAGCACTTTAACCCCCAATTTAGCCTCAATTTTTATCCCTAGTGCTAAACATGGTGCTAAACCAGGGGCTACCATGCTCATAGTTTAGCACCATGTTTATATCACCAGGGAAAAAAATCGAGGCTAAAGTGGGGGTTAAAGTGCTTTGTGAATGGCCCCCACTAATTTTTTACTACTGTCAGAACCAAAAAGGTGTACCCCTCTCCTTATGAAACTTGTATGCTATTCAGGGGTACACTTTTTTGAATACAATACTAATGGGAGGGTCACGTGACGTCAAACCAAAGATAAGTGGAGACGACTTAATGTTATTTGGAAATATCTTGAGGACGTACCACGCAACCTGAGGGCGAACATTTAACATCTTGGTGCTCAACTTTTAGTGCAGGATACAGTACTTGTTGTATTTCCCATTTATTATGGTTAAAGAATATATTATAAAAAAATGTATACTGTAAAAACCATTGTAATATGAGTTTATGATATTTCTATAGTTATTAGGGGTAATTTAAAAATATACAACTTTTGATAATTCATGTCTATATACTACTATATTATAGAGGTAAATATAAGATCATAAAAAGAAAGCAATATAATAAAAAAGTGTATATATGTACATATAAATATATATAACTATATATATTTATAATATATTATAATGAGTAACTAAACTTAAAACCCGTTCGTTATATTATTTACTATATTGTATATAAATTTAAAAAAAAATATTTTGATAATTACTTTTATAACATTAAAAATGCGTGTTTTAAAAAAATGCACACAAAATCTGTTGACTAAAAAAAAAATACAACATTTTTTGTTTGACAAAAAACTTTCCGCACCACTTTTACACTGATCACTTACAATTACTACCGCGAAATTATAGTAGACTAATAAAACTCATGTAATTCATAATTATTTTATTGCTTTTTGATTGTACAAAACAATATAAGCAGTCATGCAGATACATTATTAAATCACAAATAATTTGAAATCACGTCAAAAATCATTTATTATCACAGGTTCCTTACCAGTAGCTCCAAAGAGAATACATTTGTAAAATCTCTGGTATAGCTCACAACGAAAGCTATACTTGACATCAACCCCTAGAATAGAGCAAGACATCAACCCCTAAGACAGAGCAAAGTAAGGGTTTATATAAGTTTTAAAGGAGCTTAGTTCGAACCCCTCTGAGCCCCACAGTGAACAACCGCCCGCGCTTTGGCATGCTATGACGGCAGTCTGTCATACAAGGCATGATGATTGTTGTCGCGGGCCATGGCGGCGCCACCTGGACCAGATGCTCCCCCCCTTCCCTCCACTTCCGGTGCCCAGATAAGCCGCAGCGGTTGCCGCCATAAGCCGAAGAAGACCATCATCACTCGGCAGTTCCCACGCCAGTCATACACACACAAAAAAAGGTGTAATACAGCCTCAGGTGTAATTTTGATAACTGCATTGTTAGTGCATCATCTCTCTATAAAAGCATCACGCAAAAAAAACAACAAATATATTTATAAAGAAAAAAAAACATTGAATAAAAGACTGAGGGTTGAATGGAGAAAATATTTGACGTAAAAAAAATAAATGGAGGTGGGGCTTATGATGAAAGAACGAAAGACCGTCATGCATTTAGCATTAACCATGTAATAAAAAAAAATAACGTTATATCATCTATCGCGAAAGTATGCGTGTATTTTTATATAATCAAAACAATGCTTTCTCAATTTATATAATATAATAATATTATTAAAATTTTCTAATTTACTAAAATAAAAATCAATTTCATAAAAATAAATTCGTTACACATATTATAAGAAAACACAATAGGATAAATATAAATGAAAATTCTAAAAATATAAATAATTTATTTTTAATTTCCGGTTCATAAACCAATATAATTTATTTTTTATGTATTTAAAATTAAATTGAAAAAGTATGTATCATATTCTATTGGATAAATATTAAAAGTCATGCGTTTCATAGAACGTAAAATTGAATTGCGAGATATTTGCGCTCGTATCTTCCCCAGATTACATGCACTTGATAACACGTCAGTACAAGTGGCGCCGCCTGGAGTATGCGCCGCCGGTCCCATCTCGTCATAGTCGAAATTCAAACACGTTGAAAGGAAAATTAAAAAATTCGACATATCGCTCTGATTTTACCGATATATTTCTATTAATTTGGCACAGTTGTGTGCACTTTCATATTGGGCTTTGTTATATTATTTATGTATCAGTGCAACAATATGGTCATACCGTCGTGATGTATACTATACATTACAAGTATGACCTTATGATAAATCGTGTAAGACGATTCGTAAAATTCACTCCTGGAACTAAAAATGATCCTTAAAGGCATACAGGCCTGAAATTAAAATTTGCATGAGCGGGGGCTGTTAAGTAAGGATGCAGGGGGGTCTTCAAATAACACAAATTACAACAATCCTAAAATTAAGACAGTCTTAGCGTATTCTTTATTGTTGCGCTAAGACAGTCTTAGGCTAAGTTTAGGTTAAGTGGTGTTATTTGAAGACCCCCCAGGTCCTTGATGACATCAAAATGACATCACAACGCACAACCATATATACGCCGCCATGTTTTTGACGTCATTTTGACGTCATCAAGGACCTGCATCCGTACTTTGCAGCCCCCGCTCATGCAGCTGCATCGCGCACGGAAAAAAATATCCAAATGTTGATTGTCAACTCTCTGTGACTGTCTAATTTTTAATTTGAGGCCTGTATGCCTTTAATAAAAAGCTGCATGATGGACGTTAGAAAATCAAATAAAGTTTTCAGCGAGACAAATTTCCTTCCCGATTTTATTAAATTTTGTAATTTCAAACTAAAGAATTCCAGTGTCACAAGAGTATAATTATCTATTCTACTTCTCCTGTACTACGTCCCCCAATTAACCTTCTTGATTTTAATAATTCCACCGAGTGCATGCATGTATACAAAAAACTCAATATCATGAGGAATTCAAATTAAACAATGTAAAGTTAAATTGTTTAGCTATTAGACTAATGAGATTTTTCTTGCAAGGTCTATCCCAATATTGATATTTTTTATTGTTATTAATATATACTTCCTTTAATAATTAAATTCTTTATTATTATGAACAATGAAGATCTTCTTTAAAATTCCATGGTTAATAATCTTTTTCTTTTTTTTTAATAGGATTGCATGTGATAC
The DNA here is from genome assembly GCA_949825025.1 of Siphlonurus alternatus. Taxonomy (NCBI): domain Eukaryota; kingdom Metazoa; phylum Arthropoda; class Insecta; order Ephemeroptera; family Siphlonuridae; genus Siphlonurus; species Siphlonurus alternatus. Next base: position 12,476,049 of record OX463780.1, read on the forward strand.
AATTATTTATCCATGAATATTTTTTTTAGTCCTGACTGTCCTGTCATATAATTTTATGATTTTGGTATGGAATTTTAGAGCAATGTCATGCCTAATCGAATTGTGAGGTATATTAAATGATCAAAATTATTTATGCCGAAGGGCTACGGATGAAGCAAATCAAAATTTTATGGCTACTGCATGCTGCTGCTGGAAGGATACTTCACAATTAATAGTTATTTATTATATAGGAAGATTCGAGGAGCGGCGCGCGGGGCTACTTTGAATCATCACCAGGTAATGAGTAGTCGGCAGCAAGATCGCGCCTATAGACCTGCACTTAACCCAACGGCTGACACGCCTATATATATAAGGTTGCATGTAAAAAAAGATTGATGCAGGAAGAACTGTTAAGAAATAACATTCAAATTTCCACCAAAGTGATGAGCAGGTGAAAATTTTGATTTCATGCTACGGTGGAAAAACAACACCGATCATTATAATTAATTATTTATATTTTTTTAAAAAATACCACACTGTAGTCTATAATTTTTTATTCTTCAAAAAATCAAGTTCATAAAAAAGATGCAAAGTTATAAATCAAACTATTGACTATAACAAACTTTAATATAATATTTAATAACGGATAAGATTACATGATGGCAGTATTTATTTTAACACACAATATCAAGAATTTGTATAATATATAACGTTAGATATTTATAAAAAAAATACACGGTTTAAAATTTAAATATCCAACATGTTATTTACTATGTAAGGTGTAATTAATTTAAATGGTACCTCGTCGGATGTATTTCAAAAGTAATAATACCACAATAACTTCATAGCCAATGTTTTTTACATCAAGCATCGCAGACATGTAAAATATGGAAACACAAGGGCAAGAACCATGGTATTGTAATTATTAAAGAGATGAGAAGCAAGCCTACAAGAAACCTCAACTGGAGCCGCCCGTGACAGTGCAGTTCGATTCAAAATAAGGCGATGAGCTTGGTTTCAGGTGAGCGCAATGGACAACCTGCATGAAAAACAATATATATATATATATATATATTTATTGCAGAAATGAATAGAGGGTACCAAATTATGCTACTATGCTACTCCGAATATTTTCAGATTTTTGGTATCGGAAGTATTTTTAAACAATTATCGAATGTTCTGCAAGTTAAGTTGGCACCCCTGAATCCTTATTATATATTATGCCTAGATGCCTATTGACTTTCAATCATTATTTAAAAGTAATTCTGGGAGTCAAAAAAATCTGAAAAGATTCAGAGTATGGCATAATATATGGTACCTTCTCCTTCTAATTCATTTCTGAAATAAAAAAATTTCATGCATTGCAGGTTGTCCATTGAAGTTTTCACAAGTATGTCATTGTATATTATATTTGCTGATAGGGGCTCCAAACGATGCAGATTTGTAATATTAGGAAAGAAAACATTCTTCTACATAAATATGATCTGAAGTATATCATATCGGAAGACATGCAAAGGAGAAGATGTCAGATGAACCTTAACCCGGACAAATAATAACAATCTAAATAATAAACTACTGTACTTTTTCCTTAATGAACTGCAGCGTGGTAATGTCCATTCCATGGTACATACAGATCTGGGGGTTTAAAAGTTCCAAGTTTTCCCAAGATATAGAGGAAAATTTCTCCATAAGCCACTATGTTTTAGAATATTTATTTATTTATTTCTCTCACAGTATTAAGCTATTTATTTGAAAAACATGCTCTCCCCCATCATAATCTGTTTGAAACTTTTTTACTGCAGAATTCAACAGAGGGTACCAAATTATGCAACTCTATTTTTTTTCTGATTATTTTTAGTTCCGTGACTATTTCTGAATAATTATTGAAATTTCTGTAAGTTAATTTTGGCCCCCCTGAATCCTTAATAAAAAGGATAGGACCTAGACGCCTCCAGAGGGCGGGGCCGCACTTAAATCATTATTTAAAAAATAGTTCCGGGACTCAAAAAAAAAAAATGAAAAAAATTCAGAGTAGCATAATTTGGTATCCTCTTCAACCTCTATATTAATTTCTGCAATAAAAATCTTTTATGCAGGTTGTCCATTCAAAATTCAAAAATTTATATTCATCTTCTAAAAGACATCGTTTTGTTCTTAAGGGGAAGGTAACACGCCCAATGTAAAAAAAAAAAAAATCCATCACATGAAAATTATGAAAAAAAAATTAAAATGTTTCCCTCTACATCCCCTATCAGTAGATCTGTTAGACTGTATGAAGGAAACCCAAGTTAAAGTGGTCGTTTTTTTGCATGCAATCTCTATAAAATCACAGTTAATTGTTTATCAATGAAAATTTCATTGATAAACATAACGACATTCTGGGAGCAGACCATGCAGCAGATCACACCTCCCGCATTCAAATGCCTCTTCGTCCTGCCGCGTGCGTGCGAGCTGCTTCCCGTCACGCCCGGTCATCATAGCCGCTCCTTGATGCACGCCTCGACACACACAAAAAGAGGACTTCTACTCCAAAACCCGAGATTTTGTATGAAACTCAAGACGATCAAAATTCAATACTCTTTTTTTTTATATATCAACATTTTTTTATTATCGTTCAAGTTTTTAGTATATTAAATAGCCGCACGCAAATTAAAGAGTCCAGCTTCTTTTATATACCGTCCTTCGTCCAAGCCATGCACGCCATGTCAATATACGTATATAGCGCCTGCTGTTGCTTATAACTGCTTGATATGCGTAAAAAAAAATGTAATACGAAAATAAAATTTTCTCCAGATTGAATCGTGAGAATTAGAACAAACCTTTACTTTTGTAATTATACACCTATTGAATATGACACATGATACACACGCTTTAATCTGCATGCTATTTTATACTGACACATTATATTATTATAGCTATAAAATTAAAGTCGCACAGTATATTATAATTAAACAAAAATTGCAATACCATTTATAGTATTATATAAGTAGGATGATGCGTTTTGTTCCTGCACAATTACTAATCATGAGCTCACTTGTGGTAAAACAGATATTATATGTAATTGTAATGCAGTGAGGGCGTCGTTGTCGTATAAGAAACTTTACACAAGGGCGCTCGCTTGTAATTCTTGTGAGCCGTCACGAAAAGAGAGAGAGAAAAAAAAAGTTATTTAGCTGGTTTTGTGTGCGCAGAGACTTTATTGGGATTGTTTGTCGGGGCTCAGGTACGGTTCCTGGAAACCATCTCACATACGGGCGAGGAGGAATGTGGCAAAGGTATGGCGCTATGGGAACCCTATTATCTGATCGTCCTCATGCAGCGAGTTTGCTGCTGGACCATACATCCACATAACCAACGAACTCTTTACGATGTGCAGCTTTTGAGAATCGCTTTTCATTTATTGGATTAATTAAGGATTCTAAAACTTATAGGACTTTGTAATCGAGTTTTACCTGATACTGCATCAGATTAGGTTTGGTAACTACTTAAAAACAATCGTTGCTAACAAGTTAATTAATTTTAATTGATGATATTCCAAGCGATTCACACGCAGGTATATTAGAAGGCACGAGCCTCAAAGTTTGTCGCTTGGCTAATCAAGGAGCAAAACGAAACACATTTTCCTGAGAATTATACTTATAAAAATCTAGCAATTAAGAAAAGGGTCATCATTTTTTGGTTCTACCACTTCCATTGGTACTGTTTTTCATTATTGGATTTTAATTAATTAAGGTGCATGGCAGTTGTGATATCCCCTAAATCTAAGGTCGGCGTCGTCAGGTAGTTTCTTTGTATTTGTATATAATGACGATATTTATCGTTCACGAGACTAATCAAATGAGAGACTATCATTCGCCACAGGAAGGAATCTGTAAACGTCAAAAAGACCGCACGATTATAGCCTTAATTAAATTTAAGGTAAAAAAATAAAAGAACTGAGAAAAAATATCTTCTAAAACACGATATATACCAAAGAGTGCTATGCTAATTAGATAATAAAATTTATTAAATATAAACACGCATATTTGTAAAGAATGTAACATATTTTTATAATTTTAGATCATTTTCATGCATATATTATCGCTAACCAAATTTAGTAATCGTGGGTCTTTCACCATACGTCATAAAACAATAAGACGTCATGATTATGTAGGCAAAATATTGTCAGTGGCATAGCAGATACGTGCTAAAGTTGATCTCGAAATTAATTTCTCCTGGTTATTCGCATTATTTTTTTTTTTTAGAATTTTCTTTCGTGTATAAATGCTGGTGACTTCATTGCAATATAATCCTATTGAAGAAAAATATTTGGCGACCAACAAAACTATTATTAAAAAAGAGATGTTGTGACAGCATAGGATTTTAGGGCTTTTTGCCTACATCCCGAAGATTTTCGGACAGCTTCGGGCATTCTGTTATTCAGTCAAAGAGCACTGTAAAGTTTTTGGGTTTAACTATATAAATGAAACTCTTAGCTGGAGTAATCATTGCAATAAATTAGCTTCCACTTTACGAAGTTCTATATACTTGTTGAAAACTTTACAGCGCATTGTACCTAAAAAAACTCTTATTATGTTGTACTATGCCCACATATATTCTCATATTCAATATTCAATTTTATTCTGAGGACTTTCCCCACAAGCTGATACAATTTTTATTTTACAGAAAAGAGCTGTGAGGGCAATTGTTGGACTCTCACAGTTGACTTCTTGTGAACCATATTTTAAAGAACTTAAGATTCTTCCTTTGCCATGCATTTTTATTTTGGAATGCTCAAAATTTGTTAAAAAAAATTCACACATCTTCCAACAAAACCAAAATGTTCATACACATGTCACGAGAAGGGCGGGCGATGTACATTTAGACAGAGTTAATTTACATCTAAATGATAATAATCCTCATAGAGCGGCAACATTGATGTACAATGCCCTTCCTTCTCGTATCAAAAAGATTGAAAATTATATGCTTTTTAAAAAAGAGGTGTTTAAATATTTACATACTCAGAATTTTTATTCCATATATCCAAATCAAGCTAATGCTAAATCAGATAAAAATGTTTATATTAAAAATAGACTGAAATAAATGTATGAACTTAATATATTTCTAATATATCTATATAATTATAATATATATAAGATTTTTTTTCCTATTTCTATTTTCAATTAATATATTGAAATTGTTCTGACTTTTGTTTTTGTATTGTGTGATCATGTATGTATGTGTGTTACTGTATGTTTTGACTTATCCCACACAATTTGTATGTCAAAGGAATCAATAAATTATTCTATTCTATTCTATTCTATTCTATTCTATTCTATTCTATTCTATTCTATTCTATTCTATTCTATTCTATTCTATTCTATTCTATTCTATTCTATTCTATTCTATTCTATTCTACGTGCTACCCACAAAACGTAAACATGAAACTCCCGTTTATTAAACAATATATATAAGTGCGCATCGGGGACACCTGCAGAGTATAAAAAAAACATATGATCATACATGAGTGACGAGCTGTTGTGTCTGACTACATTACAAATATTATAATATATAATACAATACACTTTCACCAATATGACACATCGCCGGAAGTCATTGCTTATGTAAGCACTCTAAGTTTACACTGCATTGTCATCATAATGTACTGCAATATAACATAAGAGATTTATTTGCGAGAACGTTTACTTACGTTGACTATATAATCAGACAAACTGGTGCACATGCATGATTCAAGTGCATGACTTGATCGATCGAATAATCAATGTTTAAAGGTCGTGATGTCGCATTAGCATGGATCACGATGAATAATATATTTAATACTATATGAGCAAACCGCAACCTGAATTACAGTACTAAGGAACCAGTTTATATATTATATAGAAATTCATGTAATTGAAGCGCAGAATATTGGAAGCCACATTGAAAAATGAGCCGCATCATAATTTGCCCTTCCCCTTTTCTGTGAGAATGATGAAATAAATTTTAATACGGACGTAAAGAAATAATAATTTTATAGGCTGAATGATAAACTCTTGATGTTAAAATAAGGGTGGGGGGACTCTACTATCTATGCGAGGCAGGCGCGGACCCAGAAAAAAATTCGGCGGGGGGGGGGGGGGGCTGACAAATTTCGGAAGAGGCTGCCTCCATATAGCCAATGTTAAAAAAAAATTGGAGTGGGGGGAATCAGGGAAATGCCTATATTGCCCATGTTAAATCCAAAATTTCGCCCCCCCCCCCCTTCACCCCTGGATCCGCGCCTGATGCGAGGCCCACTGTATAATATGGTCTATGCCATGATATATTCCAGATTCCTCCCCGACTGTATCATGCAGACAAACCTAACAATAATAACTATCTGATTGCTCAAAATTAATTCTGCCGTGACATGGTTTTATAAAATACTGCAAACAATAATTCACTTTTCTGTTAGGGGTTGAAATCTTTCTTCTTTGGTTATTATGAACGAAGGCGGGGGAAGACGACAACTATGGTTCACCCCCGCTCTCTCACACGGCTAGGGGGGTTCTTTCTTCTACAGATAACGGGACGTTGGGGAGCGTATATTTCACCTTATAAATAACAAGTAGAAAAAAACGTCTCAGAACAAACAAACAACCTGCACACACACACACATAGTATATAGAATAGAATATCAGCACGTTGGAATATACCATTGTAAATGGCATGCAAGTTGTATGTACACTGTAGTGCAGGAATTTTCTAATATTTAAATATGTTATTATTATTATACTCTATATAACCATGTCCTGCAATATATAATTATATTAAATACTTTAATATCGATATGATATCGTCTATCATAGGAACTATTATATTATAGGAAAAACCAATTATACGCGTGGCATGTCGGGAAAATTTAGCTTTCACATGAATTTCTACTGTATATTGATTGACAAATTATACTTAACTCAATTACATCTTATTATATAATTTACAACTGCTGCGGTTCATACCTTATTCTCTATAAAGTTTTTAATTTTGTGTACCTCTAATTACATAATTATATACCAAACTAGAAAATATCTGAAATATTCTAAAAATAAAAGTGAACGTATATTTATAAGGGGAGAGGAGATTTTTAATAATAAAATGTTAATTTTGTTGCAATAATAATAAGGGATGTTTTTAGGGGATGAATTGTTTCTCAGACATAGCTAATGCAATGAATGTAAATTATTTTGTTTAGAGAAGTCGGTAAAACATGCCTTCACGAAAAATAAGCGCCGCTTCAGCACGGATGACGTCACGAATCATCACGTTTTTATCAATAATTTCAATATTTTTCAAAATATCAAGACATAATATTAAATTACAATATTCAATGTAATTTATAAAATATATTTGAAAAACGTGAAAATATTTTTTATGAAATGGGGTAATTTCAAATTTGAAAAAGTCGCATTTGCGTCTTTGTATATTCAGATTTTAAATAATTACTATTTTAACAAAATAAAATTCAAATGGGGTTGATATTTATAATTTTTTTGTGTCCGGTTCGTCCTAAAGTGTCCCCCTAGCGGCCTCCAAGCTCTCTGCCACGTGCAATGAACGTGATACAGCGGGCCATAGTCGGGCCGCGCGCAGCCCAACATTCACTTATCGCCGCCGCATATACCGATAATTTTTACAACCTAACACGAGTTGATTATTTCATATAATATTAAATAAATGTATAAATTAATGTTTAATTTTTGTTATAATTACATAAACATCGGTAAAATTTGCATGGTCACGTGATTAAAGATGATGACGTGTATATATGGAGATGATTTCACACACCACAAGTGTTAACCAAAATGGCGCCCTCTATATTGCGTACTTGCAAATTAAATTTTAAAGTTCGGAATACCTCCGCTAGATGGAACATTAAATTATTAATAAAAATTAAATTAACAACCCTTTTCTTATTATATATTTATATAATTCACCCTAAATATGATTTATTAAAAGAGAAAAAAAAATAACCTTGTACAAACATGAAAAAAATGTTATTTAAACATCAATTTTTTCTAACCATCATAATTAATTGATGATGATATCACCCTTAATTATGCTATAAAAATTAATACAAATCAAAATATAATTGGATGATACATGAATAGAGCGTGCATTCTGCATTGTTAATTAAAGATGGTTTGCATGCAGGTTTGCACGACATGATGAATATATACGTCAATATAAAACAATTTTGGCATTGACAAAATTCCTTTAAAACGAGTGTCGAATATTAAATAATATACACTTCGGGACAGTATAAATGTTACTTCAACCTCATTTGAGCTTCATGAGATCAAGATAATTATGGCAGACTGGCAATTTTAAGGGAAATACATTAAGACGAGCATACTTATTAAGGCAAACCATCAACAAAAGTCAAATTTCTCTATACATGCTTTCAATATAATATATACTGATGTAATAGACAGCATTCACAAACATACAGCTAGAGCAAAGGTAACGTTCAGCTGTCCGCGAGGTGTATAATATCACCTTTTATTAAATTTAATTGTCTGAAAATACATTCATGTTCTAAGCGACTCATGCAGTTTCTATGTTAAATACGGTAAAGATATCCATAGAAGGGTTGTAATTCAGAGGTCCTTGCATTAAAACCCCGGGATTCAGCAACGTGATGGAGAACCGTTCAGGTACAAAATATAGTCTAAAATTCTACAAAGTACCAACAGAGATTTTATATTGTAATACGCTCTTTGGTACCAAGCAATTGCATGTTAGTGGAGTCTAGCTGTGGTACCGGATACTGCTGGTAGATAGGAAACAGAGTAACATACATTATATATAGTATTTCCCGAGAGGGGCTGTTGAATTAACGCGAGTGTAGATTGCTGTTGCCACGAGTTACTTCTCAAGGTGACATACGTCTCGCCAAGGTGAAAGAACATACTCTCACGGACACAGCCGGGCTCGGTACTATACTAATTAATAGTAAAATAAGTATAACTATATTATAATGAGAATGACCTATATTTCTACAATATTTGGAAAATATTATTCCGTATACACTAACTGTTAAGCCAACATCAAACAAGATATCTCAGTAAATATACAATAAAGATACGATATAAATATGAAGACGTGTTCAAATTTCAGAGAAATAAAAATTGCAGAAAAGTATACGAGAATTCTGTCAGGTCAACTTTTCTTTTATGCATATTCTGTACTAAAGAATATGATACTCGCATTACAAAGTTTACTATAAAATTACGCTGGGAACCATATAATCAGCTGTTTTTTTTATATGTATTAATCAAATAATCTAAGTAGTATCATCAGCTGATATCATATTTAAAGGGCTGCGAGAGTAAATTTAAAGGTCTGACTGTACAAATGAACTGTATAAGCGAGCGGCCTATACAGTGATATTAGTGATCTGAGAGAGCGAGAGCATGTGACGGATGACGTCATCACCGGATGAAACTTATCATCAGCTGGTTGGCTTGTCCTGTTCGCTAATATCAGTACAATAATTCAGTATTTTCGGCAGTTATCGACCGAGAAGAAATAATCGAAAAAATTGATTAATTCTGTCAGAGACGACAGAAAAATGTTTTCAAAACTGCATCCCCATACAGACTTCAATATCTTCACTCCATATTATAGTAAAGGCATTTGGGTGCGATCCACAAAGCAGTAGTTAGCCAGGTTTCTAACTACGTTTAGCTTAACCAAGTTTATTGTAACTATACGTGTTTTACGTGTTAAACCACCTAGTTATTATAGCATATGTTTTTTTTACGTATTATTAATTGGATTTATTCAATTATGATTATTATTATAATATTATATGGATAATTACAAAAACCGAAAGCTTTCATTAAGAATATAAGAGAAAATACATATTTATATTACATCTTGATCTAGTTCATATTTCTTTATATTTTTTTACATATTGTCAAGTACATGCATACATAAATTAAAAGACAAACTCGACTCGATGGTGCGTAACTGTTAACTCGCCTAATGCTGACAATTAATTAAGAGTAATTATATTTCCATAATTTAGAGTGCGACAAAAAATATAGAGATTCTTATATATAAAAATTAATATTGTTAAAATTAATATTTCATGAATCCTAAAGTACTACCAACTCAACACGTGTACTTGTACGTAAAGTTAACACAGGGGGGGGGGTATGCAAGAAGGGATGTTATATATATGTACGTATATTTGAATGTATGCAAAGGATATTATGAGGAGGGATGGAGGGGAGGGGTCTACTGGGTGGGAACCGAGTGCCGCCGCGGTTCCCAGCTGCTGTTGCTGCTCATGCCGCTCCTACTAGCAACCAATCTGCATCATACGCAAAACATCAATTATGTGTGATATCGCAACCACATTAATTAACAATTAATGAAAATATATAACAATACCTTAAAAACAGTTCAAAAAAATATCATAGATTTGGATTGGACGTCAAAATTTTTATTCTAAAATAAACTATTAAGTAAAATAAATAGGAATAAAAGGCATACAAATATAAACACGTGTCTTAAAATTCATATATTATAAAACTAAAAGTCTATATGCGAGTAGTTGAGTTTTAAAATTACGAAGCCATTGCATACCATAATTGATTCCATGTTCGCATAATTCGCATTTCTAAATTATTTCCGATAACATCGTAAGAAAGTTTGAAAACGTCTACAAACATTGAAGTCTTAAAATTGTTATTTTTTTTTTTCCATCACCTCTCTAAAAAAAAAGTATAATAATATTATACGTCGATACACGAGGTTAAGATTTTTTTTAGTTAAAGTTAAAAAACGTAGACTTGGTCAAATTATCATGTTGAGATGATAATTAGTTTAAAGGTCTCCACGTAAAAATAACACCACCTGGTTTTGGTTATTGGTTATATTGTTGTAAAGCTACCAGCAGTTTACATTTCTTGTCGTTTCGTTGCCAGCAGAGCTTTGTGCGTGCCCTTGGTAACAGAGCTAAGGGCTCTCTATAGCAGCTATCACAAAACCTTGCAAAAAAATGTGTCAACATCATTTAACATATGCAAAAACTAAGATTACGCATCCACTGGAGTCATGATTTTGATAGTTGTTATCCCATCAAATACAAAATATAATGTTATTTAAAAAAATGCTTATGCCGGCATACGTCAAAAAACACCAGTATATATCCTATATTAATTATGTATTCTATATACTGTATGTACGCATTTACCATGATGTTCTTGTACCGGTACATATCACATCGAGAGATGGCGTGGCACCATGGAGTTAAATAAAGTACAAAATTAATACATTATAACATTATATCACATGATTGTGCTAAAACCCTTTTTATATACTGTAATTTTGCATACCATGTAGTTGATCAATCATGTGTGGATTATATATATGCATGATATTTAATATCATACTGTACACGTAAAAATTTTTTTTTTTGGTAAATATGTTAACGAATAATGATACAGTACTTTATAATGCAAAATAGTTTGTATTATGTATTAATTGGTATGATGATATACAGTATGTACTGATGTATATTATATATATATCATGCCCTATATAAAATATATTTTATACTGTGCACATTATGCATACATCCTGTACATACTGTAGTTTACAAAAAGTCTATAAGATTAAATATTATATGCATAATGTTTATGATACAACAATACCACATAATATGATGATCGATGAAGTAATTTATTTAAATTATAAAGACATGCTGCATGTACCGGTACTTCCTAGACTGCATACGTAACATACATTTGTGGCACTATTAAGTATTTTTTACACGCTCGTGCATGGTACATAATTTAATTACATTGAGCTCTATTGTACTTACATTCATAGTGGTCTAGCAGTGTTGTAATCGTACTAGGCGAACTATAAACGTTTTAAAATAAAAACTACAAAGTCTCTTTAGAAGAAAATAAGTAATAACTAAATAAAACTTCAATATTTTACAGTATTAACCCACTTCACAAAAGTACCTGTTGCTCTGTGGAGCCGGTCCAAATGAATGGAATTCCCAAGTTGCCGGCCGGCTGATAATGTTCGTCGTTCTGAGCTCTGCTAGCCGAAGTTGTTACTTTCCTTTCTGGCACCAAACTTAAAATAAACAACAAATCAAATTATAAATTAATGTTTATTTGAGTTCCTGAGTTTCATATTCTTTAATCTAATATTTTATTTCATAAAAATTTATATTATTTACTCATAAACACTTCATAAATAACACTGATGGTAGAGAGAGGCATTTAGCAGACGATCCTACAATTTTACGGCAAATAGATTTGGTATTAACTACACGTGCTTTAGCTTGTTTTTGATTGGCTGAGACTGAGAGTGGGAGGTAGTTGCGTGAGGTTTGAAGGGAGTCGTGGAGATTTGGGAAAACACTGTTACATGAGTATTTTTTACAGTTTAATCAATATATTTGAGTTTAATTAAATTATATTATCATAGTTTTTTATACTTATCGTAAATATAAATACCAATAAATAGGAAAATGAGATGCAAATCACAATACTAATATTTTATACACGTAATTATAATTATTATATTATTTATATTATATATATATATATATAGTGTTAAAGTTTTACACAATCACTATAATATATATATAATTGTTTGATAATTAATTAATGTCCGTAATTATTACAGAGACTATAACATCATAGAGATCCGTATCTTTTCAAGTCTTTTGCAAGAAAGCTAAATTTTAGAGACCCACGGGATCCAAAGTTGGCGGCGCCACTGCCGCACACGGCGCAACATCCGCAACGTACAATGGGTTGTACGCGCGACCACAGTATTGACCTCATAAAGTACCAATAGATGGCATTGAAAACAGCCTCTATAGAATCAGTATGACTCAACTACACGTGTACTTTAGCCAGTAGCAAAGCTCAGATATCAAAACAATGACACTTTTAGAATCACCCAGGTAAAATCCACCAGATGTCCATACCTGTCTTTATGACGTCAATAGAGCCTGTACTGTGCGCGCGACAATTAACTTTCTGGACATTTCACGTACCGTACACTGTACACGCGGCGTACATCTTTGGGATATATATAAATATATATATTGAACATTAAACTATTCTCAAATAAAATTTTAATTAATTTTTTTTTTATTTAGAAATATCGTACTGATAAAATTAAAAGATATAATTGTATATTATAACATATAATTATCAATAATAATAATTGTTTAAATTGTTTATTGGGTTAAATACTATACATGTTTAGGAGGAGACGAGGAGGCAAAAATAATAATAATAATAACCCAATTGGTGGCTGAAAAAGGCAAATTCCCTTACACAAACTGAACAACCACCAAACATATATTGATCGGAAGTATTATATATTAAAATTATAATAATATATATACGTACGAATATGACATAAGCATATATTATATATTAATTGAATTAATTGTTTGACGGTAACCGTGTGTATATTATATAATTTTTACTGCAATTTCTTTTATTCTAATTACAAATTAAATCATGCACCTTTTCAGTGATGCGCATAAATATATAATTATATAATATATATTTATATAATTATAATGTACATTCGATCCCTTAATCACATAAAAATGTTCGATCCGGATACTTTTTAACGTGGCCTTATTTATTTATTTTTTCATTGTACATTCAGCCTCTAGGGCTGAGGCTATTTAGGGCCTTAAATCTTATTAATTTAAATAATTAAAGCCCCGTGATGGACATTTCTATTCGAATGAAGTTTTCCTAAAAAAAGATGAAGATTATTTTGAACTTGGAGGAATGATTTTAATATATAAAAGTTTAACTTAAATTATGGTTTAATTTTGTTAACAATGTATGATATATGTAGAATGTAGAAAATATAATATATTATATAATGGCCGAGGACGTAAATTAATTGCAAGGCTCGCTCAAAGCTAAAATAGAATACATAACTTTTTAATAAATATATATATTGACATTATATATTATAAATTGCTTAAATTAAATTAATATTTATTAATATATATATGTTGGCACCCAAAGCCGAATTCGGCCCAGGTCTGAAAAAAATGCGCAGAACTAGATTGGAGCATCGCGGGATACTCCAAACTCCAAACCCGACATTAATTCGTTTTTCGGCTTTGGGTCAAACCACGATGCTGCAATTTAATCTAGTTCTGCATGGTCAAATGAAAATACTCCAAAGCCGAAGATCGGCTTTGCAGCATTTCGATTTGACCAGAACTAGATTCCCAGTAAACTCGGGGTGTCAAGAATGTGTTGGACCGGCGCACTTTAGAATGTTGGCACAATATTGGCCAACAGTCTCATGCAGTACTGGACCAACACTGGACCGACAAAGTTACGTTTACTGGGTTAATTGGAGCATCGTGGTTTGACCCAAAGTTATAGGAATGAAATTTTATTTCGGGTTTGGAGCAAAATTTGCCCACTTCTAGTTCTGCATGTGCAATGCATTTTGCAGAGTTCACGTTACTTATTTACATTCTTTGATCAGTTTAAGTACACTTCACGTCAAAATAATGCTTAAACCATACATTTACTCAAGACTCAAGAAGAGACAGATTATAAGTGCGCCGCACAATATTTGTTTAAAAAGTACTTTATTATTTCTACTTAAAAAAAGTAAAACTACGATGTTTTTAATTTATTGATATAGGGTCTAATTGAATAAACTACCATCATGTTTTTGTATTACAATAATTATTGCTTATGCTGATCCCAGTGAGTTAAAACATAGGATTAAGAGAAAAATAAGATAAATTTAGGGAAATGACTTTTAACCTACCTTTAACATCCTGAGTGGCAGCTGGCAGCTGAACAATTATTTATAATTATTCATAAAATATTTTATTCCTTCGTCGTGAAAATATCCCAAGGTTCTCTTGAAAAACTATTGATTAAATAAATGACTAATTAATGTCATGAATCTTAAAATTTTAAGTGAAGTTTGAAACTTTTGTAGTTTTATTAAACTACTTTTTAAAAAACTTACTTTTTTTAAATAAAAAATTAGGGCACATTTTAAATAAATATTGTGCTGAGCATTTATATAATCCGTCTCTTGAGGTAATGTGATAAGCACTATTTTGACGTGAAGTATGCAAACTAATCAATGAATTTAAATAAGTAACGTAATTAACTCTAGCTGCAAAATGCGCAGGAACTAGATATGTGCAAAATTTTGCTCCAAACCCGAAATAAAATCTCATTTCGGCTTTGGGTCAAACCACAATGCTCCAAACTAGTTCTGGTCAAATGAAAATGCTCCAAAGCCGAAGTAAAAGTCTCCATTATGACTTTGAAGCATTTTGATTTGACCCATGAGAACTAGATTTTGGAGCATCGTGGTTTGACCCAAAGCTGAAAAACGAATTAATTTCGGGTTTGCAGCATCCTGCGATGCTCCAATCTAGTTCTGCGCATTTTTTCGGCCCTGGGCCGAGTGGGCCGAATTCGGTTTTGGGTGCCAACCAAAGACTTCCCTCTTTGGTGCCAACATTTTATATATATATATATAGCATATATATATTATATAAATTTTAAAATATTATTAAATTATATAGATATATTACACATGCCAATTTAAATATATATAAAAATATAATATATGATATAATAGAATAATAGAATTTACACAATTTTAAGTGTATAATTTAATTTTTTTTTCCATTGTTTTGATTAACAGTTTAAAAAAAATATCATAAAGTTAAAAATATGTGAAATTAAATCAAAATTAAATTTGCATCAGCTGTTTATTGCCAAGTTCCAGCATTCCAATGTTAATTCACAGTACACGACACTAGAGGCAGCATCTCCATACATCAACATCTTTCGTTATATATATATATATATATATATATATATATATATATTTAATAATTACAATAGCCGCGTCGCGCTCTTCATAGTGGTAACTTTAAATCCATATAATACTCCATCATGATTCCAAATAATTAGTCAAACAAGTAACAAAATTTTAAGAAATTAAATTGTTCTTATTTATTTTTGCATATTGAACCAGTGAAATTCTAATATTGATAATATATTTATATAGAAAGTAACGTTCTCTTTATTATATTATTATGTAAAAAAAAAAAACTGGCGGGCGCAATGTTAAAAGAAAGTGATCAGACGGACTTTTGGGAGCTATCAGTCGTTCACTTTCCCACGCCCCACATAGCTCACTACTGCTGTTGCAGAAATGAAATGCGGTGCCTAGGTCAGCCACGGGCATTGTTGTCCCTTTCGATCCTTGCTCAACCTAGCTCAGGCTCGGACTGGCCATAAGCCCCAGTCCCTGACTGGTCTCTCCACTTTTTAACACAGAACTAGAGCATACAAAAAATTACCTCAGACCCCCCTCCTGGTGACCACATCAGCTGCCTGCCCTGACTGGCCCCTCTATATATTGCTTCATGCTTAATTCCCAGTCCGAGCCTGCTCAACTTCTTATTTCTTATTCCCTCCATACAGGGCCTCCCTCATTTCGATGAAAACTTGGCTTAATTCCGGCTGGTGATGATAACTTACTTAATTCTTATATGTAAATCATGATCCGATATATAATATATTTATATTCTCACTAAAATATATAATTTTAAAAGTTCTTTCCGCGCGTAATCAAATGTAATCAGAACTTTAATGTAATAAAAAAAGTATATAAAATAATTAATTATATACTAAATAAATAAAAGTGTAATAATACATTTTGCTATAATTATAATCCATGGATATTAATATTAATTGTTATTGAACACCATATTATATACAGTATATATAGCCACGCGGTCAATATATATTTAATTATATATTAAATAATAATATTTTATATTAAAACATATTATATCTATATAACTTTAGTTAGTTGTTATATGCATTATAGATTGTAGCCAAAAAAGAATATATTTAAATTATATTATAATAAAGGTGCACCCATCGAAATAAAAAAAAAGGTCACGGGAACATAATATATATATATATATATATAATTATAAAATATATATATATGTTGGCACACTTGGCACCCAAAGCCGAATTCGGCCCAGGGCCGAAAAAAATGCACAGAACTAGATTAGAGCATCGCGGGATGCTCCAAACCCGAAATGAAATCGTTTTTCGGCTTTGGGTCAAACCACGATGCTCCAATCTAGTTCTGGTCAAATGAAAATGCTCCAAAGCCGAAGATCGGCTTTGGAGCATTTCGATTTGACCATGCAGAACTAGATTGAAGCATCGTGGTTTGACCCAAAGTCGAAATGAGATTTTATTTCGGGTTTGGAGCAAAATTTTCCCATGGCACATCTAGTTCTGCGCATTTTGCAGAGTTCACGTTACCTATATTTATATTCATTGATCAGTTTGAGTACTTCACGACAAAATGATGCGCTTGTAACTTAATTGTAACCACATTTACTCCAGGGCTAATCCTCTATTGTAGGGGGTATAGTCACTTCCTTTCGGCTTATGGAGGCCGAATATTTGAACTCTGCAAATTCGCAGATCTAGGTGGGGTCAAATTTTGCTCCAAACCCGAAAAAAAATCTCATTTCGGCTTTGGGTCAAACCACGATGCTCCAATCTAGTTCTGGTCAAATGGAAATGCTCCAAAGCCGAAGTAAAAGTCTCCATCGGCTTTGGAGCATTTTGATTTGACCAGATCTAGATTGGAGCATCGTGGTTTGACCCATAAAGCCGAAAAACTAATTCATTTCGGGATTGGAGCATCGCAATCTAGTTCTGCGCATTTTTTTCTGCTCTGGGCCGAATTCGGCTTTGGGTACCAACATATTATACACATAGAATATATTTATTCTATAATCTATAATGATATTTACAAACAAAAAAATAATAGTTATAAAAATATAACCAATCTTTTTTTTTTTTTTTTTTTTTTGTAATTGAACATATTTTTACAATTTTTTTAGGTTTTTGGTTCCCTTATTGATAAAATGTTTGCAAATTAAGTCATAAAAAAATATGTATAGTTATAATTAATCAAATAAAAACTTTGCATGTGCATCATAACTTTTAGACCTTTCTATTTTCTTTTTTTTTTATGGAAAAATTGTTTATAGGATTTTAGGGAATAAATCAATAAAAATGTCTAAATGTCTTTACGTTTGTAATGGTAGAGATAACGTCGATCATCTGTTCGACGTAGTCCTTTTTCATTAACATTTAAACCTTAGCAAATATATAAAAATTCTGACATTTTTTGAGAGGCAGATATTACAGTGCCTAAAAGCTATAGAAAAAGTTTCAAAACAATTTATGAATTTAACGGGCGACGGGCCGATTTTTTTTTTAATTATATAAGTTTTTAGTTTGTCACTCGATCCATATGGGAAAATTATATATATGCTGAAATGACATATATGCATATAATATGAAATATATATATAATTATATATATATATGCTGAAATTTAAAAAAATGGGCCCGTTAAATAGTTTTGAAACTCTTTCTATGGCTTTTAACTTTTAAGTATTTATATATATATATTATATATTAAGCCCCGCGAAATAAAACTTCCCGTCGGGCTTTGCTTTTTTTGCTTTTTTCGATTTGAGCCGATTTGAGCACTTCTAGAATGTTCAAATTTAAATGAGCAAAGCCCGAAATATTATTTTGTTAATTTCGAGCTTTCCTCAAATCGCTAGGGGCCGGCACACCTAAATGTGCGCATTTTTTTCGGGCTTTGGTGTCAACATATATATAGTTATATATATTTATATTTATTGATCATACAAACACCAGCAGTGGTGTTCATAGAAGGTAATATATATTAGTATTATAATAAAGGACGTGAAATATTTAATTAAATAAAACTTTATAATAATTAAATAAAAATTTATTTTTAAATACTGCAGCTACAAAATTTAAGTACATTGCAGATTCATCCAGCATAAACAATCCTTAATTTTACTATTTAAGCGAGTCAATATCAAAGACTTCACATCTATATGTTATATAGGTATATAATATGTAATTTTCGTTACTTTCGTAAATCCATGCATATAATCAATTCATAATCAGATCGAGGATCAAACGAACCATACATAAATAATAGTTCGGTTTTTTATAAATCAAATCTCGATCTTCACATATATGTATATAGTCTGTATAGGTAACATAAGGAGCATCTATAATAATTCTTGATTAATATCACCTCATTAATACGCATAATAATACGTATAATTTACCAACATACCTATATAGAGGAATAAATTTATAACCTCATGCAAACGAATTTGGTTTTAATTGCAAATGACAAAAGTTTCACAAGTTTTTAATTTGTTTGAGCTTTTTGTAACAAACTGCAGGCCATGAAAATTTTGGTATTATCATTTCATTATTTTGGTTTTATTTAAATAGTGATGAATAAATTAAACACGTTGAGCCTGGAATTTTAAAGTTAATTAAAAGTTTCGGAATAAAAAAGTACATGAATACACGCATGAATTATTTACGTGTGGTTGCATGTCATATATATTATATTAGCCACAAACAATTGAGATAAAAATTGTAGTGTTAAAAATCATTTTTATATTTATATTTTTTATTTTTAATTAGAATACTGAATTATTAATTGTCACAATTCATATTATATGATATGTATATTATAGCTTCAATGTTAAAAAATTATTATATAATTATATATATTTTTTTTTTTTTTCAATAATTTGCTACATCTGATTCTGTTTCTGAATTTTTATTTTAAATTTAATTAAATGAAATAAAATTGAAAATTCAGTTTTAAAATGCACCAGAATTACTTAAAATTGTGTTCCACATACTATTATAAAAGAAATAATCACAATTAATGTTGACTTTTACGAAATATATTATATATCGATGGTGTTCCGTCAAATTGGACCAACTCGTTTTATCGCGATTTGCAAAAGCGAACAACTCGTTTTATCGCGCGCGCTCAAAAAGGACTAACTCATTTTATCTCAGCCGCTCAAAAACGATCAACTCGTTTTATCGCGCACGCTCAAAAAGGACTAACTCATTTTATCTCAGCCGCGCAAAAATGATTAACTCGTTTTATCGCGGCTGTGCAAAAACGACTAAAATGTTTCCCAAAAAGGACTATCTCGTGCAAGTATGTTACCTTGCGAACATTTATCTGTCTTTTTTAATTAAATAATGATTTGGGTTTCTTAATTTTTTAATTAATAAAACAGGTCATTTTGCGCTATATATTTATTAGTGTAACCTGGAATTATAATACTAAAAATCAGCTGAAAAAACAGCTGTTTCCCACAATTTATTGTCAACAAAGAAATGTGGATGGATTCGACCTACAGAGGTAAATATCATGCCAAAAAAATATAATTAATACATATTATAATATGTATAATTGTTATATTGTATGATTATTTATTAAACATAGAATATAATGAGTATGTATTTTTTATAAAATACATAGAAATACAGAAGTAAAACAATATTTCTGTTCTGCAGATCATATCGTCACATCTTTCACAAGCGGGTGTTGTCCTGGCTTGTGATTTAAAGGCCTCATGAACCTTTGCACAATATTAAGTACACGGTAAGCTTTGCTTTAGTATGATTCGGCGGCATTAAAATTTTTGGTTTCAGTAGCACAAATATCAGAGATAATAGCCGATGAAAAGGAACCTGTGACGTCACTCACGCTCATTCAGCGGCAACTATATAGGGAAATCCCTGCAAAAGATAGGTTGACTCCCGCTTCAACCACGGCCACAATTTGACTTCTGTAATTTTGAAACTTTACCAGGACAGTCTTGATAGTATTTTTCAAATAGCCTGAAAGATTTTTTTTTTATGACATTCATACAAACTGAGTTATTGCGGCAGAAAGAGGAGCGTAAATGTTGTATAGGAAAACAATGTTAAATTTTTCGCTTATCTTGCTACCGAAAAAACTCAGTCTGTACACACGCCACCAAAAAAATTCTTTCCGTCTATTTGACAAATACTATCAAGACTGCCCTGGTTAAGTTTCAAAATTCCAGAAGTAAAATTGTGGCCGTGGTTGCAGCGGGAGTGAACTTATCTTTTGCAGGGATTTCCCTATATTGTCACCGCTGAATGAGCGTGAGTGACGTCACAGGTGCTTCTTCATCGGCTATTATCTCTGATATTTGTGCTACTGAAACAAAAAAATTTATGCAGCCGAATCACACTGAAGCAAAGCTAATCGTGTAGTAAATACTGTGAAAAGGTTCATGAGGCCTTTAAGAATTACTACAATTCAGCACTGATTGCCATTTAAGTAATTATTATTTTCTTAATTAAGTTCTGATAGGGACTATTAGTGTTAAATTTAGGTAAAAAGAGTAACGTCCTTTTTTTGAAGATGATTAGGGAACTGTTATATAATGTTTACAACTGTAATGTTTTGTTTTAAGAGTGAAAGTTTTCGATTTTAAATACATTTTTAATTCACAATACATGATTTTCCATCATGTGGACAATAATTGTGTTACTATAATGGTTGAGATTGTTGTTCTTTTTTTTTTGCTCAATGTTCTTTTTATGTCCCTTTTTTTAATCATAACATATTTTTAATATAACTGAATTGTAATAAAAATTGCATCTTATTTTTGCTCTGTTATCATCTTTTTTCCTCCTATTTTGCACCATTTTAGAGGAAGAAAGAGATAAAAAGACGAGATTACGTGTTTCTTTCTCTCCTTGAGCACAAAATGTTTGAAATATATTCTTTATTTCTTCCTCTTTTTAAGCTAGGAAAAAAAAGATGTGTTTTAGACGTTAAACGATTAGTTATAGACGTGTAATGGATGAGTTGAAGACGAAGAGTTTAAACTAGGTTAGCAGTCTAATGAATTTCTTGATTGTTTTAACATCAAAAGATTGTGAATATTTTTACTGAAGGCAAGTAGCCTCATTCGTTAAAGAGTATTGGTTCCAATGATGTACTCTTGTTGGTGCATGTATTATTACATGATGCTTAAAACTTGTTGTGATCTCCATCAGATGAAGGTGTCTAAATTATATTAATATGATATATTGATATGCATATTTTTTCTTTGACTGTATTTATTACTTAAAATAGGTGGAATAAATAATAATAATTGGTGCAACAAATGGGCTTACGGGGTGTAATTTTTTTACTGGCTCAATCAAAAGAGGATGTCGAAAAATAACCCTTAGATTTTTTTGCGATTTTTTTAGCACTGCATCATACCTAAAATGGAGATTAAAAATGTATCTTGACCTGGAGGTTCCATCCACAACGCCTATGACGTCACTACATTCTTTGGTTCAACTATATAACACTTGTAAAAAGTTATTGCATTGTTGCTTGTTTATAAAAAATATCATTTGTTTCCATAGCAACGTGTTTGTTTAAAAACATTAAATAGTTGACCCAAAGAATGTAATGACGTCATAGGCGTTGCGGATGGAGCCTCCAGGTCAAGAGATATTTTTAATCTCCACTTTAGGTATGATACAGTGCTTAAAAAAATCTCAAAAAATTCTAAAGGATATTTTTCGACCTCCTCTTTTGATTGAGCCAGTAAAAAAATGACACCTGTAAGCCCATTGTTGTTACAATTATTACACTATAATGTGTTATTATTTAATACCAATGTGAAGGAAAAATACAATTTGTTTTATTTTATTTTAAATTTATTCAATTCAATTTTTATTCAAAGAAATTGTGATTATGGGCTTATGTGAATATTTTTGTATAAAAAAAAAATTGTTGACGCAATAATAATTTAAACAAAATTTATAGCCTCTGCTTTTGTTACAAATTTTCGGTGGCAATAATATAATAATAAGTGGAGTCAATGATTTCCTAGAAATGCAAACTGCATTCATTTTGATTTTACTTCTCAATACTACACAGTAAATTTGAAGAATTTTGTAAATTGATGCATAAATTAAGTTAAACTTTATTATGTTGAAGAAAGAAATGTATGTAATAATAGTAAGAGCGTGTCGATGAAAAATATATGTGTAAATTGGTAATTTTATGCACTTGTAAGATGTTATTTTTATACAAATAATAAAAAAAGGGAAAATTTACAATAAAACTTTATACATTATATTTTCTCACCTCTTTTTTTTTAATTTTTTTTAACATGTTAATACTGTTAATATTATTATGTTATATTCAATTCGAATAATTTTAATTTAATTACAAATCAGTCAATTAAATAAATAACAAAGTTTAATAATTCATAAAAAAAAAGAAAATTAAAAAATTTAATATAAAAAATTAATATTGTAAAGTAAATAACTAAATATCTACTAAACATTAGATGAAAAAATATTTAGGCCACCAAAAAAATTCATTCATTTCCTTCAAGTTTTTAAATCAACATCAGCGATAAAAAAAAAGATAATCGTTTTTGCACAGCCGCGATAAAACGAGTTAATCGTTTTTGCGCAGCCGAGATAAAATGAGTTAGTCCTTTTTGAGCGCACGCGATAAAACGAGTTGATCGTTTTTGAGCGGCTGAGATAAAATGAGTTAGTCCTTTTTGAGCGCGCGCGATAAAACGAGTTGTTCGCTTTTGCAAATCGCGATAAAACGAGTTAGTCCGATTTGACGGAACACCATCGATATATATTTTTTTAATAACTTTGATTTTACAAGTTCATTTACTCAAAAATTTTATAATACTTTATATTTTTAACAAATAAATTAGTGCTGAGAAATCTAAAAAACATAAGAAGCAATAAATTTAGACAATTAAATTTAAATATATTATATTATATAATACATATTAAGTGACCTTTTTTATTATTTAACTTATACAATCTGAAATTATGCAGTGACATATACATTATACATGTGTGTATAATTCATTAAAATTTATGAATTTGTAATTATGATACAATACCCAGTAACTAGCACAAATTATAAGACAATATTATACAGCAAAAGTACAAAAACTAAAATCATTGTAGGAAGTAAGACTTTGTTGGTTGTTTCTGAAATTTATACAGTAATAGTCTAAGCAACTGAATGTGCATAAACAGTTAGCTTTTACATTGCATATATGTAATATTAATTATTATTAATTTTTTATAACAGTAAATAATACGAGTGAAATACAAAATTGTGATTGTTTTAATACCATGGCACTTTTAACAATTAATACTGTAATAAAAATATTTACAGTACATACATTTTGGTTTTAAATATATAAGCTTAATTTATTTACTACAACAACTTCTACTTAATTTATAGAATCATCACAGAGTGGGTGTGCTTTTTATATCAATGGGTTTCTCACATGGATGAACTATTTTGTTATCATTATTGTTTATTTTTTTATGAAACAGCATTTCTATAATTCTGAAATTTGGATGACAAAATTTTAGGCCAAATGTATCACTTCTATTGTAAAAGTCTATAAGACTTGTCACTGCAACTTTTCATGTTGAAACATGGTGGGGGAGGTTCTAGAGGGCCGTCCTGGCCGACACCAGAAATTCAACTGCCTCGGTGAAACTCGGCACGACGGCACAGGGTGCTCCACACGGTAGCGCCCTCTCGTCTCCCTCACGGTACTTTCCTGTGCGCACCAGAATTCCAACAAGTCCGGCCTCCACTGCACCAATCACATCATCTCGCACGTCCTGAAAACACCATTTTAGTTCTCAATTGAAATGATGTCAAATATAAAATTTTCGATTATAATGTTACAGAAACATAAAACTAAAAAAAAAAAAAAAAAAATCTCTGCTACAAACATTATAATCCAAATAACATCAGAATTCTAATAAGACATTAATTATAAGTTTGCATATTAATAAAATTTATTCTCAAATTTACAATGATCTTTAAAATACAAAATGTTATTTATAAAATCTTGCTTTATTTAAAAAATATATTTCCTGTAGCTTTCACGATAATCATTGCCATATATGTTTCTTTCACTAATCTTTCTGTTTTATTACCGATAAAAACAAATGTTGCTTCTTCCGTTGATCTGGGATAATATCAATAAAATGGGATAGGAGGAGGGGACTCGATCAGGTCTCGCCAGGTAGACTTACGTCTCCAATCATGACTGTCTCGTGGGGCTCGGCTCCCATTCCCATCAGACTGGCCAGGAAGAAGGCTCGAGACGGCTTGCCAACCACCTCCGCAGAAACTCCGCTGGCAAACTCGAGAGCTGCGACGAAGGGTCCTGGACCGAGCGCGAGACCATCAGTGCGCTTGTAGTACCGACCCTTGTGGATTGCAATGAGGGCAGCACCGTCCAGCAATAACCTGCGACAACAGTAAAAGAAATTAGTATGAATATAATACTGTAACTCATGTTTTTATCATTCATTTGCATTTTTATAACATAAAATTAGTAGCCTGATAGTAGTATGTGCTGATCTTTTTAACTCAATATGGCAATGAGAACACGAAACACATAAAATAGAGGAGACTGTCTAGCTGTATACAAATTTAAGAGAGAACAGTTTCATGTCTTCATAATGATTTGAGATTTGATTTGAGTGTATAATGTGTTGGTCCACTAAATTTGACTGCAACCATTATGCAGGCAATCACGAGTAAATCTTTAAATTAAAATGCATTATTTACATAATTTGGATTATACAAATTATAAAATGCATACATATAATGTACAGTATGTGTTAAATTTTACAGAATCATGGCCAGTGTACATATCATCGTATTATTTACATCATGTGTTAATGAACACTACAAAAAAATATAACAAAAAGACCAAGGCATGCACTTTAATATATTATCTTAATAGCTAATAATGTTGATTCACATGAATCCCACGTACGCCATATACAATCCATGCAGCAGCTATATATATTATATTATTGGCAGTGGCGTGCGGTGGGTTTAGCAGGCAGTAATGCGGCGGCAAAATTATGGGACTGGACACAGCAAAAGGGGGGTCCGGGGGGCGGAGCCCCCCGGACAGCCCGCCGCAGGCGAAAATTTTTTTAAAAAGGGGGCGTGGCAGGCGACTTTTTAAGCATAAAAATAACACAAAAATATATTATATTTCGACGTTTTATACAATACTAAAATCAATCACAAATAATTTTTTAAATCAATTTGTAAGACGAGTTAAACTTTTTGTCGGTAATGTCTTTTTTTATATCGATCGTATGACAGTTATATTCATGATCAATCAGCACATAATTAATATATAATATAATTATTTTCACTAAAAACAATACGTATAATTTTTGTATTGTGATTCCGACTATGTACAGCTGCAATACGTGAAAAAAAAAATACGCATTTTATTCTCTGCAGTCAATTAAATTCTAATTGTGATCCGCGACGCGGATTGATCAGGATAGCAGTCGATAAATCAATATTTTATTTTCTAAGATACGTAATTTCTTTCAAATAATTTGTTGTTTTGAAAGGTAAAGTCAATTTAAGAACATGAGTTTAATCGTTTAAAATAATTATAGTGTGGATTTCATAATTGTGAAACTATATATTTGTTTTGCTTTAAAAATAAGAGATAAAGTTTTCGAATCTTATATTTTTTTCCCCGGCAGCATATAATTTACGATAATCCACGAGGCAAAAACATCGGCTCCTCAATCGTCGTCGCTCCCCTCCCTCAACTCCCTCCCAGGACTGAAGCTCGCCCCCACCTCCTAAATCGGTAGAAAGCTCAGCTTTTTCTTTGATGATAAAACTATACGAAAAAACGGGCGTGGGAGGGGAAATGTAGATTCATGCATGGGGAAAACAAAGCTGAGTGAGTCTACCGCTTTCAAGCAAGAGGGCGTCTTTGCATTGCACCGCGAATTCATTTACGTTTTTGCGGTAAACGCTTCAATAAATTCAAACGAAGATTTTCACATAGACAAAGATAAATTATTTTTTTTTTTATTGAAATTTGACGTGATGAAATTGAAAAAGAAAATATTTATATTCTTTAAAGAAAGCTCAAATTTTCCCTAGATGCGCCGCATCCAACGCATTAATGGACCGCACGCCACTGATTATTGGTGAAGGCGCTGACATTTGAATCACTCAAACTTTAAGTTAAGTGCCAGAATTTAAGGCTCAGTTTAAGATGAAATGTAATGTATTACCTGAAGGCCTTGTTTAGGTGAGCATAATCAAATAAATCTGGTGCGAGCCCCACCAGAACGGCATTGTGCTTCTCCCCGTCTGCATTAAGACCTTCAAAGTCTTCCTCTGCGGCTGGGTCCACCAAAAGCAGCGGGTGGAGCTTACGCTCTTCAACAAGTCGGCGAGCAGCACCCAGGGAGCTGAAGATCTCGTCACGAGCAACGCAGAATCCCAACCCTTCAAGACGAGAGTGGAGCACTCGAGCAGATTCCTTGGTTGTGTTCGTGACAAACTTGATGGCCAATCCCGTCGCACGTAGCCTGAAAAGAAAGGATATTTATAGTTACCAGATCTCAAGAGTGACTCGATCAGCCTGTACAAAAAGTAAACAAAACTGCAACATCTGATTTAACTATATGGGCGTGTGACCAATCCTTAAATTTTTTCTTTGATATTTTATTTTAAGAGCTATAAATACAAGTTTAAATATATCCAATTAATCATTTAAAAACACAATGAAAAAGTGGTATAATAAAGTTTATCATAAAATGTGTTTTATATCTTATACATCATGTAGCTGTGTAAAGTGTTAATTGGTATTATAATGATGCAATGTTTTGATAAGGATTCCAATAAGTTGATACCCTGAGAGGAGTGAGAGGACTCACCCTGAGATGAGGATACCCTGGGGGTGGGGCAAATACAATAAAGGGAAATATAATTAACTTACTTTTCTAATGCTTTAACTGCTCCAGGTATTGCAGCGTTGTCAATATGCAGAGTACCACTTAAATCAATTAAAACTGCTTTGACAGCATTCCAGCTGTAAGAAGACATCTTGTACCTTTAAATTTTCGCACTAAAATTATTTCGTACTTCAACCATGGCGATGCAAGTTCCCGAGCGGCCCAAATATTTGTATTTTCTTGGCCCTCAAGCGGTTGTTTCAGGAAGTTTCAATTTTTTTCTCAAGTTTTTTTATAATATCAGCTTCTTAGGAAAAACATGGCGACTTCAATACGGCAGCGGAATGGCGCTTATCGTCATCTCGATTATTATTTCTTATATTTTATTTATTGAAGAGTTATAAATGTGTGTGTAACATTTATAAGCCTTTATTGTGACTGCAAGAACTGTATCACCACTATATAATGAAGACAAGAGATGGATTCATCCTGATATGAACGAACGAAGTAAAGGTTAGTACATGACCAAAAGATCGGGACATTAGGCGTTGTTTATGTCCCGTTTTCATCAGTTTTGTTGCAGGATGTAATTTTTCGTTCCCTTGTGGCTATTCTGTGTAACCTTTTAATATAGTATTTACCGATATATGCATGTTTATAGCTATTTTCTTTCGTGTTACAGCAGAAACAAGCCTGCAGCTGGCCAGGCCTGGACCCACCCATTGGATTTGCATGCCAAGGAGGAGGAAAATCTCGCCCGCGGAGTGGAAAACTCGAGCCTGGGACCATTTTGTGACAACTGTCAAATCTATTATGATGTAAAATTTCTTAAATACAAGTTATAAAACCCATTCTCTCTGTGTTCTTTTGTAAATAGTCATAAAATAGTAAGCAAATTAATTAAATAATAAACCGGAAGTGGAAGCCATTTTTATTTAGTGTAAGAAAATGAATAACGCAAAGCGCAACTTGACAAAGCTTGACCGACGTGCCACCTGGTGGTTGTTTCCGATAACATTTTCATGCGAATTGTACATATTTCGTTACATACAGAAGATGATCTGCCGTGCTTCAACCCGCTTCAACCCGCTTCAACCCACGGCAGATCATCTTCTGTATGTAACGAAATATGTACAATTCGCATGAAAATGTTATCGGAAACAACCACCAGGTGGCACGTCGGTCAAGCTTTGTCAAGTTGCGCTTTGCGTTATTCATTTTCTTACACTAAATAAAAATGGCTTCCACTTCCGTTTATTATTTAATTAATTTGCTTACTATTTTATGACTATTTACAAAAGAACACAGAGAAAATGAGTTTTATAACTTGTATTTAAGAAATTTTACATCATAATAGATTTGACAGTTGTCACAAAATGGTCCCAGGCTCGAGTTTTCCACTCCGCGGGCGAGATTTTCCTCCTCCTTGGCATGCAAATCCAATGGGTGGGTCCAGGCCTGGCCAGCTGCAGGCTTGTTTCTGCTGTAACACGAAACAAAATAGCTATAAACATGCATATATCGGTAATTACTATATTAATAGGTTACACAGAATAGCCACAAGGGAACGAAAAATTACACCCTGCAACAAAACTGATGAAAACGGGACATAAACAACGCCTAATGTCCCGATCTTTTGGTCATGTACTAACCTTTACTTCGTTCGTTCATATCAGGATGAATCCATCTCTTGTCTTCATTATATAGTGGTGATACAGTTCTTACAGTCACAATAAAGGCTTATAAAAGTTACACACACATTTATAACTCTTCAATAAATAAAATATAAGAAATAATAATCGAGACGACGATAAGCGCCATTCCGCTGCCGTATTGAAGTCGCCATGTTTTTCCTAAGAAGCTGATATTATAAAAAAACTTGAGAAAAAAATTAAAACTTCCTGAAACAACCGCTTGAGGGCCAAGAAAATACAAATATTTGGGCCGCTCGGGAACTTGCATCGCCATGCTTCAACCCGCTTCAACCTTTCAACTGTAAATTGCGGAAATAGTTCAAAACTTTTTTATCCGCGACACAGATCCTGATGCCGTGATGCAGATTCGAGCAATAAATGGGCAATTTAAAAGCCAAAATAAAAGGTTTAGTATACTATTAATTTCACCCCCTTTCCTTCTAATAATTTATAATAATTGATTAATTGTTAGTTGCTATTAATCACTAATAATACGTTTTCCAAACAAAAAAAAAAAAATGACAAAAATCATAGCAGCGCAGAAAATTAAAAGTTTATTTGTGCTGACTTTTTTACGTCCAAGTCTTTAATTGGCATACATATTATTATTTATTATATGTCTGTGAGCTGAGATTCGAGAGAGTAAAAGCCAAAAAAATATTAATTAAACTTCGGATCAAATTCAGCTGCCATCCTGATTAATGAATTATGTTTTTTAAAATAATTAAACTGTGATGGACATGCATTCATATCCATCTTAACAGTACTGAATTGTCTGAATTGATGCAACGTACCTTTTAAACGACATAATTAAAATCAGAGGTGTAGACAATTAAAGGGGAGGGTGATCCCCCTTAAGAGCTGAACCTTAGTAAATTTCAAGGGAAAAATAACAAAAAATGGTACTCGACGGATACGATATAAACAATATATAAACCATATTTGTACTGAATAGCGAAAGCTAAATAAAGATTATTTCATTTCATTTCAATACGATTTAGATAAAATTTTATGAGAAAATTTCTTAAAAAAAAAAAAAAAAATTAAAAATTTATGTCCCCGAAACACATCGTTAATATATATATATATTTTTAATTTATTTAAAATGCGTCAACGATATAATATGATTATAATCATAAATATATAAATATATTTAAGTATGCTATAATTCTATTCTTAATTATTATAAAATTTATATTGTAATAATATGTAATATTATTAATAACTTATTTATGTTTTTGTATTAAAGTAGAGTGAGCGATTGCATTTTTTTTAATATTTTATTTTCTAAAAATAGTTTAAGCTGCCCTCTATTGAGAAATGAAAACCAAAAAATTCCATCTCAAATAGTTTCACCACAAAAAATTCCCAAAGTTGGTGTTTCGGAGGCCTTTAACGTGCAGCCTTATGGAACATAAAACCGCGTTTTACTCCAACATTTTCTGAACTATGCTACCATTTAAAAAATACCTACGTAATCTATGATGAATTCTTTAATGGATTTTTAAATAAAAAATTTTTTTTACGGAGCCGTTTTTTCGGAAAAAAATCTTTAAATTTTTGCGGGTTAATTCCCATAAGGATTTTCATGATTTTTTTCCAAGAAAACAACCCCGTAAAAAAAATTTTTTATTTGAAAATTCATTAAATAATTCATCATAGATTACGTAAGTATTTTTTAAATGGTACCATAGTTCAGAAAAAGTTGGAGTAAAACCAACTTGGAGATGCCAAGCCTGGTGTTCTGAGGGCTGTGTATATTGCTATTATAAGGTCAATTATTACATATGGAACCCCGGCTTGGCATCCCACCTCACTTAACAATATTAGTATTCTTGAAAGGATTCAAAATTCGGCAGCTAGGTTAATCCTTAATGATAAATCGTTAAGTGCTGTGGAAAGATTAAGAAGGTGTCGTCTCCCTTCTATAAAAAACCTTTTGCACCAAAATGATGTAGTATTTTTGAAAAAATGTATTGACGGTGCTCTTTTTTTGAGTCCATATTCTGTTTTGTCTCTTGATTGTAGGGCTCAATCTCATGGCAGAGGTAACAGAACTGGTATTTTGTTCAAGCCTCCATTTTCACGTTCCTCTGCCCGTCAATCATCGTATTATTTTAGAGTGTGTGGCACTTGGAACTCTCTCCCTGCTGGTATAAGGTCGTTGCAGGGTCGGAGTTTCTATAAAAGTGTTCGTGAGCACTTCCTGTAAATTTTACTATGATTGATTATGCATGTAAATATGTTATTATATTTTATTGTAATTGTTTTTGTTTTCTGTTATTTATTTTTTTTTTTGACAAGTATGTTATTATGATTGTTGTTGGGTGCCCATGTTAAACCCCGGTTTTTCATAATCCTTATTGGATTCTCTTGGGTTTCCTACCTTTGTTCAACTTTTCTGTATCTTGTTCGAAGGAAAATATAATAAATAAAAAAAAACAAAAAAAAAACGCGGTTTTATGTTCCATAAGGCTGCACGTTAAAGGCCTCCGAAACATCAACTTTGGGAATTTTTTGTGGTGAAACTATTTAAGATGGAATTTTTTGGTTTTCATTTCTCAATAGAAGGCAGCTTAAACTATTTTTAAAAAATAAAATATTAAAAAAAAATGAACTTGCTCACTCTACTTTAAAAAAGCAACAACTTAAAATATAAAAAATGTTGAAAACATTCCCCGCATGATATATTCAGCATAAAAATAAAAATTAATATGTAAAATATTTTATTATTTTTTAATTAATTATATAGGTATATATTACATCTTACAATTGCTAGTTATACGTATTGTCTAATGTACAATACTGCATGCACATATCTTTAAATTTATATATCATCGAAGTTAAAAAAATCCGATTTATTAAATGTATTAATTTTACAATATACTTAATGTAATAAATTGATTTTCCTGTTTTGAAAATTTAAATATAAATATTTTTTCTTGCTTGCTCAGTACAGAGCGTACTTGAGTATCAAGTTCGCTATGCTCAGTACATCGTCTTAAAATGTGGTCTATTTTTTTATAAGAAAAAGTTATAGTGACAAAAATATTGTAACTATAATACAAATATAATTTACGATTTACAAATATAAGAAATTTGCTGCAACTTTTTATCGAAAAAAATTGTAGTCCACGTCCCTTTTTCAAAAAAAAAAAAAAAAAAAAAAAAAAAATCGCGCATCATGAATTAAACTAATAAAAATAACATGAAAGTGGTTATTAGATGAATTACTTGATTTAACTAAAATTATATATTTACTCAAAGCTTTATTTATTACTTTAGTGCACGTATCGAAAAGATATTAAAAAAAAAAAAAAAAAAAAATGGGGTGCAAAAAATATAAAGTTTTAAAAAAATTGCATCAGGCCATACCATTCTCTATCTCTATGATAGTATTTTTTCATAATTTTACCCTTAAAAAGGGGCGTGTCCTTAAAAAAAATCGCGGCGGGCTATAGGGAAGCAAATTAACCCCCCAGTGGGCTGTTCTCAATCTTTATCGATCCCCTCCCCCCTTTGGACAAATCCTGGCTATACGCCACTGATTAAAATAAAGTAATAAACACATTAAATAACAATATATAATGTAATTATATAATTTCATTTATACTTGCTGATGCACTGTTAAAACACGAGTTTTCATTTTATTACTCGAGAGTGCATGTCGAATCCTGAAGCCACTCAGAATAATATATATAATACATAATTAATATATATATATATATTATATATAATTATATAGAAGGACATTAAGAAATTTGAAATTGTTATAATTATACCATACGTAGCACTGACTCCCTGACTCGTCTTACACTGATCCAACAATATACACATGCCATGCGTAAAATGAAGTTATATATGACTTGACATGTAATTATCACTGTAATATAATGATATTTTTTCTTCCTCCAGAATCGGAATTATTAATAAGCCAAAAGTGTATTTAATTTTTAAAACTAATATACTTACATATAAAATATTGCATATTATAGTAGATTGCGCTGGTGTCATGACCCTGTAAGTACAGGCTTCCCTGAGGCGGAACAGAATGCACAGACATGCATAATTATAAACAAATGAGATTTATTTTTATACATTTTTTTTTTACTTTTAATAATAGACAATATAAATCGATTTTAAAAAAATTGTAAAAAAAATACTACAGAGTACACGTGCGATATAATAGATACATCAGAGACAAAAATCACATCACCATAAAACCCTTTTTTTCATATATTTCTTCCATATTATTGTATAATATATAATTTAATATATATATAGCCAACAATATTTATTTTGGACCACTGCACTTCCCCTCTCGGGGTGAGAATTCCAGTTCTCCCGAGTCGATGGACTCTCACGTAAACGGCAAACAACTCTATATAGGTCAGATCGTCGAATTTATGTTTTGCAATTAAATGTCATTATTATGGAAAAAAAAGTTCCAAAAATAAAATAAACTAAACTCATTAGAAAAAACATCAGAAACTTCAGAACTTCACACTTCTGCATGGATACAAAATTCAAAATTATTTTATTAATCCATTCTCTCCTACAATATGTATATTAATAGTATGTATTATAATTTTAGTTTATAATTATAATTTTTTATATACCAGTACGTTAATTGTTATAATTATAATATATATAATATATTAATTATTATAATACATATAGATCGAATATAAAATAAAAGTAATTAAATAATAATTTAATTTGTGTATTATTAAAATTGTAATATTGATTTAGTGAAATAAAGTGAGATTAAACATAATTTTGTATTTGTTTAAATATCAGGGTGATCATGGGTGATGATTATAGAAAGCTTTGTTATTGAATTATTATTAAGGTCAAAATAATTTATCTCGACAAACAGCATAATATACGTATAGTTCGTCAATAATTTTACATAGATGGTGCTGTGAGCGTGCTGTGACGTCACGGCTGGCATGCACAGCAGGCCTGTAGCTCGAGTCGCGGGAATGGGTTCGCGACGTCGCCAGAGTTCGCGATGACGGCCAACCAGCAGGCCGACAAGTTCATAGCAGCGCTGGACGTGGGCACCACCACGGTCCGGTGTCACGTGATCGACCAGAGGGCAGAAACCCGCAGCACCGCCAGCCGCCAGGTACACACCCCTTGATGACGTCATCATCAGCTGGTTTTGACAGATAAGAGGGAGGGGCGCAGAAAGTTTGAAAACTTTTGATCAAAATAAAAACAATGTTTCAGAATTTAGGAAAACAGGAGTAATTTTCATTCATTAAGTTTAAGGTAGAGATAATATGGATCAGCTGGCCCAATGCTAAAAAAATCCCATTCATAAAAATTATGAAAAAAATTTATAATGTTCTCCTTAACATACCTTATCAGTAGGTAAAATATCAGGTATACAAAAACGAGCTAGTTTTTTAGTTATTAATTTTTAAAGTTGACTAATTTAACATGGAAGTTCCATTTCTCTATGTTAAATTAGTCAACTTTGAAAATTAATAACTCGAAAACTAGCTCGTTTTTGTATACCTGATATTTTACCTACTGATAGGGGATGTAGAGGAGAACATTTTAAATTTTTTTCATAATTTTTATGAATGGGATTTTTTTAGCATTGGGCCAGCTGATCCATATTATCTCTACCTTAATTGACCCTTTTTAATTACTTTTATTGCTTCAAAGTTTACTCTCTATCGACCTATACTTTCCAAGTTGTGGGTTATTAATTGTTTTGATTTATTTTTCATTTTATTTCTAATGAGATGGCATTTTATATATAATGTGTGTTTTTATTTTCGTTATGTCATTCCGTCATGTAGTATTTAATAGCAGAGCAGCAGATGCAACTAAATTGTCACTTCATTTAATTAAATAAATCATCATACAACTAATCTACAGCGCGGAATGGTAGATAGGGATTAGGGATTTTATACTGCATGCAAAATATGTCTATGTGCTAAATTTCGTATCATTAAATATGAAAATTTTTACGACATTTATATATATATATATATTTCTTATATTTTTGTCATTGTATATAATTTTATTATAGAGTTATTTACCAGAATTTACTTTTATTAGTAATTTTTCTTCTTTTCCAGTTTTAAATGAAAGTGTGAGAAACATTATAAGACAAAAAAGTGTAGCAAATAACTATATAATATTATATCAAATTCATGCAACAATATATGCATGATAATTCTAATGTCATCATTTATTAAATTTATATATTTAAACTGCATTGTATTTTTTGTGCATTAACAAATGCTATAATTACACTGTGGAGTTGTACTGTACATCTAGCTACAACACGTACAGTTTAAAAAAACACACACACACACATATGAAACAAAATGGAATTATTGTGACCTACTTATCTCGCAAATTTCACTTTTTGTCGGCGTGCCGGACAAAACAGAGAAAATTAAGCTTGCCTATATCATTCTGGTGCTGGGAGAGTGAGAAAAAATTGCTGCTTGTTTTCATAGATTTTTAATCAAACAATGAATTATCAGCAAACCGTCTCCCCAAAGGAAAGGAATCAACACAGGAGTGATATTGCTACCCCCACAACGGTCGTTTTTCACCCTCCAAATAATACATATTGTATACCAAGAGCAAGATATTCATCATGACCAAGAGTAAATAATTTAAAATATTATTGAAAAAAAAAAATCAGAGCGGATGATCCCTTATTATAACAGCTGAATTCATTACACCATTATTAATTTTAATATTTTATTTATGAAATATTTAAAATACATTAATTATATGACTTAAATTTTTACTGTTAATAGTTAATATGATTCATAAATACACTGTATGTAATATACTTTAAACTATTGTACATGTATTTTTAAATTTTCAAGATCAGTTCTATCTTCATAAATAATTTTAATGAGAATAGTTAAATAAAATAAGAACAATAAGCCTTTTTTATATATATATATATATATATATATATATATATATATATATATATATATATAATTATATATATATATGGAGTATTAAATTTATTGGTCATTAAGTTTTTTTTTATTGTTATTATAACATAATAATAACAGGAACCATTGCATATATAATTATACATCAATGAATGCCTGGACAAGAAATATATAATTAATGGACTCAGTAGCAATGCAATTAAAGTTTATTTTATATACACTATATTATACTGTACAATGAGACACGATATCACAAACATGACTAAAATGTATTGATTCCCCCTCCCCCCTCCAAAAAAAAAATATCCATAACGTGAAGTGTTGAATATAAACGGAATGCCAAAAGAGAGAGAGAGAGAGAGAGAGAGAGAGAGAGAGAGAGAGAGAGAGAGAGAGAGAGAGAGAGAGAGAGAGAGAGAGAGAGAGAGAGGGAGGGAGAGAGAGAGAGATGAGAGAGAGAGAGAGAGAGAGAGAGAGAGAGAGAGAGAGAGAGAGAGAGAGAGAGAGAGAGAGAGAGAGAGAGAGATTTGATTCATGTATATTAAATTTTATAACAATTAATAAAATAATAATCAATAATCACGAAATTGTCCTTCTGAAATCAATGGATGCCTCGACATGAAATATATCAAAACACGTTGTGGTGGAACAAATACAATTTTCTATACATGATATTAATCATTATTAATAATTATATTAATTATTAATTAAATACAAGACTTGCAGACAAACTTGTAATTTATTCTTTTTGAATACTATAAGCTATGAGAAGTGAACAAATTGAAAGTGCAAAATCAATCAGGTTGATACTTTTACCACAGCAATCTCATAACAATTTATAACAATTTTCACCCCAATGACCAGCATGCATGTTTTAGTTTGGCAGGTTGTTGAACTCTTTCCTCGCTCATTGTCAAACCTCGCGTAAAACAATGCTGCAATGTTGGCGAACAAAAAGTATATCCGTGTGAGTTCATGCTGCAGTTATATAATAAAATAATATATTAAAATGATATATGACAAATTTTATATTTATATAAATAAAAATTAACATGTCAATATTGTATTTCAAAAATTATTGCCGTAATGAAGTTCAATTCCCAATTTAACCAATTTTATTTAGTTTTTAACTATGGTTTTGATTTGAAAAAGATATACATTTACATTATAACACTAAAATCTATAATTGATTCACGTAATTATTTAATCTCAAATATTCAAACTGCATGGAACCAACCAGCTAATAAAAATTATTTTAATTAAATTGTCAAATGATTGTAACATGTGTATCATAAAATATGCATGTATAGTAATTAATGGTGATGCAATTGTGACCTTAAATTAAATTAAATGTTAATACTTCGATATCTCTACTATCAGTCGTTATCTTGTTTACTTTTTGGCAACATCGCACATGTTTTATGATAAGAGAAACTTGCCAGTTGTAATCTGCTGGGAGGTCAAAGTGTTCGAGCCAGCCCTTTAAATTAGGTTATTTAAAGAATTAAAGCACAGACTCTTCTTTAGGGATTTCATCTTAATATATGATAGTCTTTGCTGGCCCTTTAAAAAAAATAATCAGATTCGAGCTATTTTTTTATTTAAAAGTTAAAAGGGACCGTTATCGCAATTATCTAGAAATTGCACGTGTTTTTGCATGTGGCGGTCTACTATAATAAATTAATAATGGACAACATACATGAAATTTTGCTATTGCAGAAATGAATAGAGGGTACCAAATTATGCTACTCTGAATTTTTTCAGATTGTTTTGAAACCCAGAACTATATATTACTATATTTTTAAATAAATTGAATGTGCGGCCATGCCCTCTGGGGGCGTCAATAAGCGTCTCGGTCCTATCCTTTATATTAAGGATTCAGGGTTGCCAACTTAATTCACAGAACTTTCAATATAATTATTTAAAAATAGTTCCGGGTCTCAAAAAATTTGAAAAAATTCAGAGTAGCATAATTTGGTGCCCTCTATTCATTTCTGTAATAAAAAATTTTCATGCAGGTTGTCCATTAATTCCATTATAGAATGTTTATTATTATAATAATAAATCACTATAATACGTTTACGTACATGACGGTGTTCAATAACGATCCGTTGACGACGGATAATTTTATTTTTATGAGGTGTCGTCAACGGATACACGTATATATTAAACATGACCGTCATGTGAACGAAGTGCATGACGAAATATAATATAAATGATATAATAAATACATTAAATAAATAATAAAGTGCATGATTAATTATTTTAATATATACGATATATTTATATTGTTATGAATAATTATTCTAAAACATCACATTAGAATACATATAACATTTTTTTTTTGCCTTGCTCTGAGAGTTTATGTTTATAGTTTACATAAATGTAAGAAAATTTATAAAAATACTTTGAAGCATGGGGAAAATGAATGATATATTCCTAAGTTTGCAAGCAGTATTACTTAATTTTCTCAATATTATATTATAATTATCATCAATATAACTGTGGTAAATTTTTGTTCACAATAGTTATTTATATTCCTGGTGTAAGAGTTGTTGATCATATTGTTAATGTTAAATGTATATATATATATTATATAGGTGAAAATGATTTGCATTCTCCATAAACTGGACCATGAAATTAGACTGACATGCGAGGGGTTTTCAATCAAGAGAACTTGCCAAAGATGTGACGTCACACGTGTTCCATAAGTACGTGCACGACGTCATAACCACCAAGTGTCACGTTGCAGGTGCAGTTGATATATCCTGAGTCCGGCCGCGTGGAGATCGAGCCCGATCAGCTATGGCAAGCCGTGGTGGACGTGGTACGAGACGCCATCGAGGGTGAGTGAAATGGAGTCCGAACGAACTCTCGTTCCACGTACTGACGTACATATTGCATGATGCATGCGTTCAATTTTCCGTCAAGCTATAATTAAGCCTAAAATACGAACTTTTTATTTTCGGCTTACCATGCACTTGTACAGTCAAGTCTTTACAAAAAAGCCCGCAGAGTTTGTGCGCAAACTATCATAGTTGATTTCATAAACAAGAACAAGATCGTGTTATACATTGCATTGCATGCGATTAAGTTTTAACGTTTATATTAATTTATTCTAAAACTAAAATATACTGGAACGAACTCGTAAAACAATCGAGCTTTCACAAGTTACAAGTTGTAAAATGTCAAAACTCACGCTCCGAGGTAAAATTTTAGATTTGACAATCCAAGTAATACATTTTTCCGGCATGCGCCGATTTTTTTTTATCCAGAGAGGGCATATCTTTGCGACTTTGCTTTAATTGAGCGCAAGCCGAGTTTTAGTCAATATACTGTATATTATATTGGGTGGCTGAACACTTCATGTGAATGGGATATATGTCCTTTTTTAGCCACCAATTGGGCAGGAATTGTATGCACTTGGTATAAAAATATGTATTTTATGTTGCTGCATGCTCAATAAAAATTTATATATATTATAAAAATATTATGCGAATTAATACAGCTATAGCGCTGGAACTTAAATTTTTTTTCTTGAAGAGATAATATAAATTAATATTATTTATTATATATTGAATATATTCTGCATAATTACATATATAATATATTATATAATATATATGATATACTGATAGATTATCACTATAGATGTTTTATCAGCAAAATGCACGGATTCAACTTTTTAAGTTACGCAATCATTAAAAACAACGTTCATTGGGTTGGAGAGGGGGGTGAAGGATTTTTATACGAAGTAGAAGAGAGAGAGAGAGAAATTATGCACTAACAACCTGCATTCATTTTTTCCACATACTGGCATGCGTTCACTTTTCCGTCGAGTTATAATTAAGCCTAAAATACGAACTTTTCATTTTCGGCTTACCACTTATACAGTATAGTCTTTACAAAAAAGAGCACGCAGAGTTTGTGTGCAAACTATAATATTTTATTTCATAAACAAGAACAAGATCATGTTATATATTGCATGCATATATGATTAATTTATTACGTTTATATTAATTTATTCTAAAACTATAATATACTGGATTGTGTACCACCTAGCTTCTTTGCAGCGAACACAATTGGGGACATTCACAGTATAGAGAAGATAGTAGAGAAAGTCGTATGTTAGAATCGAAGTCGAAAACTGCTCGCGTCAACGGCATGTTTGTCCGCCGCAAAAGGGGCACGACCAAATGGGGCATCCTGCAATGTTATGGTATAGGAGAATCAACTATAATCTGCTCTAACTCGGAAATTATTAAAGCTAGCACAGGGAAACTTTCACTAAAATATTAGAAAAAAAATCTAGTATTTTTTAAAAAAAAAAAGTAAGCTCTTAACCCAATATTCAAAAAGTGTCAAAAATTGACTTCAGCTCCCCCGTAGCGCAGGTATGGGAGTTTGGCTACTATCTTTCCTGTACTGTGGGGACATTCACAAAGCACTTTAACCCCCACTTTAGCCCCGATTTTTAACCCTGGTGCTAAACATGGTACTAAACCAGGGGCTAACCATGTTAAGCTCATAGCTTAGCACCATGTTTAGCACCAGGGTTAAAAATCGGGGCTAAATTGGGGGTTAAAGTGCTTTGTGAATGTCCCCCAATATGCTTTGTAAATAACGCTTATTGGAGAGTTAAATGACACCCCACGTGTCATATTTGACGTGCAGGTGCCGGTCTGAACGCGGGCCAGGTGACGTGTCTGGGAATCTCGACGCAGCGCGCTACGTTCATCACGTGGCACCGAGACACGGGCGTGCCGTTCCACAACTTC
Source organism: Siphlonurus alternatus (assembly GCA_949825025.1). NCBI lineage: Eukaryota > Metazoa > Arthropoda > Insecta > Ephemeroptera > Siphlonuridae > Siphlonurus > Siphlonurus alternatus. The sequence continues at coordinate 12,517,214 of OX463780.1, forward strand.
GTCACGTGGCAGGACGTGCGAGCCGATCAGATGGTGCGTTCCTGGAACGCCTCCGTCACGATGAGGGTGAGTGGCGTTCTAATTAAATAAATGTTCCTAAAATTATAACTTCATACTTCATGTACGTACATAAAATATATTCAGGTTAATTATAGGACAAGCCTAGTCTAGCCTAGAAGTCAATTTAAAAGCTATAAAGCAATCAATCATTAATTATTTAACGCTCATAATATTATTATTATTTTTTTTATTCGAACTTTTTCGATTGTACAAGACAACATATGTTCATGTCAAATAAACTTAATATTAACAATTATACATAAAATCAAAACACAACATTCAAAGGAAAAAAATAAGTATAAAAAAATGAACCACAATATTAACAAAAACTATGAAAACCAGTCTTCAAATTATAAGGATACAATTAATACTCTCAGGCAATTTATTGCTCTCAAAAGCTTTAACTGAATAGAACTATTTACTTATAAGGACATTTTTTAGCTTCTTACGGAACAATTTACAATCATTTATATCTTTTAGGCATTTTGGCAGAAATTCATATATTTTGGCCGTTTGATACATTGCACAGTAAGATTTGTATAAATTTGAATAAATATATTAGGTAACACCATAGAAACATATGCACTATTATAGAATCATTTAGTAATTGTTTTTTGCTCTGTAAACTATAAATATTAGAGCTACATAGAAAGAATTTAAAGAATAATTATTAATTTATAAGATATATATTCCAAAGCATTATATATATATTAATTTATATTATAATTATTATTGTTCGATATGTTTGTTGTAAGCGATCGATACACCCCCTTAACTCTTTAAGATCTGAAAATCAACCAGTATATTGAGTAATTTAAAAGTTACAATCATACAACAATTATATTGTAAGTAATTAATAATTGAGGAGTTTGGCAAACTAGATTATACATCTCCACTTTTCACTAAAGTTTAGTTTAGTTTCTTTCTTTTTTAAATAAATAACAAAATTTTTCTTGAATTAAACGTTTAGGATGTTTTGATCTGAATGATCTCAATATAATAATTTTCATGCTTTTGTCAGGCGATGCGGGCGGGGGCCAAGCTTCTGTACGCCGTGTCTCGCAGCAAACGTTTCCTGGCGGGCAGCGTCCTCAAGCTGATGAACCAGCAGGTCAGTGACCTTGACCCCGGTGACCTTGCATGACCCCAGATCAGGCTATAGGTCAGCTCTGATGTACTGTACCGATCCGGTACACCGAATTGAAAAAAAAAAAAAAATGCAATTCTTGTACATTATTATATGAAAATAAATAAATATGTTAATAACTGTAATACTACAAAATAATTATTATATTTTATTATATTATATTATGTTATATACCAAAATATATTTTGTAAATTCGTAAATTGAGAGACAGTTTACATGCAGTTATCCACAGTATGCTTCTAAGTTATTGTTGCCAACATTTCTATTTTCTGCAAGTGAATGAGCCTCACTATCAATTGAAGGTGTAACCTTGCTCAGGTGACGCTGCGACTGCTGTGGGCCCTGGAGAACGTGGCTGGTCTTCGCGAGGCTGTGCAGCGCGGTGACGCCATGTTCGGTACTCTGGACACGTACCTGCTGTACCGGCTGTCGGGAGGAAAGACGCACGTGACTGACGCGTCCTCGGCCTCTGCGACCGGCATGTTCGACCCGTTCACCATGAGCTGGGCCAACTGGGCGGTGACCATCTTCGGTCTGCCCAGCAGCATCCTGCCCCCCGTGGGGGACTCTGCCGCGCCTTGCATCGCCCTCGCTACGGCCGACCTTTGGGGCGCACCGATCCCCGTCTGCAGCTCGGTCAGTTCATCAACCTGAGAGTCCCGGAGGTTGCTTGTCTAACACTGTCGTGCTGCAGGTGGCCGACCAGAGCGCCTCGTTGTATGGCTCGTGCTGCTTTGACGAGGGCGATGTCAAGGTCACCATGGGCACCGGCTCCTTCCTCAATGTCAACACGGGACGTAAGCCGCACGCCTCCGTCGCAGGTAAAGTTTTGACACGCAAATTTAATGGAGATAAAACATAAAACTTATATAAATATATCGTATCAGAGAGAATATAGAATACAAAATTATGTCTTTACAACAGAGGAATGAAATTAACTCGTAAAAGTGTTAATTAGTACAATAATAATATAAAATTATATATTGTATACATTTGTTCAATTTCTTGGATTTAATGCCATGTAAACAATATGTAATGTATTGCCTCGTGTGCTCAATTTTTTTTTATTGCAGAAATGGATAGAGCGTGCAAAACTATGCTACCCTGATTTTTTTTTTCAGATTTTTTAAGAGCCCAGGAAATATTTTTAAAAAATATTGAAAGTCCTTTTTTTGACGTCACGAGGCGGCAAGTCCTATCTTTTTCTTAAGGAGCGGCACCTCGTGATGTCACAAAAAGAACCTTCAATAATTTTTTTAAAAATAGTTCCCGGGCTCTAAAAAATCTGAAAAAAATCAGGGTATAACATAACTTTGCACGCTCTATCCATTTTTGCAATAAAAAAAATGAGGTCGATACTCCATTGAAACTCTAATTGTCAAACTAGCCTAAAGGAGACATTCACAGGTATAGAAGAGGTTGTTTCCATATGAAAAGAAGCTAAGAAACTGACCTTTAATGAAAAATGAATGTACAATAGCCTGCACTCAGCCTGCAGTTTGATTTTGAACTACGACTAGATTATAATATATGGCAGCATCCAATGCTTAATATTTGGTTGACGATTAATTTAAAGAGATAGAATGTTCTCATCTTCAAGCATCTAGTCAGTTACATAATTATATATGTTGGTGACTGCTCCAGTAAAATTACGTTTTTCTTCTTGTTGGTCCTCAGGTCTGTATCCGCTGGTGGGCTGGCGTATCGGCGAGGACCTCACGTACGTGGCGGAGGGCTCGGCCAACGACACGGGCACGCTCGTCAACTGGGCCGTCAAGTGCGGTGAGTTGCGGTGACGTCACGAGCTGCGTGACTGTGATGTCACAGCCATAATCCCTGTATGTGACTTCAGAAGTCTGTTTCAAAGGTGTATCTTTATGTAGTTACTGCATTCGAATTTTTTAATGCCATGCATTGGATGTAATAATTTTAAATTATATGTGATCGATCTGGGAAAAATATTTACATTTGCACAACCTGTGTAGGTTTACTTGGAGTAAACTTCATTCTTTTGAGGATGCAGTCTACTTTAGGTTTACAGACAGCTGATAAAAATTGCGATAAATCATGCTGATGAAATAATGACGACACGTGATCTCTGGTATATGTTCTGAGCTGTGACGTCACATGGTTCTCTTGCAGGTCTGCTCAGAGAGCCTCAAGAGTCGTCCGAAATCGCAGCCTCGGTGTCGGACTCCGATGGAATCTTCTTTATACCAGCTTTCAGTGGACTTCAGGTGATTGCAAATCAAAGCCTATATAGAATATATATATATATATATAAATATATAGGCTTCGTGCTTCGTATACCTTTAAGCCTATCTCTCTGTACTTTAAATATATATTTTTAAAATAGTTCTAAAAAGACTAAAAAAAATATTGAAAAAAAATCAAGATTATAGCATAATTTTTGGTACCAAAAAATGCAATAACAAATTTCATGTAGGTTGTTATGATGTATTAAAGTCGTCTCCAGTTACTTTTGGTTTGACGTCACGAACCTTTTCCTTTGTCCTGCAATACTACTGGGAGGGTCACGTGACGTGAAACCAAAGACAAGTGGAGACGACTTTATTAATAATTGCACTTCCCGGTATAGGCTCCGATCAACGACGCTCGCGCCGCGGCCGGTTTTTTGGGTGTGAAACCTTCCACCCGTGCAGCCCATATGGTGCGCGCGCTGCTGGAAAGCATCGTGTTCCGGGTGACCCAGCTGCTGCAGGTGATGAGGCGCGAGGCGGACTTTCCGTGCACCAACATCAGGTGAGTGTCAAGGTCACGCAAGGTCAATAAATTATTCGGCAGGGGGCAGGGACTTAAATTGTACTTTGGGTCCATAATGGGAGGGGCTGCTCTTTCGTGGAATATCCCTTAATTCCTTGATAACATGATAATAACTTGTATTTATTTAAGTATTAATTACTATTCATGTAAGAGATTTGCAGCTATGTTAATTGCAAGTATAAAAATGCACAATATTATATATATTGCGTGTCTCTCTAGATTCTACTCTAGAAACTCCTAGCGCAATTTTCCCTTTGGCGCAAAATTACGTCATTGACGCAACTTTTTTGAACGTCTTAACTTTCAACAGCCGGAATTAATTAAGTCATCACAGGGAAGGAGGAGGAAGATGGTGTTTCTTTTGGAGCAGCTAGACACATGTTTTACTGCATAAACAAAATTTAAGCAGGAAAGGTCAGGTCAGTCAGGTGAGTTACTGACACGTTCATTGTTAATGTACGCAGGGTGGACGGGGGGGTGTCCCGGAACGACTTCGTGTCCCAGCTTCTGTCCGACCTGAGCGGCCTCACGGTGGAACGTCCTGAGTCCAGTGAGATGTCCGTGCTGGGGGCTGCCTTCATGGCGGGTGTTGCGGCCGGTCAGTCACGTCGAGCAAAATAATTAACAATTAATATAATTTATAAAGCTGTTATTACCAATTTGAATAGAGTAAATAGGCGTATGTCTTGTTGAGCTTAAAGGAGGGGAACCGCTTCAGCTTTTATATTTTTAATGTTTTATAAATAATGTCAAACTTAGTTGTGCACCAAAAAAATAGCCACCACCCTCCTCCTTCCACCATTTCAGCAGTTGATTTTCAAAAAGTGCGCCAAAGAAAATTGGGGCTTATGACGTAAAGCGCCATGATAGGTCAAGCGCAACCAATCGTTAATCTTGACGTCATAAGCCCCAAGATTCTTCAGCGCGCTTTTTGAATGTCAACTGCTGAACTGGTAGAAGGAGGAGGGTGGTGACTATTTTTTTGGTGCACAAGTAAGTTTGACATTATTTATAATAGGTTAAAAATATAAAAGCTGAAGCGGTTCCCCTTCTTTAATATACCCTGATTATTGCAGATTTTTCCAAAGCCCAAAGCATATTATAGTAACTTTTTATTATACAATTACTGTATAGTGATGTATATAATACACATCAGTCATAATACAAAATGATTAAATAACATTTAGTCATATTGACTTTATGGCAATATGACTTTTATGTTATGTGACTTTACTAGAACTATAATCCGACAAAAAATTTCAATTATGTCCATTTCATTTATATAATAGCGTACCTGAAAATACAATAAAACTATTATCATCTATTAAAATTTTTACAGATGATGTTAAAAAGTGTTTTAATTTGCACCAATTTTCTATAAATAATATGTAGTATATATAAGCTCAAAATAAGAAAAATGAAGCTTGCTTAAAGTCATGTACTTCTCAATGCAATTTGCAATTCGCTGCTTTTATTATATGTATATAATTTAAAATTTAAGATTTTGAAATTAAGAAAACTTCTTATTCAGATGCACATTTCGATATTATAAAGGGCCAAAAACTGCATAGTCTGGTGACATATTTATTTTTAAAATCGTACACTTATGTCTGGTAATGAAATATGTGTATGTGAAAATCGTAAAGTTCCCATAAGGTCCAATGTATTAGAAAAAATATACACATAATCAACAACCAACAATACACTGGGTGTGTGAGTTTGTTTAATTATTGCGTTAATTAACATAGTTTTGCGTTTTGCAATTAAGTGGTCTATTGATGTCTTCTTTCTTTGATTTTTTTTTCTTGTAAGTGCATTTTTTTTTTCTTCATGTAATTCATAGCCTTCCATTAATGTACACTGTCGCCTTGGAAAATTTTCCACTTGTAGCCTTGTTAATCGTCACCATACCCTGCGTTATATTCTTACGGAACATGGTGATTAACAAGGTCGCAAATGGAAATTTTCCGAGGCGAGTACTGTTCGTGTGGGACTATTATATAATTATTTCCTAAATAATTTTAATGTTTTATATTGCATATTAATTAAATAATGTCTGTTTTTTAATTCCTATATCATATATATATATATTATTTGTTATTGTGCAGCAGCAATTAAAGTTTCATTTTTTTCCTCTGCTCGTCATAGCACAAAACTCATAGAGGCCAAAATTTATACGATTATATATACAGTTAATATATAATTGTGTGACTTTCTTAAACTGTATAATAGTGATGAAATAAAAGAAAATACATACACTGTATATATAATTGACAGCGCTAGTGTATAATATTAAATATTATATTATAGTTCAGAGTTCAGAGAGGTGTTCTATACAATCACATGGCAATATTTTAATTAAATGGGAGTTCCCATTTGAAGGTGAAGTAAATATAAGGAAACTTCTCTCTTAAAAACAAAAATGTAATGAAATTAATTATATTTTCTCAAATGAATTATAGTTACGTATACTTGTAGGATACAAGTCTCGATGATGGTGCTTTTTTTTTCAGGTGTGTGGACCGGCAAGGAGGAGCTACGGAAGTTACGTCGCGTGGAGCGCGTGTTCCAGCCTCGCGGCGAGGTGAAGAGCTCGTACTCGGGCGTGCAGACGCGCTGGGAACTGGCCGTGGGCCGCTTCCTCGGCTGGTACGATGACGTCACGCTGCCACCCCTGCCCGCGTGACACGTACTGCAGATAGTACCGTGCACTTGCTCATCTGCTCAGCATTAAATTTTGTTCAATCTTTTATGTCCGAAAGTCCAGGCGCGGATTCAATTAAGATGGGGGCGATCGCCCCTCCCAAAACAAAAGGTCCCAAAATACATTGAAGGTGTTACCACCCCCCACCCGTCGCTCCACCCTCCCACCCCAAACCCACCTTGATTTAACATTGCGGGATAGGGCACCGCCCCCCCCCCCCCCCCTCCCAGAGCCGCGCGCTGGATCCGCCCCTGCAAAAGAAGTCCGATCTTCAGCAGTGTAATTAATATAATAGGAAAACACACGTGGAACTAACCTAGATATTTTAAACCTTAATTTTGTCGAATCGTGGCTTAATGTAAATAAGCAAAAAGATTCGGTCTAAAATTTCTACTTCTTTATTCTTTTTTTATACTTTATGACTTTTATATGATAAATAATATCCTCCACATTTCTAAGAAGGTGTTGTAAAAAACAAAAATCAGTGATGAACTGATGTACATTTACATTTTACTAGGCAATCTGAAAGTTATTTTATCAAATATGTATAAAAAAAAAATAGCTGTGGAACCATGCAAGTTGTATAACTCCCTACCCGAAAGCGTCAACAACATACAAAACAAAAAATTATTTAAGATGAAATGCATTGGAATTTGCTAAATCTGAATTTCCTTTTATATAAAATACAGTAAAAAAAAGGATTAATAATTATTAATAATTAATGTAATATATTAATTATATTATATAAGCAAATCATTCAGAATTAGAAATCTTTAAAACCAAAGATTTATTTTTAAATAATATATATATAATTAAAAGTATGACATTTTTATACTATATTTTGTATTTATGCTATATTGAAAAAAAAAAGAAAGTTTTTTAAAATGTGTGAATTAATTATAATATGTTGTTTTATTATTTTATGTATAACACACAGTGTTTTGATGTAAATAATGTAATATATTAATATACTGTACGTGTATTCTATTAGCGAGAGCTAAAAATAAAACTGCATGTATTTCAAAATTTTAAACATTAAAAACTTTGACATTCCAAGAATGCGTTTGTTTAATTCTTACTGTCATAATTATAAAATATATATATATGAGAACAAAACCTCTGTGATATTTTTAATTTTTTAAACATAAATAAAAACTACATGGGATATTTGCCATGGGAATTAATACAAAATATTTATACTTTTAATGCATCAAATTATATTATTATAGCTTCAAAATGAATTATTTTAAAACGCGCTGTATAATATATGTATATATATATTAGTAAATAAATTTTTCGTGCAAAGGATATTCATATTGAACTTTATTTCCACCTTTGCCGGTGTTCGATGTAATCCTTCTGTGTGTAGTATGTTGCGATGGTCACTTGGTGTTCGTGCACGTCACTAACACTTGCATGTACTACACATATCACTACGTTTCGAGTTTCGAGAGTCAACCGCTCTCTTCCTCAGGTGATCTGAGACTGAGACTCGGCAAAGGTAAAAGTCCGAAAAGTGAAATAAAATTCAATATATATAATTATCTTATGGTTATTTTCTCCCCCCAAAAATGCAATTAACCAAATTGATGGCTATTTCAATCTCTTAATTAATCTTCCCTTTCAGACTCCAGTATGCAGCACGACCTGAAATTATTGTTTCATTCATTCAGTCCTTTTTCGTTTTGGTGAATCAATTTATGTGCGTGTTAAATTGACTCACCTTTTGTTATAGTACAGGACTGCTTATACACTTAAAAAGTCGTAACTCCGAGTGCGCTCTATCGAGAGAAGAAATTCTAAAGCCGATCTGAAACCAATTAAGTGAATTAAGTAATACACTGCACAAAAAATCAACAACAGTTTTTATAAACAACTGTGTTTGTTACTGCAATTTAGCAAATAACAATTAATGCTCTCTTCGAAAAAACTCGCTATAGCATGAAATTTTACACGTTTTTCAGAAAATGCTTCCCAAAATACTTAAAGAACATAAAATTACGAGGAAGTACGTGCTTTTATATTTATAATGTTGTACTTAAATCTGAAGTTATGGCAGGCGGAGTGAGCAAATAAGAGGCGCGCGCTGACGGACGGCAAGCCTCATTTATATAATCAAGAAAAACCTTCAATGTCGTCTAAAAAAAAAAAACTAAACAAAAATCCTAAATTTTGTTCTCAATATCCTATAACATATCCAAATTATTCAAAAGGTTCAAATGAGACAACATCACCATAAGAACAATAATTGGTGCAAATATTTAATGAATTAAAATTGTTATAGTATTATTGTAATTATAATTATTTCCACAGAATTTTAGAAAAAAAAAACGCATCTTGATTCATTTTAATTACGTATTCTGTATATAACTTGCAACAGTTATACAGCCTCGTGAGTAAAAAGAAGTTTGATTTATTTGAAGACTACATGAAGCTTACGTGTTAAAATGGTGTAGTATGGGTTGCATACATCAAGGAGCAGGGGCGGATCCAGTCTGCGGCTCTGGGGGTGCCCTATCCCGCAATGTTAAAATTTGGGGTGGGAGGGGGGCGACGGGATCGGGGGTGGTAACACCTTCAATGCATTTTGGGACCTTTTGGGGGGGGGGGCGATCGCCCCCATCGCCCCCCCCCCCCCCTTGGATCCGCGTCTGTCAAGGAGTCTTCAAAACTATTGCTCACGAGGTTGTATAATTGTTGCAAGTTTATTTAAAAAGACGTTGCAATGATAATATGCCTTTAATAATTTATTAAGGACCACGTATTTAAAATAAATCAATATGCTTCTTTTCAATTCTGTGGGAATAAATTAAAATTTAAAAAAATACTTATAAATTTAAATTCATTAAATTTAATACATGCGTCAATTAACTATTGTTCTCATGGAGATGTGTTCTAGCTTCCCCAGTAGCACAGCAACGTGGCTGCCACGTGGTAGCCACGTTGCACAATGGTTGCCAGGCAACGTGGCTGCCACGTGGCGGATGTCCCATTCGGAGAACCTGAGGCAACGTGGAGGCGGGCAACGGTTTGGCAACCAATTTGTTTTATAGTCAAAAAATAACTAGAAGCGGTCACCCATCTAACTACTTACCTTAACCTGCGTTGCTGAACTTCGGTAATCACTGTTGATCATATACTTACCATTACACCGCTTCGTCTTTCTTAATAAATTGAAGATTATTGAGGTATATAAAATCAATAAAAGTTATGGGAAAATGACCAGGGTGCATTTCAATGTAATGTCATACAAATTTCGACCCTAGGGTAAAATTTGATGGCGGTTCTATTGGTGACCCTTAAATTTGCGACCCTTTGACTCTTAAGGGTCAAAAGACCCCTAAAACTTTTTTTTTCGGAAAAAATGCAAAATTGAAATTAGTAATGTCCTTAATTATTTATATAGAGCTTTAATCACACATTTTAAGGGTCGACCCTTGGGGTCTAGCAAGGGTCATTTTTAAAAGAATACAAATAAAATACATTTTATTAAATGTGACAAAAACCATGATGACTACAGGTTCAGCATTAAGTATTTTTGAGGAAGTAATCATAATGACCCCTTAAGGGTCGACCCCTAAAATATGATAGTAAAATTTAATTATTTTTTAACTTTTTTTTTTCATTTCGAAAAATTAGTATGCTTTGCTGACATTCTTTTTAATTTCTTTTAATATGAACCTTTCAGGGGTCGACCCTTGATATTTTTCAATTTAACACAAATTTTTAAATAAATTCTGGCAAAAACTACGAGGACTACAGTTTTATGGAGCACTGTGTGTATATTTGATGATGTAACCATTATAATGACCCTTTAGGGGTCGACCCCTAATTTCTGAGAGTTAATAGAAATTTCGATTTTTTAATATTTTTTCCATATTATTAATTTTAACATGCGTTTCTGACTTAAATTTTATTGTGACCCTTTCAGGGGTCGACCCTTTTTTTTTCGAAAGAAATGTTTTAATATGTGCTTTCAATTAAATCTTCTCATTAATTACCTCAAATATTAGGTTAAAATCAATAAAATATTAATTTCATAAATTCAAATGCAATATATGTAGCATGATGGGTACTTAATTCTCCATATTATGCCACAATGGTGGCTAAGGAGACGTTTTTGGGCGATTCGTTGCCAATTTGTTGCAGCGTGCAACAATAATGCAACGGTTTCATGAAATGGTTGCAACAACGTTGCGTATGTAACCACCACGCAACGTTAAGTCATAAAAAAATCCTTGTTCTTAATAAATTGTAAAAAATTGTAGTGAAAAATACCATTTAGGTATTCAAATTACATTTTAAGAGCAATTTTGGAAAAAAATATTGGTTGCCAAATCGTTGCCAATTGGTGGAGCGTCTCTAAAGCAACGGTTGACAACTAATTTGCAACCATGTCTCCACCAATGTGCTACTGTGGTTGTGCCTTTTGAATAATTTGGATTTTCAGAACAAAATTTAGAAAAAAATTTCATTTTTTTAGACGACATTGAAGGTTTAATTTTCTTGCTTAATTAAATTAGGCTTGCCGTCGTCAGCGCGCACTTCTTATATTTGCTCACTCTGCCTGCCATAACATTTCTCGTAATTTTATGTTCTTAAAGTTTTTTGGGAAGCATTTTCTGAAAAACGTGTAATTTTTCATGTTATAGCGAACATAATATGTAAACTCTAGTATCCTGAAAACCTTGCTTATGGAAATAAAAAAAAAAAAAAAAGAACAGGGGACCTTGGGGGGCCACTAGGTGTGGGACCATCACGCTCAAGTTAGAATTTTGGAAGGTTAATTTGACATAAGCTAGGCTTAGTAATTATAATTAATTAACAGTAAGTAGAATTAACGAAACAAAAGAAAAAAAAAAACTACACTGAATTTTTAATTTATATATATTTATTATAATATATGTGGTGTTCCGTCAAATCGGACTAACTCGTTTTATCGCGATTTGCAAAAGTGAACAACTCGTTTTATCGCGCGCGCTCAAAAAGGACTAACTCATTTTATCTCAGCCGCTCAAAAACGATCAACTCGTTTTATCGCGTGCGCTCAAAAAGGACTAACTCATTTTATCTCGGCTGCGCAAAAACGATTAACTCGTTTTATCGCGGCTGTGCAAAAACGATTATCTTTTTTTATCGCTGATGTTGATTTAAAAACTTGAAGGAAATGAATAGTAATTTTTTTTTTGGTGGCCTTAATATTTTTTCATCTAATGTTTAGTAGATATTTAGTTATTTACTTTACAATATTAATTTTTTATATTAAATTTTTTATTTTTTTTTTATGAATTATAAAACTTTGTTATTTAATTTACTCATTTGTAACTAAATTAAAATTATTTGAATTGATTATAACATAATAATATTAACAGTATTAACATGTTAAAAAAAATTAAAGAAAAAGTTGTGAGAAAATATAATATACAAAGTTTTATTGTAAATTTTCCCTTTTTTTTATTATTTGTATAATAATTACATCTTACAAGTGCATGAAATTAACAATTTACACATATATTTTTCATTGACACGCACTTACTATTATTACCTACATTTCTTTCTTCAACATAATAAAGTTTAACTTAATTTATGCATCAATTTACAATATTCTTCAAATTTACTGTGTAGCATTGAGAAGTAAAATCAAAATGAATGCAGTTTGCATTTCTAGGAAATCATTGACTCCACTTATTATTATATTATTGCCACCGAAAATTTGTAACGAAAGCAGCGGCTTTACATTTTGTTTAAAGTTTTGCTAATATTGCGTCAACAATTTTTTTTTCATACAAAAATATTCAAATAAGCCCATTATCACAATTTCTTTGAATAAAAATTGAATTGCATCAATTTAAAATAAAATAAAACACATTGCATTTTTCCTTCACATTGGTATTAAATAATAACACATTATAGTGTAATAATTGTAACAACAATGGGCTTACAGGGTGTCATTTTTTTACTGGCTCAATCAAAAGAGGAGGTCGAAAAATACCCTTTGGAATTTTTTGCGATTTTTTTAAGCACTGCATCATACCTAAAGTGGAGATTTAAAATATCTCTTGACCTGGAGGCTCCATCCGCAACGCCTATGACGTCATTACATTCTTTGGGTCAACTATTTAATGTTTTTAAACAAACACGTTGCTATGGAAACAAATGATATTTTTTATAAACAAGCAACAATGCAATAACTTTTTACAAGTGTTATATAGTTGAACCAAAGAATGTAGTGACGTCATAGGCGTTGCGGATGGAACCTCCAGGTCAAGAAACATTTTTAATCTCCATTTTAGGTATGATGCAGTGCTAAAAAAAATCGCAAAAAAATCTAAGGGTTATTTTTTGACATCCTCTTTTGATTGAGCCAGTAAAAAAATTACACCCCGTAAGCCCATTTGTTGCACCAATTATTATTATTTATTCTATAACCTATTTTAAGTAATAAATACAGTCAAAGAAAAAATTTGCATATCAATACATCATATTAATATAATTTAGACACCTTCATCTGATGGAGATCACAACAAGTTTTAAGCATCATGTAATAATACATGCACCAACAAGAGTATATCATACCAATACTCTTTAACGAATGAGGCTACTTGCCTTCAGTAAAAATATTCACAATCTTTTGATGTTAAAACAATCAAGAAATTCATTAGACTGCTAACCTAGTTTAAACTCTTCGTCTTCAACTCATCCATTACACGTCTATAACTAATCGTTTAACGTCTAAAACACATCTTCTTTTTTCTAGCTTAAAAAGAGGAAGAAATAAAGAATATATTTCAAACATTTTGTGCTCAAGGAGAGAAAGAAAGACGTAATCTCGTCTTTTTATCTCTTTCTTCCTCTATAATGGTGCAAAATAGGAGGAAAAAATATGATAACAGAGCAAAAATAAGATGTAATTTTTATTACAATTCAGTTATATTAAAAATATGTAATGATTAAAAAAAGGGACATAAAAAGAACATTGAGCAAAAAAAAAAAGAACAACAATCTCAACCATTATAGTAACACAATTATTGTCCACATGGAAAATCATGTATTGTGAATTAAAAATGTATTTAAAATCGAAAACTTTCACTCTTAAAACAAAACATTACAGTTGTACACATTATATAACAGTTCCCCAATCATCTTCAAAAAAAGGACGTTACTCTTTTTACCTAAATTTAACACTAATAGTCCCTATCAGAATTTAATTAAGAAAATAATAATTATTACTTAAATGGCAATCAGTGCTGAATTGTAGTAATTCTTAAAGGCCTCATGAACCTTTTCACAGTATTAAGTACACGATTAGCTTTACTTCAGTGTGATTCGGCTGCATAATATTTGTTGTTTCAGTAGCACAAATATCAGAGATAATAGCCGATGAAGAAGCACCTGTGACGTCACTCACGCTCATTCAGCGGTGACAATATAGAGAAATCCCTGCAAAAGATAGGTTCACTCCTGCTGCAACCACGGCCACAATTTTACTTCTGGAATTTTGAAACTTAACCAGGGCAGTCTTGATAGTATTTGTCAAATAGACGGAAAGAATTTTTTTGGTGAAGTGTGTACAGACTGAGTTTTTTGCGGTAGCAAGATAAGCGAAAAATTTAACATTGTTTTCCTATACAACATTTTCGCTCCTCTTTCTACCGCAATAACTCGGTTTGTATGAATGTCATAAAAAAAATCTTTCAGACTATTTGAAAAATACTATCAAGACTGTCGTGGTAAAGTTTCAAAATTACAGAAGTCAAATTGTGGCCGTGGTTGAAGCGGGAGTCAACCTATCTTTTGCAGGGATTTCCCTACATAGTTGCCGCTGAATGAGCGTGAGTGATGTCACAGGTTCCTTTTCATCGGCTATTATCTGTGATATTTGTGCTACTGAAACAAAAAATTTTATGCAGCCGAATCATACTAAAGCAAAGCTTACCGTGTACTTAATATTTTGCAAAGATTCATGAGGCCTTTAAATCACAAGCCAGGACAACACCCGCTTGTGAAAGATGTGACGACATGATCTGCAGAACAGAAATATTGTTTTACTTCGATATTTCTATGTATTTTATAAAAAATATATATTCATTATATTCTATGTTTTTTAAATAATCATACAATACAACAATTATACATATTTCAATATGTATTAATTATATTTTTTGGCATGATATAAACCTCTGTAGGTCGAATCCATCCACATTTCTTTGTTGACAATAAATTGTGGGAAACAGCTGTTTTTTCAGCTGATTTTTAATATTATAATTCCAGGTTACACTAATAAAATGCGCAAAATGACCTGTTTTATTAATTAAAAAATTAAGACATCCAAATCATTATTTAATTAAAAAAGACTGATAAATGTTCGCAAGGTAACATACTTGCACGAGATAGTCCTTTTTGGGAAACATTTTAGTCGTTTTTGCACTGCCGCGATAAAACGAGTTAATCATTTTTGCGCGGCCGAGATAAAATGAGTTAGTCCATTTTGAGCTGCGCGATAAAACGAGTTGATCATTTTTGAGCGGCTGAGATAAAATGAGTTAGTCCTTTTTGAGCGCGCGCGATAAAACGAGTTGTTCGCTTTTGCAAATCGCGATAAAACGAGTTGGTCCAATTTGACGGAACACCATCGATATGTTTTTTTTTGTTGTTGTTTTTTTTTTTTTGCTAATGCACGTGGTGTAAATATATGCATGATATAAAATTGTATATAGTTATATATTATATAAGGTAACAGTATTGAGATGTCCCTTAATGCTGCGGTCTATGCTCTGTACGAGGGGCGTCTGATGTTGCACTTTATCTGACTGCTCTAGGTTCAGTCCTAGTATTCTCTCTTGATATACTGAATTAGGAGACCATGCAGCTTAATTGATGTGGATGGTACGGCCCTTTGGCTTGAGGTCCAAGGTGGCAACTGATGTTTCACGAATTTCAGCGCTCACTGAATGTTTTTTCGTGAAATTTTGCAATTCTGCACACAACAAACCGTATATTACATAAAAAAAAAATCTGCGGTGCCTAGCACAACTATAGGGTAGTTATCTATCTTTTTTGAGTCATATCTAAAGAATTGAACAAAAAATTGGCAAAAATTAATTTTGCTATGATGCAGCTTCGTAAAGTTTGTAATTTAGAATCTTTAAAAATTGTATATTACAGTATGCACATTCTGTAATTATTTATGGCATTCTTTTGTGAGGCTCGTTTACCCATTCTGACGGGGTATTTTAAGCAAAAAAAAAAAAATAATAATAATAATAATTAGAAGCATGATTCCATTCTAACATTACAGAAAATCACAGTATTATACTTACAATTAGAGATTATGGGACAGCAAAGAAACATATTTTCTTTGTACACAATGAAAACTTTAATTGCTTCATGTAATCTACAGTACAGTGTAAAGCAAAATGATTCAGAATCCATTAAAAAAATCCAAGCAAAATTGTTGATGTTCTTTCGTCTGTCAAATACTGCTTTATATTGATAATGTATTTAACTTGACTGTTTGTCAACATCCCTTAATTTTATAAAAGAGTTCCATTCCTCTCTCTCTCAATAAGATATAAAAGCTTGAGTACACACTTTTAAAAAATTGGTAAGATTATTACTACAGGAATTTCACGGAGTGATTCTCTTGGGGTCTCGTGGGAACATTGAGGTCTTGCGGATGTTGTCAAGGCCGAGGTACAGCATCACGACGCGCTCCAGACCGATCCCACCTCCGGCATGAGGCGGACACCCGTAGCGGAAAGAGTCGATGTAGGCAGCAATCTTCTCCAGATCTGCAACAATGAGGTCCGCGTCAGAACACAGCAGGTCTTTGTCAAAAAGAAATTTAATTTCTAATTTATCTAATCCACTTATGTACCACATGCATGAAACATTGAATGCTATTTCAATGATTTATTTTTACACTTTTTATTTTTACTTTCAGAGTTTCACCTGGCCCATTCATTCCTACTTTTTACATTACACTTTTATGCAAGTAATCAATACCATAAAAAGAACAAATATAAATATAAAAGAATTTAAACTGTCTCTTGCTAAAATTATCAATTATTCTCAAACAAAATAATTACCTAGCTGCAGTGGCGGGGAAAAAAACAAAACAAAAAAAAATATATGCCCCTGTGTGAACCAACTTTTTCGTCCCTGGCAGTATTATTGAAGAAATTAATTTGAAGATTACAAATTTAGCAGTCTTCTTGATTTAAGTCAATATTAAGTTTTATTGTAATTAAACTAAAACAGTAATTTATATTCCATACAGTAACATACAAGTTTTGCTGCAAAGTAAGGAACACGAGCACATGGGACTTGTTTTAAAGTTGACTCACCGATGTTGTGGTGCTTGGCCCTCTCCGTGAGGAACTCTGGGTCGTGGATCCTCTGTGCTCCCGAGAGAATCTCCTCCCCCCTCATGAACATGTCGTAAGAGTTTGAACATCTCTGAAACAAAGGTTCAGAATTTAATCTCACTATTTGCGTTGAAAATATACTTGCAATACATGTACATTTTAACCTAAAATCACAAACCCTGACTTTGAACAGGAAGTAACAAAACTTATATTTATTTTGAAAAATAAACACAACTTTTTATTATGTACTTTGGGTTCAATTATATCTCTCAGCAAAAATGAATCAATGGAATTTTTACATCACTACTGATCCAAGGGAAAGTTTTGAAGTTAAAGAAATGATTCTAAGATGACTACCGGAACTTTTGATAAAAAACAAATATGAAAATCAATAGTACAATGATTATTTTTCCTAACATAAATATTTGCCTCAGGATGCAAATCACATAACTACAAAAAAAATTGATGCAGAATTCTTAATTTTATTTCATTGAATCGTAAGGGTTAAGTTTCATCATCATATTTTTATTTGTTTTTGTAGTTACGATTTGCATTCTGAGGTTATGATACGTACAACAACAACAAATCTAGGCAGATTTATTTCTAAAATAACAAATAATGTTAGATTTACTTAATAATGACATCTAAATAGTACTGATTACTATCAACATCAATCAATAGGACACTATTAAAAATAAAAGTGGTTTCCTCACCTTATTGTGAGGGTCAGGCATGGTGTAGAAAGGTCTCACGGCCAGCGGGAACTTGTCCAGAATGTAGAAGTCCGTGTTGTACTGAAACAAATAATACATTTTAGCAGTCAAACTTGCAACAATCACTTTAGAAAACACAAAAGACAACACACTCTGCAGTTTATCAATGCAATAAATTTACTAGCATAGTCTAAATTCTATTAATTTATATGAAAGTATCATAAATTATCTTACAAGGAATTTAAATGTTCTCCATAATACAGTTTCTTGAGGTGATTTGATAGGGGAATCCAATCAAATTACTTTTCACAATAAAGGAATCATTATTTATTATAGAGGGTGCATCAACCAATTATAATAAAGGAACCAGCTCATAATTAGAACTCCAATAACCTGGCTACTGAACCCTCTGTAATGATTCTTTCCATGCAAACTTTGTGTCCCAAATTCACTCCAACGTTGCTACTGTTAACTTCTGAGTACCCACAAAGACACTCACCTTCTTGCGCACCAGCCGCCCCAGCAGCTTCTCGTCTGGTGTGCTGAGGTCCTCCTCTTCCCCCACCACCACGCCAGCCTCCTTGAGCAGCGCCACCGCCTGCGGGAACTCGAGACGCAGCGGAGGGTCGAGGAAACAGAAGGGCTCCACGGGGAACTGCTGACCGACAGCAGCAATCTCAGCAGCGTACCTGCAACAACAAGCACAAGCATTAGTTTGGTGGATAGATTGCTTGATGAAACATTTTAGGTCATAACTACTTTGTGTTTTGGTATGTTTTTTTTACTAATTTTTGTCAACACTTAATTGTTGCTCTATATATTAAATAATTAATTAAAGGTATTCTATTTTTATTTCTATTATTTCATTACAATTAATTTTACAGTATATCAATACATAAAATATAATGTTTTTAAGCAATTTGGCAGACAATAATACACATGAAGATTCATCATAAGTTTAGACAAAAATGGACAATACTTCATAGAGTATAATATATAATAAAGCTGGTGCATCATGTGATTAACAATGCTTGACTTACTTGTCCTGAAGCCCCCTGAACATTGCAGTGAAGGTGTTTCCGATGGTGTACAGTACTTCATGGTAGTGAGACTTGAAAGCCATCTCCAGGTCCAGACCCACGAACTCCGTTAAGTGACGGTGAGTGTTACTGTCCTCCGCACGGAATACTGAAGCACGAGGACACTAATTTCAGTAGAGGTGATTGCAGTGTTTTCACCGTCCTATCTCTAAAACTATGTACAAAAATAAGTAAAATTGCTGTTGAATTGCTGTAGAAGAAAAAAAGGTTCCCAATTCTAACACCAAAACATCCCTAAATAATGTAGCTGATGATGAGTTGATTTTAAAATAACAGCTTTATTAGTTCTATTACTGAGAAAAAACAAAAACAAAAAAACATTGTAGCTTATGGAAATAAAATAACCTCTTGGAACGCTGAAGCCTCTGTTCAAGAAAGTATAAAAAAATAATAATTAATTCTACAAAAAAAAAAAAAAAAAAAGAAAAACAAGCAAACAAAAAACAAGAACAAAAAGTTTAACTTTAATTTTGAAGTGACAGTGTCTAATGATCATTAAATAAACGTGGGGACAAGCTAAAATTACCTGCACCGACTGTGAAGACTCTGTCGAAGTCTGCAGCGATGGCCATCTGCTTGTACAACTGTGGGCTCTGTGCCAGGTAGGCAGAGCCCTTGAAGTAAGACACGGTGAAGACGTTGGCCCCTCCCTCACTGGCTGCTGAGATTATTTTGGGGGTGTGGATCTCCACGAATCCCTGAAAGCACCAAAAGGTTGATTATTTGATGTTCTAGAAAGCATTTGGATGCTAAAACAACTGAAAAGAGTTGATGAAATATGTAATAAATTTAAACATTTAAGTTTTTAAATTTTCTGTATAATAACCGAGTTATATATTATTTTAAGGAAAGGGATAGGAATAAACCAACAAGAATTGCCACGATGAGACATCCGTAGCAGCTGAATAGCAGACATCTCATCGTGGTAAGGCTAGTTGATTTATTCCTGTCTCTTTCCTTAAATTAATACTGTATATCCAAGCTTAATGGTTCCTTTTCCTTATAATAGTACCTGAGATATAATAATTTTATTTTCAATTCCTTCATAATATATTATACTGTACACAAAATACAAATCATTAAGTACCTATCTCCTTTCCCCCCCTTCCCCTTACATTCCCTGGCGGTCTTAGATAGTACCTGATCCGTGAGCAGGTCCCTGAAGAGACGGCACACTCCTGCCTCAAGACGGAAGATGGCCTGATTGGCGGGGGTGCGAAGATCAAGGACGCGGTTGTCCAGCCGAGTGTCCTGGTTGACACGGATGTGAAGACCCTCCGCGTCCTGCAACACACAAGCAGCACGGGATGAGTGATGGATATGCTCAAGCATTTCTAATATAGAAAGAACAACATATGACAAGCAAGAATCTTTAACAATTTAAAGAAATTTACACCTTCCGAGACCTCACCTCAGGTTCCTCTCTGCGAGAAGCGTCCTCCACCAGAAGGGGGAGCTGTGCGCGGGCGGCGCTCACGAGGAAACATTGCAGCACATGCAGCTCCACGTCCTGTTGCGTGCACGACTCTACACGGCGGTCTACTGCAGAGACTCGCGCCTGAACGTCAATGATGCTCTCCTTGGTCACACTGTACAGATGAGAAAACCGAGCGATCAGCAACAGAGGGACATAGTGGGGACCATAGATGAGACACTGGGGATGGTTTTCTAGGGGATATCTATGTTTCACTCATTATTAGATTTGTAGATGTTTAAAAAAAAAAAAAAAAAAGGGTCAAATAAAACTGCTTAAAAATGTATACATAGATGAGTGTGGTGAAAAAGAAAAGAGCCAAGTCTTCCAGCAATATTCTGCTATGAAATACTGGAGAAATATCACTTCACTTTCCCAAACTATTATTAACTAAATTGAATGAAGCCTTATTTTAAAATGATTCATACTCTTTAATATGCTCTTGAATAACTAGAAATCTATTTGAGACAATTAAAACCATTCTTGGCATTAATATTAATGATAAACTGAAGTGCACTTTTCGTTCTCATCAGAAGAAAAAAATTGAACAGGCAATTTTGCTTTAGAACAGTGGTAAAAAATAGGTATTTGTAATATTTAAAAATTGATTATTATGTACTGTATATTTATGTATTTTTTATAAGATTTCACAAAAAAACTAGCTACAACCTGCAACGTTTCTCCTTCATTACACATACAGGAACTTCAGTAAAGTAATGCCAGCATCTTCATTTTTTCTCAAGTACAATAAAGGTGAAACATTCATATTTGACGATCTTGATGAACTTACTTTGATATAAATTTGACCATCTGCTTGCTGGCAACGTCCCCCACGGCTGCAAGGCCTTGCACAGTAGACTCCTGCTGACGCAGCACCACAAAGCACTGCTTCCCTGAGAACATAGCAATACAACAAGGTTGATACAAAGCTATGTTTTCAATCAAACACATATCACAATGCAATATGTAGCTAGAGTACTGTGAAGTATGCTACTACCTGCAATTATAATTACTCCATCTGTTGTGTATTAAAATCCAGCTATTCAACAGACTTTAGTCCCTCTAATATATCTAGCATACAGCTGGATTTTGATAAAAGTAGCACAAGAAATTTTCAATTGGGTATCAATATAATGCTTCTCATTGCTGGAAATAAGAATTCATTTAGCGGTACAAATAGACAAAAAATGGTTGCAATTTTTTATTTTGTAATTAAAAATATACATAAAAATATGCTTTTCTGAAAAATTCCATATTTTTTGGAGTACGGGAACTAATTTAAAAAAAAAATATTTAAAATATCTGAATTAGGGTGGTACATCCGATGGGACAACCATGGCGTCATTTTTTCGTGCTGTGATAGGCTATTGATGATGTTACGGTTGCTGTGATTGGCTACTGATGACATCACGGTTGTATCATAGCATCAAGTTGTACCACCCTAATTAAGATATTTTAAATATTTTTTAAAATTAGTTCCCACACTCTAAAAAATCTGAAAAAATTCAGAAAAGCACAATTTTATGTATATTTTCTAATTGTGAAATAAAAAAATGCAACCATTATTATCTATTGTCCAGGTTTTGGGAGAGTCAAATGTTAACTTAATTATTAAATACTCATTGGACGTTCAAAAATAAATGTGTTTTCTAAAAGTTAGAAAATAATGAGGCACACTTAATGCCCTGTCTAAATCTGCCTTTAAAGTTTGAAATGAAAACACTTTTAATTCAAAACATAATTTAAAAGCAACTCATCACAGTTAAATAAAAATCACTATCCCTGACATGAGAGCAATTGTATATACTACATGCTGGTTAACTTCAAACTTCAAGTGTATACAGGATGAATTGTATCATTAAATATCCAGTTTCAAAGCAGCATTTTAAGCTTTTTTATGAAAGAGGTGTAGTTTGTTTGTTTTTCTCTTTTTTAACTGATATTAATTTTTAAATAATCCATAAGCTGATGGCGTCACGATTGCGCCCAAGACACAGAGTTTTAACACTTTCTCGTCTATTAAGCCTCCTTGGGTCAAGAGTCAAATTCAGATCCCTGTATCTCAATAATAGCAGGAATTAGAACACACTAATTAATGTATATCAGTTGAAAGAAAAAAACTATACTGTATTAACATAATTAATTGTCAATTGTCTACTTAAGTTTCCAAAAGCAAATTTGGTTAACTTGATATTTAATTTTATATTATTGAATTTCCAGTAAGAAACAATAAGATACAAGTAATTTCGTTATATATGTTGTTGTTTTTTTACAAGTTAGTATTCATTGTATTTGGAGCAGTATCGACTAACAAAGTTCCTTCATTCCTGAAGTAATGTCACTTAAATTTTCTTTTTTAATCAATGAGCACAGGAGACAGTGCCACCTATTGGTTGGTTCCTCAATAAACTGTATGGGATTATCACAGTACTGCTAAAAAATTAAATGTGTGCAAAAAGTAAAAACAGAATCCCTATGACAGAGGACATCACATCTATTAAGGTGCTCTGCATCTTCTGCGAAATCTTGGCAAAATGAAGAGAGAAGGAATCCTGTCTCTATTGACGTGACCATAAAAAAAAAAGAAGAAGTGAGTGTTCCTACCTTTTGCACGGCTTGTGTGTAGGCGAGCACGCACCCAGACCTCTTGGCCTGCCAAGTCCTTGCCGAGCTGTTTGATGTGCAAGTACGTTCGCTCCACCTTCTCGGTGCTCTGAATGAGAGGCAGGACTCCGTAACGTCCTGCAGCGTGGTCAGCAGCGTCCTCTCCACCCCCTCCACCTCCTTGCTGGCCTTCAGCCTGGAACAGAATGACATCACGTTATAATGACTTGTCAGGCAGCTGTAACATCAACTGACCTACAGTGTAACAGTCATCGGATAACAATCATGTTATCTGAATGGTTGTTTCAGCATTAAAGCAAGATTTTAGTGAGAACAATAGCTTGATTTAAAATCAAAATGTATCTAAATCACTGTAAAAATTTTGTCCATTTAACTGAGATTATTATTTTTTTTTTAACAAGGTGAATAAGGAAGGAAAATTTCCTGCTAGGGAATATTTGGTGACTATAATACTGTATTATTACAGTTTTTGTATGGACAATTTGCATGACATTTTTTTATTGCAGAAATGGATAGAGGGTGCAAAGTTATGCTACTCTGAATTTTTTCAGATTTTTTAGAAACCGGGAACTATTTTTTAAAAAAATATTGAAAGTCAATTTTATGACATCACGAGGAGTCTGTCCTTGAAAAGGATAGGTGCTAAACGCCCGTGACGTCATAAAACTGACATTCAATAATTTTTTAAAAATAGTTCCCGATCTCAAAAAAATCTGAAAAAATTCAGAGTACCCTCTATCCATTTCTGTAATAAAAAAAAATGTCATGCAAATTGTCCATTGCACTGAGCTAGGGCATTGAGATGTATGCCAAATTGACACACCTTCTAAAATTAAAGATTTGATTTGATTCATTGGACCTTTCTTATGAGTGTCAATGGGAGTCACAGTGCTTAACTCAAAGTTATTTTGTATAAACCTCAAAGTTTAATAAATAATAAACTGTACAGTAATAATAAACTACTGTATATTGAAATGCATTGTCTGCATTTTCCATCTTAAATAAAATCGCTGCCATGAAGCTTAAAATGGCAGTTAAAACTTAAAAATAAACTTAAACTTAAAACACCTTCACTGACATATATATTTTTTTTAATCCTGTGCTTATACAATATGTCAATTGTGCATTTAAATTTTTAACTTTTTTTATTTTTGCAATATTACTAACTTTAAAACAAATATACTGGGGGCAAATTGAAGCTACTTGCAGTAAGGAAAACATTGAGTTTAATCACATTCTGTTATTTATATTCAAGACTATAATCTATTTGAGTTTTCAATTTGTAGAACATTCAAACAGAATAAATCTTTCATACAGAGCTGCAGACAACATTTGCTTACATTTGTTGATTTTCTCTCCTCCTTCTTTGCAGCCTTTTCTTTGTCTTTTGCTTCTTTTTTCAGCTGCTTTTTGGATTTTCCTTCCGCCCTGCAATTATTAATAGACAAGTGCTATGTATAAGATCTGGTGTAACATTGCATGATACTATATTTCATAAACAGTCTTAGAATCGAAGATCCATTAGATCGAGATTCCATCATAATATGATAGATGGCACCGTATTCAGTTTATCCATGTATTTGTAAAGTAAGGAATTTCAATAAAGTAGTGATGCGTCGAGTACGATAAGAACAAGAAGTGTTTCTGTTCATCACTCCACCTATTCTTATAAATGTTTTATAGCTAGGTGCTGAGAGACTATAATAACGAAGTAAAAGTAGTTATTATACAGAGAGACCAAAATCTATTGTAAGAGTGAAGACAATAGATAGAGAGATATCTGAGAGTTTATTTAGAGAGTTCAACTATATTGAGTGTTCAAGACTGTCGAGAGAGTTTTTATGCATGCAGAGGGTTATCAGAGAGGGACGACAGTCGGAGAGTGAATTGTTTCAGTACCAGTGAGTTAAGTACACCTGCAAGAATAACTTAGAGCAAGTACGCACACCTCAAGTACACACCTTCAGATATTACAACAAGTTAAAACAACATTCAAGGAAAAGAGCATAATTAATGGAGAAGCTATTTACATGACTCAAACCAAGTAGAGTAAATCAGACGATGATTCAATATATGTATTAAACTGTTAAAAGAAGAGAAGAAGGGGGGGGGGGATTCAATCAAACATCGCAAGACTCATGTCATTTTAAAGATAATGTTAGCTTTGAAAATACAAATCAAACCTTCTTCTTCTTATATACATTCTTGGAAAGGAGCCTGACAGCTATAATTCCACGTACTAATCATAAATCACACCAAATCAGTACCAGTAACATAAAACAATTAAAGTAGAAGTACTGTATTTCAATTTCATATAGGTTCATTTACACTTTCCCTTTATCAGCCTACTTTTTTAATAGACTGAGGAATCTTGCCACCTGATAAGCTACATCCGCTTCAGGTATATATACTTAGCTACCAGAAAACCTGTCATGCGCTACATGGTTAATAAACATCTTAATTCTCTGAGCACAGTTATTTTTTCTTTATTTATCAGAAATTATCAACCTTTAGATATTTTATGATACATATTATATTTTTCTAGTGCCTTTGGTTCATTTTAATTACAGAAGTGATTTTGTGTGCAATGAATATTAATACAGTTTTCACTATATATTTGAGTAAGAATGAGTCCAGATCTTGGTCTGGGGAGTGGTGCATCAGCTGTCCGCAGAAAATATTAACTTCAGAGGGGATGGGGAGGGTTAGGTTATGCCTCTCATGTATTTCAGGGAATCAGATGGTACATATATGTAAATGGGAACAACTGTATAGCCACCCACACTTCCACTAAATCCATGGAACCCTTTATGAGCAGCTGTATAGTACTGAATTTAAAAAATCTCTACAACATGCTTCTTGCATCATTTCTGACAGCACAGAAAAAAGTGGGGAAAAGAATTAAGATTCAGAGAAGTTCAGCAAGAAGAGTGCTGGAAAGGACAGAGAAGAGATTTGTAGGAGATGTAGGGATGTAGGAGATGTTACCGAATTTATATGCCACAGTATTCTTTTCACAGGGACAGATGTAGAACCTGCGGAACCATGCAGGAGTTAATTGTGGAGGCGGAGAGTTCAGGAGCAGTCCAAGAAACAGCATATACATTGAGAAGAGACGCTGTGGTGTGTGACCACATTTGCTATACAGTAACTTATAATTACAGTACTGTAAATCTAATCTAACGAGACTTTTATGACCCTCTCTATCTCTCTCTTTATTTTATTTCTTTTTAGCTTCTCAACTGAAACTTAGTATAGGATACTGGCCACAATTAAGTGACTGAATTTAACCTCCCGGCTCTTCGTAGAGATAAAGATAAATAGCAGTGTGTACACACATTACATGCATACACCCCTGCTTGCGGCTATTGTGGGTATTCCACCACGGTGGCTCGCTTGCTTGCGGCTGACTCTCTCAGCCCCTCCCTGAACTCACCAACACTCCGAGCATCCACAAGCCCAGAGTCCAACAAATTCCACTCCCTCACCGTTTTTCTCAAAAAAGAATACTTGCCCACATCATTTTTGCTTCTCCTATACTCCAACTTCCTATCATGGTCCCTCCTACCCTTATAACGCCTTTTTTCTGGGTCCCTTCCAAACCGGGCCGGCCATGGCCTAAGCAATCCATCCCAGCATTCGCATAGCTGGTTGTGACTGAGGAAACCATGGAAACCTCAGTCAGAATGGCCGGTAATTGATGGAGGATGCCATCAATCTCTCTCTTTATATAGATAGGAGTGCGTGGGTGCCACGCCCACAGATTCGAAGATAATGCATTAACTTCGTATGTTAAATGCCTTTTTTTGATGACATTCATATTAAAATTTAAATGATGATACTTACTCTATATTTCCATTGTCTACTGGTTTTACTTCCATATCAGCGATTGAGAAAACACTAGATTTTAAAACTTATTGTGCGATCGGCCCAATCTAAAATTACACCAGCTGACGAAACACGTGTGAAGGAAAAACAAAATAATTACTAAATACGCTACGTAGTTAGTTTTGAAATTACCCGCCAGGTGCAAATCTGGTGCAAATGTGCAAATCGCAAATTTGCTGAAAATTGAAGGACATTATAATTTATTTTACTTTTATATCTTAATTAAAAAGTGCAAGTATCTTAATATCTTCAGCCATGTCAAGATGTTCAAGATTTTACGTGTTTGTGTATGGTACTTTAAAATCTGGTGAACCAAATTTTAATTGGATGTCTCAATGTAAGGAAGGCTACTTTAAATTTATAAGTAATGGAAAGACAATGAAGAAATATCCTCTTGTTATTGGAACAAAATACAATATCCCATTTTTGCTTAATTCACCTGGTAAAGGACATGTAAGTACAAAATAATTACACTTAATTAACTACTTAATTTGCAACCATGCTTTGTTTCCAGAATGTCCAAGGTGAAATATACGAGGTTGATGAGAAAATGCTTGACCATCTGGATGAGTTGGAAGATCATCCTAATTTCTATGTGAGAGAACTAAACGATATTATCACTGAACCAGAGGGCAAAGTCCAACAATGCTGGGTTTATCTTATCAAAAGTTTTAAACAGAACCTTCTAGAGTTGCCTTTTCATGAAAACTACAAGTCACTGGGGCCACATGGACTCAAATATTGTGAAAGGTATTTGCGAACAGACACTAATTACAACGTGAAGTCTGATGTTCATCAAAAAACACCAAACTAACATTTAAGTCTAATAGATTTTGTTTTTCTTTTTTTATTACAGTCATACTGATAATGCTACACTACAGGATTTATAACTAAAACTGTCCAAATAAATATAACAAATTATTTTTAATTACTGTCATTATTTATTTGTCATCATCCAAGCACCTCTTTTACATCAAACATACAATACAGTATCATCAACTTAATAAATAATTTAGCTTTCTCAAATCAAAGAGTTTACATATTTGATAGCATATCAAAAAACGATTTCTAATTCAATTTTAAAATCATAATAATATACATAATATTTAATTAAACTAGCTGAATTTTTTTAAATATATATATAAAAAAAAACATGGCCACAATGGCTTTTAGGCTAGGAGAAAGATAAAAAGTTACACTTGATTAACAGACAGAGCTATATTTGAAAATTAACATTAGATAAAAAAAAAATGCTTATAACATATTGATTACCATTTTCCTACTTTTAATTAATATTTAACAAATTCATTTGTTTACTTCACTTTCATGCAACTTTACGTAAAAAAAAAGGAAAAGAAAAGATACACGCATACACAGCCAAAGATGTAACAAACTTTCTTAACCTAATTAGCAGCTATCATTGAAACAAATAAAAGATTTTTGCAGCATTATCATAGAAAAATAATGTTTCGTAAAAAAAAAAAAAAAAAAAAAAAAAAAAAGAGAATACAATATTGAAAAAAATTAAATTTATTTTAGTTTTAGCAATGGTGCAGAAACAACATTTTCAGCAGCAAAACCAAGTAGTCTGAGAACATTGCTAATTAAACAGAGAGCTCAGTCATTTATTCAAGTGCTACTTAAAAATTATAAATACAGATTCTCAATTTGAAAAAAAAAAAAAAAAAAAAACATAAAAGAGCCATTTGTGGAACATCATTTTACAATAGACAGCTTCAACTTGCAGGCTAACTGTATGTAACAACCTTAACTGTGACCACCCTAACAGCACTCATGTTTATTTTTAACAAAGGTTGGTACTACAAAATAATGCTCAATATTAAAGAACTCATTTATTGAAGAGGCAAAAGTAAAAAGCAATCATCTATAAACAACATAGAAGAAAAGCAACAGAAATTTTTGAACTAAATTTTGTTATTATTACTTCATGTAAAAGCTATAATATTTTTAACCTTAAAATTTTGTTTTATTTATTTTGTAGTACCAACTTTCTGTTTAAGTGACGTAGAGCAGAATATCATAAACTTTTTTTTTTTTCTTTCTTAAACCTCCCTTAAATTTTGGTCTCTGTTTTGAAAGGGGGTAGGTATCGTACAAACACATCAGCTGATCACTCTGTGTCCACACAGCACAGGCATCTCGACACTAGGTGGGCTTCAGCTCTGATCTGCCTGTCGCAGAGCATCAAACTTGTTCTCCATAGAGACTCTGCTCGAACTGCCTCCTCCCCCTACAATTCCTCCGGACTGGGCCCACGGACTCGGCTGACGAGCTCCCTCAAAACGACTTGAGTGGGACTTGCTGTTGCGAACGTCCTCGAAACCTCGCTCATCGTCACGGTTACGACCCCTGTAAACAAACACTACCTTAGTACAATCATATCACTTGGACAATCTTTTAGCTGAATGGAATTGTGACCATTTTTACATTGAGTTTGGGCAAAATTTATGTCAGGAAATTGGTTAATATTTTGGGGCAGTTTATTAAATTTTACAGTCTTGTGTGCCTAAGTATATTTATAAGTAAAAAGAGATTTACAGCAGTTTAGATAAAATTTAAATTAAAAAATAAATAATAATAATAATAGCTCGGATGGCAGAACTACAAACTATCAAAATAAAACTTGATGCAGAATACTGGAGCTGCATTGAAGGGACAAAAGTTGCAGATTAGTAATTTTGGGGAAGGTTAGAGGAGCACCCAGTCTAGAAATGCATATGATAGTCTAGTTCACCACCCCTCCATGGGCTATGTAACAGCTCTCACAGACAAAGCAGGAGCAAAGTTCATGAGTACAAGACTAGGTAAATAAGCCCTGTTTATGTATATTTAAGTATTTACATTGCTATACAGTATACAGTAAAAACTAGTCATTTCACAGCTTGTTTGTAGGTAAAACTCGATTTTGAGTAAAGGAGATCGCTGTCCTACAAAAAATAATAGCATTGCAGGTATAGGAAAAACTTGATACATATACGGTAAACCTAATTTCCTGGGTCCCTTAACTTTAAGTAATAAAAAGGTTTTACTGTATGTATGTACTTTAATACTGTATAACTCTTAGAATACGTCATTTCGGCTTGAGAAAATATAATTTCAGCGTATTTCCCATTACAGTTTATCTCAAGGGATAATATATGAGAAGAGCCAGAAAAAAAAATATATAAATTTTAATAAGATTTTCGTAGATTAAAGAAGGGTCTGAGATAGTAGAAATTTTGTTACTGCAATAAGAATATAAGAGAGAAGGTCAAACAACTTTCTCAGGGTGGTACTCACTTTCTGCCCCAGGCACCCACAGGCTCGTTGGCTGCAGCTGCAGACAGCGTGGGGAAGTACGCCTCATTGTTGATATCCGGAGCAGTTTTGTTCTTCAGACGCGACTCTGCAATCACAAAAACATGTTGGAGAAACTATGAAGGTAACAATTTAATCACTGCTCCTTTTTAAAAAAAAAAAAAAAAAAATCAAATTGTTTAAAGTATATGTAAATAAGCTTACAAAAATAGATGAGCATCCAAAACAAGGGTAAATTTTATTATGTAAACAACGAAACAGTAAAGTAGATCTAAAGAAGAATTATTATAATCTTGTTAATTTTCTTTATTTTATAATTTGTTGCCCTAGAATATAGTGTTGTATAAACCACTAGGTTTTGCTACAATTAAGTTCTTGCATGTCATTTTTTTACTAGCCCAATCGAAAGAGGGGATTGAAAAATACACCTGTAAATTTTCTATAATTTTTTTTTTTAGTACTGCATTATACCTAAAATTGAGATTAAAAGGTGTCACGTGACCTGGAGGCGCTTTCCGCAACGCCTATGACGTTATTACATTCTTTGGTTAAACTATATATTAAAACACTTGTAGACAATTATTGGATTATTGCTTGTTTATTAAAAAATATTATTTCTTTCCATAGCAACGTGGGTGTTTACAAGCATTTACTACGTTTACATGACGGTGTTTAATGCGTATTCGTTGACAACGGATAATGTTATTCTTATGAGGCGTCGTCAACGAATAAGCATTAAACACCTTCATGTAAACGCAGTGATTATATATGTAATTGAACCAAAGAATGTAATGACGACATAGGCGTTGCGGACAAAGCCTCCAGGTCATGTGACCTCTTTTAATCTCTATTTTAGGTATGATGCAGTGCTAAAAAAATTGTATAAAATTCACAGGTGTATTTATTCTATAATTCTATGCCTTCTTTCGATTCAGCTATTAAAAAAATGACATGCAGGAACCTAATTATAGACCTACGTCTACAACTGCAGCAAAAACTGGTGGCGTTTACTACGTGATGGGATACTCACGTTGGGGCTGGCCGCCGGATGAGGCAGGCTGGTTCCGCAAATGTGGTGGTACGTAAGACGACGTAGTTTCTCTAGGCTCGGGACGCTTTGGCTCAGGTTCTGCACAGAGAATACAAGACACAAAAGTTAGATGTAACATTCACAGAGAGACAGACAGCTTTTTTGAGGGCAGAGTACATAAAAATAATACATGCATAGTACTTATTAGGTATACCTTGAGAAAGCACATTTCACATAATTTCACATAATGGCCAAGAGATATAACTTTTAATCATAACAAGATAACCCCCCCCCCCCCTCCCGATTTCCCCTTTCTTCTTAGTCCAGCTAGAAATCATCCATCTATTCTTTTAGGAATAACTGGGGTGATTGTGATTTTTTCCTGCCCTATATTTAAGAATATTTCAATATGATATTTCCTTACAAAAATAGTAAGGATGAATCTCAGTAGATTGATATCTCACAATCGGCGCGCCTGAATGCAACAAGACTTGCAGGGGACTTAGAACTTACCATCAATAGGTGGCAAACAAATTTTGAAGTGAATCTGTCTTATCAGTTTTGTGAAAACTGAGGTAGAAGTTTAACATTGGCCTTATGGACGAAAACCGGAAATCGAGCTGTTGTAAGTTAACTGACAGACTGAATTTGCTCAAACCATAAGCGATTAAGTTTTAGAACATTATTGATTATTTAAAATTGATTTCATTCTATTCCTTTGCAGGAAAATATTCTTTGACTCCAGCAGTAACTGACAATTGTGAGGTTAATCGTTGAGGATTAACGTCACCTCAGGTCATTAAGGTCATTGCTCAATATTTTCTGATGGTAAACTGAAAATATTTTTAGTCCATAAAATAAAGGACAAAATAGCTGTTAATTTAATAGATGATTAAAAAAAAAAAAAAAAAAAATGTGTAGATTTTGAGTAAAAAGAACCGATATGACTAAAAGTCACAGCACTCCCCCATTTAAGACAACGCTAATCTTAAATGCTGAATATCTAAAAAAATGTCAACAAATTTGGTCCAATTTTTTTTTTTTTTTTTAATGAAAATTGGTTTCATTTTGTTAGGAAGGGAAGGTTTGCTGAAATTTTCAGAGAGCTAAGCCTATTTTTCTTACTACTGACATTAACCCTTAATGGTGGCTGAAATTTCAGGTCATTTCAGGAATAGCCAACCATATTTAACAAGCTAAAACCTGTCCCAAAACTTAACGAACACCGATGAAATGACTTCAGAATTAAGTTCCAAAGACTAATCACTTTTAGTGCAATGAAGAGGGGAAGAGAGAACAACTTGCTCTACTCACCAGGTTGTGCTTCCTCTTCCTCTGAGTCGTTCTCGTTGGTTGCCTCCTGCGTGGTGGGCATCTTCCAGGGCCCGGCAGGCTTGCGACCTCGCCCCCCGGTTCCCTCCCCTCCCTCACCGTCGTCACTGCCGTCCTCGTCTCCGCCCTGACCCCCAGACTCGGCAGAGTCCGTGAGCTGCATGTTCTGGATCTTGAGTCCCGAGTAGTCTCTCTTCTCCTCCTCAAACTCCTTCCACTCATCCTCTTCCTGAAATCAAACAATATTTTAAGTACAGTATATTTCTGTAAATCACAAATCAAAGTAGAGGTTTTTTCACAGTAATTAAATGTTATGTACATAAAAAATGACAAGTAAAATGGGATATCACATGTATGCAGTGTTGGGAAGTAATGCAAGTCTATGCAAATCTAAAAATACACAACAAGATACAGGAAATATTTTGCTTAAAGAATACCATCATATTATGAAGAAATTATTAATTATGATGTACAGTACGTACTGTTTAATTATGTATAATAATGCTATGGTATGCATAAATCAGAATTTCTTGTACATGTATACATAAAAACAGTAAATAGGTCATGCTTTTAACACAAAACAAATCTTGATAGGAGAGTTAACTACAGAATTTGCACTATGAAAGGAGTTCAATGTGGACTGGAACCTCAAGAATTTTTATTTTAATGCATTTTATTGTAGGAGATAATGGAAATCTTCTTCTTCTTCTTTTCTTATGCCCACGTTTTGGCGTTTAAGCCATTTTACTTCTAGCAAGCCAATAGAGATAGGATTCCTGCTCTTCCCGCTTCATGTTGCCAGGCAACAAGTCAAGTTCCGCTTTTAATGCAGAGCATCTAAATAGATGCCCTCTGTCTTGGGGTTCTTTTTTACATAATTTACAAATGTCACTATCTTGGATTTTAAATCTCTTCTGGTAGCATCCAAGGTAGTCATGGCCTGTGTCTAATCTAAATTTAGCAGTGTCTGTGAGTCTATTGTAAATATGAGTTTTAGCTAATTTAAATATAAGGTCTCCCCATACTTTATCACTTGCTTGTTTTTTCCAGTCTAGATCAACTTTTTGTTTCACTGCACTATTGATATGAGCTTGAATTGAGTAAATGGAAATATTTGTTGTTGGCTGTGTCATCTTACTGCCCATCTTGGCTAAATAGTCTGCTTGTTCGTTACCATGAATACTACAATGGGCTGGTATCCACTGTAGAACTATTGTAATACTATTGTCTTGATGATTTTGAATTAGCTTTTTACATTCTGCCACTCTTTGGTCTTGAGACTCTGGAGAGGCTATTGCTTGAATTGCTGCAGTAGAGTCTGAAAGTAATACTATTTTACTATATTTAGTTTGGCTATTTATTTTTTCCAGGGCTATTTTGATAGCTTGAACCTCTCCATCAAAGTTGCTGCCATGCTTGCTTGTTGGGGCAGACTCTTGAAAAAGCTTGCAATATACACCGGCCCCTGCATTACCAACTCCGGGTGTTGCTGATCCATCTGTATAGATGTGAAGCCAGTCCGGGAGAGGATATTTCCGGTGTATTTCCTTATTTGCAAGTTGCCTAAGTTCCTCTTCAAGGAGAGATTTTTTGTTACTGATACCTTCTATTTTAATACTATGCTGGACGTTCACCGTCGCCACACTAAGATAATTTTCTGATATTTTTTCACGTTTTCTTTGTAAGATGGCCGGATTGAGATATTCTTTTTTTAGTTTTGTTGTCTTTTCTATAAAAGTTTCTTGAGTTTTCATAGAACTTGGTTGGTATTGATTCCAATCCTCTTCTTCCAATCTTATTAATTTTTCATGTAATTTCATGGCTGCCTTATTTCTTCTTTCTTGTAAGGGTTCTATGTTGGTATTAATTTCCATAGCTGCAATAGGAGTTGATCTCACTGCTCCATTAATTATTCTGAGTGCCTGATTTTGCACTTTATCCACTGCTGATGTTGATGCCTTCGTTGCAGTGACAAAAGGTTCGGTACCATACTCTAGCACAGGTCTAACATACGTCTTGTACGTTGTAGCTAGTGTTTCACGATCCGCTCCCCATTTAACGCTAGCTGCCCTTTTCATTAGGGATAGTCTCTTTTTACCTTTGTCTGCATTTCTCTCCAAATGCACCTCACCACTCAGCCTTCTGTCCAGGGTTACTCCTAGATATATTGGATTTTGCACTTGTTTCAGTGAAATATTATTGTACCTTAGATTTATATCATGCTGAGGATTCTTTTTAAGGCTGTAATAATCATAGGTTGTTTTTTCTGTGTTTATAATGAGACCATTTTCATCTGTCCATTCTGCTAGCTTTTTAAGTGCCTTATTCATTATGGTATTCAGTTTTTTCATGTCTTTTCCAGTAGTCCAAATAAGTACATCATCTGCAAACATACGTACTTCTATTCCAGCTATTTTCTTTAATTCTTGCGGCAGGTCGTTGATAAGTACGTTAAACAGCAAGGGACTAGTCACCGCCCCCTGCGGAACGCCTGTGCTGGTTTGTCTAAACTTGGACTTGCTGTCATTCATTTTTACTCTTATAAATCTTTAATAATGGAAATAAAAATGATTGAATTGACTTGTCATCACATTTGTGCAAGTTCTAAGGCTATAGTTGATAAAATTATAGAGACAGTTGCAAATACATAATATGTATTGAGGGGCATTTTTGTCTGCTCAGGAGGTTAGCTATAAACGCAAGAACGTATTCAAGATCACGGGAAGCCAGGAGCTATAGGAAGATTGCATGGTGCAAGTTCTAAATGCACACAATACATATACATATATATATATAGTATCAGAACCAAAAAGGTGTGCCCCTCTGCTTAATATGGGACTTGTATGCTATTCAGGGATATGCATACTCTCAAGATGTTATGCAAGTATGCATAACTGTGCATTAGGTATCAAAATAATATTTTTCTTATCGAATGCATTTATTATGTAATTTATGTTTTTTCTACCAATTATATCTATACAGTTTACCACAATTAACATATTATAATTCTTTTGTGCATAATATATATATTATGCCATACAATAATACAGTCAACCGGGGTAACTTTGAAAGCCCGGGGTAACTTTGAAAATGAGGAAAATAAAGATTTGTAATTTTTTATAGACCAATCTAATGTGTACACTGAAGTTTTTTTCTCACTATATGGTAGGAACATGTTATTAGCTAATAGAGAAAAATAGATTTAAGGGTTGCAGCTGATAAATTGGGGATAATTATTTTTTTTTACTGAAGAATGAAAAAAGTGACCAAAATAAGAAGTCTGGAAATAAGCCATCCACAAGGTAAGCAAATACAAGTTGGAACTTGTAATGCTATTCAGTGTTATATTTCAACCCTTCTTAACACATGTACCAAAGGATTTGAAATTTTTCCTCTAACTTTTTTTTTTATGAATTTTTATTTTCAATGGGGTAACATTGAAGGGCTCGGCGGGGTAACTTTGAAGGGCATTAGAGAACATCACTATTTACTTGAATGAAGCTTTAAAAAGAATCTGATATAAAATTTAGTGCACAAATCATACTATATATCATTGCATCATACATTTCAATTAATTTTGAACTACTTTTTTCTCTTTTAAGTCCACCGCAATGATTTTTAGCACTTTATTCTGGTCCGGTACTCCGTGGCGGAGCCAGAAAAAAGTTCCAAAAAAAGTCTTCCATCTTTCAGAATGTTTCTCCCATGAGAAGTGAGTAGGGGAAAGTGAACCCACCTATTGCCCATGTATTTCTCTATCACAACATCAATTGGTGGTGGTGGTGGTGGTGGTGGTGGGGGGGGGGGGGGGGGGAATTGTCCATGCCATTACCTGTAATTACCGGTACTATTGTCTGTTGTTTGACATGAGAACTATATTTGTCTCATTTCATGCCTGAACATTTTTAAGACTCAGTTACTGTTAAATTAATTTATTAATTTTATGATAAAGGTTAGAACAGAACTACAATCATACTAATTATATTTTAATTTCAGATTCATTAAGAAATCTCTTACGGACTACCGGTAGGCCTGATTCGAGTACAGAAGAGGTCAACAAATACAAAGAGTGTATACAATCAAGACTGCACTGATGAAAATTTAGACCTACCAGTAGGTCACCTAGCCATCACCCCCCCCCTTCCACCCCCCATGGAACCCCTTTTGCCTTCAAGTAGAACCAGGCAACCAAGCCACTGCCTCAAGTTATATTGCTCCTCATCGGAGTATGAAAGTCAGAGTGAGTCCGCTAAGTCTTGGGATGGAGGGGTACAGGGACTAGAAGGAGCAGTGGGTGGGAGTTTTTTGAACTTAAGAACTATTCTAGAGGTGACCTAAACTATGGACTCCCCTTCCCCCCTGTCTACAGGTGGCATCAGGTAAAAGTGTGTCTCCAGCACAATTCTCCAGGTCTGAAGTCAGAGTGAGTCAGCTGAGTCTGGTGGGGTTATGGAAGAAGGAGGGGCAATGAGTGGTATATTTAGTTAACATGAATGACCCCAACCATGCATGACCCCTCCCCTCCCTTGCCTAAAGATGGCACTAGGTAAGAGTGAAGAGTGTCGACATTCCTCGTCTGTTGCAAAGTCAAGAGTAAGTGATCAGAGTGTGAATGACAAAAAGAGCTCAAACAATGATGACAAAAAATTACAAATGGGAATAACACAGATTATAGTGACAAAAAAAAACAAAAACAAAAACAAAAAAAACATGACCCTGTCTACAACTGACAAGTGAGCTCGTCACTGGGATTAGCGACTTAGCGACGGAACTGAGGCTTCACCTCTGGAACTTATCTGCTTGTCAAGTTAAAGAAGATGTATTGTGATATTCAAAATGGTTCAACTATAATATGTTCATAATTGAACAGCCAACTGACCAAGGACTTCAAGTTCTCTGTTAACCATCCGAATACTATTCCGGAAATGATGCCAGTTCAAGCCTGAACATGAAGAGAAGAAATTTCTAAAAAGTTTCAACTTAACTTTTTAAATTCTTCTGCATTCTTATAAAATTATTAATGTTTGTAAACATATATGACACAATGAGGGACATTCACAAAGCACTTAAACCCCAACTTTAGCCCCAAGTTTTATCCCTGGTACTAAACTAGGAGCTAGACATGGTTAGCCCTTGGTTTAGCACCATGTTTAGTACCAGGGATAAAACTTGTGGCTAAAGTTTGGGTTAAAGTGGCTAAAGTTTGGGTTAAAGTGCTTTGTGAATGCCCCCCAATATGTTCAGAGAGAGAAAAACAATAA
Organism: Siphlonurus alternatus; assembly: GCA_949825025.1. Taxonomy (NCBI): domain Eukaryota; kingdom Metazoa; phylum Arthropoda; class Insecta; order Ephemeroptera; family Siphlonuridae; genus Siphlonurus; species Siphlonurus alternatus. The sequence goes on from OX463780.1 coordinate 12,555,017, forward strand.
ATAAAATGTATGTTTAAAATATTTGGAGGATTTTAATTAATTATTGTAATTAATTATCTAATTAACCTTTAATTAACTGCAAATAATGGTTTAATATTCTACTAAGTTACTGAAAAATATCTACAGAACAGTAAATTACATGGTGGGACACATTAATAAAAAAATTACACTTTTAAGTTGCTTGAATATAAGTGTCCGCAAGGCCCTTCAATGTTACCCCATTGCCGGGGTAACTTTGAAGGGCTTGTTTTAATTTTTTGTTACAGTTAATAATTGGGGCAAAAAAAATTTACAAACACTTTTAGACATCTCTAGCTAAGTTACACAACTGGTAATTTTTTTATTTGCCAGATATTTTTTTTTTAAAAGTTATGATCAGAAAGATGGTAAAAACCCTTCAATGTTACCCCGGTTGACTGTACATAATATGCATAGCATACTAGCTGTATGTATGCATATGCCTACATATGTATCTATGCTGTGTGCATACTGTGTATGATATGCATACAGTACAGTATGCACAGTTCAATGAAAAGTTAAAAATTTCATGCAAATAAGTTCAGTGGGATTACTTTCACTATTGAATTTCTTAAAACAAAAAATAAAAAGGCAGGCAGGGCAGCATAAATATGTTTTCGTAGAGGCTGTCGATATTTGTTAAAGGAACAAAAATGGCGGTGATATCTGCTAGTATCATGCTTTATGCATAATTATATTTAGGTATAGTATGCATACGCAAAAGCTTAAAACACAGCTAAAAATACACTATCCAAACACTAAATTACCTGCATATTATCAGCAACATTTTCTCCATCTTGACCACTTTTTTCCTTTTCCTTTTTTGGTTTCACGTCGACTGGTTTTTTGCTAGTATCTTCAAGTTTTTTCGCCACTTGATCCACAGTTGTAAATTTTTTACCTTTGGATTTCTTTTTATCCTTCTTTGCAAAAAAATCATCTAGATCTGCCATTTTAAAGTAGATACTCAGAAATACACCTCAGTCAAGCAATAAGACTCTTAACGAGTCAAAGTATCACAAATTTAGGTTGTCGATGACTCCACATGTGCGGTCACACGACAACTTCTCCTCCTCTTTTCCTTCTGTGACTGCACATCCGGGTGCATAAGAAAACTTAGATCAGATTTTTATTCATTACACGCCGTGTATTTGTTTTCATAATAAAACTTAGCACTGCGCTTTTCTATTTGTTCCAAAGTTGATATTCTTATAAGCCCAGATGAAAAAAGTCAAGAAAAATAAGTCAAAACAAACATTTTATAATAAAATAATTGTTTATTCACTAATGAAATCGTTCGTAACTAAAATTAAAATTAATTTTTATTTTAAATTTTATAAATAACAGCCGATTGAGAGTATTTTTTGGAGAGTAAAGGATGATAACGATGATTTGTTTCATTTGTTTGTTTTTTCATTACAAGCTTGACTTTAAGGGTTGTGTCGTCTGCTACACAAATGTCGTCTGCTAGAAAAGTTTGTTATGAATATTTAGAATATTGTGTATGAAATATTAGCTGTCACCTTCTAGTAAATACACCGTTTTAAAATGTTTCTGTGTGCACATAAACGTATATTGGCTGTAGGATGTGATATTACACCATTATTTTTTAATACTAAGCATCTGAAAGCCAGTCAAGGTACTCAAGGTAGCAGATATTACAAGCATCACATAAAAAAATTGGATAGAAAATTTTCAAGCTTTAATGACTTTTGGAAGAAGACGGATAATAAGTACGTATAAAAGTTATACTTTAAAACAATGTAAAATAAAATTGATTTTGTCTGTTTGTATAGGAAGGATCTTGGAACGTACAGCATAGTAAAACCAGGAGAAGTAACTGCAGTTAGATCTGTTCCAAGTCACATTCATTGCCCACCATACAGCAAATCTATGCAGCCTTCTCCGCCTCCAAATGATCCCGAAATCCAGGACGAAAATCAAATTCAATTTATGCGCCAGTCATGTCAATTAGCAAGATATATTTTGGACACAGTCTCAAAATCTTTACAAGTAAGTGTCATTATCTCAGCTTGACACCGCGCGCGGGGTACGTTGCTCTCTGGGGAGGAGCACCACAAGCCCGGTTGTAGAGACCTGTTGGGTCTCCTCGAAGCTACCTTCCAGGTTGTCCGTGTCGTTATCCTAGCTCCGTCCAGGCAGCCGCAGATCTGAAACCATAATAGGGCCGACCTCGCCATTGGGAAGGATGAGGCAGAGGTAGGGGTTACAGTGCAGCTGGGATCTTCGACCATACAGCTACAACGACCTGGTGCGGTAGCGACAGCAAAACCCCGAGCAGTCAAGGTTAGCTCAATGCAGCCTGGACGGAGGATGTCGACACGGGCAACCTGGGAGGTAGCTTCGAGGAGACCCAACGGGCCTCTACAACCGGGCTTGGTGCTCCTCCCCAGAGCAACCCATTGTCAAGCTAGGCGCGGATCGAAGGGGGGGAGGGGCATGGGAGCTATCGCCCCCCCCCCCCCCCCAAGGTCCCAAAATACATTGAAAATGTTACCACCCCCCACCCGAGGTGGACCATGAATGTAATATAGTCCAGCAAGCGAGAGTCCGACCACGGAAATGACGTAATTTTAGTAGTTTTTGCTTTTGGTTGCCATATGGTATAAAAACCGCAATCGGAAGTTCCCGTACGTCATTTCCGGCAATTTCCATGGTCGAACTCTCACTTGCTGGAATATAAGCTAGAATATCATTAAGGCGCATAATATATATATATACTGTATATACTATAAGAATACTAGATTAACAATTAATTAATTGATGATATCATTGTGAGGAGAACACGCGGGTAACATACACTAGCTGTCGAGGCAGTTTGTGCAGCAGGAATCCTGGCGGCTCAAGGGAAGAGTTACATAAATTGTCTCTGTGGGGGTCAGCTAGTGGCTAAAATAATTCTAAAGTCTGGTTAGTATAATATGCAGCTATATTTTTATTTAAGCAAGCAAGCCATTATAGCATCATCATTTCCTTTTGGTATACATGGGGTCTTTAGTATATAAACGTATATCAATTGCTTAAAAATAACTCCTTACTAAAAAAACACAAAAAATCGCCTCACACACTTACATGACAACAACCGAGGTAGTAGTGCTGCTGGCTTACCCAGCGAGGGATATAATGACGTCATGTTTTCACAATTTGTCGAGACAAGCTATTAAAATATAGGAGCTAGCATGCACAACATTAACCTTTTTATAAACCACATTTGTGCATAATAGCATTGTTAATTAATAACTATGAATTCCTGGTCAATATAACGTACATAGAGTGTTTTTGTATTCTAAAAAAAAATTTTGCATTTTTCTTCCAGATTGGAATGACGACAGACACAATAGATGAAATGGTACATTGCCTAACTGTAGAAAATGGTGCCTACCCGTCTCCTTTAAATTATATGGGATTTCCTAAATCTGTGTGTACGTCAGTCAACAATGTTGCTTGTCACGGCATTCCTGATGACCGGCCTCTGCTTGACGGAGATATCATCAATATTGATGTCACTGTAAGTTTTATTGATGTGTATTCAAATTTGTGTTCATTTTACGTGTCCATAATTTGAAAAGTTGAAGCAAGATCATGTTCACTTTGTGTTGTTTGTTTCATATAATATATAACTAAAATGTAAATCGAACATTTTATAATTTTTAATCATCAATATTCAAGCAATCGATCAGTTTGAAAATAACTTAAAAATATTTTTTCTTTTTACATATGAGTGCGCTGATGTCCTACACAAAATAATGCTTAATAAATATTAATTATAGCACATGAAAGTTTTAGCTATTAATTATAGCTGGACTAAATAAAATTTAATAAAATCCCTATGAAATATAATATATCATATATTAGTAAATAACCTTTTCGTGCAAAGGATATTCATATTGAATTTGAATTTCACTTTTCGGACTTTTATATACCTTTGCCGGTGTTTGATGTAATCCTTCTGTGTGTAGTATGTTGCGATGGTCACTTAGTGTTCGTGCACGTCACTAACACTTGCATGTACTACACATATCACTACGTTTCGAGAGTCAACCGCTCTCTTCCTCAGGTGATCACCTGAGGAAGAGAGCGGTTGACTCTCAAAACGTAGTGATATGTGTAGTACATGCAAGTGCATGTTAGTGACGTGCACGAACACCAAGTGACCACCACAACATACTATAATATACATACAAAAGGATTACATATTCAAACACCCCGGCAAAGGTAAAAGTCCGAAAAGTGAAATTAATAAATAATGTCACAGCAAAATTAGTACCACGCATGTACTTTATTAACAAAATTTTGACACAATGAACTATAATAAAGAAATAACTCCATGGTTAAATTTCAATTTTCTTTTTTCATACAGGTATATCTAAATGGATGTCATGGTGATTGCTCGTCAACATATTTAATTGGAAATGTTGACGACCAAGGCAAGCAGTTGGTAGAAGCAACAAGAATGTGTCTCAAAGAAGCAGTATCCATATGTAAAGATGGAGAGTACTTCTGCAATATAGGTGATTAAAATTTTTAATGTACAAACAAAATGACATAAAAACGGAGCACGTGATAAAAAAAAAAATAAAACAAATAAAATATTTGTAAAATCGACAGCTATATTGTAAAAATAAAATACTTCCTTGCTGATCAACTTCATCATTATATATTTCACTGCATTCTGTTGATGTAAGCAATAATTCATTGCCTCTGGCTTATAATTAACAACACCAATACATACTCTCCTGCTTGAATGTGGCATATCACCATGACCTTTATTTTGTTAAGAATTAACAGGAGCTATATAGTCTATAATACAATATTGTTTTGTCCCTCTCCCCAAAGACCATGCGCATTTAGAAACCAAGATTATGCTCTGTAGTGTAGTGGTTAGTACCCCTGGCTCTGGTCCGAGAGGTCCCCGGTTCGATTCCCGAACTCGGCAGACTTTTCGTGACTTGGGATGGGTGTGACTGATTACTAGATTATGGAGTTGGTAGGAGGAAGGCAGCTTATGGCTGTCTATACTCCGCTGCCCTACAGTATTGCACTGCCACTGCAGGCTGCACAGATCTGGTAGTAGAAGCCCAGAAGAGTGCAGGAAAGGGTTCTGGGAGCCTGGTAAGCCTCAGCATGGTCGCAAGATAACTCTTACTGGAAAGGTTAAAATATCGGCCTGGCCACACCCGAAAGGGTAAAATGGTGTCAAGGGTATTAACTTTTTAATATATATATATATATATATATATATATATATATATATATATATATATATATATATATATATATATATATTTTAATTATTGAAACTACTTTTGTCACACAAGATGTTGTCCATAAATTAATTCACATCTTACATAATATAATGCATGTGGTATAAATCATATAAAAAAAAATAATAATAATAATAATTTCATTTTTTGGGGAAAAAAATCATTTCAATTTAAGATTTTAATTTTAAATTAAGCAAATTAATAATTCATTTTATGACAAGTAAGTTATTGCACTGAATGTAATTCATACGTATAATTATGACATCCCCAAATAAATGTATGTAAATAATTTTATATAATATACAGTTTTGTGTGATTATGTAATAATTAATTGTAAAAAAAAAAAAGAAAAAAAAATACTGATCTCAAGAGAAGTAAAAATTTAAAAAAATATGTACAATATATAAAGGACGTTTAATTATCTTATTTCTACAGTAAATTTTATTTTTACTTACAGGACATGTTATTGAAACCGTGGCACGGAGGCAGGGCTTTACTGTAGTACCTGCATTTGCTGGCCACGGCATTGGGACATACTTCCATGGTCCCCCTGACATCTTCCACTGCAGTAAGTTTACATCTCTCGGTAGTTAAGAGTAAGGTAACACAGATCAGCTGACCCAATGTTAAAATAATCCCACACATGAAAATTATATGAAAAAAATTTAAAATGTTATCCTCTACATCCCTTATCAGTGGTTAAAATAGCAGAGTATACAAATTCATAACTCAAAAACTATAGCTCGAATTTGTATACCTAGCTGATATTTTAGCTATAATACTGATAGGGGATGTAGAGAGGAGAACATTTTAATTTTTTTTTTTCATAATTTTCATGTGTGGGTTTAATTATTTTAACACTGGGTCAGCCAATGCCCACTGTATCAAGGCCTGCGCACTGCGAAGCGCGCAAAACAAAATAGTAGTCCACCCCATTTGCTATAGCATTGTAAAATTCAAATTAAATCCAATAGAAATAAATTTTTCTTGATATTTTCACACCCCAGGCATAATATCTAAACCCCTTATCTTGCTGTGTGTAAAGTTTCAAAATTTTAGAATCACTCCTTCCATGGAAATTTCGGGGTGAAATTAGCATGTAACTCAATGGAAAATTGAAAAACTAGGACTACTATTTCAAAAAACAATCGAGATCGATATTATAGTGCGCAGGCCTTGATACAGTGGGCATTGGGTCAGCAGATCCGTGTTACCTTACCCTTAACGTCTTTTTACCCATCAGTCAACAACAAAACCTCACAACACATTCATATATATAACCAGATAATATGTTGTGTGATCAGCTATAATATGCACATCAGTTTTGTAGGCATTTTTCGTTTGAATTTAATTTGTGTGACATATACTGTATATAATATATACTGAATGTGTTATTTATTTATTTATTTATTAATTTTTGCAGCCAATGATTATCCTGGGCGCATGAAGGCAGGAATGGTGTTCACAATAGAGCCAGTACTAAGTCAAGGCGGTCGCGAGGTGGTCATTCTAGAGGATGGGTGGACGGCAGTGACTCTTGATAATGCCCGAACTGCACAGTTTGAGCACACACTGCTAGTGACTAAGCGAGGAGTGGAAATCCTTACAGGACCAGGATGGTAAAATAACTTGAAGCTTTTTTAAATCATGTACATAAAAACAAGGGTTTGTCTATAAAAAAAAATATGACCTATTATTAGGTCTGTTCACTCAGTTGCATTGCAAATAACAAAGAATGAAATATTATAAACTTGTTAAATAATGAATAAAATAAATTGTAAAAAAATTGCAAGGTTTTTATTTTAAATAATATTACTTAATTATATATGTAGTTTTATTATATCAATTAAATTAAAAATAAAACCTATTAGTAGCAATTTAATATAAATATAAAAACAAACCGCTCTGTAGTGTAGTGGTTAATGGTACCCCTGGCTCTGGTCTGAGAGGTCCCCGGTTGGATTCCCGAACACGGCAGACTTTTTTTGAATTGGGATGGGTGCCATGTGACTGATTACTCTAGATTATGGAGTTGGTAGGAGGAAGGCAGCTTACGGCTGTCTATACTCCGCTGCCCTGCAGTATTGCACTGCAATATGCCACTGCAGGCTGCACAGATCTGGTAGTAGGAGCCCAGAAGAGTGCAGGAAAGAGTTCTGGGAGCCTAGTAAGCCCCAGCATGGTCGCAAGATAACTCTTACTGACAAGGCTAAATATCGGCCTGGCTACACCCGAAAGGGTAAAATGGTGTCAAGGGTATTAACTTTTTTTTATTATTATTAAAAAAACATTTTTTTAATAAGATATATCAAAATATATAGGCATTTTTATTGTAAGTAATAAATCATTTAATCATTATATTGTATATTTTTGAAATGTAGTATCAAAAATTAAGGTAAGGGTAAGGTAACGTTGACTACTTTAACATGGAGAAATGAAACTTCCATGTTAAATTAGTCAACTTTAAAAATTCATAACTCAAAAACTAGATCGTATTTGTATACCTGATATTTTAGCTACTGATAGGGGGTGTAGAGGAGAACATTTTAAATTTTTTTCAGAATTTTTGTGTGAGGGATTTTTTTTAACATTGGTGGCGTTACCTTACCCTTAAGTTTAATTTTAATATAATCCTAATAATAATATACGTATACATGGCAAGTACATTGTTTCCTTTATAATGTATATAGCAATCTGACCGACAATTAGAAGTGAAATATACCGCCACAAATTAAAGTAAAGTGCGCGCTAGAAAAAAAAGTTGAGTTAGTATTTTCTAAAAATAGTTCAAGTAGTGCTCCATATCAAACCAAAATTCAAAAAATTCTATCTCAAATAGGTTTGCCAGAAAAAAATTGCAAAGTCAGAGTGAACGCGTCGCTTAACATGGGACCTTACCTGACAAAAACCCTCGAATATCTCGAAAAAATACACCGTTAGGTGGTATGAAAAAAATATAGTGATGTTCTATGACCCAAGCTTTAACCAAAAACCGATTAAAAAAAATTTCTCTCGAATCCATTTTTCCGTAAAAAAATAATAAAAAATCTCATGGGAATTAACATGGTAGATTTTCTTGATTTTTTTACGGAAAAATGGATTCGAGAGAATTTTTTTTTAATCGGTTTTTGGTTAAAGCCTGGGTCATAGAACATCACTATATTTTTTTCATACCACCTAACGGTGTATTTTTTCGAGATATTCGAGGGTTTTTGTCAGGTAAGGCCCCATGTTAAGCGACGCGTTCACTCTGACTTTGCAATTTTTTTCTAGCAAACCTATTTGAGATAGAATTTTTTGAATTTTGGTTTGATATGGAGGACTACTTGAACTATTTTTATAAAATACCAACTCAACTTTTTTTTCTAGCGCGCACTTTACTTTAAAGCAAGAATAGTTTACTTTATTGTTTTTTCATTAATATTAATTTTAAATCAAATAAGATATTATAAATAACAAATAAGATCTTTCAAAGAAAAATGCCAAAAAAATAGAGATTGCATGTGGACAGAAAAATATGGCATTTTTTTTTTTTGTCAAGGAACGAAATATTTAAAAAAAATATATATATTAATAAATTCAATAAATACATGCATTAAAAATATATTGATATTATAAAAATTAAATTAAGGGTAAGGTAACGCCACCAATGTTAAAAAAAATCCCTCACACAAAAATTCTGAAAAAAATTTAAAATGTTCTCCTCTACACCCCCCCTATCAGTAGCTAAAATATCAGATGTATACCAAATTCGATCTAGTTTTTGAGTTATGAATTTTTAAAGTTGACTACTTTAACATGGAGAAATAGAAATCCCATGTTAAATTAGTCAACTTTAAAACTTCATAACTCAAAAACTAGATCGAATTTGGTATACCTGATATTTTAGCTACTGATAGGGGGTGTAGAGGAGAACATTTTAAATTTTTTTCAGAATTTTTGTGTGAGGGATTTTTTTTTAACATTGGTGGCGTTACCTTACCCTTGAAAAACAAAGAATACAATATATCAGGCTTGTTATGACCTTCAAGAACAATCCTCAGGTTTAACAACATATTTTCTATTTAATTAAATTAATAATCATAAAACTGAATAATAATAGGGGAGTTAAAATATTGATTGTTTTTTTTGTGGCCTAGAAAAACGAAGTTTATTTGTTAACTATATAAAAACAGGCACTTGTGCACACACTGTTAACCAACAAAATGCAGGGTTGCCACATACATACTAGTTAATTTTTTATTCTAGCTAGGCTACGAAAAACTTATTGATATTTTTATAATTCCCCTGTAATTATTCAATTTTACAATTACATATTAGTTTAAGTAGAAAATACATTGTTAAACATAATAATACGTCCTTTAAGTTTAGACTTTCCTTGATCCTTACTAATATCAGGAACTATCATAGTCAAATCTACCAAAAAAAGGAAGAGCAAGGTAATCTTAATGACATGCACACCTCCAGACAGCATGAACTTTACCACTGCATAACTTTTTGGAGACCTAAGAGACAGAGATGGAATTTTGGGATATTAAGAAGAGCAGCAATCTGAAAATCTTTTAATAGTTAAGTTTAACAGATAGGCTCCAAGATTACTCTACATAAGGTTAGATGCTTAGGTACACATTTTTGTCCAGTTCACGCAGGTAAAACTTGGACCAATAAAAGAGAACTGTCACTTTTATGGCAGTCGGTGATTGGTATGTCATGTCATGATTGGTATGAATAGTGTTACAGGCCCTAGCAAAAGCTGCGCCAAGATGGCGGAGCGTCAAATCTTATGTAGAGTAATCGTGAGTTAGGCTCCAGCAGCGGTAAAGTTTCTGGTATCCAGACATGTACAAAGATAGAAATAAAAAAAAATATATGAAAGATTCATTTTTTTTATTACAGCTGTGAAAATGGACAGCATAGACATTAGAACTTATCATTGCTGTATATTATAAAAGTTGATGAACATGTTTTTGTTAATTGTTAGACAACTTCTTAGACAAAACAAGAAGCTGTTTATGATGTTAAACTGGCATGATTTCTAACTCTTTTGTAAAAATGCCCCAAAGTCTGAAGACTTTTAGTAATCAGGCCATATGCTTACATCATGTACATCAGAGCATTTTTAAGTCGGACACCTTCATATTTTGCTTTCTCATCCATTTAAAATACCAGCTTACAACCTGGCGCAGAGCAATTGTATGTCAAATGCCTTCTTCAATTCTATCCCGTAATCACACTTCACAATTAAAATGAAAATATACTTTAATTAAGTCTCCTTTTAACATTTTGGATTTTTTTTTATTAAATATAAGTCATAAATAATAATTTAATAGTAATAATAAGTCAATAGAAAAAAAATATATATAACACCTAAAAGACTAAAAAAAGACCATAAAAATTAACAGAAGTTACTTGCTGTTTGTTCATACTTTGAAATTATCACAGAATATGGAATCATTTTACTTTATTCGTGTTTAGTGACAACAATATAGTTGAATGAGGCATGCATTTGCTCTGTATACCAAGTTCTTTTCGTGCGGCCTCATACCGGCTTGATTGAGCTCTATTGCTGCCAATTGTCTGAACGTGAGAATGATTTACTCATGCCTTATTCTTAACCCCACACACTGAAACCTTCACTGGTGGCTTCTATTAACAGCTTTTCCTATAAAAATATTCACTTTTATTTGAAAATTTTCTTTGTACAATAAAAATTATTACTCATGACTGATTGATATCCCCCCCTGAACCCCCATATAAGTATAATTGTCAAACTGATTAGATAATAAGGGTGGCATGAAAGGAAACAGGCAATCTCCCTCTTTTCTCACTCAGCTTCTTGACGTAATAAAACTCATCTCCTACAAAAATTTACTTTGAGTAAAAGTAAACATTTTGACTGAAGACGAGTCTTAATTTTGCGGTTTACCACAATATATCTTTAAATTTAGGTTTTTACAAACATATACTGTACAATAATTACAAAGCTGTTTCTCATCAGAAAAAAGAAAATTATATTAAAAAAATTACTTTATTTAAAAAAAACTCATGCTCCAAGTTAAACAGTGTTCATTTGTGTACTAGTAAAACACAAGTGATATTACAGTGATGTTTTTGGAACAATTAAGAGATCCATATATAACTTTGACTTAACTAAATAAGGCATTTGTACATTATTTAAATGCCTTTTAAAGCTAACTTGAGCATGAACATTTTTCTCTTTCTTTATTTTTTTTTTTTTTTTTTTACACCTTAATATTATTTCTCTACAAAAAGTACACTATTTACTTTATTTTAACTGTTATTACAAAAAAATTGCAACTACATACACACAATAACCTAACATACTTATTTGTTAAATGATTTTCAGACAGCTGTTTAATGCCAGCTGGATCAACGATAGGTTTAATTGTACAAGGGATTGGATAGCGGACTGTTGGCAACAGCACGATAGCAGGGAAACAGATAAGTTTTCGGCTGTTTGCAACATAAACCTACAACCTTCTGAAATTGGTGCGTTTTTTTATTATTATTATTATTTTTATATTTTATTTTTAAAGGATATAGGGGAGGATTGTGGCTTCAAGCCAAAGAGAGGTGGTGTGGTCAGTAATTTAAACACTAGTGCGAGTCCTAGGCGCACACACCTACACCACTATTCATTGTCAAGTCCCTCAATGACCCACACATACATATATATAATATACAAACATAAATTGTCTTTGTACTGTTGTGCAACTGAACTCAAAAGTGTCATACTTTTGTTGTAAACTAATGTCAGATACAACAGATCACTGGGTAGCACTCTCCCCGCTAATTACGTTAGGAGGAGGAAGAGGTCGTTGAACCTGAACTTGATGAAGCAGGGTCTGCTAGCCTCTCAACACGATATCTATTATATGGACAGTAAGGAGGGCGACTCAAATCATTGTTTGTCAGGATTCTAGTCCTGTTAGGGATCACGTTTTCCCCCCTCCCCATTAGCCAATCACACGACTGCTTCCTCTGCTCCTCGTCAACGTGCTCATTGGTCCAAGTGTGATGCCATGCTCGGAACTTTTGGCTGAGACGCCTCGACACTGCTGGGTGGGACTGTAATAAAAAATAAAACGGTCACAGGTGAGAAGCAAAGGTCTTTTACTGACCTCAATCAAGTCAATTAGAATTATACCAAATGAAATTTAATAATTCTAATAAATTAATCAGCCTTAAATTGAGAACCAGAAACTAGAATATTTTTTATGCATCTTTACTACAAAAAATTGCAACTGCAGCTTACCTCTTTGGCTTTGAGAAGGGCCTCACGCTTGTACATGATACTCTCCTTGTCAACAACGTAAACACGGGTGTACGAGCTCAGGTTGAAGCGACACTCAGTTCCGTCCACGCTGCCAGACAAGCTCGGGGGAGAGTCTGCTGGCCTCTTGTCCTTGCCTTTCTCTTCCTCACTGCCACTGCACCAAACAATTGTTATTAAAATAGGAAGATTTCGGGACACTTTATTAAATACAGTTTATAACAGAAGTCTTTCATTTTCATGGTAGACTAGTAATTTAAACCAATTTCGAATAACGTGATTTAGATAAATTGAATTAATTAGTTATTCGTAAGCAGCTCACCTGCCAGACTTCTCCTTTTTGTCATCAACCTCAGACGACTTGGCTTCTAATGGATCTGACGGAGGATTTCCATCTTTATTCTCAGAGGGTGTGGGGGAGTTTTGACCGCTGTTGGTACAGCTGGAGCGTGGGTTGTCGTGTCCAGAGCCTTGTTTGCCCCGACGCTGGTAGTGACGTACGTTACGAGACAAGAATACTGGCTTACGAGCCAGACGCTCTTTGATGTCCTCAGAGAGTGTCTCCAGCCCTGTGACGTAATTCTCCAAATACGAAGCCCCTTTCTCTGCTTCCGTGGCTGTCTCAGGCTCCTCCACTTCAGAGTCAAGTAACTCAATGGTTAGCCGACAATCCTTCTTGTACTGCAAACAAAAATAGTGACCAGTCAAAATACAGAGCAATTATATACTCAAGACATTTATTTGATGACACCAGAAAGTTTTGAGGAATTAAGCTTCAAAACATTAATTTAAAATCTTTAAAACATCAATTTGTCACCATATTAGACATGACATCTTTACAAAGTATATAGTAAAAGATTATTTTGCTATTTAGGTATTTTTATGTAGCATTGCCGGCTCTCCGGTTACTTGTTAAAAAAAAGACAAGTACCCAGCTATAAGGCGTGCAGTTTAACTTCATAAACACAACAGAATTGAAGATCAGTAATATTACTTACAATGTAAATCTTGTAACAATTCTCTTCTGCCAAGGCCTGCTCTGCTCTCCTCTGATAGGCCAGCTCTGCACCCATGTTGTGTGCGGCTTGTATGCAGGGTCCGCCAGCCGCCCCCTTACGTTGCTCCTCTTGGAACATGTCCAGACACTCCTGCGAGCTCTCGTCAAGCACCAGCTGTTGAAGCTGCAAAGAAGCAGATGAAGTCAGTCACAATTTTCAAACACCAAATATCAAGCTGCTACTGACCTGTCGCACTGCATAAATAACCACTTTGTCCAAAGTAAAGGCAATGTAAGCATGGATGCCAAACATTTCTCTTAATGTATCTTCATATGCATTGCTGTCCATGTTGTTATCAAGAACATTTTTAACCATGTCTAAAAAGGCAGGGTAGTAATCCTCCACTTCTATTTCACCTGCACACACAACAACAACAACAATCAGCACCATAATTACATACAAATTTGGGACCGTCAATTCTGGCACAAAAGGACGGTGAAGATCTTTTTGTGTATAGAGAAAGTTAAAAAAGAAAAAAATATCTACTCACTTTTTGGCTTGAGCCTCAATGCAACTGATGTGGACTCTTTTCGATCTAGTCTACCCTGGGCCTCCTCTGCAGCCAATGTCATGGCTCTCTCATACATGCGAGTAAGTCGCTCACATAAGACCTGGTGTAGCCTCAGGAACAGATACCATGTGTTGCTGGCCATAAACATGGCATAGTGCTCGTCCTGAAAGAATAACATCATTATTTATTTAGTTGCATTTTATTTTTTTTTTTTGTTCTTTGAAATAACTTAAATCTGGCAACTCTGCACAACTGTCTTTGCCTTCTACCGACAGTGACACAACAGGCACAATTTCTTTCATAACTTTGGTTAACTTTTAATATTTTAAAATTTATCAAGTCTCCATCAAATGAAAAGAAATTTAATAATAATTTGCTTGTGACTAAAATAACTAAAAGGCTACTCACAGGGTAGGAGGAGATTGCGTGAGGTGGGAGAGCTGTAGTCTCCTTGTCTGATGAGTTACTGTGCTGGCTGCTGGGCTTGGCAGGGGTTGTAGAGCCACTGGGAGGGCTCCCTTTAGTGTCCACACAACTCAGGTCTGAAAGCTCTTTTCTGGACGCCTCCCCTTCCCCCTTGTTCTTGGTCCCTTTGCTGCATGGAGAAGAGTTCTCACCTTCCTCCTTCTCATCTGCACATGGAAGTAAAAAAATTAGGTCTTCAGATAATTAAAAATGAAAACATTGTTTTGCTTTTTTTTTAATACTTCAGAACAAAAATTAACACCAAAATTTTAGTAATTTTTAATTTCTCATATCAAAAAGATTTGTAATGGCCAAAGCCTTAAATGCATTTTAAAACAGTATAAATTGTAAAAAGAGCAATAAATAAATATGAAATATTATTTGCACTTTTTAAACTTAAGTCCTACAAAACTTAAACTAAGTTCCAGTACCAGTGAACGTACCAGTTGCATCTTCTTCCCTCTCATCATCACTAAGCTCTTGCCGAGGATGGAAGAAAAGGTCTGGTATAAAATGACGCAGCATCTGCTTGATGGTCTGCTTGTCGTCCTTGTGTATTCCAGTCTGTCGCTTCACGTGGTGGATAAGCAGGTTTGCAGCATCATCAAGGACAGACTTATCACGGTAAGGCAGCACTAGGTGTGGCCCACTAGCTATCTCACTGGCTCCTTCCTCTGCTTGCTCATGACGCTCATCATACAGAGTCTCAATCTCATTAAATAATGCTTTTGATCTTAAAGCTTTAACGTCATTCTGTTTAAAATTAATACCTTGGTGGTCAAGAGATTTTAAATAGTACTTCTCATTCTGCTCTCTCCAGACTTTATTGAAACCTTTCTGTGCGTCTCTCCACTCCTCCTCCTTGGCCTTTAGTCTCCGAAGAACAACAGGCACTGCAGCGCTGGGATTCTTTTTCAGCCCCATGATTATATCTGGGGCCTTGTCACCATAGATTCGCCGCAGGGCTCGCTGATGTATCGTGTTTGACGTGCCCCCAAGTTGTTCGTCGAGGTGGAACTTAGCCAGCTCTTCACTTTGCATGCGTGACATCTTCTTGAAGACACCCTCCAAAACGCGGATGGTTGCTGCATTTGTCTCCAGCACAACGTCGAGCTGGATCAAGAAGTACCGACAATTACCACACTGCTGTTTTTTTGTTTCCAATACAATAACAATGATATTTTTACATGCATGGTTTACAAACAAAAATCCAAAGTTTTCAATTTAATTTGCAAGTATTGGGAAATTAAACAACTGTAAGATATGGTATACTAAAAGTACTTTTAAATTTTGCCTAATTCACCAGTAATTAGAACAATAATTTGACTGTATTATAATTTTCATCAATTACTACATTCAAAAGATTGAAAAAATCATAACGTTATGACTCACCTCAAACCTCTCGTCCTCACAACGATAAATGTACTCCTCGTACTGAGTTTTGCGTGAGGTGACGAAAGTAGAGTCCTCAGACCATGTCGGGAATGACACCCATGTGTCATTGAGCACCTCCTTGCAGAGAGGCGTGCGACCAGAACATTTGGGCTGCAGATAGCTCTTAGGCAGTGCACAGTAGCTAGCACCTAGCCTCTTACACGTCGAGTAGTCTGAAAACAAGTGCCATACAATTGTTAGATTCGAAGGTATCAAACAAATCAACTTTACATTTTTTAAGGCTATCTTTCTCTAATTATATCAATAATATAACATTAACATTAATACTGGTTATTTTACTATTTTAAAACTTTTGTAATACATCCGTTATTAATGGCTTGTGAGGGAAAGGGAGGGGGAACTGCATCCTTAGTAGTACCCCTACTTTCATTAGCCACTACTGATATTTTATTATGAGATTCATTTAAAGAGTAAAAAAATGACTTGATCGTCTAACTCTTTTAATTTAATTTTTTAGGGATTTTATCGGCAGAGAAAATATGATGGAAAGAAACAAACAAGTACTAAGTACTGAAGAAGCAATATACTGTACACTACAATAATATCCTTTTAATAAAAATTAATGTGGGGTGGTAATGTTGCCTAATGGACTACGAACTTTTACAATGCTAGTAAAAGTTAACCTGCTATTATTAGGCATTATTTAATTTTGCATCGCCGGCTCTCCGGTTACTTGTCAAAATAAACAAGTACCCAGCTATTAGGCTTGCTACACTCATAAATTTTATTATCTCATTTTTATTACCTATCTCCATGGCAAGGTCTCCTGAGGAACGGTCTTGCCGTCCCACATTGTTGGCAGATGATGAGATATCGAGGGCTGAACTGTGCAGACTCTGGTAGGCAGAGGGTCCTCCAGAAGAAGTTGCTGTAGACGAATCCGTGTGGCCCAAAAACTCCTTGAACCAGCGCAGAAGTTCTGGGAAGCGACCCAAAAATGGAGTGGCCAACTGGACCAACTCAGTACTTGATACAACTTCTTGATTAAACAATACCAAGCAACGAAGGAAGTTTTCATACACTTCTTGACTCTTCAGTGCCTTACGGACCTATGGAAAACAACAAAAGAAAACAGGATAAAAAAAATGTAACCAAAAAGTACCGGTACTACAAGGGTGGACAATAGGCAGAAAGATGAAAAAAAAAAAGTCAACATGTTAAAATTTAAGGGCACCATATTTGGTTAACTAATGTAAATGAAGACTAACCTTCATTTTTAAAGAAAATTTGCTACAGACTGTAAAGAGGAAGTGATTTGTTCTATCGGACTGGTTGTAAATATTCTGCCTCTGATAACCTTTTATTTTATACCTGTACCTACATTTCTCATGAGCCTATTATTAAAAAGTACTGTCGCTCTCAATTTGAGTAACCATAAAAAACGTGGAATGCATTCTCACCTTGTCAAAGAAGGCATAGTCGTTTAGGCTGCCGTATTTTCCGGCCTCTGCCAGTGACACATCCCGTAGAGACACCATCTTGGGCTTCTTAGCGGGGGGCTGACTTGAGGCAGAAAACGATGGGGAGCGTTTTACTTGCTGACCAAACTTGCTATTGGCCCCCATTGCCCCAGCACCCATGCTCAAAGCTGCTAGTCCTGCAGACGCATTGTTGAAGCCTGGCTTCAGGCCCAGGGGCTTCTTGGTCGAAGAATGGTCATTGCTGAGACCCTTGTTGCTTTGCAAAACTGCCCCCATCTGGGCCAGAAACAAGGAAGGCTGTGATCATAAGCAACACTTACACAAATGGAAAACACAAATTAGTTTAAATAAAGGAGGAATAGCAACAGCTGCAGTAAAGAAACAATGATTTCATTTTACCTAAAGGTTAGTAACATCAAATTTTATTTTTGTTTCAATACCTAGAAAATTAAATTTAGATGAATTTGCAAGCAAGAGATCATGGGATAATAAATGGCTAAACAAATTGCCTGAAAGATCTTACCAGGGCAGCTTGATGGCTTGTGGCGTCGGGCAAAAACTGTCCGAACTCTTGCACAAGGTCCTCTTGGTGCTCAAAAAGCTTCGCCACTTGTGAATACACCTCAGCTTCTGTGAGATGCTTCCCAGGTGTGGCCAGTCCCTCTTTAAGGCTACGTTGCTCCTTCTGGTATGCATGCAGGATGTCCAGGAAGCTTTTGTACTTGTCTGGCTGGCCCTGGAACCGGTTCTGTACAAACAAACAACACAAGTTTCAGGTTACTAACAAGATAAGCAAGATATGGTACAACACCTATTATAAACTTTACCGGTAAACAATATTATAAACTGTAATATTTTGTAAATGGTACTACTTAATACTTTGATTTTTATAATTTTTACACAACATTTGAAACCAACACAGTACTTGGTCAATATAAAAACATATTTTAATTAATGTTGCACAGCAAGCAACTCTTTAACTTTCAAATTAAAAAAAAATCTTATTAAAAGAAAAGGATAGGAATAACCAGCAAGGCCTTACCGATTGAAAGAGTCACAGCAGGTGGAAATTCTTGCGGTCACAGAGGTTCACTCGAAAGTTTTTACATTTTTGAAACGTTTCGCATCGTGGAGATGCTTCTTCAGTCATAAGAAGAAGTAGAATCTACTAGTACATAGAAGATTCTATCTACTAGTAGTAGAATGATGCTTCTTCAGTCATAAGAAGAAGTAGAGTCTACAAGTACATAGAAGATTCTATCTACTAGTAGTAGAATGATTCTACTTCTTCTTATGACTGAAGAAGCATCTCCACGATGCGAAACGTTTCAAAAATGTAAAAACTTTCGAGTGAACCTCTGTGACCGCAAGAATTTCCACCTGCTGTGACTCTTTCGATCGGTAAGGCCTTGCTGGTTATTCCTATCCTTTTCTTTTAATAAGATTATCACAACCTAAATGGTTTATTTTTCTTAATTTGAAAAATTAAATTAAAAAAAAAAAAAAGAAGAAGTTTCTATGTAGCCATCAATGACTTCAAACTTTTGCTAGAAATTTGCAAAAGTTTACCTGCTATTTAGGCCTTAATATTTTATTTAGCATTGCCGGCAGTGTGAATACTTGCTAAAAAAACAAGTATCACAATTACGCCTTGGACATGCAGCACACATAAATAAACAGTATCATTCTCACGTAAATTTTAATGAAATGTTTATCTACAATTGCATATACAGTATACCGAAAGATGGTTTGCCATGGAGAAACATCATACTTTAATGTAGCACAGCAAAAATAATAATAAAATAAAAAATAAAACTACAATTGCATTTTTAGATTTTTTTAAAAAAGTGGTTTTTATTCTTTGTACAAACTTAACTTAACGTTGAAACACAACTCAAACCCTTGATTTAAAAAAAGACTTGCAGGGGAATTTGTGCATATAAAATTTGAGATTTTTTTTTGTTAAAATTGAGGTAGAAGTTAAACACAGAGCCTTCTTACGGATGGAAGTGGAGCTGTTGCAAGAAAATAGTAATAAAGTCAAAAACAATAAAACAATCAAGAATAAAAAACTCAAAGTCTCGAATTTTAAAAAAAATATATGACACGAGATACCTTCTATGTAATAAAGTAGAAAGACTAGAAAGTTGTATGCAGAGAGGGGGAGAACATACCTTAATTTTGTTAACATAGTTGATGGCATGTGTGAAATCAACAGGCTGGCTCTGTGGAGTGGTCTGCAAGCTCTCGGCAAGCATCTGAGCTCCAGCGTGGCCAGACTGGTGGCCCAACAGTGACGAAGGACCCCCGCCTCCTCCACTAGACGGTGCAGATGGGGTGGGCAGTGAGGGTGGCTGGGAGCCACTGGGAGGGTGGTGGGGAGAGCTTGAAGGGGGCACAGTTGATGAGTAGCCATGTAATGATGTAGCCGCATGATGTACTGCAGCCAAACCGATTGGTTCACTGTAACCAGAGATAGAACAAAGGTTAATCTATTATAACCAATTTATAACAAGATAGACACTATATTACATAAAATAGAGTCAAGAGGAGCTATGTTAATTAAATAATTCCTAAGATAATTTAACTGCATTTTATAATTATTTATTTGGAATTAAAAATGAACTAAAATTTTAAGCAGTGCTAAAAAAACTAGTACAGTACCAATTTCTTTCAGATTATCATAAATAAAAAGAACAGTTTGTAGTTATGCAACACATAATATAATGTTAAAGAATTGTTTTTAAACTCTATTTCTTAAAAAAAAAAAAATACAAAAAAAAAATGTATTAATCATTTCCCAGTATGTCCTGTAGTAAATTTGGTAAAAATTGTTACTTCTTTTATAGATCACTGCTGTAAAAAAATACTAAGAATACACACAATTTACAATCATGTTCAGCATGATATATTCTTCTTTCGACTGAATTGATCATAATTAAAAATAAAGTTAGAAAGAAAACAAAACAAAACACTAATAACTTAAATCAATGGTTAATTTACAGCTCCTAAAAATATAGTACTTTCTATTTTCCCTACAGGAGGAATGTTATACCAAAACAAAACCGGGTTTCTTACCTGGGCAGAGACACTTGCTTGCTGGCTGGGGGGAGTATTGCTGCCCCTGGTGGTGGGAGTGGCTGGCTAAGTGATATACTGGTAGAAGAAGCCACCACGGTCGCGGCAGAAGGGGCCACGGAGGGTGCCGGGGGCACTGTGCTTGCCGGAGAAGAGCTGGGAGACGAGATGGGCAGTGTGTGGTGGTGCGTGATGGTGCCCACAGTAGTGGTGCTCGTAGGGCTGGGCATGCTCACAGAAACCTGGAACGCATAGCCCTACTCCACTGTATAACCACGTCCTTAGACTCAATAACACTTATGTCATGCTTACAAAAAATTAAAAATATTTTGTTAGTGTATTTGACAGAAGTAGTGTTAAAATGTAAATTGAAAATAACGTAATTTTGAAATTATTATTCATTTTGTATTATTGCTAAAACACACATCAAGAATTAAGGAAGTTTTAATCTTTAATTTTTTTTTTTTTTTATGAATCTTTACAGCAAGTTAGAGCTTGTCATTAGTAAAAGTGATTTAGATGGAGTATCACATATCTTTTAACATTCCTTCTGCTTGCACTTATTTGTTCCAATGAAATAAATGTCATGTAACAGTGCTAAAAAAAAAAAAAAAAAAAAAAATATCCCAAGAAAAAAAAAAAAAAAAAAAAAAAATTCATAAAGGAGTAACTAAAATGAGTTTATATATTATGGTTGTAACAAACCATTGTTTATAATGTCTGTCGCATGAAGCCTTTTTCATTGTTAAACATAGGACAATTACTACGTTTACATGACGCTGTTTAATGCGTATTCGTTGACGACGGATAATGTTATTCTTATGAGACGTCGTCAACGGATACGCATTACACACCGTCATGTAAACGTAGTAAATGTATGCCTAATTTTATCACCAAGTAGAGAACGTAATGGCATTGTTGGCGCTAGGTAACAGTTTCAATTTCATAATTAACGGTCATTTTCCATAAGTTAACATGTAAATCAACAACCGTCCCATGTTTTTCCTTTCACACGACAGACATTACACAACAGTACCTTGTTTACTAACAACGAGCAGAAGACTTTGCATGACACGTAATTCCTTTAGTATGGCAAGCTTTTACCACGTAAGACAACTCGCATCAAAGATTTCAATTTACCTGGTCGTTTGATTGCACTTCAATCTTGTAGCCCGGAGGCAAGAACGTGTTGAAGCCAACTATCAACTCGGGATGGCCTTTGAAAAGGTTTGATACTCTTGCTATAACACCAGGTGTATCAATACTTGATGATGGAGAAAAAAAAACAAAATTAGTTTCATTTCGAAAGTAACTTAAATTATAAATTCTACTTCTTCAGTCTCACAAAATGCTGAAGAAAGTATTCTGGAAGCATTTAGTGCTTTAGTTTCATATCATAAAAATTTAAAACGTAACACTTAAAAATCAAAATGATTTTATTAGATTTGCTTGATTTGTTTTAGAAAATGAAAGGTAGCTCAGTTAGTTCTGTTAGCATTTCAATATTTTGAGGACTGTCAAAGTTTTTAATTTTTCTAATAATTCTAATACCTTTGTGATTTAAATTCTTTCATGATGTCTAAAAAGTCGTTGTACACTTGAGGTTGATTACCAAATTTAAATTTAACTTGGTCTAGATATGAGAGTGCATCTTCTACTTTGAGTCTCTGGAACTGTTGCTGCTGCTGACTTTGCTGCGAGGCTGTCAGAGGGGTTCCTCCTGCACTACTGCCAGACGTAGAAGAACTCACTGGGGCGCTTGTAGAATGCACCTGCGCAGGAGGGGCATCGTTTGAACTGCGGGGAGGAGCACCACCACGGTGTATGCCTCCTCCTCGAGGAGACATTCCAGAAGGCCGAGGAGACACTTTGTGTCTCGCCATGCCATGAGACGATGAATGTAGACCCTGCTGCTGCTGCAGGGAATGGAGACTCGAAGATGAAGACGCACCACCAGATATTACGACTGGTGAGCCGCCCTGAAGCCCCCCTGAAGTGCCCTGTTTAGGCAGCAAGAAAACCAAGCCCAACTTTAGATTTTAAATTTCCTCAATGCAATTATAGAAAAAAAAATATATATATGAATAAGCATTAGGATTAGGATTTTTATATAAAAAAAACTTACATGCAGTTTGATAATGCACACTAAAAATAAATAAAATTAATAAACATGTTAAAGAAGCAAAATGTAGATGTATCTGCTCTAAGAGAAAAACATAATTTATAAAGATTATTATCATGATAATTAAAAAAAAACACATAATAAAAAGCCAATAAAATAAAAATTAAACAAAATATAAAAGCATAGAGATCCATGCAGAGACCCTACAGGGACCTCCGTGTCTTATGACCAGAAATTTGACCAGCTTGGCCGAGCTTCACTGTAACTGAGAGTGGCGGCGCCACTGAATTGCAACGGCACAGCCACTCTCAGTTACAGTGAAGCTCCGATCAAATCCGTGGCCATAAGACACGGAGGTCTCTGTATGGTCTCTGATCCATGCTCAACTCAACATTTAGTAACATAACTCATTGGTTACATAAACCTTGTAACCAAGCAAATGAATAATAAAAAAAATAATAAAAAAAAATTATTAGTATTACTGTATGTTAACATAACAGGACTAAAGTGATAACATTTCTTTAGTTGAATGCCAATGTTCCGAAACATGAAAAAATAACACATACACAACAGTGTAAGATATTACTCAGGGTAAGTAGCTGTGTGGGCTACATGCAGTGTATTTTAATTACCTTGATGGTAGGATTCGGTACGCCAGGCATGTTTGAAGCAGAGTAGCTCTGCACGGGGTAGGTAATGCTGCCAGGCATGGTGGCTGTCACAAGATTACCTTCAGGCTTTATTGCAGGGGAACTGGCCCTGAAGGTCGGTACCACATTAGGACCTGAACAGAAAGAGAGACACAAGAGTTAGTACTGAGTTGGGATTACTTCACTTTTCCTTCTACCCCAGTCATTTTGTACACTGAGCTGATGCAATAGGACTTATAGAAAATTCAGGCAAAAAAATTTACAAACTTGTTAAAAACTTATCTCAAACCTACTGAAAGTATTGATATGTTTTGTATAATGAGATGGAACAACCTACCTATTTGATAATATTAGTTATAATAAATATGGGTTACTAATTCGAGCAGTTAGTATAAAGCTGATGCAATATTTTCTTAAGAAAAGTGATCAAAGATTTTTTGACCACCAAAGAGTTGAAATTCTATTTTTTTTTTTTTTTTTAAGTTGTCCAAGAATAAAAACTTTCTAGCTTCCATAGTTTCTTTGAAACAATCAAAACGTCTGATAGGACCTTACGAGAACGACAATTCTCCTTTTCTCCAAAAGTTGAAAGGTGACCTTCAAATTAAAAAAAAAAAAAATCTTTCAGTGTTCTACATGTTTAACTTTAACTACAGTTAGTTTTTTTAAGCAACAATAAGAGTTTCATTTTCCAGAAAAAAAAACATGAAAATGTCCCATATTAATTTAGGTAAGGAATTCCGTGTTTTTTTTTTCCCCCTGAAAAATTAAACAGAGATTGTATGTTTGAAAAACTAACTTGGTTAAACTAATTGTTTAGAACACTATAAGAATTTTTAATTTGACGTTCACCATTGAATTTCTGGAGAGATGAAATATTGTAGTTCTCATAAGGTCCCATGTTAAGTGGCACATTCACTCAGATTGTGATTTCCCCCCCCCCTCCCCCATTGTAGAAACTATGTAACATAGCGATTGTTTTATTCTTAACTGAAAGACACTGGGGGGTGTTCAAATACTACCACTTAAAATAAAATTAAGTAAAATTAAAAATGTTGCGTAAAATTATGCAAGAGTTAATCATAGAAAACACCTATCAATTCCTTGCGTAACTTTACACAAATTCTGAAGTGGCGGTAATTGAACATCCCCCTGGCTTTTAGTATTTTTTTAAACAATACAATCTTAAATTTTAGGATCGAAAAATGTTTGATCACTATACTTTAAAAGAAAAGTTCCAACTCCCCTTTATAATTTAAGCTCATATTTACACAGAACCGTTTTACTTTACAAGAAAATTTCAACTTTAGTCGTAAAAGTGAAGTTGAGGTTTTGTCAATTTCTTCTTGTAATTGTGTACACACCAAACTTATAACATATCATACAATTATAACATTTTACGAATATTACGAATAACATGGCAGAGGAATTAATAAACAAATATTAATGTTGTCTCAGAATGAAGTGTCATATAAGCCATTAGGTTTTCACGCAATTATAGCCCTTATGTGCATTTATCAGAAGGTTGACTATTGCAACAAAAATATAAGCGAGTTTATGACAATAATATTCTGAGGGGACGATGCAAGGAAAAATACACTAAAAAATTGTAGTGCGTGTACTTAAGCATCTTGGATTACACGCTGAATTGACATCATATTTTTGCTGCCAGTTGCAATAATTTCTTTATATATGTAAATCTAAGGCTTGCTGGACTGTAATACCAACTTAAAGAGAAGAGAAAGGCTTTTAAGAGTTCCAACATTCAAAAGTGAAGAAAAGTGGGGCTTTTTGAATGCTTGAACTGTTAGAAGTAGAGGGTAAGTTTGATATTATTTATAAAATGATAAAAATGTCAAAGCTAAAGCTGTTCTCTTCCTTTAAATACAATTGCTCTAATTATTTAACGAGAAACAATGTTTTTGTCTCACCTGTGAGTGAATTAGTAGGGATGAGGCAGGGCTTATTGTTGCCGGGTGGAGGTGTTGGGAGCTGCAGGTGCACCTGCGCTGGGGCTGGGGAGCGACTCTGCGGTCTCTGCTGCCGATTGTGCACCACTGCACTGCTCGCCCCAACTGACGGAACTCCTCGCACGCTCTGAGAAAACACCCCTGACGAGGTTCCCAAGGGACCAGTGGACGTGCCCCCACTGGAATCTTGCTTCACGCTAACCACGAGGTCGTCAATATGGCGTTTCATCTCAAATTACATCGGGGATTCTGAAACAAAACAACAAACACATATTAAGCATCTTTTAGGTATTTTATCTGAAAAACTGCTCCATTACAAATTTGTTTTCTTTTTATTAAAAAACAAAAATGAGAAGCTAAAAAGTTGTACAGTCATGGGAGGAGATGCGGTGAACTAAAAGATGGATGTAGTAATGGACAACTGACGTTTAATTTTTTTTTTCCAGCAAAAATATGCAGTTAGAAACATGGATAGTACAGGTAACGTTCTTACTTTAATCAGCGCCTATCGCTTGTTTTAGTTATGTATTAAGTACATTTTCTGAAGTTAAAAATTGGAATACATGCATTATTTATCTTCCCTATGATTTCCAATTTTTAACTGTAGGAACTGTACACTTTTCTTAGCATTATTTTTTACTTTTCATTTTTAGGTTGAATATAATCCTATAATATTGAAATTTTTGCAATACGAAATCTCTACTTATTGCTCTTATATTTCAATTGATAAAAATTCGGAACAAAATTGTAACTTTTCAAAATTTTAAAATGAACACAGGTCTTGCAAATGGCATTTGAAACTGTGCATTTTCAAATCAGCTGCTGGCTCCCCTCCTTCACTGCTCCTCTCCCCACAACTCAGCTCAGAATGAGGAAATTGCACATTTATAAATGCAGAGAAAGTTTTATAATATGAAAATTTCATAAAAAAATATATTAATTTGATTTTTTCATTACTGAAACAATAAAAAATACGCGTAAAAGGAATATTTCATCAATTTGTGAAAATCCCAAAGGATTACTTGCATTTAATATCTAAAATGTATTTCGTGGCAAAGTCATTGATTCTAACGTAGCAAGGCAAGCAGCCGGTCGGCCCTTCTAGGGGTGGATGACGCAAGTGTCGGCATCCCCACCCCCTCCCCATCGTGCACCACTGCCGTGTCCACAAATAATAGTAATTTCCAGCCAGCAGCAGAGGAGCAGACCGACCGACCACCAGCAACAGGATGTGATAAGTTATGCAGAAAAACTGGCCTCCTCACTTCAAGGCTGAATTGAAATTACCCACTGGAATTTCAGTACATAAGAAAAAAAAAATACATAATACGAACTTATAATTACCTTTAACCATCTTTCCGTAACATAAAACGTATTAAAAAAAGTAGATCCTTCCATAAGGATTTTCTTGAGCCAAACGTCACCAAAATAAATCGCACACACACAAAAAAAAAAAAAAAAAGAAGAAGAAAATGACCCTGCCTGAGCTTTAGAAGGAAATTCAATAATTTAAAAAGAAAGAATTTGTGCAACTAGAACTTTGAGTGAAATGTTTCAGCTGAAGACACCAAAAATACGGTTTAACGTTAATTTAGGAGGCTGCTCTAATAAGCAAAGAAAAAGACGACGATGGACGTACGTTCTTCCAGCAGCAGCTCACACTAACTGACTATGCTCAGTACAGGGCCGTCAAGAGAACGCGCTGTTGCCAGGTCAAACTTGGGCCCGGAACCGAGCATTACACTAGAATCTAAGCCAACTTTTTTTTTAACATGCGCCCCTCCTACTTTTATAAGATCAGCAAAAGGCTGACAGACTGTATTATCAAGGTTGCAGGCAAAAGATACTACGTGTCGTCTGTATTTACTAAACAGTTAGTCTATCATAAGAAGCTGCACTTGTATAAGGTGAGCCGTTTGGTGATTGACAAAATAAGAATTATTCTTCAATTCAATGATTCATTGTGATTTCCCCAAAAAAATTAGGACCAGTTATTTTATTCTTATTTTGATTTTTTTTTTTTCTGAGAAAATATTTTGATTATAGTGAAAATTAAAAATAAAGCACCAATTACGTTTCTAGGCAAAGGAGCAGCGACGAGGCTAGCCGAAATGTCATGTATTGGTATGTAAGGAGAAGAGGAGGATCAACCGGTTAGAGCAGCAGTTTTTTCATTTCATTTGCTAAGCACAGGCAGCGAAGGAAGACTTGGCAACAAAGAGGGGAGCGGGCGGGCGAGAGCGGCAAATGTCGGCAGTGGCGGTGGGGCCTGCTGCTGCTGCCTCCGCGGAGCGCGAGTACTTGGGGGCTCGCGAGGAGGCTAGGCGCTCGCTCGCACGGCGGCCGGCATACAAGCACAAGCACAGCGCGGTGGCAGCGGCAGTGCTTGGCTGGCCGGGCCCGCGGCGTACGGTACGGAAGGCGGGCGAGATGCGGCGCGGCATGCGGCGACCGCCGGCTGACTACGACCATTCCCCTCCATCATCATCTCTTCCCCTCTCATGCTATAGCAGGCATTCTCATCAGAGACTGCGCGATGTCGTCTTGGCAAAATGCCCATTTCGCTTTTGCTATCTTCGGTGAGTGCGAAGTTATTTCAGACACATACAATCATCAGTGCAGTTCGAGCTGTATTTTTTCATAACTCCAGAAGTGCATACTGTTGTTCATAAAGAAATGTTAATACTGTCAAAATTGGAATTTAACATTTCGCGGGTGGCAACGGTGTGATCAAAGTGATCGGCAACGTTGCATTACGTGATATCAACGCAACGGCGGCTGCTACAATTTCTCCTATTACCCCTTAAACGCCTACAACCCGCTTACTTGAATCGATAGCCGCAGAGCGCGCATGCCACTAGCGTCAGGGGCAGTTCATACATCACGGCTCAACCCCGCCGCTTGCAGCATGGCAATTTGACCCTTATTTGTATTATCTCTCAGGCTCAACCTCGTCTGCCTTGACATTTCACCACCCGGCAGAGGCATGACGGGTAAACAAAGATGACAGGCTTTTTAAAAAAGAAAGAGTAAGGTTTCTCCGCCAAATTTATTTTTAACTTTTTAAAAGTTTTTTTTATTTGCAACGTTATCATACATGTAATCATTATATTTGTAATGATGTATGATATAAATAATGTTGCATTAAAACAGAATACGATACCCAAATATCTCGAAGGTCCAGTAATAAACAATGAAGCCGGGTAGACGCATTGTTTTATAAAATAATTAGAGCAGCTTGCTGTAATTTTTGCAGAGCCTAGAGCGCTTGGACCTCAGCGAGTGAAAGACTAAAAAAAAAAAAATACAATCACCAATCTTGGCCTAAATTTTAAGTTGAGAGTTTCATGGAAAATTTTAAGCTTATAATGTATGGATTGAATAGCAAAATCACACAACACACAACTATTACACATCATGAGAACTGAACGAAAATTTTAATAAAAGTGCCCGTATTTGCTTATATTGTGAGTTGTGACTTCATATTCATTGGGGGGCATTCACAAAGCACTTTATCTCCAACTTTAGCCCCAAGTTTTATCCCTGGTACTCAACATGGTGCTAAACCAGGGGCTAACCATATCTAGCTCCTAGTTTAGTACCAGGGATAAAACTTGGGGCTAAAGTTGGGGTTGAAGTGCTTTGTGAATGTTCCCCATTGTGTCTACGCAACAATTACTGCTGATAAATAATTATAGAGAACAATACATAAACCCATGACAAAAAAACAACAACAATAATATTATGAAAACCTGGGTTCTACAAATCGAGACGTCTGTCTACCTCCTAAAATTTGTGTCGACCACCACCAAAGTGGGAGGGGCTGCCACCTCCCTCCACACTGAGGCGCACGGTGACCTGAATATTACGTCACGGCGACACCATAGTCGAAATTGTGTAGCCACACAGAATTTCAACGCTCAATGCAGCGTCCGAGTTCACTGTAAAGACGCTGCCCGGTTATCTAGTCCACAAGTCCGACGAGCGTTCAATTGTCCAAACGCATCAAAAAGAGCAATAATCAATTTTTTTTTTTTATTAAGTCTCAGCAAAACTTAAAAACAACGAAATATTATACCGCAAGAATTTGAGAGATCTTCAGAGACAGCAGGAACGCCTAAATATATTATTTACCTTCATTGCTCTAAACAATGTGGTGAAACCAGAGAAAAATAACGATACAGTAGAAAAAAAAAAAAAAAAAAAAAACATGCAAACACTCTCCTCATGGCAAAACTTTACCATGTATTCACTGCAGTCACATAGTTCCACCTACTAACACCTTAGTAGGTGGAAATCTGTGGCTGCAATCTATTCTTTATTACAAGATAGATTACACTTGGCTACAACTAACAATTAGCAAAGAACCTAAATCGAAGTCTTATTGAAAATCGTAAAACAATAATTATCACCAGAGTTACAACTCATTGATAGTTCAACGTGCTTTCATTCAATACTGAGTGACATTGTAGCGCGAGAGTGAACAAAAATTAATCAACAAGTGATTGAATATTAAATCATCAAGCTACAAATCCTTAATCACTAAACAATTATAAACAATAAACATCCGGATGACAGTTCTGTGTAAAATGTTCGAGGGGAAATTCATGCAACTTACCACAAAATTAAAAAAATAAAATAAAAAGGTGGGAAATCGCCGTAACGTAACTTTTGATTCGATTGGCTGGTATTTTGGGGCAATTGACAAATTTTGGTCATGCATTACTTTTATTAATGCTACCAAATATTAAAACGAAGTAATTTCATAATCTAATAAAGTGTGGAATATTCACAAAACTATTAATTTAGCACCAAGTTCATCACCTTATAAATTTGTTTTGACAATGGTGCTCACACTAAATCAGTGCGTAAGCTGGCGAAGAAAGCTATGATAAAACACAGGTGTTATCGCGATTATAACGTTCACAAAGGAAATTGACAGCTGAGAAAATGCATTTACTATAATAGCACCGTCAATTCAAGAAGCTAAATTACTGGAAAAAAAATCTGCCCGTAAATTAGTAATACGATGTGATGTAATATCATATTAACTACGATTCAATTCATTTCCTTTTATTGACTTTTTCCATCGAAGCCAGCCAGCATGTGTCTCTAGAGACCGAGGACAATAATTCGCAATTTTTTTATTTATAGAAAAACAACACTTCAAAATTAATAACAAATTTATAATTATAAATCTTAATCCATCGATACTAATACAAAATATAATTATGCCAGTATATTTCTCATTCTCGATATCTCATTCGAATTATGTTTCCACTTCCTTGTTGTTATTAAAATTCATAGATTTGACGTTCTATCTTTACCAGCTGGTCGCTTTGATTTGACACTATAAAGTCCATAAACTATCGGGAAACACAAACGAGAAGCAATAAAAAAAATCCTCAATTAACCCCCTTCCCCCTCCTAATTTTGTCAACCCCGATTTCTGTGTATTTCATATAGACTGCAGATGAGGTAAAGAGAGGCTAGCGAGGAACGCAGCACGTCATCTGTGTACGGAGGATGCGACAAAATTGCAGCACATCGCGTGTCTAGACGACACTCCATTCATAGTGGAATGGCTCGACTATCGATGATGTAAATTCAATAACATCAGGTCTCAATTGTATCGCTAACACTGATCACACGTTCAAATAACTTTATATTTACTGTAAAGTGCTGTCCAGAATTGCTTCGGAATCGGAACGGAAAAGCTCTCAACCAATCAGAAAATTCAAAATTTCAGATTACTAGAATGAGCCAAGTGATCGGAAATTATTTCCGATTCCGACAATTCTGAACGGTGGTCTATAAAAGTAATAATTTATACTGTTATATGCAAAGTATTTCTATCACTCACGCCTGATGTTGAGCTAAAGAATTTATTTCGGTAAACAATTCCAAGTTTTATCAATTTTTATACTAAAGCTTATCAAATGATAAATAAACAGGATGTTTATTTATAAGAACATTTTATACTCTTGATAGACAATATTTTGTTGACAATATTATAAATAACATTTTAATTCATCAATATGCGTTTATGATATCGGAAATTTAAACAGCATGATGAATTGTACAAAACTGAGACTAATAAGCATTGCCGTGTTGATGTAATGTCGTCCATCGGATTGTCGCCAATAAAAAGAGATAAGACCGGTACATGCAAAACCAGAGGCTTTGTTTCATCTAAGGACCATACAGCTGTCTAATTTATCGTAGTAACCGTATAATTCGTTCACTTTACTCCTTTCATCCTAAAAAGGTTGTCAAGCACATTGTGTGCATAATAATCATAATAACACCCTCCATAGTAATACCACTCCTTCAGTGAACAGGTTAAACCTAGTGAAAGTAACTAAAAAATCCTGAAAAATAATGTTTCGTTTGCATCTGACAGTTTCATATGTTACGAATGCTTGCTGCAGGCAACTATTATGCTTCCAGCAATAATAGTAAAATAAAAATATGATATAAAGTATAGCTGTACTGCACTGAAATTACTACAGCATCTTTATTACGTGATTTCGATAAATCACTAAAACGTACGATACCATAATAATTATCCTACGTGTTTTGGTGTCCCTCAGTAATAACAGCAGTATATATTGTAATTTTACGTTACCAGATAGTCAAGAAACGTGGATATCGTGCATCTTTAATGTTGCAAAATCATTATTGGCATGAACACGGGAAATACAAGACGGTATTGATAATTCATAACGCTATTACTGGCATTACTGCACTCTAATTTCTTAGTAATTATTACAGCTATTAATTTGAAAACATCATCCACCCTCATCTTTTAGGGGCCTTCTCATTTTGAATGGTTATTTCTTATAGAAATTTTCTTGTAAGGAAATTGAAAATTGAATAATATGGTGTAATGCCAACCTTGCCTCCAAAATTTAAACTCATATTAGCAGCTGCGATCACGGACAAGTGCATGAAAACATCACAATAATAATAATAAAAATTAAATTTCCAACTAAAACATAATTCCAGGATTTCCAGCACATACACGTCTGGACACCACGAACCTTAACTGTTTGTGGGTGATGCCAGGCTATGTAAGCGTGGTGAAATTAAAAATTGTGAGAATATTCATTTTAGACCGAGTGCTCTTCTTATCTCCCTCAATATTACAAATCTGCAGCTTTCTCTCTTCGAGTTGCATGTGCAAAGTTCGTGGTGTCTCGAAGGGTATGATATACAACAACGAACAGGCACGGGTCTTTTCTCCAGGTATCAGCAGTGGCTATTATAATTTAAATATAGAAGCTGTCAATCGTACTCTTCAACGATACCACAGCTTAAATCAAATTTACGTAGAGCTTATACCATGTTTTTTTTAAACAACAATATTAACAATATTCCTTTTACCTGACATGTGATATGCTTTTGTATATATCAATGGTTGTTTGTTATTTTATTAACAGTTACTTTTTATTTTATGTATTTTGACGAAGTAGTTCAATATTATTGTCTGATTTATATATTTTCAGTGGGTGAAATGTACGCATTTTGTGTATGGACTTTCGTCTTTTACATTCACCAATTGGGTTATGGGTATTTATATATTATTATTTTTCCTTCCAAATTATGTATTTTTAACCCAATAAACAATTATTATTAGTTATCGTCATAATATTGAAACCACAAAACGTAACGCTCAAGCAATATTTAGTGACGCCTTTGAGCCCAAATCACAATTAACTGGAGAATGACACGTTACTTGCAATATTATTGCTGCATTTTTAGCATACCTCCTATTTAAAAATGTAAAAACTTCTTTTAATGCCTTATTTCATGATCTTAAAAAATTTCCTTTCAATAAATTTTAGTTTCCTCTAACAAATAAAAAAATATGCTAAACCATCCACATATTCTAAACAATGATAAGCACATCATTGCAGGAGATTGCACATCACTTTATGCAGGAGATATAAAAATAAATGCAAGGCGAGATATACATTGTAGGTACCGGTAGATCTGCATACAATTTTGCAAGCAAATGCATGATTATAACAACACTTTAATATTTTTTTTACAAAGAAAAAAGCAAGATATTCTACAATACACGTAACTCGCAAACAAAAAAGAATATCACAAAATAAATTTAATGTGTTTCTGTGTTGCTTGTCCTTGGTTGCTAGTCAGGTTCTTAGGTAAGGACAGGTGTTCAACAATATCGGGCTAACGAAATTAAGTTGTAGACCAAAAAGGGACCCATAGTGGTCCTCTTGCTAGGAACGTTGGTACCGGTACATGAAGCTGTAATATCAAACGTCGTATCATAGCACACTAACAAAAACAGGAAAAAATATAAACAAAAATTCAAGCGACAATAATATTATTACAAAAATACTTGAGTTGGCGCGAAGACGATTTTTTCGCGAATATAAAACTTCGCGCCAAAAAGTAACCTGGAAGATTAGTAATCTCGGTAATCAGAGAATAAAATTAATTACATTACAATGTATATAGTTTAGAGGACTATACAATCTATGCATACATTACAATATGCATATATCAGAGCAGCGGCAGAGCTTAAAAATACAGACCATGTTAATCTAGACGCCAAATAATAAAAATTGAATTTTTATGATGCAGGATCATTATCAAATCATACAGTATGCATAAATCATATTGTGCGATGTAAAAATCATACGGTACATATTTATAAACTTATAATCTAAAAAGAAAGCGTTTCTAAACCAGGCTTACACCTAAATTCTCCAGCCAAAAGGTAAAAAAAAAAAACTTTCAGTTCAAGCAATAAAAAACGTATGCATAGTATTCTTACCTCTAGCCTGGTTTTAGGGCAGGAAATCTTAACACAAAACTGTGGTAAATATGAAACGTCAGTAGCTAATAACGAGTAGTTTGATGTATTCACGTATTGCACAGAACAAGTTAATTTCATAATATTACTGGCAAATATAGCAGGTGATAACCGCTGAACGCCTTCGAACATAGCAAGCAAGCTGCCTCACAAGCGCTGCGACTGCTGCTTGCTGGCTGCTCTCTCAAACAAAGTGGGGGAGGCAGGAGGGGGATGGGCTCTATTCCTATTACAAAATGGACTCGTCTGTTTTCCGGAGGTTTTTATCTCATCACAGATATATTAATTACCGTAAAAACTTTACATACAGTGAACGATAATAAAAAAATTACATTCTTGAACTACAAACTTTAAGAAGTTCAATTTATTCATGTAAAATAAAAATATTTGACATTTGACCGGCCTTTCAAAACCTAGCACCCCTTTATAACGATGAAGTAGAATCGTCCGCAGCGAAGAAAAAAATTACACTTCCCCTCATTTCCCCTCTTCAACAAACTGTTCAGCCTATTTCGTACTTGAAAGTAGAAAATAAATAAAAATTAAAATAAAAATAAAGAGCATGCAACTACTTTTAATTTCACAGGTATGCCTGTAAATTTTCAAATAAAAGGATATTTAATAAAATAAGAAGCTTAATTAACTATTAGATCCATGTCAAAAAATAATACTTTTCGTAAAAACACGATCATATGATCGAGGAAAACAAAGCATTTTTTGATTAACAATTACAACGCAAATGAAAGCTATTTATGTAAAAATCTTAGCACTAGAAATCAGACTATTTTGCTGACGCATTGTACGTATAAAATAGTAATAAAATAAGCAGTCTATTCCTTAAAGCGCCTAAAAAGTGCATCCTTTGAGGAGGTCCATGGTAGCTGATCATAGTTAGTTTTTTCCCTTCGTTCAATCTAATCTTATTACATTTTTAATGATGTAAATACAAAGTCTAAAGAGTACTTATTATATTTAAATACAGAATAATATGTAAAAAAAATTACTAGTTGTACTAAATAAGACAGTAAAATTTGGTAGCAGCTTCCCGCTACAGAAACAGATGATCGACATGTAAAGAAATCTGTTTATTTTAAAATAATCCCTTAAAAATTAGCGAATTTCTTCTTAAATCAGGAACACGGATATTTAAAGTAGATAAAAGTCAAGTCTTACCAATGAAATATCATCAGATGGCCCAGAAATCGATGGATTCGGAGGAGATACACAACACATCCGCCATAGAACGGTTTGCCACTAAAATTTTGATATTGATGACGTCACTGTGTTTGGGAATGGATGGCAACCAATGAACATCAAGATATTCTTTGGACACATTTTGCGCGAAACATTCGATTGCTTATTTTTCTGTCGTAGGAGTAGGAAGTAGGACTCATAGGAACTATAGGAAGGAATCTTTATATATATTTTAACAGAAAGTCTTAATTTGAACTCGTATTAAAATATTTGCTATTATTTTGTAACTATTATATATAATTTGTATGTGTGTTTTATATGTTCTATTACAGTATTATTCTATAATGTGTATTTCGATGGTGTTCCGTCAAATCGGACCAACTCGTTTTATCGCGATTTGCAAAAGCGAACAACTCGTTTTATCGCGCGCGCTCAAAAAGGACTAACTCATTTTATCTCAGCCGCTCAAAAACGATCAACTCGTTTTATCGCACACGCTCAAAAAGGACTAACTCATTTTATCTCGGCCGCGCAAAAATGATTAACTCGTTTTATCGCGGCTGTGCAAAAACGACTAAAATGTTTTCCAAAAAGGACTATCTCGTGCAAGTATGTTACCTTGCGAACATTTATATGTGTCTTTTTTAATAAAATAATGATTTGGATTTCTTAATTTTTTAATTAATAAAACAGGTCAATTTGCGCCATTTATTAGTGTAACCTGGAATTATAATATTAAAAATCAGCTGAAGAAACAGCTGTTTCCCACAATTTATTGTCAACAAAGAAATGTGGATGGATTCGACCTACAGAGGTAAATATCATGCCAAAAATATAATTAATACATATTATAATATGTATAATTGTTATATTGTATGATTATTTAATAAACATATAATATAATGAGTATATATTTTTTATAAAATACATAGAAATATCAAAGTAAAACAATATTTCTGTTCTGCAGATCATGTCGTCACATCTTTCACAAGCGGTTGTTGTCCTGGCTTGTGATTTAAAGGCCTTATGAACCTTTGCACAATAATAAGTACACGGTAAGCTTTGCTTTAGTATGATTTGGCTGCATAAAATTTTTTGTTTCAGTAGCACAAATATCAAAGATAATAGCCGATGAAAAGGAACCTGTGACGTCACTCACGCTCATTCAGTGGCAACAATATAGGGAAATCCCTGCAAAAGATCGGTTGACTCCCGCTTCAACCACGGCCACAATTTGACTTCTGTAATTTTGAAACTTTACCAGGACAGTCTTGATAGTATTTTTCAAATAGCCTGAAAGATTTTTTTTTTATGACATTCATACAAACCGAGTTATTGCGGTAGAAAGAGGAGCAAAAATGTTGTATAGGAAAACAATGTTAAATTTTTCGCTTATCTTGCTACCGCAAAAACTCAGTCTGTACACACTTCACCAAAAAAATTCTTTCCGTCTATTTGACAAATACTATCAAGACTGCCCTGGTTAAGTTTCAAAATTCCAAAAGTAAAATTGTGGCCGTGGTTGCAGCGGGAGTGAACCTATCTTTTGCAGGGATTTCGCTATATTGTCACCGCTGAATGAGCGTGAGTGACGTCACAGGTGCTTCTTCATCGGCTATTATCTCTGATATTTGTGCTACTGAAACAAAAAAAAATATGCAGCCGAATCACACTGAAGCAAAGATAATCGTGTACTTAATACTGTGAAAAGGTTCTTGAGGCCTTTAAGAATTACTACAATTCAGCACTGATTGCCATTTAAGTAATTATTATTTTCTTAATTAAGTTCTGATAGGGACTATTAGTGTTAAATTTAGGTAAAAAGAGTAACGTCCTTTTTGTGAAGATGATTGGGGAACTGTTATATAATGTGTACAACTGTAATGTTTTGTTTTAAGATTGAAAGTTTCCGATTTTAAATACATTTTTTATTCACAATACATGATTTTCCATGTGGACAATAACTGTGTTACTATAATGGTTGAGATTATTGTTCTTTTTTTTTTTTTTTTTGCTCAATGTTCTTTTTATGTCCTTTTTTTTAATCATTACATATTTTTAATATAACTGAATTGTAATAAAAATTGCATCTAATTTTTGCTCTGTTATCATCTTTTTTCCTCCTATTTTGCACCATTTTAGAGGAAGAAAGAGATAAAAAGACGAGATTACGTCTTTCTTTCTCTCTTTGAGCACAAAATGTTTGAAATATATTCTTTATTTCTTCCTTTTTTTAAGCTAGGAAAAAGAAGATGTGTTTTAGACGTAAAACGATTAGTTATAGACGTGTAATGGATGAGTTGAAGACGAAGAGTTTAAACTAGGTTAGCAGTCTAATGAATTTCTTGTTTGTTTTAACATCAAAAGATTGTGAATATTTTTACTGAAGGCAAGTAGCCTCATTCGTTAAAGAGTATTGGTTCCAATGATGTACTCTTGTTGGTGCATGTATTATTACATGGTGCTTAAAACTTGTTGTGATCTCCATCAGATGAAGGTGTCTAAATTATATTAATATGATGTATTGATATGCATATTTTTTCTTTGACTGTATTTATTGCTTAAAATAGGTAGAATAAATAATAATATTTGGTGCAACAAATGGGCTTAAGGGGTGTAATTTTTTTACTGGCTCAATCAAAAGAGCATGTCGAAAAATAACCCTTATATTTTTTTGCGATTTTTTTTAGCACTGCATCATACCTAAAATGGAGATTAAAAATGTATCTTGACCTGGAGGTTCCATCCGCAACGCCTATGACGTCACTACATTCTTTGGTTCAACTATATAACACTTGTAAAAAGTTATTGCGTTGTTGTTTGTTTATAAAAAATATAATTTGTTTCCATAGCAACGTGTTTGTTTAAAAACATTAAATAGTTGACCCAAAGAATGTAATGACGTCATAGGCGTTGCGGATGGAGCCTCCAGGTCAAGAGACATTTTTAATCTCCACTTTGGGTATGATGCAGTGCTTAAAAAAATCGCAAAAAATTTTAAAGGATATTTTTCGACCTCTTTTGATTGAGCCAGTAAAAAAATGACACCCTGTAAGCCCATTGTTGTTACAATTATTACACCATAATGTGTTATTAATTAATACCAGTGTGAAGGAAAAATACAATGTGTTTTATTTTATTTTAAATTGATTCAATTCAATTTTTTTTCAAAGAAATTGTTGTTATGGGCTTATGTGAATATTTTTGTATGAAAAAAAAATTGTTGACGCAATATTAGCATAACTTTAAACAAAATGTAAAGCCGCTGCTTTCGTTATGAATTTTCGGTGGCAATAATAAAATAATAAGTGGAGTCAATGATTTCCTAGAAATGTAAACTGCATTCATTTTGATTTTACTTCTCAATACTACACAGTAAATTTGAAGAATATTGTAAATTGATGCATAAATTAAGTTAAACTTTATTATGTTGAAGAAAGAAATGTAGGTAATTATAGTAAGTGCGTGTCAATGAAAAATATATCTGTAAATTGGTAATTTCATGCACTGGTAAGATGTTATTATTATACAAATAATAAAAAAAGGGAAAATTTACAATAAAACTTTATACATTATATTTTCTCACCTCTTTTTTTTTAATTTTTTTTAACATGTTAATACTGTTAAAATTAATATGTTATATTCAATTCGAATAATTTTAATTTAATTACAAATGAGTAAATTAAATTAAATAACAAAGTTTTATAATTCATAAAAAAAAAAGAAAATTAAAAAATTTAATATAAAAAATTAATATTGTAAAGTAATTAACTAAATATCTACTAAACATTAGATGAGAAAATATTTAGGCCACCAAAAAAAAAATTCTATTCATTTCCTTCAAGTTTTTAAATCAACATCAGCGATAAAAAAAGATAATCATTTTTGCACAGCCGCGATAAAACGAGTTAATCGTTTTTGCGCAGCCGAGATAAAATGAGTTAGTCCTTTTTGAGCGCGCGCGATAAAACGAGTTGATCGTTTTTGAGCGGCTGAGATAAAATGAGTTAGTCCTTTTTGAGCGCGCGCGATAAAACGAGTTGTTCGCTTTTGCAAATCGCGATAAAACGAGTTAGTCCGATTTGACGGAACACCATCGAATTTTTCTATTATATTATTCTATATGTACACTTTCGTGTTTAATAAAAGACTTATATAAATAAATTATAAATTGGCCGGCAGTCCCTAACTTCATAACTCTCATCTGTATTAAATAATACTCGAGAAATAATCTAAAATCATTATAAAAATTGTTGACTGGCATTAATTAACAAACATATATAATTATTTACATATTATAATCGAAGGGTATATATTATATTTATATCATTGAGCTCTACTAGCCTTGTGTAGAGCTCAATGATTTATATATATTATATATGCATATATTATAATTATATTTTGTGTATATTAAAATATTACCATTAATTACCACAGCCCTGGTTTAAATTTGTTCTTAATTTAATTTCTTAAAATTTAATACTTTTTATCACTTTCCAATTTTAGGGTTTAAAGTCATCCTGTCCAGAATTATTTCGGAAACAGAACGGAAAAGCTCTCGAAAAATCAGAAAATTCAAAATTTCTGATTACTAGAATGCTTTGAGCCAAGTGATCGGAAATTATTTCTGATTCCGACAATTCTGGACGGTGCTTTATGCAATATTAAAGTATATAGTGGATATATCAGAACTATAAAATGCAGGCTCCCATCACTTTTGATTAAGTTTTGACTGAACACCTTGCAAAAAGGATCTCTTTTTTCAGTCATCCACACACCGTTTGTTAATATATATATATATATATATATATATATATATATATATATATATATATATATATATATATATATTATGTTGTGGTGATTTATATTATACTTTCATGAAGTCCTTGCGGATATAATTGCCTTGAAGTTATTATGTACGTGTTACATAATAAAATAAAAAAAAACTTTTGCACATATACAGTACTTACGAAATTCCTATTCATATTATAACAATATTTATAAATTACTGATTTATTTATCAATGAAGATTAATACAGTTAAAAGGAAAAAAAAAAAAAAAAAAGAAAAAAAAAAAAGAGAAAATTAAATACAAAACTTTGTACAGTAAAAAGATTTATTTAAATTTAGGGGCACACAGTATGCAGCACAAGATATATTACATAATTATAGACTTCATGATAACTGCACCAATACTTTGAAAGGGCCTTTAGAACATAAGTTAATTATTCACAGCCCGATATTATAATTAATTATAGTAAAAATTTACACTTTAGTAGCTAATAATTCAATTAATAAAGTATAATATTTACCAGTACCACTGCAAGTAACAAAATAAGGTGACAATTTAAACAAAACCATATTATTGCATGTGGTAGCGTCTAGTTAATAAATTACCTCAACTTATACAGTAGGATTTATATAGCTTGCTGAATATCTCAAAATCCATTTCCATTTTCTGGTAAAATTTGAATAAGATTGGTGATCTATGTGAACTAGATGCTACCATAACATTTTATTGGACAGCAGGCGCGGATCCAGGGGAACTGATGCCCCCCCCCCCCCGATGTTTGATTTAACATGGGCAATATAAGCATTTCTCCCACTCCATTTTTTTTAACATTGGCCTTATGGAGGCGCCCTCCCCCTCCCTTCTTTTTTTTTTTGGGGGGGGGGGGGATTCGCGCCTGTTGGACAGCATGTTTGAATAATTTTTAATAGAGATGTAAATAATTAATTAAGAAAATTTAAAAATTTATTAATTTGAATTTAAAAAAGAAAATATCAATAGCAAGTAGTGAGGGTCTCAAAATGGTTGGTAAGGTGATAAACTCTAGCATTACCGGGGGAGGGGGGGAGGGGGAACCATAAGGCTATGTTATTTTATTCCACAGCCGGTTCTCTAGATTTTCCCCCTCACCTGCTGTTCAATTAGCATCTCTGAGCATGCACCTCCAATATTTAACGAAACAAAGTTCTATCCTTAACATCGTTAAATTTTTGGAATGGTGGGGGAAGCCAATATATAGTTTTTGACTTATGAATAAACATAGCCTCAAGTGGGAAAAAGATGTACAGTAAAAGATTGCTCCAAAAAATATGAAAAAATTAATCCTTTTAGTTATTATAAGCAAAAAAAAAAAAAAAAAAAAAAATAGGGACAAAAAGTTTCAACATTTTCGGCATGGTATTTTAACCAGTAGGTTGAATGATCTCCCTCCCCCTCCTCCTCCTCCCGGTAATGTAGGACAAAAAAGATCTTGGTAAAGCTACGGTTAACCCCTACGGTTAACTTATCAATTTCTACTGTGTTGGATATTTGAATATATTAAAGAATGCATCATGATTTATTTACAATAAGAAATAGCTTTCCAATCAATATCATTTTATAAAGTCTATCAGAGATGAAACAACATTCATTATTAACCCGAGGACAAAATGTAGTGCCTGATTTAACAATTAAACCCCTACATAATTGTATTGTTAGTAATAATAACAATAATATGTCATTTTCCCCATAAGGTGGCATGTCAATCAACAACTATCCAGTGTTTGTTCAATGGACAAACATTGCCCAAAAATGCTTATACAAACAAGCATTTATCAATTTATAGATTTCCATTGCCTTTAATTCTTGAGTGTATTATTTTCAGTCTACCCCAAACTAAATTATAATGGACAACCTGCATGAAAATTTTGTAATGCAAAAATGAATAGAGGGTACCAAATTATGCTACTCTGAATTTTTTCATATTTTTTTGAGTTCTGGAACTATTTTTAAATTGCTATTGAAAGTTCTGTAAGTTAATTAAGTTGGCACCCCTGAATCCTTAATAAAAAGGATAGGGCCCAGACGCCTTCAGGGGGCGTGGCCGCACTTTGAGTATAGTTATGGGACTTAAAGGCCTTCTGAACCTTTTCACAGCATTAAGTACACGGTTAGCTTTGCTTCAGGGTGATTCGGCTGCATATTTTTTTTTGTTTCAGTAGCACAAATATCAGAGATAATAGCCGATAAAGAAACACCTGTAACGTCACTCACGCTCATTCAGCGGCGACAATATAGGGAAATCCCTGCAAAAGATAGGTTCACTCCCGCTGCAACCACGGCCACAATTTTACTTCTGGAATTTTGAAACTTTACCAGGGCAGTCTTGATAGTATTTTTCAAATAGACTGAAAGAATTTTTTTTCAGAAAGAATCCTATCTCTATTGGCTTGCTAGAAGTAAAATGGCTTAAACGCCAAAACGTGGGCATAAGAAAAGAAGAAGAAGAATTTTTTTGGTGGCGTGTGTACAGACTGAGTTATTGCGGTAGCAAGATAAGCTAAAAATTTAACATTGTTTTCCTATACAACATTTTCACTCCTCTTTCTACCGCAATAACTCGGTTTGTATGAATGTCATCAAAAAAATTCTTTCAGGCTATTTGAAAAATACTATCAAGACTGCCCTGGAAAAGTTTCAAAATTCCAGAAGTAAAATTGTGGCCGTAGTTGCAGCGGGAGTGAACCTATCTTTTGCAGGGATTTCTCTATATTGTTGCCGCTGAATGAGCGTGAGTGACGTCACAGGTTCCTTTCGGCTATTATCTCTGATATTTGTGCTGCTGAAACAAAAAATTTTATGCAGCCGAATCATACTAAAGCAAAGCTAATCGTGTACTTAATATTGTGCAAAGGTTCATAAGGCCTTTAAAAAAAAAAAAAAAAAAAAATTGAAAAAACTTCAGAGTTCGTAGCATACTTTGGTACCCTCTATTCATTTCTGTAATAAAAAAAATTCAAACAGGTTGTCCATTTCATAAAGAAAAGAAAAAGAGCTAAAAATGAGAGTAATTAAAAATATAATACAATAAAATTACATTAATAAACTAGAACAATAATATTATTTGTTTGACAACAAATAGGATTTATTTTCTTTGGATTATATAACACTCAAGCTTCTCATTGCATCAGCCATTATGAGGTGAGAATGCTTTTGTGCAGAAACAAGACCATCCTGACTGAAATACATCAGGCTTTATGTCTTTTCCTTTTATTTTTACAACAAAATACATAATATTTATATTTTATAAACAATTATAAGAGTGCTTATAAAAGCAGTGGTAATTAAAACTTTCATATTTAAAATCTAAATTTATAAAGTCCATCCAATAAACATTTATTATCACTTTTTTTAAAAATACTGAAAGTATGTTGTGTTTTATGATTTTTCACTACGCATTTTACACTTGGCTTTCTAGTTGTTGATTTCAGGCGATTGGGTCATCGTCATCATCGGGTCGACCAATCAGGACGTCGTTGGTGCGTTGTAGAGGCCTCAGCTGTCGCAGTCGGTGAAGCCAGTTGTAACGACGCCCCAGGTACACAACCCCAGCCAGTACCGCGACCAGCAGCAGCAGGGGTATCAACACTCCAGCAACCACGGCATTCTCTGCAGGGGTACCAACATGAGTTAAAACAAGAACAAGCAAGC
This sequence comes from Siphlonurus alternatus, assembly GCA_949825025.1. Taxonomy (NCBI): domain Eukaryota; kingdom Metazoa; phylum Arthropoda; class Insecta; order Ephemeroptera; family Siphlonuridae; genus Siphlonurus; species Siphlonurus alternatus. Next base: position 12,598,868 of record OX463780.1, read on the forward strand.
AGTGTGAGATTTTAAGAAAATAATGTTATCAGTGTACATACTAATGGACTGTGCTCACTGTGCTGATTATGGAGTTATATTATTTTGTCTTTTATAGAGGACATAAAGGACCAAGAGATGGTGCTGACGTTTGAAAATTTTGCTCTTTGCATCGAGGATATGGCAATTCCTATAGCATTGGGAGAATCACAAAAATTATCAAATTTTTAGAAAAGAAATCACTTACGAAGTTGAAACATATTTTTATATTTGTCCGAAAGTATTTGACAACTAATTATGGTGTTGTCATTTCTGTAAAATTATGTTGTGACTGCTGACAGAGCATTTACATGATTTTACAATGTTAATCATATACAGCAATCCTCGCCAAACGCACGTAGTTCCAGCAGTTAACACTGGGTTTGCACTATTTTTATGACGCCAATACCACTAAAAATAATGTAAAATAAAGTTTTGTTGTGCATTAAATAAGTAAATTATAATTTAACTTTTTTTTTGTCCAGTTTTTATGAATGATATTCAATGTTTGCTATAACTTTTCTAATTTACTTTGTGTTGGAAAAAAAGAGGCAATTTTAGGACACGTATTGCTCTTCACACCTCTACAGTAATATATAATAAGACATATTATATTATACATTATTGCTTTAAAATAAATCAATTTAATAATCATCCTATTACTGGCAAAATAAGGTACAGTAATTCAGAATTTTCTCACTAGGAGCAGCACCTGTCTTGATTGTAACTTTTAATACTAAAACTTTTCTCACAGATCCAAAATTGAAAATGTCACAAATTAAAGTAGAGTGTCTATCATCGGATCTGATGTCAAAAAATGAAAACTGAGTTAGTATTTTTTTAAAATAGTTCCAGTGCTCCTACATATGGAACTGAAATCCAAAAAATTCCATCTCACATACGTTCTCCAGAAAAAAATTCCAAAGTCAGAGTGAATGCGTCGCTTAACATGGGGCCTTACCTAAAAAAGACCCTTGAAGATCTAAAAAAATACACCGTTAGGTGGTATGAAAAAAATATGACAGTGTTCTATGACTCGAGCTTTAACAGAAAAACGAATAAAAAAAATTCGCTCGAATCCATTTTTCGTAAAAAGATTAAGAAAATTTCCCATGTTAATTCCCATAAGAGTTTTTCTTGATTTTATGACAGGAAAACAGATTCGAGAATGTATGTTTTTTTTAAACAACTTTTAGTTAAAACTTGAGCCATAGAATATGGCTATATTTTTTTTTCATACCATCTAAAGGTGTATTTTTTCGAGATATTTGAGGTTGTTTTTTCAGGTAAGGCCCCATGTTAAATGACGAGTTCTCTCTGACTTTGGATTTTTTTCTGGAGAACCTATGTGAGATGGAATCTTTTGGATTTTGGTTCCATTTCTCCATGTTAAATTAGTCAACTTTAAAAATTAATAACTTGAAAACTAGCTCGTTTTTGTATACCTGATATTTTACCTACTGATAGGGGATGTAGAGGAGAACATTTTAAATTTTTTTCATAATTTTTATGAATGGGATTTTTTTAGCATTGGACCAGCTGATCCGTATTATCTCTACCTTAATTGATTCAGCTGGTATGAATCATCATCCTAAATATCTTCCCATTCCTTATTGTCTCTGAACTATAAGAATGTGAAAATAAAGCAAGGAATCTATAGATACACACGTTAATAGTACAACCTGCCTCTCGAGCTATAGTTTACACCCGAAAGTTATATAGTGGACAACCTGCATGAAAATTTTTTATTGCAGAAATGAATAGAGAGTACCAAATTATGCTACTTCGATTTTTTTTTAGATTTTTTTGAAACCCAGAACTATTTTTAAATTATTATTGAAAGTGCGGCCATGCCTCCTGGAGGCATCAATAGGCGTCTCGGTCCTATCCTTTTTATTAAGGATTCAGGGGTGCCAACTTAACTTACAGAACTTTCCATAATTATTTAAAAATAGTTCCGGGTCTAAAAAAAAAAAAAACTGAAAAAATTCAGAGTAGCATAATTTGGTGCCCTCTATTTATTTCCGCAATAAAAATTTTTCATGTAGGTTGTCCATTCATAAGGCTTAAAATACTGTTTGGTGCTCAAAATATTTGTTGACTGATTTCGACAATTTTCACTTTTTTTTATACAATGAAGATTTTTATTTGTTTAGTTTCTAAAACACACTTTTATTGGCTTTGTAGAAATTTATTTTTTTCTTCTTTATGTATCCAATACATTTTTTATGGCGAGTCAATGTTGCCAACACATCGTCCCTCGTCCACAATAATGAGCTATCTGCTCCACGATCTCGTTGCAATAATGAGCTGTCTGCTATTTCAGATGAACGCAATATTGAGCTATAAATCGGTATAAAATAAGGCTCAAAATTGCACTCACCTGAAAGAGCAGACAGCTCATTATTGCAACGAGATCGTGGAGCAGATAGCTCATTATTGCGGAAGAGGGACCACATACAGTCACATTCTTACAAGATTGTACAAAAGTACATTCAGAGTGTTACAGAACAAAAAGTCTGTCTAGCAAAGTATCAAATATGCAATCATTTTGTTTGATTTACCCAAAGAAATTCAAATTTATAGATTTTCAATCTAAGGGCATTGGGTGTAGCACCGGTAGTTGGCAACACTGACGTATCTTCACCATGTTAATTTTTGATCCTTGCTCCTCGGAGTAATTTTTATGCTAGAGCTAAGCTGATTGCTGTAGTATCAAGATAATTAGTAGTTCAAGTGCACAATTTGGCTAAATAAAGCCTGATTTAAAGAAAAGTATTTTTTTTTATATTTTAGAAAAAATGCATGTAAATTTAAAAAATTACTAAAAAATACTTTTCTTTAAATCAGGCTTTATTTAGCCAAATTGTGCACTTGGGCTACTAATTATCTTGATACTACAGCAATCAGCTTAGCTCTAGCATAAAAATTACTCCGAGGAGCAAGGATAAAAAATTAACATGGTGAAGATACGTCAGTGTTGCCAACTACCGGTGCTACACCCAATGCCCTTAAAAAGCTCTGATAAATTGAACTGGGTACAGTATATCAAATTGTTTACTCAGAAATATAACAAAAATTTGATGAAACGACTCCAAACCTTATCTCAACAGATTAAAGGTCAAAGTGCCATCAATTTTTTGTAGTTACATGTTTTATATTTTGAGCAGACAAAAAAATATCAGAGTGTGTGTAGTAAGAATCTATTCAAGAGAAATTATTTTTTTACAATTTCAACATATAGTACCTGTAGTGTGTACACTGTGTACTGTATATTGAACATAGTATAATAAATAATAATATATTGAATTTTAATTTGAGTTAGTTTTAATGAGCTACTGTAAATATTGACATATTTATATACGTCAATATGGATGATATGGATTTCTTTCCTATAATATTGTTTTGAATTATTCTATAAAACATTAAGAAATGTTAGTGCATGAACAGAGACACTATTAATAGAGACCTTCTTGTCTTATGGTTATTATAGGAATTTGGAGAACCTTGAATTTAGTTCCACTGGAATTACGAGTGGCATGCCACTATCAACCAATCACCGTTGGTTTCATTATCAACGATGTCATCCGAGATAGCCAATTGACGATTTTGTGATCAGCGATTAGCCAACACGGATGACGTCATTGATAATGAAGCCACGGTGATTGGTCGACAGTGGCATGGCCACTCGTAATTCCAGTGGAACTAAATTCAAGATTCTTCAAATTCTTACCCATAAGACACGGAGGTCTCTACAGTGTCTCTGGTGCATGATGAACTTTGATTGTAAAGGAGAAATACAAATTCCAAAATAAGATTGAAATTTCTAAAAAAAAAAAAAAAAAAAAACATTTGTACTTTCAGTTTTACACCAAACTATTTAGTTATTTTTAATAATAATTGTTATTGTTGTGCTGATTTATTATTTTATTGTTTAAAAAATGAAAACATATCTTAAAGGTGAACTGAAGGGATTGCTTTTTTTTTCCATTAGGGAAAAAAAAGCAATCCCTTCAGTTCACCTTTAATTAGGCCTGTTCGTAAACCCTGTTCGCTGTACACTTTCTGCACCCAATCGACCTTATGCACCTGAAGTGTACACCGAGCAGGGTTTACAAACAAGCCTATTATCTTCTATCATGTTTTAACAAACGAAGAAAAATCAACTACACAAAGTTACAAACTATATTAAGTTAAAAAGATACTCCATAAATAATTAATTTATCCACATGGTATATATTTTAATAAAATGCTTTAAATTCGCAAACACAATAAGTATATCATAGATATTTACACCTTACGGCAATACAAACATCAACACTGCATGATACACATTTAGTCAACTGAACGAAATTTACCATAGATGCATTGAAAGAATAAATTATCTTTGAAAATACATAATTGTATGAAAACAGTAATGCTGTCAAAATACAAAAAATGCCATTTACGTTGAATACATTAAAAAAACTAAAACATACTGTATTTATTGTACCAGCACTGTAACTGTTGTTGATACACTGTATACTTATTCAATATTACAAGTAATTAAATCATAAATTTAATTACAATACTCATGAAAAGAGGAGAGAATTCTGTCTGTATTGGTTTACTAGAAGTAAAATGGCTTAAAAGCCAGAACTTGGTCATAAAATAAAAGAAGATTGTTCTGAGAGAAAAACTATCTCTGAAATAATGATTATCTCATATGATTTTGTTTAAGACAATAAGATCGCAATACTTACTGGAGGAGGAGTCAGTGTGAGGTTCCGCGGTGGGGGGAATGATTCTCCCCGCTGGGGTAGTTGGGGCGCGAGGCTCTGGAACTGCAAGGCAGGCTCCGGCGATCCGCTCAAACCCACTCAAGCACTGACACACTCCCGTGTCATTACCGGCTGACGTCTGAACGCATAGCTCGTTTGAACCACAGCTAAAAAGATTTGTGATTCGGCACGACAGTTCTGCTCCTGAAATACAAAATAATCAAGTTTGTCTTCAGTTCAGGGCTAGTTTCCTAACATATTTAATTATAATTATTAATTAATGCTGCGGAGATAGGTTTTTTAATACCAAGCAGCTAGGCAGTGAAAAGATTTCAATTACACTTGTACAGTAAAGTATGCATTAGAGGTCTGCAAATGGGCCTTGCCGGGCCCCCGGGCCTAGCTACTTCTCAAATTTTCAATGGTGATTTTCTTTTTGTTTGCTTACTAAGAAAGAGGAAGAAGGGAAAAAAGAAAGCAAAAAAGCTTATAAAATGACTGTCAGTTATAAAACTGAAATGTCAGTTTTATAACGGGCTGTATAAAGCACTAAAATAAAAAGGCACACATCGAGCCGAGCCGAAGTTGATTTTGAAGCAGGTTTCACGGGCATGGGTCGCCCGGGCACAGCAGCCACCCGAACGGGCCGGGCCTTGAAAATTCGCAGACCTCTAGTATGCATATTTATGCATAAGCATTTTGTATGTAAAGTATGCATATTATGCATAGTAAATTTTTAAGTCGGCACGCCCACTTTAAATGGTAAAGGTGGGCGTAACGTAACTTATAGGAACGAAAATTTTTTTGTGTGTATACAGTACCATGCACAATTAACTATTATAAGTACAACGAACGAACTTTTAGTTGGATTAATCAAGTTTTAAAATAGTAATATTATATTTACCTTCTGCTAACATGTCTAGTAGCATAATATAAACGAACAAAAACCTAATCGTGTTGTTGTGACAGTTCAGCATGATCATCTTTTAATGGACGAGCTACAGTACGTACTTTTTTCGGATGGACTAAATTTAATAAGAAATAATTAATTTATATATTCTAATACCCCAAATTTTTACTTTTTTATCTTCCTGACTGCTCGAAAAGTTACTAAATAGAACGTAGTAAAATAATTATCTTCTTCACACAAATATTTTTGCAACTCACACATCAACAGCTGCGCCACTGAGCGACGAAAATGAAATCACAGCAAACCCAAACGCGGAGGTTTTTTGTAGGGATCGGCGATAGTGAAAAAAGTATCGATACTTTTTATATCGAGTACTTTAAAAAGTATTTATACTCATCAATATTATCGGCTCAAAATATATCGATATTTCGATATATCGGAAAATATCGGCGGTAATTTTAAAAAGATTAAAATTCAGCATATTTTTTAGCTTCTGGGGGGGGGGGGGTAAAAATACATTTTTCTTTTTATGTAGTAAATATTACCAACATTTATTTTTTATGTAGGTTATATATAATCATTTTAAAAAAAATACACAACAAGTTGTCAAGTATTCCGCCATCTTGAAAATACTAACCTGTACCTGTGTACTCTGTATATAAATGAATAATTTATTGTAATACTTTTGTGGATATATCGGTGAAAGTATTTAGTATAAATCATTCCTACTATACGATCCGACCTACTATAGCTAGCTTATATTAGCTAGAGGCTACTATAATCTGCCAAAGCCAAGTACTCTCGAGCCAATAGTAAGTAAAACTATCGGAGGTATTGAGTGCCACTGCCATCCCATCAGCTAGTGGAAACCATCTTGTAGTAGTAAATGGCCAATCGCGTATTTTCGATCAATTAACGAGTATTATAGATTTTCGTATTGGAAAAAGAATTTAAAAACGCATAGTATCGAACTCATGGACGAAAACCTATTTAATTAATAAATACTTTTTTGTCTTGCCTTGGTTTTTGATTACCGCGACTACCGCGAGTGACTTTTGCATGCATTTTTTGATAAATAGTATCGGCCGCGATACTCATAATTTAGTATCGAATACCCGATAATTATCGGCTTAGAAAAGTACTCGATAGTATCGATATATCGCCAGAAAAGTATCGGGTATCGAGTAGTATCGAAAAATATCGCCGATCCCTAGTTTTTTGAAATAATCTTTACATACAATAATTAATTTAACATGCTTTATGTACAGTATATATAGGTAAGACAGTTTTTGTTTGTATATAGGTAGGGATAAAGAAGAAAAATCGTTGAAGTGGTAAAATCAAGAAATTAATAAAATAATTTCGTATGCCCATTCATCTGAACAGTGAACAGCTGATTATTAGATTGCGTCATCATGGCCGCCTCTGGAAGTAGTGATCCCGGTGGTTCCGAAATGAATTTAGGTGACATGGAACCATTAGAACCCTCCTTGAAGAATGTTATAGATCAAAAGTCGCTTCGCTGGATATTTGTTGGAGGCAAAGGAGGAGTTGGCAAAACAACATGCAGGTAAGATAGCATGTTACATTGCTTCTCCTCTTGTACTTGCAGAGCCCTTTAATTTAATAACAAATAATGTACTGTATGCATTATAGTTTATATAGTAGCCAAATAGCCAAATATTTTGACAATCTATGCATGCAGTGTATATTTTATAATTTTCTATGATTAATAAAATATTCTTATTGCAGCTCCAGCTTAGCTATTCAGCTATCAAGAGTGAGAGAAAGTGTTCTCATAATATCAACAGATCCAGCTCATAATATATCAGATGCTTTTGATCAAAAGTTTTCTAAAGTGCCAACTAAAGTGAATGGATTTGATAATCTCTTTGCTATGGTAAGTATCATAAAACTATTTTCTATAAATTCATCTTTAGGTGAGTTAATCATGTTTTGTTTTATATTTTTTGTTCTAGGAAATAGATCCAAATGTAGGTTTCAACGAGTTACCTGATGAATACTTTGAAGGAGAAAATGATGCTATGAGATTAAGTAAAGGTGTCATGTCAGAAATTGTTGGTGCGTTTCCTGGTATTGATGAGGCCATGAGTTACGCGGAGGTTATGAAGTAAGTGTGCTCGCAGGCGTTTCAATTTGCCAAATCTCTGACCATGTTTGTATGCAGGCTCGTGAAGGGTATGAACTTCTCCGTGGTGGTGTTTGACACGGCTCCCACGGGACACACCCTCCGTCTGCTTTCATTCCCTCAAGTGGTGGAGAAGGGGCTCGGCAAGCTGCTCAGACTAAAAATGAAGATTGGACCTTTTATTTCACAGGTGCAAAATTATCTTTCTTTAATGAGGACGGAGGTTCACTTCAATTTTTCAATTTTCTAACGTTTGGAACATAAGATTCAATATGAAATTTTAATCCCAAGAACTGACCCGATGTTTAATGTTTTCTGTAAAATCCTGCAGTACAGTACACAATATAAGCATTGATCAAATTACTCACTTTATTTTAGTAAAAATTTTCTTCACGTTTTATGTATGTGATTATAAACTGTAGGGTAAAATAAAGAAGCTTTTCCTCATGTATGGTACTGTATTCCATCCTGTTCTATGGTGCTCAATGCACAAGTTTTTGATGATTTTTTTTAATTAATAATTTAATTATAGAATTCTCAGTTCAGTTAACAAAACAGTAATTTAATACGGTACAGTATTAAAACTTGTGAGGTATAGGAATTAATTTGTACAAACATGGTATACAAAGATTCCTTCTTTTAGATGGGATCTCTGCTCGGTCTGTCTGACTTCAACCCAGACTCGTTCTCCGGAAAGATGGAGGAGATGCTGCAAATCATACAGCAGGTGAACGAACAGTTCCGGAATCCCGAGCAGACGACCTTTGTGTGTGTGTGCATCGCCGAGTTTCTCTCCCTCTACGAGACGGAGCGCCTCGTGCAGGAGCTCACCAAGTGCGGCATTGACACCCACAACGTGATTGTGAACCAGTTGCTGTTCCCCGTGCAGGGAGAGCAGCCGTGCCGTCTGTGTGCCGCGCGCTGCAAGGTGCAGGCCAAGTACCTTGACCAGGTGAGATCATGACCTCTCTTGACCTGACCGACTGTGTTGGAGCATTACAGAACCTTTTGGGGGAGCAGTTTCTCCTATTCTCCTCATTTTGTTCCCTCTACTTGCAGGGAAACTCTGAAATGTTTATTTATTTATTTATTTATTTTTTTTGCTACAAGAATACTAAGAGCACAATATGTACTTGATTGCGTTTTAATTGCTAGCATAAGGCAGAAAGCACAAGGTTTTTGTAGCTTTAAATAAAAGAGGGGACTGCCTCAATACTGCGTTGATAACGGTGTCCGATACAATTAGGATTAGACTTTACTTTTTTTGTGATCTTTTCAGTCTTGACTTCAAAAACAAATCAAAATAGTAATAGGTAAAAAAGCAAAGAAGATCCAAAGAATTTAAAAGTCTTCTAAAGTATTCTTATTCTGGTTAAACAATTCTTTCAAAAAAAAAAAAAAAAAAAAAAAATGCTTTCAGATTTTGTCTCTAGTTGTAGGTATTTTATATAATTATTATCCTTTTATTTGTAAATTTTTTTTTTTTGATTCTTGCAATTGCTTGAGAACCTATTGTAAATTTCTGTTTTTTTTTCTTTGCACTGCTTGCAAGAGGAAATTAAATTGTTCCTTGATAAAAGAACCAAATAAAGAAGCAAATTGCACTGTGTCATACCAGCGTAGCAATCAATGCAATTAGTGATAAAATTTGAAGGTGGAGCTGTAACATCCCCTCTTGAGTCTTGTGGATAAGTCTTAAATTTTTAAATGGGAAAAAATATGCTGAAAGCTGAAAGGTTGGCTTAACTGCCATCTGCTGATCTAAGCTGATGTGTTAAAGAAGTAAATACTTATGTATTTGTTTTCTCACAAAAATTATTTTGAAGCTATGTCTCAGTTCTAGCAGATGATCAATGTAAAAAGAGAACGCTAGCTACAGTATATCATATTAATTTGTGTCGGTTATTTGTCAACAATTTTTTAAAGCACAATCTTTTAATCAATTTTCATTATTCAATTTCTGAGCTTTACACAGTAGTTTTCAAAAGAGCTTTAAATAAAAATTTAAAGAGAACTATACATTTTTTTTTATTGAAACAATTCAATGAAGTATTTTCACATATATATGATTCAGAATGTATTTTAGTATAAAATTAAAAAAAATAAAAAGGACAGTATAGTGCTCATAGTATTTAAGATTCCTACAATATTTTGTGCAGTTTTTTGAAGCACACTGATGTGACAGTAGCCTTGAGCCCTCTTGTCTTGTGTTTGCAGATCGCAGATTTGTATGAGGACTTCCACGTGACCAAGCTGCCGCTGCTGGAGCATGAGGTAAGAGGGGCCGACCAGGTGAGAGCCTTCTCACAGAACCTCATCGTGCCGTACCGGCCTCAATAACACGATGCCGCGCAAGCTACAATTAAAACACCAGCACACCTCGACTCCAAGGGGGAAATCCCAGCTGATATCCCAAGCAAAAGTCTCCTGCTTGCAAGATTGCTCTAAATTTCTTTCTGATAAAATCCCTTTTATTACTATATAATTGTGGAAGGAAAAATGTAATTCACACATCAGAGTAAAGCTCATAGCTAATAGCTGGGTACATCTGTACAATTTATGGTAAATTTCCCAAAAGGCCCTTCACTGCACAGACATGCTGGTTTAAATATCAGAAGACTTGCATACTTTGATACTATTTGAGTGTTTCCATTCCTTGTTGGACTGTTTTTATCAGCTGGGATTTTTTACCTCATCCTCCAATAGATGCACCTTAAAAATATAACTTTTACTACTAGTGTTGTAATTGCTGGTTAATTAAGTAACAGCACTAGTTTCTAGTTTCAGTTGGATCTGTTGGAGGCTTTCATATAACTTATGTTTTGTTTTTCATTATCAAAAAACTTGACTAATTAAGTCCAAAAACTGTTAATAATTTCTAACGTCAAAGTTCTGACTATTAGAGAGTAAAAAGAGGAGAAATATACCTTAGGTAAAAAAAAAAAAAAAAAAAAAGAAAAGAAAAAGAAATAAGTATTTCAGCTCTTTTAATATTTTTGCAACAGTTTTAAAACTGTTGGTGACTCCACCTTCTAATAATATGATTATACTGATCTTTATAAATAATGCAATAGCCACTCTGGTGACCTTTTAGATTAAATTAAAACTGATAATATATTGCATGCCTTATAAAATGGCTTACTGAACATTTCTGTTTTGCCATATATATAACAAATACAATCCTAGTTGTTGATATAATCACTGTCAAGTTATTTGTCAATTTTTCACCTGTGTTGAATAATAAATTTTTGTTGCTATTGTTATTTTGTTCATAAAAAACAAATCTTTAATTTCTCCCAAAATAATTTTACTATCTCCCTTCCCAACAAATCTTTTTCTATCATATGTGTTTCTATCAAGGATAATATATAGAAGGATTCCCAAGAAGGGTTCCAAACTGGAGATAAGAGTGTTAACCGATACTATCAGCTCTCGCGGTAGATTTTGGAAACAGAGAGGCTGACAAGCGCGCCATCTCTAGGTGATAAAAGGACTGAACGTAACATTGTAAAACAATGTTAACTCCGGGTTGCGAGATCCGAAGTTCGATGGACGATTTACATTATTTTTTATTGCTAGACAACAGCTCAAATCACCGCGAAATGAAAAATATTCTCACATACCTTATTAAATTTCCAGTCTTCTACATGTGTTCTGGATACTCCAAGGCACAAATTTCACTGCCAAATAATTTACCGAAATAGCTTGTGTATTTGCAGGATTGCACCTATATGCATCACCCACTTATCTATGCTGTATTTTAATTTCTGGAGTGATCTAAAAGGACAAAAAGCTCCTTATCGTTAATGGTAATTAAGATTGAAGCTAAAACAAAAAAAAATTGCACAATCAAGCCAATTTATTGAGCAAATGGAAGGTAATTAATTGACGTACGTGTTCACGAAAACTTCACAACATAAACATGTGAGCGGAAGGCTGGCGGCAGCGAGCGAGCACTGCGAGCAGCCGGAGCAGCTAGCGCAGCAGAAGAGGGGAGGTCGGGGAAGGTAGAGGAGGGAGAGAGGAGGGAAATGTTCTACAGCAGCTGATATTTTGTAACATTTATCAAATTTTATTTGCGTATTCTTAACTGCAGCATAACAAAATAACCCTTATAGACAAGCTCTGTTGAATTTGTTTGAATATTAACAAAGTTCAATGACTTTATGTGTTTGTATTAAATTTGAAGTCTTGTAAATATTTATGTAATTATAGTAATAAAATTAAAACCATTTTTCATTGAAACAAATTTTTTTACTACATCGATCATGATCCCGCTCGTTAATTCATTTTGATGCCTTTCATAAAATCGATCGAAGTAATTAAGATGCACACTATATTAAGGTCGATTTTCCTACCGGTTGCCATGATAAACTAGCATTATATAATATATTATGGTGAATGGAATTTTTAAGGTCTTTTTCAATTAAAGTTATTTTTCATTTATTGAAATTGAGTACAGTGCACAAAAATTATAAACATATATTTTTTTTATTGAAAAAAATTTTCACTAAAATTTACATCTTATTTTTATTACGTTATTACGTTACCATTAAATGGAAAGTGAAAATGAGTATCCAAAACGCACATATTTATAATTTTTGTGCACTGTCAATTTCATTAAATGAAAAATAACTTTAATTGAATAAAAGACTTTAAAAATTCCATTCACCATAATATATTATATAATGCTAGTTATTTATCATGGCAACCGGTAGGAAAATCGACCTTAATATAGTGTGCATCTTAATTACTTCGATCGATTTTATGAAAGGCATCAAAATGAATTAACGAGCGGGATCATGATCGATGTAGTAAAAAAATTTGTTTCAATGAAAAATGGTTTTAATTTTATTACTATAATTACATAAATATTTACAAGACTTCAAATTTAATACAAACACATAAAGTCATTGAACTTTGTTAATATTCAAACAAATTCAACAGAGCTTGTCTATAAGGGTTATTTTGTTATGCTGCAGTTAAGAATACGCAAATAAAATTTGATAAATGTTACAAAATATCAGCTGCTGTAGAACATTTCCCGCCTCTCTCCCTCCTCTACCTCCCCCGACCTCCCCTCTTCTGCTGCGCTAGCTGCTCCGGCTGCTCGCAGTGCTTGCTCGCTGCCGCCAGCCTTCCGCTCACATGTTTATGTTGTGAAGTTTTCGTGAACACGTACGTCAATTAATTACCTTCCATTTGCTCAATAAATTGGCTTGATTGTGCAATTTTTTTTTGTTTTAGCTTCAATCTTAATTACCATTAACGATAAGAAGCTTTTTGTTCTTTTAGATCACGCCAGAAATTAAAATACAGCATAGATAAGTGGGTGATGCATATAGGTGCAATCCTGCAAATACACAAGCTATTTCGGTAAATTATTTGGCAGTGAAATTTGTGCCTTGGAGTATCCAGAACACATGTAGAAGACTGGAAATTTAATAAGGTATGTGAGAATATTTTTCATTTCGCGGTGATTTGAGCTGTTGTCTAGCAATAAAAAATAATGTAAATCGTCCATCGAACTTCGGATCTCGCAACCCGGAGTTAACATTGTTTTACGATGTTACGTTCAGTCCTTTTATCACCTAGAGATGGCGCGCTTGTCAGCCTCTCTGTTTCCAAAATCTACCGCGAGAGCTGATAGTATCGGTTAACACTCTTATCTCCCTTCATAACATGGCGGATTCCAATAGAGTGCGCTCCTGTCTATTTTCTCCATGGTTTCTATCTACTTTTAAAAAAATAATTTAGGAAGGGAATTAATTTAACAGCTTTTAACAAGAAAAATTGACATGATCAAATTTAATAGGTTTAACCACTAGAGTAATTAAGCTACAACCTTAAAATTATATTAATAATTCTAATTAGAGGCTAAAATACTATATTCTTAACTGCTATGTCTTCAAACTGTAATAGCTATAATAAAATAGGTAAAAATAATTTATTAAAATGAGATTTTCTATGTTTGAGGAGCAATATTTTGGATATTCATCCATAGCCTGTTATCAATGAAGTTAAATGTGAGCAAGTTTATAAATCCTCATTTAATTCCCATATGCCTATATTAATTAAAGCTAAATGAAAGCTTCTTTTTTATTTTACATGGGAATCTTATAAGAGTTATTTTGTTATCCATGTGCCTCAATACTTTAATACGATTCCTGGTGAGACTGTTCTAGTTGCAGGACAACTATTTTTAAAAGTGAAAAAAAGACGAGGATAGTTTTTGTCTAGTTATAATAAACTCGCTTTTACTTTTCAAATCAATCTAGCTAGAACAGCTTCACAAGGAATCTTATCTTATGGCACATATGGATAACAAAATAACTGCCCTAATATGCAAGGAAAAAAAATATTTCACCTGTAACTTGACTTAGAAAAATAAACAGCTCAAAATCTAACAGTTTTAGTTCGTAAACCATAAATTAATTGTATCTGCCATTTCATTTCTCAAAAATGAGCTTTATTTTGTACCAAATTTACAGCTCATAATTGCGCTCACCTGAAAAAGCAGATAGCTTGATCATTATTGCAACGAAATTGTGGTAACAGAGATAAATAGCTCATTATTCCGGACGAGGGACTATAGATTTAGATTTTTAACGATCTGCGGCAAATGTGGCTAAACCACGGTGGCTCGCAATATAGTACTCAACGCACTCTTAAATCCCCCGTAACTCTCCGCCCCCACCACCTCGGATATTGAAAAAGGCTTCAATTTGTACCGGGTATAAATAATAACATTAATAACACATAATATATAACTTAATTTTCTACCCTGAGTCGAAAGTGGATACTTATAAATGTCTCTTTCTGCAAGCACGTGACTGGGTGTGTGGCAAAACTCAATTATACCCCGTATTTTTTTTAGAGTGGTCCCAACATTGAAAAATTGTGAGTATGAACTTGTAAAGTTTAGCTAATCTAATTAAAATATCAGAAAAAAAAATGAAGACAACAACAAATTATTTTAACAGAAGCCATATATTATAAACACTCAAAAGATACAGTTAATATTTACAAAGGAAAAAAGTCTAACTTAATAACAATTTATAAATCCATGCAGCATCTATAATGTAATTAATAATAATATTATTTACAACTTTACTTTGAATTAATAAAGGTTATTTTTTTCTCAGATCTAGCAGGAATGTTATTTTATCTATTAATTACAAATTAACATATTGTCAAAAAGATTCTATACCAATCATGTATTTGGTCACTGTTGCAATTCAGTCTACATGTATATATATTTTTTTAAATCCATAGAATAAAAACTAGGAACTTTTTTTTTTCTTGCTTTTTCAAATTTGACTTGCCAAAATAATCATGAGCGTTTGTTCAAACTTCAAATGATATAAAGAAGAAGTCTGAACAAAAAAATACAAAGTCATACATGTGATCACTTGTCAGTATCATACATATAGATGGTTTTTAAAGGACCATACAACAATTTCACTGTTTACAAAACACTATACTTTTGAGCAATATCTTTTTAATTTTTTACGAGATCTATGTAACAGGTCTGATAAAAATCAACATCTGATCTGAAGCAAATATATTTAACTAAAAATTTTAACGTACAAAAATAAAGACACTAATACAGCGAGATGGCACAAAAATAAACACAATTTTTTTTTTAGCTCATATTAAAGTTAGTGTTATGTTTGTTTGTTTTTTAAAAAGGCAAAAACCTTTTAACAGATAATTCAACTGACAAATTAATATACAGTTTAGCATTCGAAATGCATATAATTTTAAAAAAACTTATCAGCATATATAAGTTTGAATTTTGTGCACTTTTTTTTTTTTGGTAATAAATAATTTAATATTTAGCAAAAAATTGAGATTTCTCGATAAAAATTTGTTACTTTTCTATATCTTATATGTATGTACAATCTATCAACTTACTTATATTATTTATCATACACACAAAAATAGGTCAATCACACACTATTGTATTCACAATTTAGTTTTACTATTTTTTTTTTTAATTTTCCTAAATAATTTATTTTTATTATAAAAATTATTTAATAGTATGCAAAATTAATCTGAAACAGCTAGGCTTTCCCCACGATTCTTAATTTGCAAGAATAAAACAAAAATGTCAGCATCATTCTCACAAAATTTCCCCACAATTAAGTTTTTAATCAAACAATATCACATTTTGTTGTCTTCTATAGGTAAATTCTCGTTATACAAACTCGTTGGTTCCAGGTGTGGTCAGTGGCTCTTGTGCCTGCAAAACAACAACGAAAATTATTAAAATGACAATAATATATTTTTGTTTTTGGTGCATTATAAAACTTATAGTATTTAATTGTAAATTAATGAACACATATAGATTATTACAAAACAGGAAGTTTCAGTTAAGGGACAAGGTATTTTGGTAAGAAAATGAAATAACTCTATGTACAATAATGTATACTACTCACCCAAGAATCCATAAATAGCAAGCATTTTTTAATATTGGAAATAGAGGATGCATATTTTTGTTTTAAACAAGGAAATAAAGCAATATACAGGTAAAAAGCATTTATTTTAATGTTAAATTCAAAGTGCAGTGTAATACAGAGAGGAGGGTTGTTAAATGAATTAAGATGAACATTTGAGACATTAATAGTTTTTACGCTTTCACCACAATGTTAGAGATGGTATTAAGAAAAATTTAATCACTTTCAACATAAATAAATTAACTAACAAAAATGTAAATATTTTCAAAAAAACGATAACTAAAAGAGTGATTGCTGTACTACATTTTTGGCACTTGTAAATTTATTTATTTATTTATTTATTTTTTTTTGCTTGTTATATACCGTAATTAAATGTTATGTGCAATTTATTTTTTATTGAAATAATGGACTTTATAAATAATAATATAAATAATTTAACATTGAGCCGGATATTATATATACAAAAAATTTGGCACCAGTATTATATAATGAATAAGATAATGTCTCCATATATTCCAACACCTTTCACAAAAAGTCTATCTAAACGAATACCAAAGTCTGTTTATACTGTAGAGTCTTTTGTGTTGTAGTCGCCAACAATAATTTAACGTAATTTAAATTTTAAGACTGTCATTCACTCAAATCACCACAATCCACAAAATGAACACTTTTACTGTTTGCATGAGTAATTAAATGCATGTTTCTTGTTTCAAGCCTTTTTTTTTTTTTTTGTCCAACAACCACTTGGATAATAATTTAAATGTAGCAACAAATCAAGCTGTTCTATAAATATTCAGCAATAAATAAAGTAGCCAAAGTTTGATGATTCAAAAGTTGTACAATTATCTACATATTAGGACAAGAAGTTTACCACTCACAAGGACATTTTACTGCAAAGGTACGGCAAGCTACAAGGGGTACAATATTTGGCACAGGGACGAAACATTTAAATGAGCAATTTTTGAACAATAATTAAGTTTATATAAAAAAAATGATATGACTGATCAACAGTCATGATTTTTTTTTATCCTTAATATGATTTTAAATAATGGTGTTGCACTTCAATAAAGAAAAGAGAAACAGTTTATGTCAATAATAATGAATTTTTGACAGATGTTTAGATAAAAAGAGGACAGAAAGGTATCTTGTTTTAGAGGCAAATAATATTCAGGTACCTATAAAACAATGAAGTTGTGTGCTTTAAATCTGATGAGACTATTAAGAAAATGGCTCCGATATATTTCTGTCCCCTGACGAAAGATGGTCGCATGGACATGATGAGATGTTGGTAAATTATGGAGGTAGAGTTACAGGGCAACATATGTTAGTTGAGTCTTGCATTCATCCTCTATTATATATTTGTGTTCACAAAGTTCGCTCTCAAAATATGGCCGTCACAAGAAATTAATAATGCTATGCCATCACACGAATAAGTCTCACCATACATTCCTTATTTTACATTTAATATTAATAATAATATCGCATTGTACGACATAGATTTTTTTTTAAACATATTTTCTTTTTTTGTGAATAAACATCAACTTTTTTTTTAAACTTTTAAATTTAAAATCTGCTCTAATTTTCTCTTTCTTAAGTAGTTAAAAATATAAGTTAATAATCTTTATACAAGAAATTTATTTTTCTTTTTCATTTATAAATGCTTCTTTTTTTTTTTTTAAAGTTTGTCACGTTGTGTTTTGGTTTCTTATTTTTGTAAAAACATGTCATAATTTGAAAAATTTTACTTAAAAATAAAAACAAAACTTTTATTTTTATATATTTATCGAATGAATTAACTTTTGAATTAACTTCACTTAATCATGACAAGCTTTATATTCAAGAACGACTCCTTCATTTTCTCTTTAAAAAGCACTCGTACACACGTTGACTCGGAGGCCACGCCCCTTATCTGAGGGGGCAAGTTTCCATGGCGAGTGCCCTTACCTCTTCTCCCACCGTTGAAGGGTATATTCGGTTCGGGTGGTACTGATTCTTCTCCAACGAGAATGTATCCTCCGTCGTCTTGCGGTACACCGGGTTGTCGAAGTTCATGCTTGTCACGTTGCGGTGCAGGTAATGACGGTACACCACGAATGCAATCTGTCGCAACAAAACAAAGTCAGTTACATTGGTAAATAGATAAGCAAAATCAATAGTGTTTGAAATATGTTAAGTCAGTGTTTTTGTAAAAGTATATATTTACTGTTTTCTCGCTATTTATACCGCTTAATTTAAATAATATAACACTTTATATGTTTGAAAACGTAACATTGTAAAATTTTTTAAGTAATTGTTTTTCAGTTTTCAATTTGAATGAATAAATTCAATGATTAAATTTTATATTGCAGGCTTTAATTAAAATATGATCAAAAAGTGGCTTTGTGATAAAGTTGTTCACGGCTATAGTAATTTATGGCTTGACTCAATTAACCATGCCAAGTTCATTAATTGTTAAATTATACACTATACATATTCAAATATAATTCAAAAGTAGGCCTGCATCATGTGTGAAAGTACAAAATACTTCAAAAACTTATTTTTATAGCTAGCGTACATAGATGAAACATAATTAGAACTTTATATTTTAAAATTTAATCTCAATATAAAATTTTACAATGCAGGATATTCATCTCATCATAATGATTTTCTATACTGGATTTTGTGTGATTTTAATATGAATTACTGATTTTAAAACTATAATTAATATAATATTAATACATCGTGATATAACGTATATCAGCAAGACTGCATGCTAGTTTGAAGAGCAGATAAATAGCAGTATATCCAGTATAGCAATATATATTATAATTATATTGACAAGTTTAACATGGTCTACAAGAATTACCTTTACCTTTCCCCCATTTTGTTGTATAGGAAAAAACAAATAATTTGGGTTGTGAATATGTCCCCCCCCCCTTCCGGCCACGCCCCTTATCGAGAGAATCAACGTTACAACATGTCTTACCAGAGCAGCAAGGATTAGGATGACGGTGACCACAGCGATGACAATTCCGGCAACCATCCCGCTGTCTGGCAAGTCTGCAGCGGCGTCCGGGAAACCTTTGTCCGCGTTAGAGTCGTTGTGCTTGATGACGCCTGCACACACAACACGAAGAAGAAGTTAGTAAGACTGAGGAGGTTTAACAGTCTAAAAAAGTGCAGAGAAGATTTTAAAATAGAAATAGAACGACCTTTGGCAA
This sequence comes from Siphlonurus alternatus, assembly GCA_949825025.1. Classification (NCBI taxonomy): domain Eukaryota; kingdom Metazoa; phylum Arthropoda; class Insecta; order Ephemeroptera; family Siphlonuridae; genus Siphlonurus; species Siphlonurus alternatus. Next base: position 12,618,364 of record OX463780.1, read on the forward strand.
ATACCCAAATGTGTTAATTATATATTACATAGAAAAGAGCACGCTATACTTCTTTACCTGGGAATATGAAGCTCATGGTTTTTAAATAGCACTTTTACAACAACTTTTAGCTATTTTGTTTATGTTTATAATAAATTAGGTGAAATAGCTGAATGCGCTTTACTTGCTGCAGTGCTAAGGCGTAATGACGTGATAAACAAACGTCTTATCACTCTTGTACTGTACAACAACAGCTGATAAGAAATTTCAAAATAAAGCAGTATTATTTATAATCTAAATACAGCTCATATATTGTATAATCATGTAAATATGATATACTGTAGTACAATACAAATAGTAAAGTAAAATAATGATTTTAATTTCTGCATCGTAAAGTTTAAAATATTATTTACAGAGGGAGCTATACACTTTATATTTTGTGATATCTATTTTTTTGTTTACTTTGTAATTGTTTTTTATTATTAAAAATATTTTATAAATCCAATTTTTCTTATACTAAATTTTTAAATATGACAATAATTTTACCAAAAATGTCTTCACTGTCCATATATATATATATATATATATATATATATATATATATATATATATATATATATATATATATATATATATATATATATATATATATATATGTGTATATATAACACAAATAAATTTTAAAATAAGAATATTACAATTCTATTTGGGAAGTATAGTTAACATATAAAATCAAGAACACGTTAATTAAAGAGTAAAGAATTTCATGCAACAGATTCAATACAAAGATTTTTTATCGTATATATACAAGTCCGCCACCAGGTAGCTGTGAAAAGAAGAAAGCAAGCCGGGCTAAGAGACACACGTACAGGCAGGGAGACAAGCGTGAAGATGGCTTCTACAAGAGATTAGTGACGCAGGAAAAAAGTAGCTCACTGCTGCAAATGTGGGTTAGGGTCACTCTCGTCCTCCACCAAGCTTTCAGATAAGCAATTTTTGAATATTTGAAAATACCAATTGCACAGCCGCAGTTTTACGTAATCAAGGTTAAAATACGAGCGTTTGTTCCGCGTGGTTTGTAAGGCGCAAGCTGAGTTAAAATTTTAGGTTTGACAATATAAGCAATACATTTATTCAGCGTACGCCGAATTTTCTAAACCCTGTCAAAGTCAGGGCATTTACATAGCAGGAACGAGGCGCAACCAGAGCGCTCGTATTTTAGCCTTTCCGTATAGGCAACCCGGTATACGAAGCAGTTTAACTGGTTGCCTAAATTCCGGGAGTTAAGTTGATCCACGGCTGTACATTGGACGTTTACTCACTGGTGGGGGTAGGGAACAATGACGGAGCTCCCCCAGGGTTGGTACTCCTGCTTGTGCCGTTGTTGACTGTATCAGTTGGCGACACTGTTGTTGCTGAAAGGGGACACCAAACATCAAGCATGCAACATACACATTTATAATATTTTACCATACTTTTTTAGTCAAAACTTTAAAAACCAACAAAATATAATAATATACATTCTTATGATAAGAAAATAATTGTCTGATTAAAATATTAATATGTAAATGATGATGATAATATAAATGCAACGTAAAGTCACGAAAAAAAAAAAAAAAAAATTAAAAGGCTGTTATATAAATTATGATGAAATTATAACATGCAGCATGCTTTGTATGGTATTGACATAGAGTGATATATTTGGATAGAGGTAGTGCGCCCATGTTAAATTTTCAGACAAAAATTTTGGTCCCCCTCTCGTCACCTTTTTTGCCTTTTTGACAAAATAAACTACCTGCTTCAAAACTTGAGCATTTCACCGCGAGAGGACTCTCATCCAGATTTTCTCAATCTCGCCCTCATCTCTTTTTGTTTTCTCTAATTTCTCTGTCTTCACTCGCGTCACTTGGTCTAGCCAGCCTGCTGCACCCTGCAGAGTTTGCAAGTCTTTGAGGAGAGATGATTCGGTGTATCCCTCAAGAGAGCGTAACATGATACCTGCTGCATGTGTTATACTCGTACGCATGCAGCGAGCTCAATACATGGCTGAAAATATCGACTCTAACGCTGCTGATTTTACACTTTCTTTTTTATCTTTCATTAATTATTGTTATATATAAACTTGTAGTTATAATTTTATTTTACTATGACTATAGAAATGAAAACGAATTTTGCAATTAAACGTTCCTATTATTATATATATTATATAAAACATTATATATAAGCAGTGATAAAAGTGGACACGCGTTTTTGCCGGAACGCAAGTCAAGTACGGGTCGGGACAAACATCGGGGGGTCGCCGCAGTCGCGATTTTTTTTAAAGGGACGTGGCAGTTAATGTTTTTTTTTTAACAATTAAATTACATATTTGGTACAATTAAATCATGAAATTACAGTTGAAAAATTGATAAATATCTGCAGCTTAGAAATGTTATGCATTGATGTTCTATGCGCAACAATATCTCGTCGATTGAAAACTATATAAAGCATATTAACAAGCAGTAGATAAAATTTGCATGCTAGCTATATATATATATATATATATATATATATATATATACCTGCATATATATTTTTTTTCTTATTGCAATGCAATCTTGAATAGAAGAACTCGAGTTAATTTAATTTTGTAATATAATGTAAAAACCATTCAGTTTGTCACGAAACAGAAAATAATTTCCTTAACCTGTTCCCTCCACAAACTTGTTGTTAATTATAGTTAAAATCTTTATTATGTACATTATTTGAAATTCCCGAAAAAAAATTTGGGATCGAATTTTTTATTCCTGCGCGGATCGATTGATTTAGGTACAAAAATTATAAAAAGGTTGGTTCTATAGGAGCCCCAGTTGTTAGCTGTTATCGACACGTCCTTAGCATTTTGAGAGGTATTATGAAAAAATTAATTTCAAATTGTGTAGAGAGTACTCAGGGGCGTAGACAAGGGGGGGGGGTGTTATAACCCACTCCCCCTTGAGAGCTGAACCTTAGTAAATTTTAAGGGAAAAATAACAAAAAAAGGTACTCGACGGATACGATTTATATAAAATTTTATGAAAAATTTTCTTAAAAATAACTTTAAATAAAAATTTATATCCCCGAAAGTCCCGAAACACATCGTTAGTACATCTTTAATTGGTTTAAAATCCATCTACATGCAGTATTATGATTATTTAAGTATACTATAATTCTATTACGTAGTATTCATTACTCATTATTAACTTATTTATGTTTTTGTATATACGAAAAGACAACAATTTAAAATATAAAAATGTCGAAAATATTCCTCGCATGATCAGCATAAAAATAAAAATTATACATAGTATTTTATTATTTTTTAATTAATTATATAGTGTACTATATACATTTTACAATTACTAATAGTTTTATTGTTTAATGTATAGTATATAATGGAGTATTGACCTCAATTTTTTTTATTGCAGAAATGGATAGAGGGTGCAAACTGCAAAGTTATGCTACCCTGATTTTTTTCAGATTTTTTAGAGCCCGGGAACTATTTTGAAAAAATTATTGAAAGTTCTTTTTGTGACGTCACGAGACGCCGCTCCTTAAGAAAAAGATAGAACTTGCCGCCGCGTGACGTCACAAAAAGGACTTTCAATAATTTTTTAAAAATACTTCCTGGGCTCTAAAAAATCTGAAAAAAATCAGGGTTTATAGCATAACTTTGCACGCTCTATCCATTTCTGCAATAAAAAAAATTGAGGACAATACTCCATACTGGTTCAATCTTTAAATTTATTATTGCATGAAGTTAAAAAAATCCGATTTTTTAAATGTATTAATTGATGTACAGTATACTTAATGTAATAAATTGGTTTTCCTGTTTTGAAAATTAAAATATAAATATTTTTCTTGCTCGTACATCAGTACATCGTCGTAAAAAGTAGTCTATTTTTTATAAGAAAAAGTAGTGACAAAAATATTGTAACTACATAAAATTTACTATTTACATAATTTGCTGCAACTTTTCATCGAAAAAAAAAAATATAGTCCACGTCCCTTTTTCAAAAAAATCGTGCATCATGAAACTAATAAAAATAATATAAAAGTGGTTATTAGATTAATTACTTGACTTAATTAAAATTATTTACTCAAAGCTTTATTTATTACGATAGTGCAGGTATTGAAAAGAAATTAAAAAAATGGGGTGCAAAAAATATATAAAATTATAAAAAAATTGCATCAGTATACAAATATTCCTATAATTGCAGTACGCTCTGTCCGCCCTGCCTCTTTATTGTTATTTACTCTCGTAACCCCCACGATCTCGCACGTTTCTTTGAGGGCAGACGCATCATCCCTCCTGTCTCCCCCGAGGATGTGCAGCAGGCTGGCTAGACCACGTGACGCGAGTGAAGACAGAGAAAACAAAAAGAGATGAGGGCGAGGTTGAGAAAATCTGGATGAGAGTCCTCTCGCGCTGAAATGCTCAAGTTTTGCAGCAGGTAGTTTATTTTGTCAAAAAGGCAAAAAAGGTGACGAGAGGGGGACACAAATTTTTGTCTGAAAATTTAACATGGGCGCACTACCTCTATCCAAATATATTTCTCTATGGTATTGACATTGACATATCATGCTTCTACTCTCTGTTTAAATTTACATTACTATGAAACAAGATTTGTAATGTCGCTCAACAATGTAAAATTTCCATCAGTCGATCAGTACGAATCACTGCACTTATTCAATCATTTAAATGACAGAAACATTATGGTCGATCCGTTGAACATTCGTTCATGTTACGTTTTACAACATTGACACTTCGTAAGTAACCCACAAAAGTCATGTGAATGTAGTGATAGACAGATAGACACTCGCGCCATGTAGACACAAACTACATTCATAAGAAAAGTTACATGAAATTACACGAGGCGATTTTACTCTTACAATTTTTTCTCGTATATGAAATCGTAAGCTTTTTACGATAATTTTACTTGTAGGCCAAAGGTGCATTCCATGGGCTTGGCGGGACGAGAAAAGCGCACTTAATGCTTCAATCTCGTATGGCGGCCATGTTGGCGATAATATCACTCCCCGCAAGGTGAGAAAATCTCGAGCCTCTGATTAGCTGCGGCACGCGATTTTATTGCTTTCCCCGCTCCATGGAAATGCACCTTAATTCGGCAGTGAAATCGCAACATGTAATATCAGCCTGATGAACGGGAAAGTATAAGAGAGAGGCTTACCTTGGTCGACACACATGAGTCGGTCCTCAAGTAGCGCCAGACCATCCGGACACGCGCACGAGATCTTTGGCGAGTTGGCGTTGATGATCGGTGCGGGCAGACACAGATGCGAGCAGTGGCCGTTGACTGCCTGGCAGTGGTTGGGGCCGTCCGGCTGCCGGTAAGGATGGTAAACGTGCACCACCATCGGGTACTGTAGCTGAGGACACGAGGATGTTAAACTTATTAGTCCCCAAAGTCCACTTACATAGCAGACAGGTGAATAGGAAAGTTTTTTTTTTAAGTCTATACGTCATCCTCTCAACTTTTAAAAATAATGTTGCCTGAGGAAACGTGGAAACTTCATTCAGACGGTCGTTAATGACAGCATGCATCAATCTCGTCATATGGAGCTCGACTCTCAACACACTGGCTAAAAGACAAAGTCATAGAGGGCAGTCTCATACGTTCAAACTGCGCTTTTTTTAAATTTTACATAATAATGCTTATATATATTTATCGGAGAGTATATACGGAAGATTTCCAGCTTAAAACACAACATCTGATAGTAAAATTTTAGCCTTGTTGCGTATAACCGAATGTTATATCCAGAAACATAACTCTCTAGCCACGCACACTAGTCCGCTTTATGTTGACGCCGTTTGATTTTACGAGAAATTTTAACAAGAAAATTAAATAATGACGTACGATCTCGAAATTTTCCCAATATCATTAATTCTTGCATTAATTGTTATTATCGTTTAAAATAGTGATTCAAATGAATAAAATAATCATAAAATAACATTAGCTCTGTTCGTAAATACACAATGAGAAAGAATCAATTTTCATTGATGAACCTTATGTACATGGAACATAAGGTTCATTAATAAAAATTGATTCTTTCTGATTGTGTATTTACGAACAGAGCTATTGTAATGACGCTTTGAAATAATATTATAGCAGTTGAAAACTAAAGCATATATATAAAAAATAGTAACGTACTGCATCAATATCATTATTACGACAATAAAGTAAAATAATAAGAAAAATAATTAACCTTTAGTTTGTAAAAGTTAAGTCAACGCTCCGAAATATAAGCAAGTAGACAGACAACTAGGAGCATGTAAATATCGTAACGTATTACATCAATATAACAACATATTTATAGTAAAAAAGACTTGATCTCAATTCGTAAAACAAATCCATCAAAAACTTGTCGTAGTTGAAGAACTCACCATGTGTGTCGCTGTGACCGGGGTGATGTCCTTGCCATTGAACTTATTGGCCCTATAGACGGCCTGCTTGTCCCAATCCGTCCAGTACACCCAGTCCTCGAAGGTGGTGATGGAGAAGGGATGCTGCAGTACCTCTGGCGAGTACAGGATCACTCGACGACCCTTTCCGTCAAAGTTGCAGGCCGAGATGGTGTTGAGCTTGGCGTCCACCCACAAGACTTGTCTTTTCACCAGGTCCAGGGTGAGACCGTTGGGCCACTTGACTTCGTAGTTAACGATGGTTTGACGGTGCGAGCCGTCCATGCCAGCACGTTCAATCTTAGGCTCCGTACCCCAGTCAGTCCAGAACATCCATCCGTCCAGAGGGTCAAGAGCGATGGCTCTAGGTTCCTCAAGGTCATCCTGGATCAAAGTCTTGCGCATACCTCCCTCAAAATTGGCTAACTCTATCGTGTTCTTGCCAGTATCGGTCCAATATATGTGATTGTAAATCCAGTCTACAGCTAGGCCGTCTGATGTGGTCAGCTCGTTCTTAATAACTACAGTCTTATCTTTTCCTTCATCAATAGGAGCTCTGGAACAAATCATAAAAATTGGTATTTAACTTTCATTATAGATAACGGCAGTGTTATAAAAACTTAGAGAGAAAAAAGTATAAATGAATGAAAAAGTTTTCATGTGTACTTTACGTGCTGTATCATTGAACGATCAAATAATATATTTTCGTAAGAGCTCACAGTTAAAGAGCAATTTGTCATGATGAACATTTTTATTTTTATACGTCAAGATGAAAATTTATTACTTTTGTACTTAAAATTATCAGCACTGGTGTGGAAAGAAAGTACTTTTACGATAGTTTGGATTTTCTGCCTCGGGAGATCGTGTGTTTTACTTCAGAAAGTAAAATTAAACGGATGTAATAATTTGTATTCCCCTCTTACCTTTTTATGTATAAAATTTATAATAATTTTATTAAATCTTGGCGGAGATGGAGGAAATAAGATAATTTCATTAAAGCTTGGATGAATAACAAATTAAAATTCGATATTTACAAAAGGAAAATATGAAATAATTTAATTGTAATTTAATATCATACGCTCTCGACTATAAAAAGGATACATTAAAGAGATTCATGATAAAGAGGAGCGACGATTTTAAAATATTGTTTTTTTTTTTTTTTTTTTTTTGTGTAAAACAGTCGAGTTCTTGTGATCAACTAGATCGCAATTTATGCATCACATCACTAATATTTTAATTTATTGTAGCGTTAGAAAAACTTTGTTGCCTTTTCACAGTACAATACATTTTAAATTATCATTTAAACCATCTGAAAATTTATGATTTGCAGGATAGACTATTGCGAGACCATATATCGTCGTCTCAGAATATAAATTTATGTCGTATAAACCACAAAATTTTGAGGTCGTTATAGACCTTATGTACATAAAGCATAAAGTCTATAATTGCAACAAAATATTTTGGTTTTGCTTATATACGACACATATTATATTTTGTGAAAAAATAGTGACAATATACATTACAATAATAAAAAAAAAATCACAATTTTTGTGCTCTAGCATTGTTTATGCTAAAGTGTAGAGCTAAAAAGTCTCATATACGCACAAGCAACAGCTGGTGACTTACTTATAAATCTTCTGGTCACTGACGTCACTCCAGAAAATCATGCCAGTGCGGAAGACGAAGTCGAGGGCCGTGGCGCTCTTAGTGTCGTTCACGATGGCCGTCATCTCGTGGTGATCCAGTGAGATCTTGCGGATGTCGTGACGACGCGCGAACAGAAGGGACGCGTGGCCCTCCGTGGCCTTGCAGCGTGTGGGGTCGCGAGGCTCGCGCTCGTAGTCATCCTGGCACTGACACTTGAACGTACCCTTCTCGTTGATGCACAGTTGAGAGCATACCCCGGGCGTGTCGCACTCGTTCACGTCTGTCAACATCAGGACACGTGGTTAGAGATCATGTGAATATACCGTCTAGCTACCACATCAAAGCAGTTTTTTTTTCAATCCCAGCATTTGCCTAATTATGAATAAGAAAACCATGGAAACTCAAGTCAAGATGGTCAGCAAGTGATGGAAGATGTCATCAATCATCTCCCGAATGAATGCAAGAATTCGACTTTCATGTACAAAATTATAAGAATATTAGTACGCGCGATCTCGCTTGAATCAGCTGATGGATTTGTCAGAACAACAGCTCAAAAAAATAAAAGATGTTATCCCCAATTTAAATTAATATTGCAAATAATTAAAATAATAAATTTCTATTAAAACTATCGTATATATTATCGCTCCTAACATTTGTGATTTAGCATATTATCAAAAAATTTTTGTAAAACTGGGGCGATGAATAGTGTGGACTAGAAATTTATTTAATTTCGCGTTCATAACTTGTATATATAATAGTTAGATAATATAACGCCCTTCCATTGTCCATTCTCACGAATACACAAAAAAGTACTTTGTAGTCAAAATTAATGGAAGAGCACGCACGTCTATAACGAATATTCCTTTCAAAGAATTTACCTTGCTTTTACATTTAAATACAGCCCTTTGAGAAAAATATGAAAACACTTTGTGAATATTATATTTAACGCAGAGGGATTTTGATTTATTACAGAGGATAGCATCCCATAATTAGCTTCAGGCAAAGATAACAATGAAGAACTCATATAAAAATGTTATTTTATCATCTCTCTCTCTGCGATAATAGGAACAATTTCAAACTGTGAATTTCACGCCGATAATATAATTTTTAGTCACCCCGTTTTACGAGGGTAGCGTCTGTTCCTGGGGTAGTAAAAAAAAAAAAAGAGGACGGCTGGGGACTTACGTGTTGTGTAACTCAAAGGCTAATAAAGTTGCGCACCGTCTCTGGGGGGCGGTGCCGTGGGCTCCACAAAGTTATTAAAAAAAATCTACAGCACGACGGATTCGTCAACGTGTAAATACCAAACTTTAAAAAACACGACAATTTAAAAACTAAAATGGAACGTTTTAATAATTTTTTCGTTATTGATAATTTTTTTAATATACAAAATGATATATAAGCAAAAATTTAGGGACATAATAATATTTTTCAATTTATTTTGATATAAATGTGTAACATGGAAAGCTTTTATATATGCATTTTATTAGATTATAAAGGATTTAAATCGTCAGTATAATCCCCATCTATTCATTTCAATCAAATGACGAACAATGAGCGCGCTCAATTCGACACGAAAATTGATTTATTGTGGATTACTAAAAATAGAAGCTGATACTGGTTTAAATAAATGCAATTTATATAGCTCAGCTCAATATAATATGCATATAAAACAAAAGCAATTTAATTTTATAAACTGATTCAGCATATTAAAACACAATTTTTTTAAATTTTATCTGCAAAATTAGAAGCGGGATTTTTTTATCCTTAAATTCGTTGAAGCTATCTATTAAAAATAATAATTCTTGCAAATTAATTCTGGAAGACGATAATTATTAATGTACTCGCCAACAATCACCATTTGTTAAGTTCTTTCACAGTTGAAAATTTACAACGATGTGCAGTCTGAACAGTTCCGTATTACAAGTACAAATAATTTTCTAAATCATGGCGCTTGAAAACAAATTCATAAATAATTATGTAATATTTTACAACATATATTTTCTTTGTAAATCGATCGTTTTAAATAATATTTATGACCTACATTGCCACGTATATTAAGCTAACACTTAACTTGGCAATAACGTTTATCTCTTTCCTAAGCAAGAATTATGAAAAGAGGACAGATTGAGCATCAAACATGAAGATACAATACATCATTAATTCCGTTGAGGAAACGGGAGTGAAGGCGTTTATTGAGATAATCCACTATCCCCAAACTTTTTGGTTTCAAATCTATAAATGAGTTTGCATCAAAGTTGGATTCAAATTTTGACATACTTAATTAACAAAGAAGTAGTATAAAGGTGCTTTTCCATGGAGCAATGTCAAGCGGGACGAGAATAGCGCACTTGCTTCAATATCTTATGGCGGCCATGTTGGCAATTAAATCGCTCCTAGGAAGCGATTTTCTCACGCCAAGATGGCTACCATACGATATTGAAGCAAATGCGCTTTTTTCGCCCAGTCAAGTCCCGCTCCATGGAAAAGCACCTTCAGACAGGTTCGTTTTCTTACCCTCGCACGTGCGGTTGTCGACCAGCTGGAACCCTGGCATGCAGTCACAGTAGTAGCCGGCCGGGGTGTCGACACATTTCTGGGAGCAGCCGCCGTTGTTGTCCGCACACTCGTTCCTGCCGCACCGTTCGCCCGGCTCATCCTCCCAGTTGGGGCAGTCCGGCTTCTTGTCACACACCTTCGACAGGGGAATGCACACCCCCGAGGCCACCCCCGCGCCAGAACCGCTACCGCAGTCGAACTCCGTGTGAGGGTCGCATTTGGGGGCTGGGGACGCTGCAACAGGGGGAACAAACGTGTCATCTACTATACGATGATCTGTGGTGATGAGTTTGACTTGTCAATTTAAATGCTGTATGTGTAAATGTGTAAAGCGTACGTGTATAAATTAAGCCGGTATTACGCAGTACAATATTTATTGCATATAATTTTTCCTTACATCAAGAAAAGTTCAATTCCATTTGATTGTATGGAGATGAAATTTTCTTGTAAGGAAAAGTATTATGCAAAATTGTATCGTGTAATAAAGGTTTAAATCGAAAACATGTATATTAGCAACCACGGACAACCTTCATGTTTTTTTTTTGTTCCAAATTTGGATCGAGGACTTCAAGTTATTGTATTATCAATTTTTTTTTCTTTTTAACCCTTCAAATTGAGGGGAAAGACGCTTTGATTTCATAGTCATGCAACGTCTTTCGATCCATATGCTTGCGTGTTAAATATTTGCATGACCATGATGTCACAGCATTCTGCAGGGTTATAATAAGGTTCAAATATTGATACGCGTATATAACTCAAGGACCTCTATTGAAATATGCAATAAAAAATTCATTAAGATTGTCCATTTCTTGTAAGTACCCCCACTGTATTAACAACTCTTGGTATATATGCATACTCACTGCACGCATCCTCATCGCTGGCGTCCGAACACTCCGGTGTCCCACTGCAGTGGAGGTGTCCGGGAATGCAGTGTCCGTTGTTACAGCGGAACTGGTCTGATCGACACGTGCCCACCACGCAGTGCGGGGCCTCCTCGTCACTGCCATCGGGACAGTCGCGGTCACCGTCGCACACCCAAGACTGGTGGATGCAGTTCATGCGGTCCAGGCACTCGAACTCCCGGGCGTTGCAGTGAGACTGAGGCCGCGGGTTCGCGTTCGTGCAGTTCTGTAATCACCAAGAGACGTTGGGTTAAAACTTGACGAGGTGCAATCTTATATGACTTAAAATTAAATACCAGCTAATTTGAATACAATTTTAACAATGTAGATAAATCTTTTTCGAGAAGTATAAAAGTTTTTTTTTAAAAAAAAAACGACATTTATATGATAAAGAAGACGAAATAAGTCTGATTTTTACGATAAAAGTCACATTTAACGTTAACAGAAATACGAAATAACTTTTACATATAATTGATTTTGTATTGCCTCTGGCAGAGAATTAATGTTGCAAAAAGTTAAGTTTTTTTAAGGGTACCAATTTGAAGTCTCATCAAAATTCTGTCCACTTCAACATTTAGCTTGGGACAAGAAATCTGATTTTTTTGCATGATAAGTTTATCATAATTCATTTAGATCGCATCAAATTATTTAGTTCCTTTCTATTATAATATTATAGTAAAAAAATTGCTGTTCATTTTAAATATATTTTATATTGCTTGAGTAAAATAATATTTTTTTACCATGTCTTTTTGCATAGTATAAACGAAACATTTATGAGTATGAAAACCATAAACAGAAATGTGAAAAATATTAGAATTGAAAGAAAATTCATGAAATAAACCAAGTCTAGAACGATAAACATCAATGTAAGTTTTTTTACTTTAATAAAACAAAAAAAAAAGAGAAAACAAATTTAACCTCGTCTAGTACAAAAACTTAATTATAAAACGTTCATCTTTATTTTATTTCATTGCGCTACACTTTTTTTTTCATCTCTGCCGGCAATGTAATTTTATTCTAATTAATTTATGAACGTGAAATAATATTGTTTTTAGGTTAAACAAGCTTTGTCTGGCAGCCCCCGTCTCTCTGGTAGAACCGTCCACTTATTTGGGACCGCAAATCTAGCAGTGACAACTTTGCACACTTTCGAGACGGGCAACAATTAAGTCCATGACAACAAAGATTTGACGAACAAGTTGAGATAATTACAAAGTTTCTCCACATTTCCTTGGCTCAACTTCGTAAATATAAAGTTCATATAAAGACTGTACAGTACTCTGGCTTTGTATGACAGCGAAGTAAGTGTCTATTTTTTTTTAAATATATAATATAATTTTTTTTCTGTTTAAAGGTGGATTTACATGAGCGATTTCCAGCCTGCGACACGATTAATGCGTACTTGTTGTAACATCCATTGGCGGCCATATTTGGCAATTAAAAGAAAAAGAACACAGTAATTAACGCGCCATATTCGACGAATTCACTCGCCGTATAGGATTTCACAGCTTGTACGTCAAAATCGTGTCGCATCGCAGTTGAAAATCCACCTTTACTTATCCAAAATTCCAAGTATACATATTTTAGTGTAGCTCCTCCATAAGTTTATGCCGTTTTAATTTCAAGAAGAATACAGTCAAATTATCTTATATTCTCTCCGGAAGTAGCCGGAAGTGTAGGGTTTCTGACCTTTCTATTCATATTTCAACATTGCAATTTTACATATTGGTCATTACTTATATACTGATCAAGTTAATTACAAACAGAATAGTCACAAACCTTCACACTTCCATAGCCACGCACGATTTTGTCATCACTTGCTGTTTCTTTTTACACTAAAATATAATTATATTATTTCTATTTGTAACTTGCACATTTATTACGCAAGTTTTAACGAGAAGAAGAGAAAAAAAAAGTACAAGTCTATTATAATAATAATACAACAAAACTTTATACGAGTAGCAAGCAAAGACGATTGTGTAGTGTTTCCAGCAGCTAAAGTTTTGAGCACTTTCTGCTTATGTATGTAACTTTGTAGTCATCATTTGCTATTATATTATATAACAAGAAGTCTAGTTGGTTGCTTCTCAAAGACAAGCAATAAGGAACTTATTCTTCGTGTTTTGATGCTCGGTGAAGCCGAACATTTACGGAATTATACGAAGAATATCTAATAATGAAGTTTCTCTTTACTACACTGTGTGTCGAGAAGATTCAGTATCCTTGACAGATGTACACATTATTCATATATAAGTAGACACAATCTCTTTTGACGCTATAACATTATAAAATATATTCCAGCTACTTATAAGTTAAAATATTTTATCAAGCTCAAGAAAGCTCTCAAAAAACATTTTTCACTCGTGTTCTTGTTAAACTCAGAATTATCTTCTATATGATATATATATATATATATATATATATATATATATATATATATATATATATATATCAGGGGCGGCTCGTACTATAGTACTGCGGTACTGCAGCCCCCCCAGAAATTTTGGGAACAAACACACAATTAGAAATATCAAATAATCCTATAATTTTTCTGAACTTATTTCCAGCAAATTTTTATCAGTTCTAACATTTCAAATCATCAAAATTTTGCCGCTGCCGCGTAAATTTACTTCCTCAGCGCTGTCTAGCGGAGGGTACTGCCACTACTAGCAGTACCGAATGCAGTGCTCCCTCCCTCATTCTCCTCCTCTTCAACACCCACCCAAGCCGTGTGATTTTGGAGCGCTCGGGGACTGTGCTGTCGGCAGTACCCGCAAGCTCATTGGTTCAACAGAACCAATGAGCTTGCGGTATTTGACATGCGGGAATAATTTGAACACTTCTAAGACATTTCCTGTAATATGGTTTCATTGAGCAGATTAACAAAATTTTAATTACATTCATCAGTGAATATACTAACATAGATTGACTAAATATATTGAAGCATCTATTAAGAAATGGAGACCAGCACTTTTATTTTACTTTAATAAAAAATATGTCTGTACCAAAAGAACCAATACTTGATGTCTTTTGAAAATTAAGTGGTGCATGCATGGCATGCATGTAAACAATCGTGGGATCTCACGTTCGAACAACGGCAAAAACAGCTGGATTCTTAACTTATAACCACGCAGTTAGCGCCAGTCTAACTCGATGACACTATAATAAACGTCGATCGAATTAATTGAGAAATCTGGATAACATAATTCGTTCGTGAATCGCGACCATGCATTAATTATAATAAGTTTACCAGGAACAAGTCGATATATATACATGGGAGCTAGATTTATTAATTATTCACTAAAGCATTTTATACCATTAATGTGAAAATTCAAACATAAAAATGAAACAAAAACAAGTTGTAAAAGTGTACGAGTGAGTACAAAATATAAGAAAAAACGTTAACTACTCCATGAGAAAAATAGCTTATTTTCCCGGTTTTGCGTGTACCGGCAGTACATTATTTAGCAGCAAATATGCGTGAGCAATCAAAGAAATATTGCATGGCTAAAAAAAATTAAAAAATAAAACAATAATAAAAAATTGGGATCTTTGATCTGTCATACCGCTCGAGAGGTCTCTCATATGTGCGGTCAAGCCAATTATACTGACGTGTCGTAATCACCCATCAGAACTGAACATCAAATAAATCGATCATAGAATATATAATTTGTACAAAATTAGGCGACAACCAGAATCTAATATAAATTTTTAAAGAAAAAATTTAATAAAAAAATAACAAATGAAATTTTTATAAGAAAAAATTGCATTATCAAACATTATTTCATTATTATTAGTATTTATTTATTTAAGAAAAAATAATCATAATCCTGTTAAGGTAGAGATAACACGGATCAGGTGACCCAATGTTAAAAAAATCCCATTTATGAAAATTATGAAAAAAAAAAATAAAATTTTCTCCTCTATATCCCCTATCATGCAGTAGCTAAAATATCAGGTTTGCGAAAATGAGCTGTTTTCGAGTTATTAATTTCTGAATTTGACTAATTTGACATGGAGATGGAGAAATGGAACTTCCATGCAAAATTGGCCAACTTTAAAAATTAATAACTCGAAAACTAGCTCGAATTTGTATCTGATATTTTAGCTACTGATAGGGGATGTAGGGGAGAACATTTTATTGTTATAATTTTCATGAATGGGATTTTTATTAAAATGGGCGTGTTATCTCTACCTTAAAAAAAGTATGCATTACATTTTCATGATTCATAATATACATCGCGTAAAAATTATACCAGACATTCAGGTTTCATCATTTATTTATTATATTTATTAAAAAAACAGACTAACATATTAATAATGCAGTTTGGTTGACACTATTTTATTAAAAAAAAAAGGCTAAAAACAATATTTTATATATTTTTCTTACCACACACGTGAAGACTTATGAATTAAAAAAATAATTAAAAATTGGAAATTATATCTATTAAGTTTGAAACATTAAATCACGATTTCAAAAGGGTCATACGCTTGCATAATTAAGGTATAACCTGAGAATTTGTCTGTCAAGGTCAAGAGGCGTGGCTATAGTGGCAACACTGTTTGCATTGGAATGCGCATAAATTTTTAGGAGGGGGTGGTGACAACAGTCCTTGAGAACGTTGCCACATTTCTCATCACATATAGGAAACGATCATCGCCACGGTTCAAAATATATGAAAACAATTCTGAAAAATAGTCTAAAAAATTAGGTTTTAGTAAAAAAAAAAAAGTAAAAGAATCTATTGTATAGTTTTTTTACAATGCTAATTAACAAATTTAACATTGGAAGGATACAAAATTCTCATTTAAATAAATTAATTATAATTAAACCAACGGTTAAAAAATTCCGAAAAAATTCAGAGCTAATTTGACGATTGTTGTGAGTCCACCAAATTAATTTGAAGAAAATCTGTTGTAGCGGATTTTTCGTCCAAATTTCTCAGGTTAAGCCTTAAGTGCGTGTCATAACAAATTATAAATAAAATGATTAATTTTTTGTTTTTATATAATTTCTGCTTCTTTGTTGGGAGTATTATTATATAATTATATGATTTTGTCATATAATTTTACCCATAAAAGGGGCGTGTCCTTAAAAAAATCGCGCCTGCGGCGGGCCATTGGGGGGCTCCGCCCCCCAAACCCCCCATTGATGTTCTGCTGGTCCCATGTCGGACAGCACCCCCAGAGAAAAGGGTCACGAGCCGCCCCTGATATATATATATATATATATATATATATATATATATATATATATATATATATATATTATATATTACAATGGTCTCTGTGACACTGCATGATTTAATGTTTAACAACTCTGTACATGTAATAAGAGTAACAAAGTTAAAGTTTTAATATAAATTTCATGAGAACAATTGCAATCGTTTGGAAATTCGCAGAAGACGGAAAGTATCACATCAATATACATTAAACTTACAGTTAGCAGATACCATTATATGATATTTGAAATACATGTTACGCGCTTCAAATAACAATATAAACGTTCAGAGACTCAAATATTTCAATTAAAATTTTGGAAAATTATATTTTGTTATAACCGTTATAAGCATTGGCCTGTATGCACCAACAATTTTTACAATCATACAACATTAAGCTGAGTCTCTTTTCAAATTTATAATACGAACGCAACTTTTTCCAATGCAAAGTTCTATGCTACAGTTTTGTGTTTGGAGTGAATTATTGAAGCTGGCTTAAATTATTAAATTTTTATTTTGGTCCGTAGAGAATTATGAAATTGTGTTACAATTGAACATGTTCTTGATGTATTAATTAAATTAAATTTGAATGCAGCAAAATAATTAAACTGAAGAGTATTCAACAATAAGCTGTGCCCGATGAAAATTTATTGCTAAAAAAAATCGAGCTTGGAAACTTATTTTATACTCTGATTATTTTCTAAGAGCTGGAACTTTTTTTATATTTAAAAAAAAAAAAAAAAGAGAGAGAAATATTCTCGGTGTCAAATTTTTTATGGTAAAATAAGTGGGATTTGTCACCCAAAAGGGAGCAGAAAGGACCCAAAAAACTGTTAAACGTTCAATAATTTTGCATTTAAAACATTTAAAAATACTCTAAATATATATATAATAATAATCAGAATTATACAGCATAAATTTTAATACATTTAAACTGCAGTAGGCCTGTTCATAAACTCTACTCTCGAACAAGGTTACGAACAAAAATCATGACGTCATTTGCATTGCACTCCCTACCCAACTTATAGTATAGCTGGTGTAATAATCTGTGTACTCCGAGCAGGGTTTACGAACAAAACTATTGAAGTTGATAGGTGTGTTCGTAATTAAACCCTGCTTGATGTACACCTTGCCCCCACTTTGCTACACCAGTTCAGAGGGTGCAGTGCAAATGACGTCACGATTTTTGTTGGTAAACTTGCTCAGAGTACACCGAGCAGGGTACGAACAAAAATCGTGACGTCATTTGCACTGCACCCTCTGAACTGGTGTAAGAGAGTGCATATGGGGGCAAGGTGTACTCCGAGCAGGGTTACGGACAGCTGACTTATTAAAGTTGATGGTTAGCAGACTCACCTGTTCATCAGCACCATCAGGACAGTCGAAGTCTCCATCACAACGCCACCGGACGGTGATGCAGTGGTTCTCCGCGCACGCGAACTCAGTCTCAGGTGCACACGCTGCGTCCGGACACTTGAGTTCGTCCGAGCCGTCCCCGCAATCGTCGTCCCGGTCACACACCCATCGCTGCTGGATGCACTTGCCGTTGGCGCAAGTGAACTCGTCCGAGCGACACGTTTCGTCTGCGCAGGCGCAATAACACGATACAGACTACCCTCTCGTGACACGAGGAAATTTAAGCTCGTGTTGTCTGGCTTTCAAATTCGTGAGCCAATCAGAGTAAAGGGATTGTACGATTTGTACGTGATAAATAAAGCTGTTATTTCCTCTCTAACTACAGAAAACTCATGGAATATCACGACAGTGTCAAGAAATCGTCTCTTTGTGAAAAATACTCGTCTACACGCAATAGAGATCAACAAACACAACTATTTGTAATAAAGGTAATTTTTAATGTAAATAGATGAGCAAAATAGAACTTAAAATATCAGAAGTTATACAATTATCTTGTTGTGATGGGCTCAATTCTCAAGGCAGGGGCCATTTTGCCGAACGTTGTAGAAAATTACGTTCAAACATCGAATTGTATAACAGAAAACTCGCAATTTCATTGAGATCATTTATATAATCTGATAAAGCCAATTATAAAAAAAGCTCGTTATAAGAAATAGAAATAAGATTCCATTCTGAGATTTTAAAATTCGAAGTAAATTCTTTAGAAATATAATAACAAAAATTTGTTTGATGTCTAATTTCAATAAAATGAAAATATTTTTGATTTTTTTTTTGTAATCTCATTATTATAACAAGATCTCATTATAAAGATTCAGACAAGATAGTAATTTACAGTGTTTTTATTTAAATATTGAAAGCATAATTTACAAGCAAAATAATTATCATAATAAAAAAAACATACAATTAAAAGAGAATGCAAAACTAAAAAACTATACTTCTTTAAAGATTAAAAAAATACAAGAAGAAAACATACATAATATATGAAAATAAGCACATTACTAGCTAGCTAGTTATTTGTGAAACCATTTTAGCAAAAATTCCAACACCAAACTAAACATTTTTTAACTAATTATAAAAATAATTAGATTTTATTTTATAGTTATATAATAAAAAAAGTTACATTATTTTAAAATTAATTACAATAAAAAAAGACAACATTTTGGGTTTATAAAACAGAGTTTGGGTGTTGTAATTTTCTTCAAATGATTTCACGACACAAGAAAAGTGACGTTGGGAAAATGCAGCAGGCGGTGGTAACTTCTGCGAAGAAAAATATAAGGGTGGCGGCTGCAGCAGTAAGATAGGAACCACAACCGTCACACTGATGAAAATGTGAACCCTTGCAACAGCAGCGTTATTACAACAATCCAATTAGGATTTGCTACTTTAGAAAAGAAAAAAAAAAAAACTCGATTCTTGGTGTAAACTGCTTACTGTTGTTTTTTTAAATTAAAAAAAGTAATCTTTAATTATAGCAAGCTGCAACCACCCCCTTTTAAATAGATAAAACTACATACCTTGATAAATCAGCTGCAGATAGTAGTCTAGACCAAATAACCAAAACATCATCCCACCGATATTATTGTCATCGGCAGACATATCACCCCAAGCCAAATCCCTCCGTTTTTTTTTACTGTCATGCGCCACCGTTTTAGCAATAACGCCAGCAGGAGCTTATTTACAATTGAGTGGACTCAAAAGTGTGATGCCCTGGGCGCTGTGATGGATGACGCAATTTCATGACTATGATAGTATCAAAATTGAACATATCTCTTGAAAAAAAAATCACTTGTTATAATTTTATTTTAATCAAACTTTACCGCTTTATAATGAAATTAAAAAAAAAATTGCACACTACAGCGTTAATAAATGAAATGAGAAAATTAATCAATATGAGTTTTTAAGTTCCTAAATTGTATAAAAAACCATATCTAATTATCGGTGTGTTCTTGTTGAAACGGTAATTAATTTTATTATTTTTACAGTTTCAATTTTGATATAAAAAGTTTGTAATTGTGAACTTTGCTAGTAAAAGGACAGACCCACAATATCGTTTTATGAGTAATAAATTTTCATCGACATTGCTAGTCATTCTGTTAGCGATGACGTCATTTACTGTAAAAGAGTAAAAGTCCACTTGTAAACTATATTTTAAAATGACACAGTATTAAAAATTATATATAAAACGAAAGATATACAAATAACATGCAACATGTTCTAAATCAGCCAATTTTTTTAATTTTCTTGATATATTTTAGTAAAATCACATAGCGAGAATAATAAAGATAACGCCACCAATGTTAAAAAAAAAAATCCCTCACACAAAAATTATGAAAAAAATTTAAAATGTTCTCCTCTACACCCCCTAAAAATGTTCTCCTCTACACCCCCTATCAGTAGCTAAAATATCAGGTATACAAATACGATCTAGTTTTTAAGTTATGAATTTTTAAAGTTGACTGATTTAACATGGAAGTTCCATTTAAAGTAGTTAACTTTAAACATTCATAACTCAAAAACTAGATCGTATTTGTAAACCTGATATTTTAGCTACTGATAGGAGGTGTAGAGGAGAACATTTTAAATTTTTTTCATAATTTTTGTGTGAGGGATTTTTTTTAACATTGGTGGCGTTATCTTACCCTTAAGTTTCCACACAGAAACAAAATTTGGTGTATAAAAGTATTAAGTTGTGTGGAAGTTTTAAGTCTTGGTTATATTCACGGCTGGCTTACTGCAACGTCCACATTAAGTTTAATCCCCTGTTGCTTGTCCAGAGAGAACTACTCAAGTTTGTGGGGCCACTTTATCTGCGAATAATTAGCTGCCTCACAAGTGGCAACTCCCAGACCAAAGCACCCAAAGCGGATAAAATACTTACCGTCCAGTGCTCATCGGCAAGAGACTTGACCAGGTAAAAAATACCTCGTGTGTATACCTTGAGCAGATTGACACTATATAAAGTGATAGCCGTGAAAAGTGACACTACTTAAAAAAAAAAGCTTAAGTTTAATTCAAAATTGGAGACGAAAGTTGAATCCGAATTTAATATACTTAATTGCGTCAAAGAAAATACCATTTAAATTTAGGAATTAAAAGAAAAGTAAGTTATGGATCAGTTTTTAATGATTGAATAACGTAACTTGATACTGTATTTATTTATATAATAAATATTAAGCTGTTACCATTGGCTTGTGAATTAAATTGTTATATATATTGTAAAAAAAAAAAACAGTTACTTTAACTGCCCTTGGTCCTCACACGGAATAGAGCTCATACTACCAGCACGGTTACAAAATTAAACATTTACTATGAAAATATAACATTGATATTTTATCCCGGTAAAGCAAACAACTGATTATATCCAATGGTGATTTCTATATATATATATATATATATATATATATATATATATATATATATATATCACATATATTGTAACTGAGGCTATTTGTTTGTGATCAATTACGATAGCGCGCACTTGCAAACATTTTCCTTTACTAACACAGCTAGGTAGTGCGGTTCATATTGTTGGAATATTGGAATAAAAATGAAATCATAATAACTTCCCGGTGTTTGCTCGCTTCGTATTATTTAAAAAAACACATTTATTGCTACTAAAACTATAATTAAAATGATCAAACATATTTACAAAAATAGTAAAAACAATATAAACTAAATTATTTGTATAAATAAAACACGTAATGAATGCAAGGCAAACAGTTTTTTTACAGTATATATACTAGAACAATAATATCGGCCTAACAATGAAAAAACTAACACTACATTGTAACAATGTAATAAATAAACCAATTTTACAATTACATTAATTAAAGTACTGACAAAAGATGCGATTAAACAGAAAGTCAAAACCGTCTAGTACAACATGGATAAACTATTTAATTTCCTGTGTATTATCAAAACAATGGATAGCGTAAATAAAGTGCATTGTATTCAAATGATTACAAAATACCAAGCCGAACAATATTAATTATTAACTCAAACCTGGGATGTCCGCAGTCTATCAACAAATTCGGCACACGAAGAATTTTTTTACTTACAAAGTGATGTAAATTCCACTGCAATATTTGATACCCGCAGTCACAGGAAAATTAAAATTTTATCTATGACGTCATAATTACAATCTGATTACAACTGCATGTGTTCTCTTCACGATATCAAGTAAGATTTTATACGTCATTCTTTCTAATCTACCAATATTAGTAATAACAGGACATGCATGGTTAGTAAAAAATATAATATAAAAAGAAAGCAAAGACATTCAAGCTAGCTTACTGCACGCCTTCTCATCTGATCCATCGGTACAATCTGGGTTGTCATCACACATCCACGTTAGGGGTACGCACTCGCCCGCCTGGCCACGGCAAGAGAATTCCTCCGAACTGCATTTCTTGACGCCTGTAGGGGTCGGGGCAGGACAACAAGACGTCAGTACAACCGGGACTCTGGGACTCCCTCACTTACTGCAGTCTAGCTCGTCTGAGCCGTCGGTGCAGTCCATCTGTCCGTCACAGTGCCACGATTGAGAGATGCATTCGCCAGCCGCGCATTGGAACTGTCCCCTCGAGCAGCTTCCGGTGCCTGTACATCACTCAAAATCTAACTACCTCCACTACATATATAGGGATGGGATACCCCCGCTTTAACAATTGTCAATTCAGCTGAACAGTCACTTGCAAAAAAAAAAAAAAAAAGACTCGACAAAGTTTGTACTCTTACATATCGTTCGCAGTAATAAGCTATCTGCCTACCTCAATTTCGTTGCAATAATGAGCTATCTTCGATTTCAGGTGAGCGCAAATCGGTATAAAATAAAGCTCAATCACTACGTTTACATGACGGTCATGTTTAATGCGTATTCGTTGACGACGGATAATGTTATTCTTATAAGGCGTTGTCAACGAATACGCATTAAACAACGTCATGTAAACGTAGTGATTGTTGTACTCACCTGAAATAGCAGATAGCTCATTATTGTAATGATATCATGGTAAATAGCTCATTATTGCGGACGAGGGACGAATTATAGTGATTATTTGATCAAAGAGTGCAAATAAATGCAATTTTCAGGAATTTTAAGTGTACATTATATAAGCACATGCAGACTTCATAACACATAAAAGCATATAAATAATCATAATAATATAGTCATACGCTCACTTAAGCAGTAATGTGTATGTTCAAGAGAAGTGTAATAGAAAAATAATCAAGTGGTTTTACAGGCACCTTTGTAACGCCCTCTATAATTAAATTACGTCACAAGATAAAACGAACATTCAGTAGACAAAGTTTTATCGTTTTTGTTCGTTTTAACTTCTATACAATCTCACATATAACATATACTTGGACTAGAATTACAAATGTAAAACCTCTACATTCTAAAACATTGAAATTTAATAGTTTAAAAATAGCATACAATCATTCACACAACCAGACTACTAAAAAATTATACAAATGAAATGATTTATCATTTAAAAAAGAAAAAAAAAGAACACCGAAGAAAAATAATCATATTACATGATAATAGAGAAATATCTTACAACGTTTGCTATATAGATATAACATTATTATAATGCATTATGCATGTAACTTGAATTAAATACTTGGAGGAATGATTTTACTTTGTTGAAGTCTAAGCACAATCTAATGTAATTTAAATAAAGTTATAGATGTCACGACATGCATACACAGCTCACTCGCACTTCAAACACACCTGAACTCCCTGAATGTATTAGCAAACATATACGCACTATACACGACTTGACATTAGCCCAAGGTGAAAGAAATATGTCTCGGCATTTGTCGCAAAAAATTAGCATACCGATCAATGATTATAAATTTCAGATTTTTATAAATTTTAAGAGAATCATTAAATAATGCAGACCTGTAGACAATTTTAACGAGGACTTAATTGAGAAATTCTTTCCTTCATAAATATTATAGCCTGTCATTATATTTACTTATTAATGTCATACATCGACGTGTAAGCGCGAAAAGTCCTAAGTCCATTATGTGAAATAATAATAAAAGCCTTTTAATTCCCAGTATCATGGACTTTTTGATTTTTAAGTAATATTTAACAATTTTAAGGCTTTTTTCCACAACGATATTTATTGTCAGCGTTACTAAAAAAAAAATCAAAACTTACGAAAGTTTTCTTAATAAGTTAAATTTCTTTCTATCATGTGCGTCTGAAATGTACTGAGATTGACCTTTCTGATGAGAGAGGTCACCTTAGATGTTGATAAGACGGCCCACTTTTAGACCGCGAAGGGCCAGACTCGCTGTTGTTTTTGCAACGAAATGTACTGCACAACAAATGTTGTGACACGCGTGTATATAACAGAGAAGATTCCATCCGAGTGACCTCCGTGACCTCTGGCCACAATTTTGATCAAAATTTTCGCCAGGTCTGGGAGAGCTTTGAAAATTTCGGTCAAATTTCTGTCCATAAGGAGGTTTCTGTCCAAATGTATACACTGTATGAAAGAAACAAGGAGATGCAAATTTTTTATTCTAGAAACACTTTCCTAATATCAAGAAATTTTACTGAAAGTTTTAAGATCTATATATTATTATACGAATGGGAAAATATTCAAAATATTAGTAGCTGCTGGAATGAATATCATATTTATTAACATAAAAATGAAACCAAGTACCACCTACATTGAAATTTCAAGTATATACTTTTTTATTTGAATTTTCAATACTTATATAATGTAGAAGTTATAATACTTATTCAAATATCGTTTGATATCCTTATAAAGAAAATCTTGACATTTAAAAGGACTAGAAATTATTCTTTTATTTCCCCTTCTCTTTATAAATAATTCAAAAGGTTGGTATATTTTTGCTCGTGAGTGAGCATTAGTGTTCTCCAAAAATTTTCAGAATAATCAGAGCTCTAGGTTCCTACTTTGGCTTCATCTAAAAATAAATCAAAGGAGCTTTTTAGATCGATTTTGCAGGAAGTTGTTAGATGATTATAATTCCTGCAGCAAGCTATCGCGAGGCAATTGTTAATGCGATTATGTAATGTCAGCTGTCATTGATTCGGAGCAGTTATAGAAGCATAAAATTCACACCATTCTCTCTCTCTCTCAATGTCATTCATTCTACAAATAACATGCAAAATACATTCTCTCAAAATATATAACATAAAACATCCATTCCCAAAACGAAACACTTACAAAATAACAAAGACCAATATCAAATGAAAACTAGTTTAATGCAACATTTGGAGTAAATTTATCAGAGTTTAATTAATTATCAAAATTTTGTCCTTAGGGCAATTAAGAAATAATTTATATAATTTGCTTTGTAAGAAACATTCCCATTAATTTGAAACATTAAAAACAAGGGACAAAATTAACACCATATAAGGTAATTAAGTCTGTTCGTATATGCACAACTGATTCAGAATTATAAAACTAGGAATATATTCATTCGAATAAAATTGTCCGATCCAGCCATGTTTAAAGAATAGCCGAATTAACGTAAGGTTTATCTGAATTGATTTTACATATACGTCGACTCGATCAAGCAGCAATTCAACAACAACAGCAAGCCAAGGGTTTGCACGAGTACGGTCCAACTTACGGCATGTTTCTGTGTCCTCGTCGCTGCCGTCCGCACAATCCTTCTCGTTGTCACACTGCCAGTGCTCGGGGATGCAACGGCCGTTAGCGCAGCGGAACTCCGTGCTGGAGCACGTCTTCGTGTCTGCACACATCACGTACGGTCACACAAGGTTCATAATCGAGCAAAATTGTACGAATACACGACCATAATGACAAAAGTTAATCAGGAGGTCATGGTGACGAGATGTAAAAAAAAAAAAAGTTTTGAAAGTATATTCTAAAATTTGTCTAATGTAACTAAAGAAACCTCAGTTAAGAATGGTCGTTAAATCAGCATTAAGTCACGTGACCAAATATGAACGCTATTTTATAAAGAAAACACAAGCTAAGGATTTGATTTGTTATGTAGCTTGCCTATTTCAATATTCCATTGTCAGAACACAGTATATCATTTTTAGTAAAAATTTGATGGTAAATTGAGTTCAATTAACCTTATCTTTGAATATATTTTAATAAGTCAAATCATACCAAAGTTTAAAAAATAATTCTTTTTTTATGAAATTTAATGAGTAGACACAAAAAGATGATCGATTTAAATTAATTACTAGTATGTGGGGTCAAAGCGAGGCAGATTTTTGCGTTCTATATCATCGTGAACA
The DNA here is from genome assembly GCA_949825025.1 of Siphlonurus alternatus. NCBI lineage: Eukaryota > Metazoa > Arthropoda > Insecta > Ephemeroptera > Siphlonuridae > Siphlonurus > Siphlonurus alternatus. Next base: position 12,644,785 of record OX463780.1, read on the forward strand.
CGTCACAGCGAGTCAAAGTTTATTCGACGCTGCGACAGAGCGAGATAAGAGTGTTTCCATGTGAACTCTGCAAAACAGAACTAGGGGCTGTGGTGGTGCCAGATTAAACACGACCAACTGTACTCTACGGATTTAATACCAAATAAAAATAATATTTATTGGACACGTTACTATGGGAGGTTATGTAACTAGAATAAAGAGTTTTTTTAAAAAGGTTTTTTGAGTACACAAAAGGGACAACAAATTTATGTAAGCTTTATAAATCTGTTCCATGTCTACTGTGGTTTTGCCAATGTTTCGGTTCATATTTTTTTTAATATTATTTCATTTTAATATTAAATTTTTTAAAGTCTTTTGTTGTTTTTGTTCGTAAAGAAAGTTGAAAATAAGTTCATCAAAGTCGTCCTCGATCGCTCGTACTTTTTACCATCCTAGAGTATTAACTGCGTCGCAATTCAAGCACCATTCCTTAAACGGAGATTTAGGACGCTTTCCAAGCAAAATAAAACGTTTAACAAGCGTAATTATAAAAACTACATATAGATATTTTACGGATGTAACTCAATTTTTTTTTTTTTTTTTTCTCATCGATAAAAAAAAATGAACTTTTAAATAAAAAAGTTCAAAGTCTGTATTATACAAGACACAATTTTGCATACAATTTTTTCCTTACAAGAAAATGTAGTTGTATTTTTTTTTTAATGAAAAATTGTATGCAATTGTTATAAAAATTGTATTGTGTAAAGAATCAATCACGTTACACGATACAATTTTTCTAATTATTGGATTATGTATTATTATTTATACGGTATTGCATGCATACAATTTTTCCTTACAAAAAAACATGAACTCCATTTGTTTGTATGGAGATGAAATTTTCTTGTAAAGAAAAATTGTGAGGAAAATTGTATCGCGTAATACCGGCTTAACTAAATATTAATTACGTAATATAAATTTACATTATCAGATTTAAAAAAAAAATGATAAAAAATGTATCAACAACGTTGGAAAATTTAAAAACACATACAAAAAAAAAAATATATTTAAAATAATTTATTGGTCATGACATAATGGGTGAATAAACTTAAATGTAACAGACGACAACCAATCCAGAGAGTGACCTACTTGACTTTGACGTCTGTCTGGGATCAAGACAAAAACGAGACAATCAGCGACCTCGATAAATTATTTTCCTCAGACTCGTATATATCGCACTTGCTCCCCCCTTCTCAGCGAGACAGAGAATAATTATTTTATGTCCCATATTACACCTTCATTCATTACCTGTTGTTAATGAGATTAAAGTAATCTCTTATATAATTTAATGGTGTAATAATTAAAAATTGTATTTATAACAAAAAAATAACCACGTTACTTAATATTATTTTAAGCTTTATTAAAAATGATTTTATATTATAAGCTCTAATACTTTTATAAGTAGTTTATTATAATTAAAAGAATACTTAACGACGATCTGAAAATAATAAATTTATTAATTAAAACTTTATACATCGGATATGGGGAAGAATAGTATTTCCCAGTTACGCATTATACTGCGGTTTTTGTAATACCGCTTAATATCCGTTTTAATAAAATGTACGTAAGTGATAACACAAACGGAAAAAATCACATTTCCTATAATATTTCCATCACTGTATATAAATCGTATTATAAAATTAACGTAATCGATTAAAGCGACAAATAAAAATAATATCTCACAACAATACAATAATCACATGTCTACCATTAGCAGCAGAGGGTCGAATTGAAGGCCTGTTGGTAACATTTACTGCTGGCTTCAATGTAGTACTGGTGGTGGATGTGGTAACAACGGTACCATTAGTCACCATTGTTGCACGTATTGTTGTCGTAGTAGTCGGTATTGTTGCATTCTCTGTAGCACTGAGAACTATTACAAGTCCACTTATAAGAGCGAGGAACAAGAACGGATGGTCCATCATGATGTCTCACTAACACAGAGGCTGTGTGTATCGTTCGGCGGTCACCGTTCGTCTAACTGCTCGCGCCGTTCTCCGTCAAGTTTGTATGTTAGCGGCGTGTTGGTAAACTACAGCACGTGTTGCGTCAGAAACATTTCTTATTGGTTACTTGTAAAAAAAATAATAATAATGGAAGGGGAGAATGTTGTTTATAATTTTTATACTTATATGTAATTTAATTTAGCCCCACCTTATTTCTTCAAAGGTGAACATGTAATTGTCTATGTTATACGTATACATAGTATTATTATTATTTTTTTTATAATACTTTTGTCTTTTAGTTTCAAATTCACTTTAATAAGAAGATTGGTTTATAAGAAATATTTGAATGGGAACAATTTTATGTTGTGTTCGTTAAAAAAACTTCCAGTTAAAATTCTTATCCAGGTTTCTCACTAACCACGTTAAGACATTGTATTTAGCCAGTTAGCCATCGTGAATCGCACTTTTCATGTATACCACACCTCTGATGGACAGCACGAACTTTACTCCTGCTACACTTGCTAAATTAAGCTGCAGCTCCAATAGAAGCTTCAAAAGTCAGCAGATTTTGCGGTGTTCCCACTGTCCCATCCAAACCTAAACTCGAAATCGCTTTTTTGGCAGTGAAAATTTTTTTTAGAAGAAAATAAGCTCTTGATTCATTATCAGAAGACCCCTGAATGAGGGGTAGGATATGGTTTCAAATTAATAGCTTTAATAGTTACGGAGAAAAAATTCAAATTTTGTAACATGGTGGCTTATGGAGAAAATTTTCCCGCCGGGGAACACTTGAAGCCTCTATAGATAGACAGAGGGATGCAGTTTTTCAACTTTGGAAAGAGCACTCACAATTGTCAGTCTATCAATATTAAAAGAGTTTTGGTTCACCACACCTTCATAGACGGCGTGGTAACTCTTACAAAGCAGGAGTAAAGTTCGTGCTGTCCAGAAGCCAGAAGTGAACATTACAGAGATACATTTTTTTCTGGTCTGTATACATACATTCTGGTCCACAAGTAAGGCATTCTCCTTACAGGGACATGTGACATAGCGGCTAAAGAAAGAATAAACTGAATATGAGTACTTGTTTTCAATTACTGCATAAATAACGGAAGTATGGTTTATATAATTTCCTTAATATAATACGTCAATGTAATAGCGGTCAGAATATCCTCCAACTAAAATTTCCGTTGTAATATTTTTTATATAAAATAAGTTGTATATTTTCTTATACGTGACTGCGTGCAATGAAAACGTTAATTTAATTTACGTTTTACCCCCCCCCCCCCCAAGTTGGGGGTGAAAGTCAGCTGATCACGCTTCCCCTGCACGTCCAAGTTCGTCCCCCTAGTGAGGGTGGGTGCTTTGTAAAGTTTGCGCCTTCTTGTGTTTCTCGTGATGCTCGTTTGATGGTCGTCGCCAACAACTTTTTTTAATCATCTCTGCAAACTTAGACGACCTCAAAGAAACTCCTCCAATACGCTCTTTTTTTATCGATAGAGTTTGATTTTCGATCACTTTTACCAATACTTTTTAAATTACAACTAAATAATATATTATTGGGAGATGAGAAAAACTTTTTTCTTTAGAAAAAATAATAAAAAAATATCTGGATCAATAAATTCATCTTCTAAATAACAATATAACAATGTTTTATTTTTTACATTTTTAATATAAAATTTCTTTTTTTTTTCTTAAGATATATTTTATGTAAAAAAAAAAATTGAAAATAAAATTTCAAGGATGCTTTAACAAAGTTCAATATTTCAAAAAGCTCTTATACAACATTGAAGTGATGTTCGCATGGTTTGTGATGAATGGTACACGACCTACATACACTACATAATATTATATAGCTGGCAGTAAATCAATCATATCTTTACGAATATAATATCATTGAAATGTGAAGAGTCGTTAAACATCTTGATTTTTATGTTACCTGTATTTATCTTTAGAATTCATAAATCCATATAATATAATATACACCTTTTTTGTATGAATGAAATTTTATTTTACTACACTCACACACACCATGCAGCCTTGTATGTATATATGATATTGCTAAATCTGTACTTTCTCTTGCATATACAGTACCGACCGTACGCATATTAATTAGACTGTCTAGACGTTGGCCACGCCCCCTGCTGCCTTGTTTGTATCTCCAGCATCCATTTGTCATCTCCACAGCAGTATCCCCGCAGGAACATCGCGGACAATAGGCACCGATGACGTCATCATTCTTGTGATGCCCCTACTGGATGATTTCTATAGCACCATGCACAGTGACATGATAATTTTACATCGTACAGTAATTTATCAGGATCAAAATCTAATGTAAAATACGAATTCATATTTAATAGAATTGAGAGTATTTTCACAAAATATACTTTCAAGATTAACAAGTTTAGTATCATAAAATAATAAAATTAGCAAGAGCATAATTTATTTCTACGAACAAAGTAAAACAAAAAAAAAAAAGTGCGTGTTTCTCCACCACGTGTTTGTGACGTCACGTGTTTCTTCTCTAGAAGTCACGTGACCTTATAATTAACAGACAGTGGCATCTTTCTGGTCCGTAGACACGCAAACTTAGAGCGGCAATTAAGTGCTACTTAAACAAGCATCTCACTTCCAGGTACCAGATTAATTAACGTTTTATCACATTACTTGCCTCATAAATTACGCATGCCATTCATTACACTTGACTAATGTTACTTATACATGGTGTCTTGTCATGTAACCTTTAATACTTTCAAATTGGCAGTCATTGTATAAGGAAAAACACTACATAAGTCCATGGTAGTCACAAAAGTCCAGTGATAATGGAAATTCGACCATACTGACATAATCTGCTTTGAAGTTTATTTTAATTATTGGCTTTATATTATATATTAATATTATTACTCGAACTCTTGTATAAGTTGGCAATATATAGAGTTGTATTTGAAGTTATCAGTGTACTTGTGTGAACTTTCTCACAGTTCAACGTATTTTTTTTTTTTTACTAAAAATATTATGACGAGGATATTTTTACTAGAATTTTTTAGAACAAAAAGTGTTGATATCAAAGACATTTGACATTTTTGCCCGTGTTTTGTTTCCCCAAGCTGTCTCTACAAAGGGATGGGGGGAGGGGGGGTGATAGACGGCAGAGAATGTGGGTCAGCTGATGACGGTGTCTCCTGCGATTGAATCCAGAGTCCATTGCAACCATGCAACAAATCGCCGTCTAGAGGATACTACATCTAATAAAAGATTAAAACAGAAAATAGATTTTCTACAGTCTTTTTTTTTTACACTTCAAACTGATTATATAAAATCCATAATAATTATAGAATAAAAGAAAATAAGGTAAAAATATTATATAAATTTACATATTATAGTACAAAACTTTTTAAGTATTAACATGTAATGGGGTTATAAGGAGAACCTTTATTTTCTCAATTTCTAAAGTTCAAAAGGCACATTACAGCTATATAACTTTTTGATGTGGTTTAAAGATCTTTCGTATAAAGACCTTAAAATAAACATAGCAAACGTACATGTTCCAATATACTCCTCGTCTATATATATATGCGGGTTCTATGGATAATCAAGAGTTTTATGTACTTGTATAAAGGGAGTTGAAACTAAAAGGTAAAAAAAGATCTCTTTTGAGTGTTTCACGAAATTAGCATTGGTAAACGATCCTTTACGTATAAAGAGCTTTACAGAGTAAGCCAGTTAAAGAGTTGACAACGACGACGACGGTAAATGTTTTTCCAATAACAGCTGACCAAGACTCTAGAGAGTTGCCTGCATGCTGGGAATCGAACTGAGTTCCTGAAACTCCTTAGGGAAATATTGCTGCTGAGATATGCCCACTGGGGGATAACGCTTTGATATTTCAACTCAAAAATTGCTAGCGTGCATCTTTTTTATTAATAAAAAAAATTACACAGTAGACTGGGCTGATTAAAGTTAGGAGGTCAAAGAAAGAAGTTTTTTTTATATAAGATCCATTTCTTAGTTTGAGAGTGCAAAAATAATGTTAACAATGTATTCTGTCGAATTCGCAATTTATTTATCCTTGTAATAAATAATAATTTATAGAGGTCAAAGTACTATTAATGCTGTCAGTTAAATGCGTATTATAATTGTATACAAATAATATAAAAAGCTCAGGCAGCAAAAATAATTATAGAATAGAGAAATTATTACTCGTATATAATTTCTATTTAAGTGTTTTTTTACATATTCTATTTTTGCTTAGGAAAATGTTTTCAGGGCATTACACGACGACGAGGAGTTGAGTTGTTACTGTAATTTAGATGCCGCCGGGTTTAGAAGTATACATCGTCATAAAAACTAGATGCTAGTCGTTTTCCAAGCCAAATTATAGCTCTGTTGCTGTATTATAGTTTGAGCAAAGCGCTGCAAGTTTATACAAAAACTCCGCTATATAACAAGAGTAATCCCAGATACCTAACGACTTGCACTGTATTTTTTTTTTTTATCCCCAACCCAACGAGAAAATGGAATTAAATATGCAAGAGGATTTCTTTATAACACATTTGTGGTTTAACATTTTTATTTAAAAAAAAAAAAAAATGATTCTACTATGTTAATTTCCATGCTGTCAAATTTTAAAACAAATTACTTCAATTCCAACATTTTAAAATACAACCAAGATAAGTTTATTAAAGCTTGTTATGATGTATTGCGCTCGTCTCGTGACGTACAAAGAGGGCTGCTGGAAGAAGAAGAAAGCTTGCCACGGTAATGGAGCGTCGATTACTGCAAGAAGGGTAGTAAAGAAGTAAAATTTCTCCGTATTTGGAACACGCGATGAAAACGACTCAAATAAAATAAAAAAACTCGATGTGAGAGTGTACGGTACTTTAGAATTTCCTTATGCATTTCATTGTTAGACAGTATCGACAGTATATATACACTTCACTGTCGTATATATGGCGACATATAATATAAAACCATACGGAGTATATATTTTATTACTGAATTGCACAACTATACTAAAATTTTTACTATCGTGTAAAAAAAAAAAAAAAAAAACTCTACAATTTTGCATTTAAAAAATATAAAATGGAATAGAGATAAATTTTTATTGGCTAATCAAATAATTTTTTATTTAAAACTATTACTTTTAGATACTTTTTTTTATTATTTATTTGTCATAAAATATTTTAATTTAATATTAAATTAAGTGTTAATTTGATATTGGAATTATAATATATATATATATATATATACTTGAATTTGAGAAATGGTGTGCTGCAAAGAAATAACCATTTCTTTTCTTCACATTAAACTTTCTCGGTAACATGGTGGTATACGTGCAAATTTTTTGTTACCACACAAAATTGCACACGTAAAATAAATATATTTTCTCATAAGATACATGTCTCTTGTTTACATGTGTTTTATATTCTGTACTTGGTTAACCTGTCATCATTTCTTTTTTTACACGTGTTCTTGTATTTTCTTAAATTGGACTTAAAGGTAATAACATTTTTAGTCTCAACACTTGAAGCTATAAGTTATAACGCTCATATTAAATATAAACAAACATGAAAAATCAACCTTATTAACATGTGTTTTTGACGATAGTTCTTCGAATTACTGCGTATGTATATATGCCCATATAAATCAAGAGAGCGTGCCAATGCGTTTACGGAGAACCTTTCTTAGGTGACTTGAATGCTCGTGAGGTAAACTTGAACCATATTACATCAGCCTACTGTTCAAGTACATTGCCCGCAAGAGACCACTTTTTATTGTTCTTAACTACCACAATGTGCTGCTAGCTTGAGGGCATGTTGCAGACTTGTGGCGTAGTTTACAGCAGACAAACACGAAAGTAGAGTAAATCTATATCATCATGTGCTATTACGTTTCATTTACTCACACACGTGACTGTTATTCTTAATATTAAAAAGATATCATTTGCAAAAGTTTTTTTTTGAAGAGTCAAATTAAATTTTATTTTCTTGCAGCCACTACAGAGGGTAACTTTTACGTACTCTGTATATACTAAGTACTCTCCAAATGTTGTACTTTCATTTTATTACAATCTCTTCAATGTTACTTTTACAAATTGTTCCACTTCTTCTATGATATACTTATTTTAAATGCACGAGAGGAGAAATAATTAATAAATGACGTAAGTGCTTCATTATAACCTCAATAGGTTTGTTCGTAAATGCACAATATATTCATGAATCAATATTCAGATGAACCTTCTGTACAAGGAACATAAGGGTCATCAAATAATTTATATATAAATCTTACGTTTAATTTTTTATTCATTTTATTTTGGAAATCAATCATCACAACAACACATTTTCTCGTTGTTTTTCATAGTTGAAAAAATATCTCAAATTAACATATACGCTGTTTTTTTTTTACTAGCTCCATTATTTATAAAATTGAATTAAGATAATTCTGTGTATATTATGGCATCTTAATTAAGAAAAATCATATAAAAAACTTTTTTTAAAGAAAATTTATTTATTCTCTGAATTTACGAACGAGGCGCTGTTATTTGTTACAGTATTTCGTCCTTCAAATATAAATAAACAAAATTAATTGTTTCTAATTAATATAATCTTGCCAAACAATATTCAGTTATACGTAAGATTCACATTACCAGATAGTTAGATGCAATAATGGACCTTACTGCCACATCACACAGTCTGATCACGTTAACGGCTAGAGGCTACACGGTGCCCGGAAATACCGCGAGTCTGAGAGAGAGCCGATAATCACAGCGTCTGGAGGATAAAAATTACCGCCGCCACAAAGCCAGTTATTTGCATGGTATTAACTTCTACTACGCAGTTGTAGTAACGCTGTATTATAATCGATAATTACAAGTAACGAGGTACAAATAAAAAAAAAAAAAAAAAAACTGGATAAACTTGAAAGATATAATAAAGGATTTTTTGAACTCAAGATTTACATTTAATTAAAAAAAAAATTAAACGATACATAAAAAATAGCATCTGTTATTTGTGTATAGATTTCGTATATACTAATTGATGGTAAATTTCTAAAATATGCAACTTTTAACATAGAAATATGTGTGAGACAGTACAACAAACCTGTAATTATTTTAAAAATACTCTACTTTTCAATACTATGACTTCATTATTCAGAGATCACATATAATAACCTTATTAGCTCGTCATTCAAAGCGCTCTTTTAACACAATTATTACCCCCTCCCCTATTTTGTAAACATTTATCTAATTAAGCAAGAATATGATGAACTTCAGCGTGGGGCGTTCCATTAGCTCGGTAAAATCATGTCTGAGGCCTTTAATCTAATTGCTTGGACACTGATCGAATGTTTTTGATGATATTCCGGTAAAATAATGTTTATTTGTCGAACTTTGACATTAAATTGTAATTACGATGACGCACACCACAGGGGTTTCACGTCGTCATATGTGATGACAAACATTCCCCCAATATATTGGTACACAAGCCGCGCAATGTCAGCTCTATATAACATAGCAGCTAACCTATGTGGTATAACATAGCAGCTAAACTTTTAATATAACATAGAAGTAGATAGACATACAAACATCGATGACTCCATGATGCCTCTCATAATCTCATGAGCTCACTTCAAGAATGCAGACTGGGCCTTGATCAATAAAGGTTGTCGAACTTCTATTAACCCTAATATCATAATCAAAACACGATCAACTAATAAATTATAAAGGAATATTTTGGTGGTCCAGAATATTAGTTGGAAATAGAGAAAAAATTATAATGTTATAATTAAATATTTTACCAACTCGCGTATTATAGTTGAAATTTGACAATATTTCACATGAAATATTTCAATATTTATTAAATAGAATTAAGAACAGTCCAAGAGCAATTATTATTATCATTTCTACATAGTAAAAGACCCCACGAATCCCTCGATAGTTTAATCTACTCTATTCCTAACGTTGCTGAAAAATAACAAACTGATGCTCTCTCTCATTTCACGCAAACAATGAAACATATGAAAATAATTTAGATACCATCCTATACTTCACCAATCCACAATTCATATATACAACTATACCACTCAACTATAATAGTTAGCTATAATAGCTATTGATTAAAAATTTTAAACACTATTTGACATATCTAAAAAAAACATAAAATATAGCAAATAAAGAGCTATCAGGTTTTTTTTTATTAAATTTTTTAATCGGCTTGATCTGTGTGCCATGCTAACTGAATTACCTTGCAATGAACCGAATGAACGTCATGCAGCTAAGAAGCGATATTTCTAGCCGCAGTCTGCTGCTGCTATCCTCAGCTTTCTGGCGCATATTGGCGTGTGCGATCGTCACGTTCTCGCATTGAACGTGCTCTGCTACATGTACGAGCGTGTACGATACGAAATAGAGAACACCTGCAGTTATTAGAACAAATTAATGTGAAATTAATGCAAACTATATTATGAAAGTTGGACGAATATGACCCTTCTGCTTGCAGCAAAGTACTAAATATTGCAAAGAGGTTAGCAGTTAAATTTTTAAACAAAAACCCAAAAGTCCTAAAAACACGATCTCCTGCATCACGTATACTCTTCGAATCTTCATGCAGAATATTGTCTAGTTATGACTAAAATTATACTATCTTAATATACATATTATAATTATGTTTTAAAGTTGAACAAAGTTAGATGTAATAAATATGATAATTTGTTATCAAACTATAATTCTTAATAACTCACATCAAGAAGGGAGGATTTAAATTGGATTTAAGCTGGCTGTAGAGCTTTGTATGATAGAGCAAGTTGAGGAGTCTTAATTACCGGTATGTCAGGTGTGAAAGATGCAAAACAGCCTCCTCCAGGAGCTGTCAGACCAACACTTGATGGATAACTTGATCCCGAAAATAAGCCTGCTGGCTGTTTGGTTACGACCCTCTTTTCAAGTCATTAGCACGTCAGAAAGTCGGTGTTTTAGTTTTTATATAAAAAAAAAAAGAAATTTCAATTTTACAGTATTCGACTTCAAATATAGTTTTTATACCAGCAAAAGAAGAAAAGAAATTTTAATTTTACACTATTTGAATGCGTAATGTAGATTATTTTTTTTATATAAAGTTTGGCATTGAAAAATATAAAATAAAAAAGAACATGAAGCTAGTTTAAAAATGAGAAAAGGAAATAAGAATGATTGTTGAAGAATCAGAGAACGAAAGTTACATCAGCTCGCACGTTCTCGTGGCAGGAAATTGATATTTCATTTTTTTTTTTTTTTTACACGAAAACTTTCAAGTCTTAAAGTTTTACATTTTTTCTTTAAAAATAAAGGGATGGAGAACATGTTTTTTTTTTTTTTTTTTTTTTTTTTGTCTCGACCGAGTTTCTTATAAATATAATATCATCTAGCTACTACTTTACATGCACATGTGGTTTAATATTGGTATCATTTTTCAAATAAAGGAAATTTTTATAATATTAAATTCTCCTGGACTCGTAGTTTTTTTTTTTTTTTTTTTATACGAGCAAACAAACACAATCGGGTGACTTCATATACTATGAAAAATGATGTTTGAATACAAGAACAGAAAAAGATATATATTTCTTGAATACTATCTAAACAATAACAAGAATATTACTAAATATAAACTTTCAAGTATCAATATCCCAAACAATACGTTAATAATGCAATTTATAATACAGAAAAAAAGTCAGCTAGTATAAGATACACATAAAGTTATATGAGTTCTAATATTAACTCTGATCGATAAAAACGAATGGAGACATTCTTTCCATCAGTTGCAATATCCATGCAGCTGGGTGTGCATTAGGCTTGGGGGTGAGTGATGTGAGGAGATCACATCCTCTCAGCATCCCAACAGGACCATTTTAGGGAAGATCGTGCTGATGTGACACTTTCTTATCAACCAATCAGGGGTTAAATGCTCGGGGCAGCATCAACTTTAGACCAAGACTATACTAAGTACTAAGATTCATATTTAACTTGGTTTTCATCGAAAACGCTCGGGTGTCCTTCGGCTTGGCTCGGCCAGTGATGTTCTTCGTTACAAACTATACGTTACAAACACGAGAGAAACCCAAGTTAAATGTGAACTTACATATTCCCTAAAAAAATAAAGTTCATCACGCCTGCATGGTAATGCTCACAAATGGAGGGTAAAGTTCGTATTACCCCGAGGTGTATATTTTTTAAATTGGTTTATTGAGTCATTAAATTGTACTGTAATGTGTTCTAATGCTATAGTTCTTTAATTTAAAATTACAATGTCATCTCAGAAAATTCACTACGTTTTGATGCAAATATAGGCTGTAACTAAGTAGTAAGTACATGTAACATAAGATCTATAATTGCAACAACAATCATGGAGGACACTTGCATTTTTAGGCAATGACTTACTGCAAATAAGATTCTCGTAATGTCACGTGTCGGTCAAAAACAGCTGCTGTTATCTCAAACCTTTTCAATTATTTGTTTGCGAACTCTTCGAGATTTATATGATTGTTGTAATACTAATATATGTTTGCTTTTCTTTGTTAAAAGTGTTAGTGAACAGTAAAAAAAAAAAAAAAAAAAAAAATGTAAATTGGAAGTATAGTGGGTTAATTTCTATTATTTATTAAACGATATGACATACACAAACAAGACACGATAATTCCGGCATTGATATTGTTGAATAATAACAAACAACTGGTTTTCTGTCAATTTTATTCCCGATGTAAAAATGTTATTAGGTTGAGAGAAAAAAAAAATCCAAAATCAATTTAATGACCTATAGAAGCTTAGCCTCTGTATACGGCAATAAAATTTTGTTCTAACAATGATACGTTGTATATATTGAAAAGTTTTTGTAATTAAAAAAAAGTATGAGATTGTTTTTTATTTCTACCGACCAAAAAAATCAATCTGCTTTTTTTTAGACTAAAAATGAACGAACCTTTGACAACACTGCACGCTCACAACACTCGAATTCTTTTCATCTCTGTGGAGATTCAATTTAAAAGTTTTTTTCCTCTAACTAAAAATCATTTAAAATTTCCAAGCGAGAAATCAATGGCCAAATTTAGTGAGTCACATTGCCAAACTATATACAAAGCCAAGTGGGCGATATTTAATCGAATAACGCGAATTTTTTTACATGCCACATTAATCGTAAAGAGCCCTGAAAGGTATTTATGTTTGCCTTACTTTGGCTGTGATATTATTATGCATCGATTGAAGTTTTGATTTGATCAGTACGGATACACAACTTGAAAGAATTCCCTTATTATAATTAAAGCTACAACTTCCCCCGTGTACCTACAATGCTGAATTTAAATTGTCTTTTTGATCATTTCTACGCTTCAAACAACCCAAACAGTCAGAAACATACATGCGTGGTGGATACAACAGTAACAAAAAACTGTATGGTATCTCATTGACTGTAATGTACAAAACGTATAGTTTATGAATTCAAAACACGGGCAGTAGAAAATATTAAGCCGGTATTACACGATACAATTTTTCTAACTATTGCTTACACTTTTTCCTTATATACAAGAAAACTTGAACTCCATTTGTTTGTATGGAGATTAAATTTTCTTGCAACCTTGCAAGGAAAAATTGTATGCAAAATTGTATCGTGTAATACAGGCTTTAAGCCAGTATTATACGATACAATTTTTCTAATTATTGTATGCAATTTTTTATTGCAAGAAATTTTCCTCTCAATGCAAACAAATGGTGATTAAATTTTCTTGTAAGGAAAAATTGTATACAATAATCAGAAAAATTGTATCGTTTAATACCGGCTTTAGTCAGTTCAAAATTTGTGTGAAGAAACTGCTTTTCAAGAGAAGTGTTTTTGTATATAATATAGTCATGTAAAAGCCTATTATGAATTTGAAAATTCAATTATTAATGATGACAAGAACTATTTCAGTTTCAATTGTTCTATTTTTTTTTTTTTTTGTGCTTTGACTTGTCTTATTAACCTATAAAAAACAAATATTATTTTATATGTCATATAATATATTATATAACATTTTGACTGTAGGAAAATTTGAATTAATAAATCAAATTTGAATTTTGACCTCTAGGTTGAGGTAATCCCGATATTCCCTCTATAAACATCGATATTATTTTATCCATTTAAATATCGCCCAACCCTCCTCTTCAGAGAACAAAGTTGAGTGAAGTTTAACTTGCTGCTTAAATTGGAAGCCGGTTGACGGTTTAAACCGTTTGTGTTAACCCGCCAAGTATATTATAAGGGTAGTATAGAGCTGGGGCTCGCGTGTATATATATATAATATATATTGGTACACACAAACCAACTTCACGTACTTGCCTGAGAGCATAAAGACTTTCAGTTCAATCTCCGAAACGTCACTTGCATGCCTGCTTTTAGAATGTGCCTGGTAACATGTTGCCTGGGGCCAGTCAATAATCCACCATGTTAGAGGCTCCAGCACAGATTTCACTTAAAATAGCAACCACAGAAGAGTTCGTTCTTCTATATGCGGCAAACCACAAAAACCCCTCTATATAGATTAGAGCATAAAGATTTTTTTTATACTATCACAATGTGTACTAAATAATATGTTCAAAAGATTTAAGATTCAAATAAAAATATATGTAATATCTTTAATGTGTTCTTTCTTTCAAGAAGGAATTGGATGTAAAAATCTAATGCTACTGTATGCACTTAAAGTTAGTAAAATTTGTCCTAGACACTTTACTTAATGGAACAGTAATAATATTTGTTCTCCATAATATTTTAATGCAACATTGTAATGTGTGTGTTTGATGTTATTGCGATGTCAATATAAACACATCGTATCATGTAGCATGCGCGCGAGGAGGCAAAGGGTCAACATCACATGCATCATAAATAGCATCTTGATAGCCGCGGCATGAGCGACCGTATATAGGAGCATGAACTGCGTCGCCGTCGATTACATAAAAAAAAAGTCGCAACATTTGCAAAAATGAAAACATATTGTGAGAGGGTGGACTTTGAAACGACCAAAATTACGAAATTGTGTTGAAAAAAAAAAAAGTTATAAAAACAACACGTAATATGAATGAAGATAATAACAAAACGCACTAGAATCCTAGCTCCTCCATTTATTTTCACGTCATAGACTTACTACGTTAATTTAAACTACGAAGGAGACACGTGGAGTGATGAGACAACTGCATAATTGCAACTCTAATATCATAAGAGTTGCAATTATTTGTAATGTTAATATGCTTTTAATATATTCCAGATACGATGTCATGATAGTGATGACTGATGATACACAATCGCTATAATATATATAACAAAATAATAATAATAATAATAAACGTTATGAGTGCAACATCAACTAGAGAGGCACAGTTTTCTTCGGGATGCTAATCACACTGTTTATGACGTGCTTATATTGTAATGTACAATCGAAAAGCAATAAAATTAATATGAATATTAACTTAAGGATAATAGCACTATTAGCACTTCTATATTGACATTTCGTTTTATCAATATAAAATATACAAGGGTTATATATAGTTGCTTATAGTTGCAGTGTGTAATATAATTTTAAAATAATTTCAAATATATATATTTTTATATTGTTTTTAATAATAATAATAACAAATCCTAAACCTATACTATAAATAAATTAAAGTATATAAAATGTATTTTATGTAACAAAAATACGAAAATGTTAGAGAAAAGTATTAAAGAAGAATCATTCAATTTCCACACCATAATACTCATAATTCATGATTAAAAATCTAGAATGGGGGGTATGAAGTTGCTGGCTGGGGGATTCTGACCCCCCCCCCCTCCACACACGACTCTAGCAATACTGGGGGGCACTGCAGTAAAGAGCCATTCCGAGTCCCATCATTCCTCCTTAGTCGCCCTCGCTGGGGTCTATTACCGTCGCCAGCCATTCCATTCGATCTGCTGCCCTCATTGCACCCCCCCACTCCTCTCTGATCTTACCGCCAAGATGCTGCCTGCTTTTAAATCAGACGGCCGGGTCGATTCCCCGTTCTATATACCGAATATTATTAAAAAAAAAAAAGTACCACCAGAAAAAAAAATGTATATGCGTAAAGAAACGTTTCTATCGTGGAAAAATAAATCTTACAAAGAAATTTTCATATATTTTATTATAAAAGTGTTTGTACTTTTTTTTTAATATAAATACCACAAAGGAATTATTGATGTTGAAAAATCTTTTAGAAAAAAAGTGAAGAAATAAAATTATAATAAAAATTTGAATATTAAAAAAAGCCAAAATAAAAAGAATTTCAATGGTTAAATTATATAAATAGAAAAATTCACATTTTTATACATCTGTTAAATGGAGGGACATTAATAAAATTTATATACAACAATATAAAGACAAGTGACGTAACAACGAAAAACTTAGGCTGGTCTAGTAAATCAAGTTGGGTACAGAGAGGGCTTTGCCTTGTCTTTCTGCTGAATGTGCTGGGCTTAACTAGCAACTTTCATCTTTGTCTCCTCAGCTTTACTGTACGCCTTGCGTTCACCATTGTACTTTGAGCCACGGAGATAAGAACTACCGCGGGTAAAACCATCCTCCAGAGAGGATGGTTAAAAAATTTAGCATCAGAGTTCACACTACTAAGGTATAGGTATAGTGGTACAAGGGCATACCACAAATGAGGAGGGTTTAAGATGAAGGCCTAAACAATATACGTTCACCCCCTCCTACTGAAAGAGCTAGTGTTAAAGGAGTTAGCGCTCTCGTAAGACTTATCAAATTTGCATACATCATTTTCTTCCACACCTGCTCCTGAGTATATAAGGTACTATTTTTGTTGCTTTTTAACGTCTTCTCGCATGTATAAACAACATGTTATTGATTTAATAATTTTCTACATTTTTTAATCACTTATTAAACAATATCGATCGTCTTTTGTTTACGTAACTTTTAAATAATTGATGAGAAAGAAACAAACGATGACAGTTGTTCATTAGATACAAATTTAATTAAAAAAGTGAATTTTCTTTTGTTTTTATGTTTATAATTGATTGTCGTTGTAATAAATGATGAAATACCCTTGATAACTTGAATTGATGATATATTTTTTTTAAAAAATACAAAACTTGTTTAATATTATCAAGTTAATTTGTTAGGGTTAAAGTTAATATAATATTAAATAAAAAAAGGATAAAAAAAATGCAATCAAGTCTCTTGCAAGACGACTTCAATTTATTTTAAAACTTTTCTGAGTACATTGTAAGCAAAAAAAAAAAAAAAGTAGCAACGAAACTCTGGCAACGACTGTTTTATGGTGCAAGGCAATCTCTTACATTTAATGTCTCTTTTTAATTGCTTGCTTAGCCCACACATTCAGATAAGACAGTTGACGGAGATTTACCTTTAAATGTAACTTTTTTAAATACACAAGAAGAAGTGCAATATGAAATATAAGAACTTTACAAACTATCCTAGTTTTTTTTTTAAAGGGGGTGATGAAAATATCTTTACACAGAAGTTTAATTAATGTTTCTCTTTATGCCATAGCAGCGTATCTTGTGTATGTTATGGGCGTCATCAAAGTGCTGTTTGCAGCAGCCATTGTCTTATTAAAGTTGCTCCAGCTATAGACATGAATGCAAAGCAGCGAGCAAGGTTAAGCAACAAATATAATAATCTTAGCTGACAAGTATCAAACGAAGCTAATAACACGACTTGAAACTTTATAATTACATCAAATAATTGCACTTTTCCTATCCCCCTCTAATTATATACCATTATAACTACGTACTTGGGAAATATAATAGAAATTATTAAATCTGTATATTTACATGAAATAGAGTTTCTATAGAAGTGGCATTCACAAAGCACTAGGAATTGAAGTTTAAAAAAGTTGTGATCTAATATAATATTGACTAAAATGAAGACTTAATTAAACTTAAAATTAAATTAGACTTTGTGCTTGGGTGTATGACTTAATAAAAGGTCTATTAAATTCTCAAAAATTTATGAAGAAAAAGAAGTAGTCTTAAAAAAATTATATTTTAATGCTTTTTGAAACCCTTAGTATATTATTAAATAATATTAAAAGAAAATAACCCTCAGAATGCAATAGTTGTAAAAGATAAAATTAACCTAATTAAAATCAAAAAGTGTTACATAATGTTTTTTTGCAGCTTTGATTATTTTATCTGCGTGCTACAAATAGTGATCGGGTCAGTCAGTATTCTCTGATAATGTCCTTCCCACGTGCCCGTGACTCTGCACATCTGATGTCTGAGGATCACCGGGTTAATTGTGACACACAAGTCCACTTCTTGGCCCTCCATTGACAAGCTCCCGAAATGACTTAGAAAAAATATCAGGGGAGGGGGGGCTGCCTCCATAAGGCCAATGTTAAAAAAAAATAGTGATGGAAATGCCTATATTGCCCATGTTAAATCCAACATTTCGGGGGAGGGGGTGGCTGCAGTCCCTGTAGCGTCGCCCCCCCCCCTTGGATCCGCCGCCTGACTGTATAGAAGGGACTTTAATCGGAGAGTATATATGTGAACAAAATTTGACCTCTTTCTGGACACTTGAGTGTATTCAATTAAATGTCTTTTTAGAGCTTTAGAGTATTTCATTTTAGTTTTAAAATTTTACTCTAAACGAAGTTGTATCATACGTTTACATGACGGTGTTTAATGCGTATTCGTTGACGACGGATAATGTTATTCTTATGAGGCGTCGTCAACGAATACGCATTAAACACCGTCATGTAAACGTAGTGACAGTTGGGTAGACTGATTTTGGAGTCAATATTTTGTCTTTAATTTACTCAGTTTTTGATAATGTATTGTGTAAATTTTTGTGTGACAGTGTACTATTAAAGTTGCTGTCTTCAATATATATAACAGAAGATAAAAAGTGTTAATAAATATACGTGCCTATAATTTAAAAGTGTGATCACTTCTATACAATATAAAATAATCGTGTGAGCTTGACCTCACAAACTAAATGTACTCAGACCTGCTTGTCTTATGACTGCATTTGTGCATGAGGGCCCAGCGAGAACTACAGGTACATACAAGATATTACCTGTAGTCTATACCGTATAATGATAGTGATGTATAACTTCATAACATAGTTAAAAGATATTATTATAATAGAGAAAGCTGAAGAATAAATTATTATTCTTATATATAGCACAAATTATACCAAGCATAAAAGTATAACTTCTCTTGGATTTAATTACTTTTCAACGGGAACTATCTATAATTGAATCAAATTTAAAGAAATTTTAATGTGAAATAAATTAATAAAATCAATGAGAAAATATCTGCAGGTATATAATGTTCATTGATTATTAAATCAAACAAAATTATTTAATTATAAATATGCTATAACTTTACTATCAGTTTCAGCTTGGGAGCCAAGGATATCATATAACAGATGATTTTTTACAGTAAAACAACTTGCAAACTACAAATGTGCCAGTCAGATGAGTACAGAGGTAGGAATGTGAGACGCTACTAAGGTAAAACTTATTTACAACTTACATCAAAGCTACAAAAATCTCATCAGTCTCTTTGACGCTTGCTGGCAATTTCACCACCTGCAATTTGCACACAGATCACATTACCGACTTCAAAGGTAAATAAATTCGATCATTACATTTTTTTCTTTTATATTTTTTACAAACAAAAACAAAAACACAACGAGTCTCTATATATAGCTCCTGTAATAATGACTTTGATGATTTATTAAAAATTACAATATGAGGTTATATAAAGAGGCTAACATTCAGTAAGTTTACATGCATGATGTTCTTGGTTCCGTATTCAATGGATGCGTTTTCAACAAAACCGTTTTCATCAACTTGTTTACATGAGAGTTTTCGATCCGTATTGAACGTTGGATACGCTTGAAAAAAGCGTCGTAAATAATTAAAGCGCATTGGATGAATGCGGATCAAATACCTGTTTACATGAGTCTTTAATACGGATCCGTTATATACGTGTTCGTCTAATACGGATCAGACAACTCAAATAAACGTACTAAATGATTTTTTTATTAATATATTTTTCTTTATAATAGAAGTGGTACCAAAGACCAGATCAAACTATTAATTTTAGTAGGTCAATTTTGCCAATGATGGAGCCACATTAAACAAAAGAAAGAATTGAAAGTAATGTTTGCTATCAAAACCAAAGTCTTCTGCTCGTTGTTAGTAAGCAAAGTATTGTTGTGTGATGTCTGTCGCGTAAAAGGAAAAACATGGGACGGTTGTTGATTTACATGTTAACTTATGGAAAATGACCGTTAATTATGAAGTTGAAACGGTTAACTAGCGCTAACAATGCCATTACGTTCTCTGCTCTGGTGACAAAATTAGGCACTACGTCGTCCCATGTTTAACAATCAAAAGGGCTTCATGCGACAGACATTATAAACAATGGTTTGTTACAACCATTGCGAGTAGAAGACTTTGATCAAGAGTATATAAAAAAAATTAGTTATTCACAAATAATTAGGGCTACATTTAGGAAATTCTGGGAAATTTGTGAACAAAAATTAATCTTACAAGTTAGAAGAGAATATATAATATATTTTGATGCCCTAATTGTAGTCATAATTCTTTTTTAGTACGCCCTAAAAAAAATGTTCACTCCATTATCTGCAAAGAAAATTTAACATCCCTACTTCAAAATTATTGGACACGTAAAATATTGTTTTCATTTTTTTTTTTTTTTTTTTTTCAAAAAGTGTTTAAATTGGTTCTTTAACGCGGTTGTACGTCTTCTTAACGCCATGGTGGTAACCTTTAAGTGCACTTGCTTGACTCCATGGGGGGTGAATGACACGCAACGCTTCATAACAAAGATGGAGAAATTCCCATCAAACGAGGGATGAAATTATAAACCAGTCAAACGAAATGTTCTCTTTTTACTAAATAATTGAATAAAAGCCTCTCTAAACATTCACCATAATATAATCAATCATTTAAGCTAATTAATTGATGAGTTGTCAAAAGAGGGAGATGAAAAAGTTAAGTAAAATGTTTGTAACTTGTTAATGAGTGAGATCGATAGAAATTAAAACTAATAATTTATTTATTTATTTATTTATTTATTTGTTTGTTTGCTTGTTTGTTTGTTTGTTTGTTTGTTTGTTTGTTTGTTTGTTTGTTTGTTTGTTTGTTTGTTTATTTATTTATTTATTTATTCATTGATTTATTCGACTTATATGGCGAGGGTAACCTTTTCTTACCACTGACCAGTATGTTACAGTGTTAATCGAACATTTTTCTTATTTTGTCGTTCCGAGGAGATAATAATGACGTCACATGTCTGGATGCTGCTGATTGATGATGACTGGACCACAGAGGGAGGGGGCACCATCTCTTGGTCAAAGACAGAGCTAACAGCATGCCATGCAAACAAGCATGTGCTTGACAGCGTAAGTAACGATAGAGACAACAAAACAAGGATAAACCAGAAGCGGGTTGATTGGATTCAGTGGTCACCGTACAATCCAATTTACGTGGGTGTTGCTCTATATATATCCCCCTTCTATCAAATAAATAAAACAAGTAAAACCTAATACAATACTAAATATGCAATGTAATTTCATGCAAATTTGCATACGATAAATTAATACCTGGATTATATCACCTCACTCATTTGTCTCTGAGAGAATGTCATGTTACATTTTGTGACAGCAACTAGGTGTCGCCATGCTGGGATATGTGATACTCTTAGCAGTAGCTCCAATTAAAACTTACTGCGCGTTATTATTTTCCTTTACGGTGTATTTACGTCACAACCACATGTAGTATTAATTAAAAGATTCCATACAGAATATTGACTTAACCTAACTTGGTCTTAACTACGTGGTTTTAATTATTTTATATTATTATCATGAACTCTATAAGGTGGATACTCAAATCAAACAGTAAGTTAAAAATCTCATCATTGTATTTTTCTCACACCGTCAAGCGAAAAGTTTTAAAAACTTTTTTTTTTTTCCTTGCAATAAATCTTTCGATGATGATAACTAATGACTTTTTTTTCTAACTGATAAAAGTTTTAAGCTCTATGCAAACTCTTTTCTTTTTTTAAATGTTCTTAGTCTAGAAAAGTTCACACTCTAGTTTATTTTTGCCGACGCATATGTCCATTAAATTTCTAGTAAAAGTCATTGTTGACCATAAAAAAGTAGAGAGAAAAAAAAAATCGATTTCTACGAGACGCACCGTTGTAAACCTCTTTATAGTTAGTTTTTTATTCCGTTTCTTTCCTTACTAGATACAGTTTCAAGTCAGGTAGCCTTTAAGCCTATATATACTGATAGGATTTTTTTTTACCCCCTAAACGTTCTTTTTCCCCCTCAAAGCAAAAGCTTTTTACACAAGAGGGTAAAATATAGAGCAAAGGTTACAGAAAAAAAATAAAACTATATATATATATTGGACCCTTCAATGTAAAACCCTTTCAGGTAAAACTGTTTCATGTCACAGCTATTTATTTACCAACATATACAAAGTTGTATTACTTTGTTGCTAAACTTAATAATAATAATAATAATAATAATTTTATTTCGATCGTTGGCTTTACAGCATAGATCACGTCAGAGTTGTTACATAAATCATACATAACAGGTACTTAATTCTAATTAAAATTACCTACAATTAACATACATAGGCTTACACAAATAATTTTAAGTAAATTTATACTATTAACATATATATTATTCATTATTATCAGGTTCTTTAATCTTGATGTTTTTTTTTTGTTTTTTTTTTTTTAATATTTAAAAATAGTTCAAGTTTTCAAAATCACTTTCACTCTTTTTAATATAATTGATTTATTATCTCCACATATGATTTCTTGATGCACTATTAAATAGATCACATAACACTTTGCACTATAGTTCACATTGCACTTTGATAGTCAGATATTAAAATATATTTACTGTCTTTATTTCGGAGCCATAGATAAAGATAACATTTTTTGTTTGTTTTGATCCGTAAGAGCAACGTTCCAGTTTGCAACATCCTCCTGCGTTATTTTTGAATTTTCATCATAAAAATCTTTTATATTATAATATTCTTTTTTGATTAATATAGTTTTTAATTTATTTTTAAATACATTATCACTAATTTCATCCCTCAATGACTCGGGTAAAAAATCATAGATTTTATGAGTTTGGTAATATGGATTATTTTTGTAAAAAGCAGATTGATGCTTTTTTATTACAACTTTGGATTTGTTTCTGGTATCATAAGGAGAGATGTCGGAAACTTGAGCGTATGACTCTGGGTGTAATCTTTTATACATTGCACAATTCAAGATGTATATACTGGGTAGAGTTAACACTTTCAAATCATAAAAATGTGTTCTACAGGAATCCATCTTTTTAAAACCTTTTATTGTTTTCACAGATCTTTTTTGTAGTATAAATAAACGATTTAGCACAGCATTATCACTTCCCCAAATTATGATAGAGTAGCTTAAATGGGAATATACATTTGCGTAGTAAACTGAGAGCAGTGTATCGTCTGAGACTAATCCTCTCAATGAATAGAGTAAAAAGTTTCCACAATTAATTTGTTTTGAAAGTTCATGAAGATGAACATCCCAGTTTAATGTATTACTAATATTAAGCCCTAAGAATTTTGTGTCAGTGGCTTCTTTAATTGACTTGCCATCTAATTTAATATTAATATTTACATTTTCTTTATTAGTAGGCAAATGGAATCTAAGAAAAGTAGTTTTATCAATATTTAATAATAAACGATTGTCATTACACCAATTTTCTAGTTGTTGTACAGTATTATTTGCTTTTCTCTCTAATTCGACCACTGACTTTGCTGATATCCTGGCATTGGTATCGTCAGCATATTGCTCTACACTATCAGCATCTTTTAGATGAGATGCCAGATCATTAGTCGTAAAATTGTATATTCGGGGGCCTGTCTTACTGCCTTGAGGAACTCCTAGGGTAACGGGTTTAAGAGCTGATTTGTAGACATGATTTAGGTCTCCATTTAATTCAGATCTTATTTCGACATACTGGTATCTGTCGGTAAGATATGGATTAAAAAGTTTTATACTGTTCTCTTCGCAACCCATTGAGCGAAGTTTCGAAATGAATATATCGGGGGGGAGGCAGTCAAATGCTTTTGAAAAATCAAAAAAGAGACCTAGTGAATATTTTTTTTGTTCTAAGTCATCATAAATTGGGTTAATGAATTCAAAAATGGCTGTAATTGTTGATTTATTTATTTGAAAGCCATGTTGAGTTGGAGATATTATTTGATATGTTTTTTCGTAGACAGCAAATTGATAGTCTATTACGGCTTCAAATATTTTTGAAAAAACTGATGACAGGCTTACTGGTCTATAATTTTGTAGGTTACTTTTGTCTCCTTTTTTATGTAGTGGATTTACTTTTGATATTTTTAAACACGACGGGAAAATTCCCGCCAATATTGATTCATTTATTACGTAAGAAAGTGGGACTGCGATTAAAGATATTAGAAAACTTTTTATATACCAAATTTATTTTGATACCGATACATATAAGACGTATTTATTATGGTAAAATCATGAAAGTGATATCTTTATTGCATTATGATATCGATATTATTATTGCAATATGTTAAAGCACTTATAGAATATTAAAATTGTATATAAGACTACCACATGCAAATAATTGATTAAATGAAGCCTTCAGTATCTGCATGGATCCTGCTAAGATCCCAAACGTTGATTAAAAACAGCAATTGTCTGTTTTTGCATCTGGTCATTACAAATATTATTAAATTTATTTCCCGTCCATTTGGGGGCATGATACATGACCAAAATGTGTCAATTGCCCCAAAATACCAACCAACCTATTTCCCGTCGTTATGGAACAGGCAACAATAACAAGCCAACTTTAATGAATGCAGGTGGAGAGATACGATATATTACTCTGCTGCTAATGATCGTTGTCAAGGCTGTCACTAAAAATAGACAACAACAACAACAACAACACCTGCAGCTTAAGTTAAAATACACACAACAGGTCAAGCTATAGTTTATTTTTTATTAAAGAGGATGATTTGACCAAATTATCGCAATAAATTTAAGTCAATGCATTTCTTTCATTATTGAGAATCTTGCTTTGTATTAAAACGATTATGTTGAAAATTTTAGAACGATTTTTCAAATGTAACATTATTATTGAACGTTTTGTTGTAAATCATATACTGCACAGTTACGTGTTTGTAGAGAGAAAAGAATTGCGACAGAAACCCCACCTGTCACACTTGCTGTGACACCACCGAGCTAAAATTGGCTCACCCGCGGCTGTCGACTGCAGCTTTTTGTTGTTCATTAAGCGTCACTTTTCATCACAAAAATGCCACCTGACGTCTTCGCACCGAAATTGTTTCTAAAAGATTTATCTTTTCACGAAACATTGTCAAAATTTCGTTAACGTTTGAGAAAAAATAAAATGACATCGTCATTTCTTCCCAACCTAATTCGTACTATTTTTTTTTTAATAATTTAATAAAATTGAAGTATAAAGTTTATTTTTAAAAGCATATTAAAAGAATTAAAATTTAAACCGGAAAACATTAATACCAGTCAACAAATGTAAACACATACATTGTCATTGTGCCTCTGTTCAAACATCTGTAAATAATGAATAGTTTTAAGAGATGCGATTTTACGGGCAATGACTGCTTGGTCCTTAGACCCGAAGTGAATACATCAATCAATTCAATTCAATTTAAGAGACGTGTTTAAAAATTTATAATAATGTGTTTCAGAGACTTTTACAAAATGAAAAAACGTTACAGAAGCACGTACGTAATATGTAATGTCAGTTTCTGTTTGACTTCATTGACAGCTTTGGTGACAGTTGACAAAAGCACACACTCCAGTCGTCTGTCTTTCCAAAGTGGATCGGCACACAAATACACTTTCTATATGCTTTGTAAAAACAGTCGCGAGATTTTGTATCGGGAATTATTACGAGGCCTTCGTAAACAGTATTTACACTCGATCGATCTTGGAAAATTTCATCCGACAAGAGATGGCAGTAATGTCAACACATTGTCTCAACAATATATCGATGGTATTGCCATCTTGTGTCGAGGGAAAATTTTCAGGACGATAGTACAATTGAAAACTGAGTGCAGAAAACGTACACCATATTCCAGGTTCAATGTTTCATTAGAGCCAATTGAAATAAAAAAAATGTTGACTCTCAGGAAATCTCCAGATATAATCATTCAGTTTCGCAGAAGTAAAAAATATGTTTGAAATAGCCACGTCAAATCATAATAAATAAATAAAATGATTCTGAGAATCAATCATATATATAATAATAAAATATTGTCAAGTAATTAATTTGTTTGTTTTCAAGCTTACTGAGAAATTATTATAATAGAAACTTTTCTTTGCTCTATAGAATGCAAAACTTTAATTAATAAAGAAACTTTATACTAACTTAATAATAGGAATTGCATTGTATTACAGGAAACTACATGCATTAAAACATGTGATTCAACCGGTGTATATGTTTTTAGTGCAATTAATAACAGTATAGATAGTTGTAAAGATCAAATTAAAAATGTAATATTGTTCATATCCAATCTATCGAGTATGCGACGAGCCTCAATGTGATAATGTGTGCGACGAGCCCGAGTGCAAGCGGCGCGGAACGACGGGGTTATATGGAGTGAATATGGCGGCGCGGAGAGACTCTGGAGAGCGACTTGCCATCTTTACAGCGAGAAATGAAAGAAAGATGAGGCAGAGGAAAAGAAAAAGATTTCTTTACAAATACAAAAATGTATAAAAAAACTAAAACTAAATTCAAGCTCAATTTTTCTTTTTTAATATTATTATATTTATAAAAAAAAATGCCTTTATAACTTTCATCCAATTATAACATTCTTTTTTTTTTTTACTAAACTTGACATGCCTTTAGGACCATTCAGTTATGATTTTTCATATTATGAAGTTATGATATGAAAAAATTGTACGGATAACGATGTTACGTTGTTTATTTTGTATATATGAAATAATATTATATAATATAATATTGCAATTTTAATTATAGTAACTTGATATTTACTATCAGAGATTGATTTCCATTGAAAATTTAATCTAACTAATTAAATAATATATGTAATCAGTATAATACCAGCAGTAAAGTAATAATGTAAAAAGTAGGAAATATAATAATGATTTAATATAAGATTTTTTAAAACATAAAAATAATAAATTATTGAACCGAGATAAGTAAGCCCCTTGCAGTATCTGCAACCAGTACAGCTTTTATGTTAAAGAAATTGCCTACTCGCAACTTTGCAGGGGCTATCCTTTCGCATGGTCACTGAATATTCTTCAACTTGGCCGAAGTTTTAATCTTAATTTAATCTGGCTGTAAGTTCTAGAAAAGTATGTAATTCTCCCTTCAATCTTTTGTTATAGATTTATAAATATAGGAAAGGAAAACTCTGTCTTCCTATCTTAACTGTAACTTTCTATATTAATCAATTGATAACTAAGCGTGAATTAAATTCACATAGCATGTAAGGTATATATGTCAATCAACAATTAAGAACAATAAATTAAGTTGTAGAAAATTGCTTACGGGTATATAAACTAACTTTTTAAGTTATAAATAAAGTTAAGTTATTGTTGCTAAGCAGAGACAACAATTAATGAAGGTATATTGTTGTTTCGTTGAGAAGAACTTTGAAGGAGAAATTGCTTCCCTTCTCAGCTGCAAGTCGAGAAAGCAGCTAGCGCTTGACTTGAACCTACAATTCAATTAATCTCCCTCGAGTGACTCTTGTTAACTATATTATCAATGGTAAAGGTACAAACATATACGTACAAAAGTTACAGTATTAATATATATTATATATTATGTCATTTCAATATGCTTTTGATGTTATAAGATTCAAATAGAAATATAATAGCAGTAGGTACATTTTATAAAGTAATTTCAAAAGGAAATTTAATACTTTTATATAATATATAAGCTATTTTAATTACAATAATAACAGTTATAGTGCTTTGCAATGTAAATAATATTTTGAAATATGAGTAATAACATCATTATTAGTTACTATAACATAACAGAGGTTTTAATTTTAAAATCATATTAGTTGTCTGTAAAATAATATCTTTCAGTTTTAAAAGTCAAAATATACATCACAATTTGATCGATGGCTATAAAGAAGGGAACGTTTCAGAGAGAGGAGAGAAGTATACTTTTGACAAGAAATTTAGTTGCAGAATCTAAGGGTAAGCTAACACGGATCGCAAACTTCCATGTTAAATTAGTCAATTTTAAAAATTCATAACTCAAAAACTAGATCGTATTTGTATACCTGCATGATATTTTACCTACTGATAGGGGATGTAGAAGAGAACATTTCAAATTTTTTTCATAATTTTCATGTATGGCATTATTTTAACATTGGGTCAGCTGAACCGTGTTACCTTACTCTTAACATTTTTTTTTTTATCTAGTCTCTTTTTTTTTAGCTTCCACAAATGGACGTGCCTGATAAAAAAAAAGTGCACACTAAATGTATGCACGGTCCACCGTGTGATCTTGAACGTTCACGCTCGATACGCTGCACAGAGAGAGGGCTGATTTCACAAGCCAGCGCTCTGGGTAAATATAGACTACCGTGATGAAGGTGTAAAGGGAATGAATGAAAAACATAGAGCGAGACCATTTTCTATTCATAATCACCGGCCGAGAGAACTTCACACAGAATATGCAACCTTTTAGTAGAGAAAACATTTCCATTGTTATTTAAGTGTTAAAATTTTAATATAAAAAAATGGTATGAAATTTCAATTTTTTTTTATTTTTCAAATTTATTTTAAGTATCATTTTAAACATTTACGCTTCACTTCATATTAAATCATGCATAAAATATACTAAAAGTAGAAAGGTATAATATTATTATTTTTTTTTTCAAACATTTTACTGAACAAGATTTTAAATTATATATAAAAGCTTAAAAAATAGACTTTTAAACAAAATGATTTTATATCTCTCTTATAAAATTTTAAATAAAAGTAATATTAAATGTTTGGTATAAGAAAAAAAAAAGTTGTTAAAAACATACTTGTATTTAAACGTATAAATCTAGATCAAAGGGTAGTAAACGTTGGTTTTGTGTGTGGGTGTGACAGCCAGGCTCATGACGGGGCTCTCTCTGTGTGTGCGGAGTGGTGACCGGGAGGAAAAGGGGGAGGGGGAGATAAAGATGTGTTTGTTGGTTGCCTAGGTAACGGCAAACAAAAGACTCTTGAGAAATCGACTCAAAATGTTTCTCTCTTCTAAAGAAAGTAACAACAGTTACAAACGAAACAATAAATAACTAAACTTATAATTTAGACTGATTGTTAATTAATTTTACATTTTAACAAACTCAATTTAAACTTTTACAAATTTATACCCTTTTTTATATAAAATTACAATATATAATTGGTATGACTTTAAATGTCTAATTGTTATTATCAAAAAACACCTCAAAAGAAGTTTAATTTGACTTGTTCGTCGTATAAAGACTTTGTGAAGATAGATGGTATTGACGTGATGCCACAATCGTTTCTTGCTCTTTCTTCCGCGCAAAACAACTTTTCAAACGATTTTAATTTAATCCACAACAAAAGATAAGAAATTTTAAATCTAATTCAATACCATAAAAAGGGCATTCGCGCTTCATTTCAGACATCCCATTGTGTTTGTATTGCATTATGCATAGTATGTAAATATAGTACGGCACATAAAGAAACTTGTGCAGCTCATGAATACTTTTTCAGAAAAAAATAGTTTAAATAATGATGTCTCAATGTTTGTTTAAAAATGAAAAAGAAATATCTAGTGATTTTTCAATTGTGAACCAACTAATAAAACAAAACGAAAATGCAAAATGATAATTTTTATGTTATTCTTTGCACCATTCATGCAAAGAGTCAAATCGCAACATCTTTTTGCGTTTAAAGAGATATATTATACAATGTAATATTATAACATGTGACTAATTAATTTTGTTAAAATGTATTACAAGGGCAAATGCCTTTATTGTGCTTTTCTTTTTTAGTCCTTTATTATGTCAATTTCATGTAATAGATTTCACGATAATGTTTTAAAACAAACATCATGTTAAAACATGCGGGCCACGTCAATTCGAATTCTTTTTTTTTTACAACTACCGTAATAAAAAAAAAAAGGAATAGTGATGTTAAAAAAGTCTTTAAGTCTGATTGAGACGTTGGTAATTAGTGTAGGACAAGTTAAAGTTAGTTTTTCCTTTGTTAATTCCTTTCTCTAACGAGCAGACACTAATATGAGTTAAATCTCGACAGCTTCACCTTATATCTTTTCATAGTCATTGAGGTTCGGGTTGCGGTGGAGCGATAAAAAATATCGGAAGAAAAAGCGATTAGTGATTGAAAGACAGGATGATTGATTGATCACGTGACCCAGACGAAATAAATTGTATTGATTTTGGAGGTTATGATTGTTGCCAGTTGCCACTTTTATTTAGAAAAAAATTACACTCACGTCAGTGTATTTAAGAAACATTATATTTTTTCCGTATATCAAAATCCAGAGAGGAAAATAATATTTTATATATTTTGGTAATAAACACAAAATTAAAAAGGAGAAAACCCCGTATTTATATATTTTGGTAAAAATAATCTTCGTAATCCATGATGCGTGGATGATGTGAGTGGTCTCCTTGTTTACTTTGCTCCAAAGTGCTGCTGGCTGATTCTTGTGCGGGTTTGGAAAGGAAAAATAAAAAAAGTGGCCCAGCTTAGTAAAAGCCACGCAGTGCCTCGGGGTTTGCGGATAAAATTGAAGAAATTCAGTCCAGTAGCAATGTCCGACTATTGATTATATTTATATCAAATATTAAACACAACAACATAGAGAATTGTTGTATTTACTGCAGTGTGT
The DNA here is from genome assembly GCA_949825025.1 of Siphlonurus alternatus. Lineage (NCBI taxonomy): Eukaryota > Metazoa > Arthropoda > Insecta > Ephemeroptera > Siphlonuridae > Siphlonurus > Siphlonurus alternatus. Next base: position 12,675,744 of record OX463780.1, read on the forward strand.
TTCGTAAAACGGTCATGTCTTCAGAGAAATGTTTCAAGCTTTGTGTTTTTCTTTTATTGTACCCACATTGTATTTAAGCAGAAAACTAGTTTAACATTTTCAATTATGTCATTTAATATAGTATTTATATGGTATGCAAAGTCTTCTGCTCGTTATTAGTAAACAAAGTATTGTTGTTTAATGTCTATTACGTGAAAGGAAAAACATGGGACGGTTGTTGATTTACATGTTAACTTATGGAAAATGACTGTTAATTATGAAGTTGAAACTGTTAACTAGCGCCAACAATGCCATTACATTCTCTGCTCTGATGGCAAAATTAGGCACTACGTCATCCCATGTTTAACAATGAAAAAGTCTTCATGCGACAGACATCTTATAAACAATGGTTTGTTACAACCTTTTCGAGTAGAAGACTTTGATGGTATGTATGGTAATTAAATGGTATTTTTTCAAAATATTAATAAACATTAAAAATAAAATTATACGGAACAGATAGCAGAATATATACGCAATTACAGGAAAATTATCATATAATAATATTCATATGTATAATGTACTAAATATTCATAATCATATTGCATATTTACGTCATATATCAAACGTTCATATATATATAATAATGTAATATTAACTGAACTCAATATATAATAATAATGATATAGTTAATATTATGAACATACGATTCAATTGCATTTGAAACCTATAACTATATATAGTAATATAATAAGCTTTAAGCTATATAAATTTGCACGTATATCAGAGAGATGCATGCATCAGAGGTATATTAATTCGTTTGCTTGCAGCGCAACTACTATAACCACAGACTCTAAATCATGTTAACTGAAGGTAAATGGAACGTATGTAGGAGCATACATATGAACAACCTGGAGCTTAACTGCAGCGGGCTTCAAGAGCATGCTACACTTCCAACGCTCTATTTGCTAATATATAAGCCACGTGGTTGCCCATGTAAAACAAGGTAATGCAATTTTATCGTACTTTTTTTTATTTATTTTTAATCAGTCATGATTAAAATTGCATTATAAATAATAAGTTATGAAAATAAAAGTACGTACACATTTAGGTCATATAGTTTATGGTATACACAATTTATAGATTTAATAAAGTTGTTTTTGTAAATATTGAATAGTTTATTTCTCAATCAAAAAAAATATTTTTTTTACTAACTGTAATATCACAAAAATATGGTAAAAAAGTTTGAATTATGGAAGCATGATGTTCATGACGTAGAGGCTAATATTTATGGCACTCAGGTGCGTGTCACTAACAAGTAAGTGTCGTGTAGGTTAAGGGGGCGTGTCTTTAGCCCCGCCCCCTTCACCTAGAAAGAAGACACATTGCACCTTGAGTGAACCGTAGCGGCAAGAGGACCGGAGGCAATTGTTTGCGCTTGAACGCGACTCAATAAATACTTAAAAGTGACTGAGAACGGAAATTTCGCTCTTTCCGCGTACTTGAAAGGGAGCTGTTAGAGGTAAGGAGAAAAATTTGGTGTCAAAAATGTGGAGAAATATGAGTTAACACCATAACAAAAAAAAATATATATACTAAAAGATTTTCTTTTTCCTTTTCCTTATATGCACCTCTTTTTTATTTTATTTTAACCCATTGTATTATACAGAAGTAAAAGTTTTGAAATTCAGTGAACGCGTCTTTACAACTAATTTATAACTTTACTTTTCGTGTGAGACGTCACAGCAAAATGTATTACTTAGTACTTACAGTGGAAATTATAGTCAAATTTACTTGAAATTCCAGCCGGAAGAAGCCGGAAATGAGTAGTTTCTGATCTTCCTGTTCATGTCCAATTTTTGTAATTTTGCAAACAAGTCACTCCTCTTATTGCAAAGCTCTCTGTAAAATTTCAAACTCCAAATGCAAACAGGAAGGACAGAAAACTCTCCCTTCCGGCTACTTCCGGTGGAATTATTAAATTAATTTGACTGTATTTAATGTGAAACATAAAGTATATGTGCTACGACGATACAAAAAGAAAATCATAATTTATATAAGGAAGAAAAACATTTATGATTTCATTATTAATCTCAAATTCTCAGAATTCAACTAAAATTATTAAATAAAAAATTGTTTTACCATTTATCATTTATATATCATTTTAATATTTGCTTTGAGTTTTCATCCTATCTATAAATTAAATTTCAACTTTTACGAAAATCTTTTCCTAAAATTATTTAAAGCATGTTTTTAATTAAATTTCACACCAAATAATAATAAAAAAACAAGTGAATACAAAAATCAATAATTATTATTTGAGACTAAATCTCCCCATGCTAATGACCCCCTACTACACTCGGGTATGTAGTAATTAAGCCACCGTCAAGATAATAGCACTAACAACATGTTGACGACACGCCGCTACCGTCTTGTCGTCAGATAATTTGATATTACCACAAAAAACACGGCATAGTCATTAAATTTAGCATATAATACACCGAGATTATATTCGCTTACGTATAACATGTTTTTACATGAATTTTTGGTTTAATAATATTACTAAAGTTATTAAGAATTTTTGGTTTAATAATATTATTAAAGTTATATCGTACCTTTTTTTAATTTAATTTACTTTTTACTACTTTATATTTTTTAAATAAATTGACCAAAATAATAAATATTGAAACAAGCTCGTAAAAAAAAAGTTTCATTTATAAGTATGGTGTGTATATTTTTCTTTTTAAAAGTAAACCTTCATTTGAATTTAATTTAAAGTTTGTGGGGAGAAGAAAAATAATAATAAGCAAACTTTTGTGTGAATTCAAATATGCGTTACTGAAAAGTCATCAAGGTAGAGAGAAAAGAGCACAAGTCTTTTTCTTCCAAAAAATTGCACTGTTATTCTGAATAAAATGAAGCCTTACAGACAAGAAAATAAGGTCGATATTACAGCTGACTAGTCATCTTTCTCGCGTCATAGAAGAATATTATTCTACATACATAATACAGCCAGCTCTACATTTAAATTCTACGTTAACATTACATGTAGTTCAGTCCAACTTCTTGCTGCCATCATCGGCAAATGTTCTTCAGTCGCATCAGTCAAAGAGCTTCGATCTCTTTGAGTGTAACCCAGTTCAAAGTTATTACATCATTACTTATGAGGGTAACAAAAAATAGGTTAACTGAATGCATTGGAAAAATACAATCTCAGAAAATATAAAGATTACTTTGATAAAAAAAAATCAAGTTGTAATACTAAATAATTTTTTTTTAAGATGTTCATTTTAAATTGAAAATGATATAAAAAGTATAGTAGTAATAATGTAATCACAATTATGACACTTTATATATTTTTTTTTTTTTGGTTCGTTAAGAAAAGGTCCACTGTTTTTCATGAAAGTAAACAGACTGGATCTAGTTAAGTTGCTGAGCGAGAGGTTCCTGCCTTTGTCTCTAGGGATAACAGGGGCAGAAAAAAAAGGTAGTTGCGTGCCCGAGAGGTAGCAGTTAGCACGATTGGAGCTGGCAACAACGACCAGTAGGAAATTAACTCAGCTCTATCTCGTGCAGAGTTCCAGATTGAACAACGCGGAGGACAAACCATTAAAAAAGTTTCTATAGTTTGCTCTCGTGAGCACTTTTAATTGACAGGTACTGCGGCGTAGGAGTGACCGTAATCAAGTACTTCGCTTGAAATTCATTAAAAATTTTAATATTTTATACTAACAAAAGAATAAATAAATATAATTATAAATTATTTTAATGTCAAGTTAATTTTTATCTTATTTAAATAAAGACAATAATTTTCTAATGAGATTTAATAATATGAAGTCTTGACATTTGCTTGTAAAGTATATAGAAGACGGGGTAATCGAGAAGTCGGTGGTGGCAGCTGGCTCGAACGACGGCTGAAGATGGAATGAGCCACAGACCCTCAGCTGTGTCACCTTCAAGGATCGCGTCACGCCGGCGAACAAACATTCCGCCCCTTACTTCACGTATCAGCTGTTCTCGTAACACATCATCGACTTTATGGACCCTTTTTTTTAAAGTGTAATATATTCAAGGAAGTGAAGAGAGAATTCAGATTTTTTTTTAGAGTTTGCGTGTTTTGGAAGTGACAGCTAATTTAGGTTTCTTTTAACCTTAATGAGCTAATGAGTTACAAGATTGTGAACCACTGCAGGGGGAATAAATAAACTAAATATTACAAAAAAGTAAGATTTTTTTAAATACATTGTATTTTATACAATTGCAGAGTTATAAAAGTTAAAAAACTAGAAATAATAAATAAATTTGGTACTGAAATGATTAAGGAGAAGAATTAAGTTAAACTCTAGTTAGGATTTATCGTTTTGTCGATCGCTGGTCCACATACTTTACGGGCTTAAACTCAAGGAGTTAGAAATGCAACCCGCAACGCATCGAGCGTCAAAGGGTTGCCTAGTAGCAAGGGTCTTTTACAAAGCCAAACTTTAAGCTTTTTTAATACAACAATAAAAAACTTTTATTTATTTCTATTGTTAAATAAATTTTAATAAAATTTAATACAATGCAATTCATGACTATAAAAAAAGTCATTAAATTTTAAATATATATATTTTTAACTCGTAGTAGAAACACAATAGAAATTTACAAAAATAAAATAAAATTGTTAATTCCCAAAGAGTCTAAATCACAACTGCGTTACAAAGCTTATATTATATAACAGTAGCAAACAAGAACCTGCATGATTGTATATACAAAAATGTTATATACAAAGAGAATTATAATCCAACACTAAAATAATTAAAAGCAATGTTTATGATGGATGAGTCAAAAAACAAAAAATAGATCATAACTTATATCAGAAAAAAATAGCGTTGAAAGTATGGAGTGTGTATATGAGAGAAAATATATTTTTTTTAATAATTTATAGCTTTGAAAAAGAGTGGACACGGTTGGTAGAAATCTCTTTTAATTCAGCTATACGTGCTCGCGTTATGATACTCCTCGGATATACTCGATGCAATTTTTTTATCAGAAAAAAGTCAGTTAAAAAAAAAAGATAGGACGAGAGTTGGAGGAAATTGTCAGTTCATAAAACACCCTCCTCCATCTCTCTCGATTCCGCACCAGCTTCGTTTCATATAATAATGTACAGCACCTGTTACAAGAAGCAGTCACTTCATTAACGAGAATAAAACTCTTAAAAACTATATTTATTGGAAAATGTAAGTATTAATTAAAAAAGCTCTAAGGAAAAACAACATTTATTTTAGTCACTACGTTTTATTTAAATTGAACATAACAATGTGACATTCAAGCTAAGTTTTATTATTAAAATATAGAAATGACAAAAAAAAAAGTTTAAAAAAAATTAAAGAGAAAAAAACAAGCTGGGAACAAAAAAAAAAACTTACAGTAGCTTCGGCAAAAACTGAAAGGCCATTAATAAAAATTTTTAGATGAAAAATATTTATATAATAATGAGTTTTTTTTAAAGGAAGATTTTTTTATAACTGTATAAAAAAAATATTTAAATTTTATTATTTTTTTACAATAATTCTTGTTTTCAATGCGTTATTTCTCGAGGACACCTTGAATAAATTTATTATTAAATAATATAATTTCTTTTGACAAAATTTAAAAAACAGTTTTATCAAAACATACATTATTAAATTAGTAATTTATTTCAATTCAATTTCTTCTGTGCTTTTGACTATAAGACTTCAGCAGTATAAAAAGAAGGTTATTTTTAGTCATAACTATATATGAATCGCTGCCTGATTGCTTCTCTCACAACAACAATGTAATTAGAAATGCATTACATGGCTTCGCAAACATAATTACATTGTTGCAAGGCTTATATACAGTAAAAGCAATACCTCACGCTAACATGACGACCTAATAACAGGGTAGTAATTAACATGGAGAGGGTGCGCGCGCAACCTACTTTCTTTCACATTTTATAATGAGAATTGCGGACAACTTCATTATTTATTTTTAACTTGCTGCGAACTAAAATGCGAAGCGTTAAAAAAGGTTGAAAATGTAGCATTCAAAGCCCGGTGGAGTCTATGTTATTTTTAAGAAGATTTTTTATTATTATTTGAACACAAATTCTTAAGACAAAGTTTCATTGTAAACCCCACAACGCACTTTAACCTTTAGATGTTTATTTTCTCTATTAAAACTTTATATAAATTCAAATTAAGTTTCATTATTTCACATTTAATTTAATTTTGTATTTAATTTTGATTATACTCTAAAAAAAGTTTAAATATAATATAGTGTATTATTGTTATATGAAAATTACATACTTTGAGATAATGACGATTAAGTTAATTGTTCGATTATATATATAAAAAAAAGTTAACACCCTTCGCCACAAAGCTTCCTTTGTGTTAAAGTTATAAAGGCATTAATAATATGATGATAATCGTTAAATGCACTTAAGACTTGAATTATTATCGAATAGCATAACTAGTGGGGGGTATGTATTTTTCTCTTCTTTCAACGTGGCTGAACATTCGAGATGAAGGGGAGGGGGGTGAGAAGGGTTTGTGCCTTTATCTTATCATCAAGCCACTTTATATCATTCCCGCTACATTTAACGTTATCTATATCACAGTCAGCAGGAGGTAGAGAGAGAAATTCTTACCTCCCATCCCTTCACATTCAAGCCTTAGTACCACGAAAATGGTCAGACCATCCTATATATTCATAGTCACCTTTAACCTCATGCGTTGTTGCTATCTCTCATCATACTTCTTCCTTTCTAGCACCAAAAACCCTTACTTGGTAGTGGTACACTTTCGATCAATAACAAACTATAAACTTGGCAACATTGTAACATTTTTATTTTTTTAGAAAAAAATAAATGTTAAATATATTTTTTTTATTTAAAATAATAAAAAGCGGGATATGAGTTGACAAGTTTGGTTGTCCCCATATAATATTCAACTCGATCATATAGGTCTGTGCTACTGGTCGATTTTTGCCTCTTTGCTCGTTGCCGCCACTGCGGTTGTGCTTATATTCCGAACACGTGGACGGATCGATACGGCAACACCGCTCCTCTGGCTTGCAGCATCTTTGGTCCATACGGAGATGCTATATACTCATGCAGCTACGGTGTCGATTAGATCCCTGTCATCTGTATCAACCACCTCTGGTTCAAGAAGTCTTTCGCTACCTGACACATTTCCGTTTCAAATTCAAGTTATAGGGAGTGAGAAATATAAAAAAACGTTCAAATATAAATTTAAAACGTTTAGATACGATTTAAATTCATAGCCCTTTTTTTTCTGTTCTGAAGTTCGAGTCATCCCCTTTCTATTCAACAGATAATCGATTGATGTGCAGCAATTTTTATAAAAGTGCATCTAGAGCAATCTAGACGTCTACAGAAAAAGAATATCAGTGTAGCCAAAGTTATATCTTAATATTGGTAGCTAAATAAGGGCCAAAAATTGTGTACGAAAATGTTGCGTGGAGTTTTAGTTCATTTATAATGGGCAACCTGCATGAAATTTTTTTACTACAGAAATTAATAGAGGGTACCAAATTATGACACTCTTAATTTTTTCAGATTTTTTTGAGACCCAGAACAATTTTTAAATAATTATTGAAAGTGCGGCCACGCCCCCTGGAAGCGTCAATAGGCGTTTCACGTCAGTCGTATCGTTTTTATTAAGGATTCAGGGGTACCAACTTAATTAACTTACAGAACTTTCAATAATTATTTAAAAATAGTTCCGGGTCTCAAAAAAATCTGAAAAAATTTAGAGTAGCATAATTTGGTGCCCTCTATTTATTTCTGCAATAAAAAAAATTGCATGCAGGTTGTCCATTATAAGGGCTATAATATTGACAAAATACTTGGCACAGATGCATACAATTTTGTAGTTACAAGATTTAATATTTAAACTTGTCATGATAATAAAAATTTCTGAGCTAATATCTACGCTACGATGTCCTCAATTTTCGTTGTTTGATTGCAATACGCCCACCATGGTGATCAAACTTGAACAAGCCACTTCTTTTTCAATCAACTCACATTGCCTGCTGACCCGTATCTATGTCGTATATATAATATACGATATAGTTACTGCAGTGGGAGAAATTATCAGCATTGAATAGCTTTATTTTTATATACTCTCTCAATAAATTATTGATTACCATTACTTAGTCATTACATATATGACAATTAAAAACCACACAATACATGCACTGAATATATTATCATTTAATATATAAAATAATAACGTTTATTTTATTATTATTGACATTTAATTTGTGTAAACCTCTTGTAAACTAACATGTTATATATTTATTGCTAATATGTTAACATTTATTACCATGGCATCATATAATACATAAATCAATATAATTACTTTTTTAGACTGTTTTTATGATATAATCTAAATTATACGGTATATTAAGTTTACGATTCAAACATTTGAGTATAGCAGACTGGAGTGACAGCGGACAATTGGGAAAAGAGAAGTCATCCGTAAAGTGTGTGAGAGAGAGAGAGAGAGAGAGAGAGAGAGAGAGAGAGAGAGAGAGAGAGAGAGAGAGAGAGAGAGAGAGAGAGAGAGAGAGAGCAATGGTCAAGGCAGCGCGGAGATAAAACGAGAGACTACAAAAAAACGTATTTCAGACGACAAAGAGGTCCCTCAAGTGGAAGAAAGTAGAATCAATTCCATTTCATCATCACCATTTCCACCTGCATCAAAGAAGCAAGCTCCACAATATACAGAGAGAGAGAAGATTTTTATAAACGGGAATTAAATTGTAATCGTTTGATTTATTTAGCGAATGATGCTGCAAACTGACATTCAATAAGACATTGAGTATATGAAAAATACTCATTAAGTGGGTGTGTGGTGTAGTGCGCTTGACCGGGTCTCGTCAGATCACCGAAGTCAAGCAACGCCGAGCGTGGTTGGATGGGTGACCATTTTCAACAAAAACCACGTTTCCCATCCAGGGGTAAATCGTTGCGCTTTTCCACTATATATGTGGTTCCCCTGGCTTTGAACCATTGCACTTCCGGTTCATTGACAAAAGCTGTAGCGTCCATCCTGGCTGAGGTTTCCACGTTTCCCTCAGTCACAGGCAAATGCCGGGATGGATTGCAAGGCCGTGGCCGCTCCCGTTCCGGAAAAGAGTCCGCGAAACGCTAAGTTAGGGTTTCGGAAGGTTCGGGGTTTCAAACTTAGTGAGTAATTAGTAATAAGTAGAAGTACCCAGTTAGGATTTGATTAAAAAAAATTAAGTGGTTTATTTACAAAAAACAACAACAACATTAATTTTAAATATAGAAGAGTCTGTGTCCTCATAAGTCCAACGTGACAGCTTGAAACTTGTGAAAAAGGAGGACAGATAGCGACATTATAAGGCCGTCCTAGTATAAAAAAGGACATGATGGTATTATAAGAGCTACCATCCTTACAAATTTGCAGTAGCCAGGCTACACAGCAAGCTAAATTACATTGTTCTCTCTATAGTCAGGCTTATATATGGCTACGTGTGAGGAGGTCAAAGTCCCTTCTACCCATTATTTACGTGTGACAACAATAAGCTCGACTTTGAGCACATGTGTCTCAGTTTTTATGTCTATGAGTGTCGCAGTTGCGTGAGAGAGACGCGGCCTCTATATGGACAAAAGATGAGGTGACAATATTCTGAGTAACGAGTACACTACAGCTAATGAAATATTAAAAAAAAAAAGTTTATTTTATCATCATTTTTTCACAAACCATCCTTCTACTTAACCTAATTTTCTTAAATAACAAAAACAGCAACAACAAAGTCTCATCTCGTCACATAGAGTGGATTATGCTATCATTGAGTTAGATTGTATGTTGCTAGAGAAACTCACTTTTCCCTTATATACTTCTTTTTTATATATATACTTTGTATTAAAATATATAAGCTGATGCTTTTGTATACAACTGTTATACAGACCTTTTGAGTCTTTAAAATAATATTGTCTTATCGCATTCAATCTGCATAGAAATTTGCTACTTCTCTATACGTGTTTCTACAACTAGATGTGAACTCTATATTATATACTATACCCTTACACAACTACTAACATTACAGAGAATATAATAATAACATAACGAAGCTTAATAACAACAAACTGCAGTGTATATAAAGTTTAAAACTTTAATTTAATATATATATATATATATATATATATATATATATATATATATATATATATATATATATATATATATATATATATATAATATACTCTCTCTAATAAGACTTAAATGTACTCACATTGCAATATTATTATAATATATATTTTATAAATGTAAAGGATATTAATGCAGAGAAAAACAAATTGTGCATGTGCCATGTATTCTAAATAAAGTATATTACATTTAACGTTAAAGAAATATTTTCCAGGAAAATAATGAAATTTATATTCAGCTCTTTTTACGCCTTCCACAATTGCAAATGCAACCCGCACTACGTTGCAGCACGAACAGTTGCCTACAATGCAATACCTGCAGGGGATTACTTGTGCGAGTTTAACCTTTTTTTTTTCTTTTACAGAACTGACTTTTCTATTGTGATGTCAAATATAATATTTAGCCAATCTCTATACATTTGATCTGCGTTTAAAAGTCACGAAAATCATCCCTTTCACCACTACCCATGTACCCTTACAATATAATATTTAATCGAATAATACATTTACTCCCATGTTAAAATAAAAGCAATATTACAGCAAATTTTGTACGTGTACATTGAAATCAATATATTTATAATGTAGCCGTGGACTAATGTATATAAATATAGGAGCTACCTGACACTCCTGACAGGCTGTCCAAGATCACCTTTCTAAAATAACCTGATTAAGGTTATAACATCCTGAACTCCTCTCTGAAGTCTAAATATTAAGTACACTCGTCGCCTTGGAAAATTTCCCACTTGCAGCCTTGTTAATCACCATGCCCTGTATTATTCTTATAGGGAATGGTGATTAAGAAGGCCGCAAAGAGAAATTTTCAGAGACGTCGAATGAACATTCGAATTGTCTACGCCCACTGCTATAATTTTGCATAAAAACTTAATACAATTTTATTGCTACATTTTCTTGTCTTGAGTCTCTAAAATAAACTTACCCTCCTTCTTTCATATAATAAATATAATTTTAGAAATAAAATTAACAAAGATAAATTGAAATGGCCTAATTTGTAAATGTACATTTTACGAGGTAATAATAGTTCTCATAACTTTATTTTAGCAATTAAATTTAAAGCCATAACTACGCGCTTAACAGCAATGGAAATCTCTTTTTTTTTAAGAGGTATTAAAATGTTTCTTTATAACAGAGAATATAATTTAATCAGTTATTTAAATTGGTGTAGTTATTAAAAAAAAAAAAAGTTTTGAAGACGATCAAAAAATGACACGTGTTCTTTCGTATACATACGATAAATTACTTCTTATCAAAATCTGAAAGAAAGGAGCCAAAAAAGAATACATTGACAAGATTTCCGATATCACAAAATATAAAGCCTCAAAAAGTTTTTTCATATGTACACAAAATCAATATATCTTTAAGAGGAAAAGAAAAAAAAAAAAAAAAACTTACGACGCACAAAATAAATTTAAAAGGATCAATCTTGAATCGAAATTCAATACACTTACACTAGAACATTATTTTACGTATACCGACATCCATTCTTGCAACAATGGTGGCTTGCATCACCAACGACGCAAGAAACCTCGAGAAGCCTGAGAATCAATTAACGCGAGGTCATATGAATGACCCCGGGGGTTAATGACCTATTGACCTTGAGATCAAACTATGAAAGCGACCCCGCCGACTGGTGACTCACTTCTAAAATCACGCCACACTGTGATTGGTGATCCTGTCTAATAAATCTTCATCGTAGCACAATTTATAACAAGTCGAGGGGAGCCGCAGGAATAAACAAACAATTGAAAACGCTTTGTAAAAACATATCTTTAATTATAATAAAATACTTTAATATTGTATATCACGTCTTTGTATCTCAAATTTATGAATTTTATATTTATTAGTGTATATTATATACATAAATATTAGAAAATGAAAAAAATCCATGGCAAATTTTATAGAAATAAAAACACACAATGATTTCAATAAAAAAAAAAAAACAACATTTATTTTTATACTACCAATCTTGTTTTTTTTTTTTTTGTTATGATATTTACATTCATATGGTAATGCAATACAAGGATTGCTATGACATTATTATAGTAAAAAAAATATTGTCAACCACAACCACATGAAAATATAATACGAGTTGCGAATAAAAAAAAACAAATGTGGTAAGTCTAGGTCATCATGAATCCTTCACGTATTAAATTTCGACCGTCACTGTTGCCTGGCAGTTATACAGTGTCTCGAGTTAGTCGCAACCACCTGAGGTTCCCTCTTACAGACGCTGGTACAAGGTATAGTCATACACCATAGTTATACAGACCCTAGAATAAGGTATACCATTTCAAATAATGCTGCAAAAGCGCCTGCATTTTCCACACGGTATGCAAAGTACTATAAAGGTATATGAGAGAATGGCACAATGAAAGAGCTTTTAAATGGAGAACACTATTCAAGCGAACATTTTCCAACAAGTGAGATAAATATTGCAGAAAATATACCTGGGGCTATTTTGTAAAGGTATATGACACAAATAGGCTACTGTTTATTTATTGTTAGGAGTACGGCTAGTAGGTACCTTAAGTCTACTGCGTAGTATACATACTTTGACGTCAGTGTAAATGCCAAGTAAGAAAAAACCCGTCGTGAATCGGCGAAATGAGCATCTAAAATGTTGGCTTATGAAGGACAGTTGACGAGGTAAAAAAAAAAAATTGTTAGTGAACTCGTAAAAACATCTGAAGTTACATAAGGAATATTACATCGGCTTCATGTATGTAATATAAGAGCACTTATATACTGATGTAATATAGTCTGTTTTGAAATTATCACATTTCTAGGAGTAAGTCTGGAATAGATAATAATTCTCATTAATTTTTTTACAATTAATTTTTAGCCTTAAAACACACAATTTTAAATGTTTTAAATATATATATATTAAGTGATTCTCAGATGTTTAACTTAAAACATATTAATTTACTTCATTAAATCTTTAAAAAAAGTAGAAAGTTAATTTAAAAAACACACAATTTAATTAATTTACAATTAAATTAAATCAAATAATTGACTTTTAAATAAAAAAGAGAAGAAGAAAAATAGTAGAAAAGAAAGAAGAGTGAATTGAAAGTTCTTCTTGTGTCGGTAATTGCATTTCAAAGCTCAATTACTTCCTTTTTGTCGTCTATTAGGCCACAAGGACGACGACGAAAAACTCTGGGCCAGCGTGACGTCACAAAAGACCCCTTTCTTACGTTGTAATCCATCACACAACTCAAACATAAGTATTTAAAAAATATTGGGAGCGATTCACGAAGATAATTATCCAGGTTTCTCACTAACCGCCTTTCATTGAATTAATTAACCGCGGTTATAGTGAGAAACCTGGATAACTTTATGGACAATTCTTTCATGAATCGCCCCCATTATTTTTCTATAGACGATTTTTATTAAACAGATAAATTATTTCACTTTCATAATATGACATATTGAACGATTTTTTCAACTTATAATACACTATAATATATAACGTTTGGTAACTTTTATATTAAAAAAGTAATTTTATACAGACAATCGATAAGATTTATGTAACAATTGTGATAACTTACTTTTCAAAAGTCAATGTTTACAAACTTATTTTGCTACAGAAATGCCAAGAATAATATAAGGATAAAGAATTTAATAAAAATTACATTATTATAATAATGTTCAGTATAAAAAAATATCCAAGTTGGTTAAAATTAAATTTGCCTGGAGGTATGTAGAAGGCGGCATGTAATTTACTTCAAGCAACTGTTGGTCACAGTTTTTTAGATATGAAATTGGAATCGTTACTTTAACGATTAATGACACCATTACTCACCATTTTCTGACTATATTTTAACACAGGTCTATATATAAAGAACAAAGTGACTACTAAATTGATCAAGTAAAATTAAATTAATATAAGTTTTTAATGATAAACTATATCGTGATTTTTTAGATGCTGATTTTTCCTATAGTCACTAACGTTCCCTTAATGTTCCTTCAATATATAAAAAACTGGATCCTATTTTACTTTGCTATGTCATAAAGATATACTGAAAGGATGATTTATCATCTGTTAAGGATGCTCTCATTTTCCTTAATAAGAATAGTCTATATATTCTTATCAAGCGTAACCATTAGTAACCTTAGAGCAATTATATACGTATAGGTAAATTCCGTCGCTCTAAATTGCTGTGAAATTATTTTTACTCTCGATAAGTTAGTCTCTACGATGACCCTAACTAATAATAATAACTAATTAGTAAGTTAACGATTAGCCTATTTTCAACATGCAACATTGAAAAAAAAAAAAAAAAGACAAAAGGTCCCAGATAACATGGGCAAATTTGAAGGAGAAATCGGGAGAAATTATTTAATAACTAATAAAAATTTGAAAGTTTTAATATCATATTTGAAATGGCAGAATTTTTAATAATAGCAAGTTTCATGTTGTTGAAGATTATTGATAAATTTGATAAAAATTCTATAAAGACTCAAAAGTTATTTAACATCTACTTAAAAAGAAGTTTAATTTATAATTAAAGTGGAGAACATTATAATTACGATATATATGACATAATAATTTTCTCCGGGTACTCACCGAGTTGACGTATTTGCACATTAAAAATTAACAAGCTGCAAACGTCATTTATACCTTTCTTTTGTTCATTACATAAAGATGTGCCTTGAACTTTGAACTTTGGTACATGAATATATGTTAAAGATGATATAATTACAACTTCACGAGAAAAGATGGTTGTTTAAATGGAAGCAAGGTAAAAATATAAAAATTATTATAATGAAATAGAGATGCACTCTAGCAAAATAATGTATAGTAATTTAATAACTACTTTACAACATTACAAAGCTGCTCAATACCCATGCATATAACATAACGTAATTTTATTATTATATAATATAATGGAACACTATAACATAATTAAAAACTCGTAAACCAATTTCCATAATGCAGGTATATTTTTTTAATTAAATAACCTGCATACATATATATTAGTTTAATAATTAATTTATATTGTGTACGAATACAATTGTACAGTACATACTAAACATGGAGGAAACCACTCACAATGCCATGATAGGGCTTGTGAAATGAACAGATTGCCTGCATGTCTCAATATTTATCGCAAGTAAATAGTTGCGATGCATAAAAAAATTGTATACCAGGAAATTTAACATGTAATATACACATGTAATTAAATTAATTGTGATAAAGGATATTTGGTATATAGTGGAATTTATAAAATATGTAGAACGAATATTATTTAGCTTCAAAATTTCAATTTTATAGAACTTATTACTTCAATTCTTATCTAGATTATTGTGATTATACATGAGAGAATTAACTCCCAAGCTAAATCGAGTAAAGGCGGATTCAGATGGCGACAACGGCGATGCGACGCGATTTTGTCACACAAGCTGTGAAATCCTATGCGGAAGCGAATTCGCCATTGCCGCGGCGAATATCGCGTTAAATTACGATGCTCTTTTTTTTAGCCGCCAAATATGGCCGCCAATGGATGTTACAGCAAGTGCGCATTAATTCGCTTCGTGTCGCAGGCTGGAAATCGCCATGTGAATCCGCCTTAAAGGTGGATTTTCATGGGCGATTTCCAGGCTGCGACGCGACGCGAATAAAGCGCACTTGCTATAACATCCATTAGCGGCCATATTAGGCGATTAAAAGAAAAAGAGCATCGTAATCAACGCGATTATACCGGCGAATTCGCCGCCGCATAGGATTTCGCAGCTTTTACGTCAAATCGCGCCGCATCACCGTTGTCGCTCATGAATATCCACCTTAAGTCTCACATGCTCATTCCAAATTCACAAGTTACGCTACGACCACGATCATCATAAGCAGGAGAACATTTATGCTTTAAACACCAAATAGAGGTGCACATTATCCGATCTCCCGCCTCCAATGCGTTTCTGCGGTTGATGCGTTTATGCGGCACGCACGCTTGCGGCATCACCGCTTAGCCAGGAGGTGGCTCCCTCTAGCAAAGCAATCAGCCTACTTTACAGGGGAGAAGTGAAAAAGTAGTAAAAGACGCATAGTACAAAATTTTGCTACAGACAAAACAAATTATTGTAAATATATATTATTTTTTTAATCAAACCCTAATACTATTTTAAAGTCAAGACTTTAAAATGAAAATAAAAATTTTAAAAATATATGTAAGGGAAATAAAAATTTCAATTAAAACTTTTGCTTAACACAGAATTTGAATTACTTTTTATTACATTTTTATTGTTATTATTTTTAATTTTCTGTTCTGCTACGACTCCATCAACAAGGAAGCCTTTGGTCTTTAAAACTTGGAATCTAACATCACATGTATGCAGCTTTATACGGTTTCACTAATAATGTAAATGTATGTTTTTTTACACTTTACGTTTGCACTTAAAAGATTTAGCAGTAGCAGCAACCCCTAGAAACTGGGTATGTGCAGGCGACCACTTGCCTCTTTTCATTATTCAAATGGCAATTCTTTTCTAAACCGAGTTGGGTGTTTGGAAACTGTTCATTTGTTGAATATTGTAGAGACCACGGCATGTGAAAGCCTTTTAACTAAAACGAATGTAAATGTACAAGTTAATTCATTTCAAATATAAGAACATTATTTTATAAAATAAAGATGTTATCGTTTTATAAGTATAAAAACATTTGAAAATAATATCAGTGCATGCAAATTGTTATTTGAAGCAGTATAAATGATATATATATGACAGTCGATGTTTCATTTCTATATATATTATATATTTTATGCTTGGTATAGCTGTTAGATTTTTACCAATACCTGTCTGTGACAGGTGTGAAAGGAATTGAAAATAAATTTATATATATTTTTCTACTGTGTGGATATTTTTCCTAACATATCAGATCCAAGCGCCTTGAGTATCAAACTTTCCGATTCAATGCTTTGTTCTGTCTATCACGAAATATTGCATTTCATCGCGCACTATCACTTGTGTATGAATATATCGATCGTCGCTGAATTTCTTAAAAAAAAAAATTTGAAATTTCACTCGAGGAGAATTTTATTTTACTAAAGAATAAAAAGCTCCTACTGAGGTCTATTTTAAAAGTATATAATTAAATTTAAACTTTAATATTTAATGTTTTTATTTAAACATCAAAACCCACATTGAAATTTATAAGCAAAAATGTCTCACTTTTCAAACTTGTGACATTTCAAGTATACCCAGGGTTTATTTTAAGATCTTCAGAACTTTTAGGCCAGTCGTAAGGTAATTAAAAGGTGAAAGAAAGTGTTTCTTTATCTTGGGAGATTGCTACAGGCTGATTCGTGACCCGGGGGATGAGACACGAAAGAAATGGAGGCGCTGCTGATACATATATATATATATACAGCCCACGGCAGCTCGCGTTATCATGCAGTATTATATATTATGTATGAACAGCCCGCGGTATTTGCAAGATTGGAAAAACGATGAAGCACGATTGCTAGCTAGGATTTTGTTCTTGTTTTGTAGTGAAGATTTTTACCTCAATATACGGTATTTAAAATTTGTGTTGAGATTTTATATGTATATAAGAATACGATTGCTAGTTCGTATAAATCTTAATAATTACACCATATAATATCCATGACAAAACATTCTGAAACTTGAAAAAAAAAATAATAATAATAATAATAATAATAATCTGTATAAATCATGCAACAATATACAAAGCTAAAACTTGATTGATCAAATTTTAATTTTAATTGGCATTAGGAATTTAGGACAAGGTGTTCCATGCGGCCACATACAGATAATTAATCAATTAGGTAATTAAAATTTAAAAAAAAAAAATGTAATATTTTTTAAAAGAACTGTTTTAACCGAGTCAAAATGTAATCAGACTTGGTCAAGTTAGATTTGTTACTATGATTATGAAGGACAACACAACACGATTTACTAAAATGATTGGATGGATAAACAGCTGATATCCATATGGAATCTAAACGACCGGTGACTTAAATCAACGTGCTAATATTTCCCCGAGTAAGAGGGGGTCACGTTTCCTCATTACTGCAGCACGAAGCTCCCCTAGCAGCAGCAGCTAGAATTGCCAGTATAAGAGCAGCCACGTAACTGCATGCAGTCACGATACCATTGCTACTGCATGCATTATGGTTCCCAAGTCTCTCGTTTATAAACTACCTAGCTTTAATGATAAGGAGAAATAATGCTAACTACCTTTTTATTTAGTGCTGGAAAATAAGAATATTTATTAGACAAGTATTTAGCTTGAATTACCTGCCTGTGCTTTTATGAACTTTAAATTAATAATTCCTTACAGCTTTAATAAAGATATGGTACTATAGCATTTTGTTAAATCTTGGTTTCAATGTAGAGATAATGTCGATCACCTGTTTTTTTTTAGCTCCATTTGATTAACATGTAAACCTTAGCAAATTCACAAAAATTCTGAAATTTTTTGAGAGGCAGATATTAGTGCCTAAAAGCCATAGAAAAAATTTCGAAACAATTTAACGAGCCGATTTTTTTTTTAATTAATTTATTTGATTTTCAGCATAGGGCTTTCCCAGCATGGAGAGACAAACTAAAAACTTAATTAAAAAAAATCAGTTTGTTAAATTGTTTTGAAACTTTTTCTATGACTTTAAGGCACTAAAAAAAATTCAATTTCAAATTTGCCAAGGTTTACATGCTAATCAAATGGAGCTAAAAAAAACAGCTGATCGACATTATATCTACCTTAAAGTATAAATTTTCTACAGAGAACATTTCTTATTATATTGGCTTATAAAGACAAAAATATATAGATTCAATTATTCATTTAGACAGCTGTTTAAATAAATTACTAAATGTTAAATAAAAAAGTAGAGCTTAAATTGATTGACTCCAGAGAGACAAATTTACTATCATGTGCTTACAATTAATATGTAAATATATACTCCTACGAGTTTTTACTTAAAATCATGAAACGCTTGTTGTAATATTTGATGACACTAATGAAAATTTAATTACTCCCGATATTAACTTCCATCATGTCTTGGAAGCAACATCTTCTTCATAATTTTACTGTAATAATTACATTACACGAGAAGCAAAGTAGGCTTGATCTCATTTACATATAAGAGCAAGCATCATCAGTTTATAGCGAAGTGCGTATCGTCAAAAACAAGGGAAAATGGAGAACTCTTGTATAATAGTTATTAACACGGTGAATAATTTTGTTGCAGTTTCAATATTATGCTAATAACAGCAGTGAGAGTTTATACAGAATTAGGTCAGTTGAGCAAATTACCGATAGTTTATTGGCTATGTCGCAAGGATGCAGTTTAAATATAGGCAATTATATTTAAGTCTAAGTGATGAAGTACTACGTAGACAAGATTCAGACTAAAAAGGAAGTCGCGTATGTTAAAAAAAAAAAAAAGCGAACAGACGGCAATTGCCTTTGTCGGAAAGTTGAAATAACTTTTTATATTTTTTTGTCCAACAACAAAAGGGGAAAAAAATATAAACGTTTAGGTTGTCACCCAATTAATTGTGTCGACTATACAGTGGGCTTCTAAACGTACGCTCTGTACAGTTCTGTATCCTCCACTACGTAAATCTGCAAACTTTTTTTTTATGCCATTTATCTGTAAAACCTTTTTAGTAAACAAAATACAACAAAATTTGGGGACATATTTTATGATTAATTAGCAGACGTGTTTACGATGAACTACGTCATATTCGTGTTCCCAAAAATCCTAAATGTCATTCAGAAATCTTGCTAAAGATCAGCAAGTAAGTGCCCTATAGATAGATGTGTATTTTGAGGAAAGATTTCTGCATGTTAAAGCCAGAGAATATAAGATTTAAATTATCTGTTCTATTCTCTGATATATAGTTCTTCAAGCGAGAGTTTGACCATCAATATTGCCGAAAATAATGTATGTGCTCCCAATTGCGGGCTATGTCATGGCAATCGGAAGCGGAAAATGTTAAAAATCGGCAATACCAATGGTCAAACTCTCGTTTGAAGGACTATATAAAGCCTATACAACATTAGATTATGTTGATAATTGTTGACATTAGTTATACAACATTCTAATTCCAACCCCATATACAATGAAATAAATACGCACACAATATACTGTATACAATTTTTACATTATTTTATGAAATGACATTATATTAAATTGATGACGGAACAAAATATAAATCATTGAGAAACTCATTGCATGAGAAACGATTGCATCAAATAATAAATCGTCTCTAAGTAAGAACGTATTTGGAGCTATAATACATATTGCATATAGCTGCAGTCTGTAGAAAATACTTGTTTCGTGAAACCAGTACCTGCCCCGGTACTGGCAAACAAGGAAATGTCATACAGATTTCATACTCTTTTTAACAATTCATATATTTTGAAAACATATTTACCTTGGAATGGAATTCTCTTGTAGAATATTAAACAACAGGGAAGTGACATTAATATGACAGAGAGGATTATTATCGTAAATCCATCAGAAAATGTCGCAACTCCACCAACAACATCAATGTTACACTTCTCTATATATAACATTCGATCTATCAATGTTAATTTACCGAGCTATAATACCAGCTGGAATGGAGCTAGTCCGATACATTTTCAAACTGACAAATGGACAAAACCTGCATTGCATGAAAAAAATTTATTGCAGAAATGAATTTATGCTACTCTGAATTTTTTCAGATTTTTTTTTTTAAATCCCAGAACTATTTTTAAATAATTATTAAAAGTTCTGTAAGTTAAGTTGGCTCCCCTGAATCCTTAATAAAAATGATAAGGACGCCTATATTGACGCTTCCAGGGGACGTGGCTGCACTTTCTGCAATAATTATTATTTAAAAAGAGTTCTGGGCCTCCAAAAAATCTGAAAAAATTCAGAGTATAGCATAATTTTGTACTGTCTATTCATTTCTGCAATAAAAATTTTCAAGCAGGTTGTCCATTAATGCAAATTTATTTAAAAATCATGGTACCTTTAAAAATCATATACAGTAATGTGGTAAAAATAAATTCAATATTAAATTTTTATCACATGCCTGATGGGGAATTTTATAAAACATGATAATTTAAATATTCCAAACGAATGATAAAGTCGAAGTTGGCGCTAATGCGCACTAAAGATATTACGGAACAGTGGAGTTACGACTATTTCTCGGCAGGTGCTAATCAAATTATCAAGTGAGTTCCTCCTCCCCCAAGTGAACGCTCTCGGACGCACCAGACCGCGACTATGTTCAAGGCCACACTTTTTTATCAGTTCCGGTTCTTGTGGCGACTAAAATAATATCAAGAGGTACTTTTTCTTTTGTTATACGTCAATCGGAGACTCATTCCTGCGGTGTGTACGACCTCTACGTGACCTGATGATGGCCAAAGATACTGGTTCAAGTTCACCAATTAATTTCCTTTGTCTCAGGTACGTGTATTTATAGCATAGGTAATACAATATAAGATATTAATAGAAAGTTTATTATACAAATAGTCCTAGTTATTACATTCAGATAAGTATTTTCTGCAAAGATAACACATAATGCGATAATACGTCTGTTGACATTATATATAAAAAATGATAAATTATACTACGCGGCTGCTACTATACTGCCTTGAGCTATTATAGCATGAGTCGTCTAACTAATAATGTGTGCATATGTTTTCATGACGTCATATACAATAAAAAAATATATAAAACGGTGAAACCTGCTATGCATGACAGCAGGGCTTGGCTGTATATTATAATTTGATTGGTTTATATAGGAACACGTGATCAGTGGTGTGACGCTGTTTTAACCAATAAGAAAACACTATAGTTTCACTCTTGGCAGGTGAGCGGGCTTTTATAACACACACACAAGGTTCTCCGACAACGCTTGGCTTCCCGCCACTCTAGGGGAATAAGGCTAGCCAAAGAATGCAGTTGGAGGGGAAGATAATAATAATGTTGCACTTTTGTAATAGATGGCTTGGCAGACAAGGGCAGAGGTAAAAAAAAAAATAATAATGCTTTGTTATAGAATTTTAAAAAAGATAACGTAAATTTCTAATAAAATGTTTACTACGACGTTCGCGCGAAAATTACTTTCATTTCATTCATAAATCTGCACGTCATATGAATGAGTCTACTATAAAGGTTATCAAAGACGTAAACAATAAGAATTAAGATAACGTAAGCACTTATTAATGACGCTCTCGTGACGCATGACCCGATTAAAAATTAAATCAGGTGATTCTTTAATTCAACATCGTAATAATTACGTGGTAGAGAAGTTGAATTAAAAATAAAATAGGCGCGATTCATGAAGAGAGTTATTCAAGTTTCTCATGCACTTATATAACCACGTTTAGTGTCATATTAAATTAAGCTGGCGCTAACCGTGGTTGGTTGCGATAACTTTACATATACAGTATTATTTAATATGCTGAGTAACTCTTTCGTGAATCGTCCTCATTAATAGTTTCAGTGTTATTAAAATAGTCTTTTTGTCACACATTTTTTAATATGTTGATTTTTTTTTTTTTTAAATCCTTGGCAACTTGAAACTGCATTTGACATTTGATAACATTTGAAATAAAATCTAAACTGTATACTTGACCTCAATATGAATACGTGCTATAACAGGAAAGAAAGTATTGTATTGATATTCAAATGAGGACCGTGGGAATGACAAAATATAAAGTCAATCAGTATTTTGACATCTATAATATGCAAAACAAAAGTTTTTAATGAACACAAAACGAAAGTAAAAAATTTTCAAGCAGTAATTTTCTTTGATAAAGAAATGCGTTTTCAACTAAAAATAAGAAGATTTCGATCGTGTTTTATAAGAGGCTAAAGACGAGGGGATGGTAAAAGTTTCTACCAATCAGCTGCCACGCAGAGAACAAAGGGCCCTTCAATCGAAAGAGGGTTGTCTTCATCGATAATTAAGAATTATCACACAAATTCCACCCATTGAATCATTTCGATTTACAGTTAAGATTTTCACACAGAATATACCACAATGAGGAATCTTCAATTATAAATCTGAAAGTGCAGTAGAATTTAATGACAATCTTTTCATTCTATATAACATTTATCAAGCAGCAGATAATATATTAACTTCTGACATAATTTGTACATATTTGTAAGGAATATGTACATTTAACAGATTTACTTTTTGTTTATACATTGCATGAATTATTGAAGATTTATTTGATAAGTGCCATATTAATTTATTTCATGTTTCTTGTTTTATATAATGTGTTATTTATTAAATATGGACGTACATTGCAAAATGTGATTGATGAACATATTAACGCGCATGCTTATAATGCTTATATTGTTGTACATGCAATCCAAAGGTAATTAAAAATTATGAATTATGAATACGCACTATAGCCAGGGTATTTTTATGACATTATTACTACCACGAACCATTAACTGGGGAACTTGATGAGTCATGAACAGCTGACGTCTTACCTAACCACTGTTAAGTCATATAACGGAGATGACATCTAAGAAAAACACTTCACTTGATAATATTTCCCACAGATAAATATATTTTAGATTATAAATATAAGATGTTCTCACATAATAAGACATATGTGATGGACCATAGTTTTCCCCGCCCCAAGGTTCCACATCAATATATTACTATATATTGTCTCATCTGGCCCCGACCCAATACTTGCATAACACCTTTCGCTTTCTTACAATGCACTTTTTTTATTATTTATTTATCACCCTCAAACTATAATAAACAGTTAACTTTGGCATACATTCAAAAATACGTCTTATAATAATCCTCATATAATTTTGTAACTAAATGGCAAAATACGCTTTGTCATTAATTCAAATTGGCATTGACAAATATCTTTATACATTTAATTAAGATCAAGTAGAATTGAATATGATGACGTCATGGAAATATAATTCTACGATGATAAATTTCCAGTAGCTTGTAATAAAATGTATTTGCAGTAATTATTAATACAGTGGGATATACCCGGCGACCTTTAATGTACGACGCAGAAACGAGTTCAATAATTTCTCGAACTTTACAAGCAACGTTTTCTTTCTTCAATCAGCGTCATAATATAAGGCTTCTCTCTGGAGTCAATATTTAGTTAAATTAATTTCACACTCTTTATAGAAAGTAAAAGGACATTGTAATTATATTCATTTGCAGAGTTTACATATTGTAGTGCTTTTAAGGTTAACCCTATAATACCCTTCTAACCGCCAAAATTACATCATATATAATACAGGACAAAATAAATACCATATAATATATAATACAAATACTATACACAATAAATGAATGTATACTATTCATTACAATAACCATAATATATAATAAAGAATACCGCAATAACCTTCTGCATACATTTCCAACGTGTTGAAATTAAGATTCCGACTGTTTTTTTTTAAATACTATTTTTTTAAGTCTGATATTTTCTATAAACACTAAAAATATAAAGTTCACCTTTCTTTAATGTCCCCAAGAAGCCTATACAATGAGAAACCTCGACTGTGGATGACCCTGGGGAGTGCATCACGGGGCCACCTTCGTGAGGATACAAGCTCACGTGTTTGTGTACTGCTTAGCGAGAAGCCAAGACAGTACATACACTACTTCAGCAATAACAACAAGAACCGCGCGATCAGCTGACCGAAGCCGTTTGTTGACATAACATTGCAAAATGTATACATATCGACGGTTTATCCGGTTTTAATATTTCAAATTAAAATCATATATACGATTTTATATAGTGGATTCAGAGACTTTTATGTATACCGAAGGGGTTTTAAAAAGTGTCTACACAGGCATTATGTCATAAAAGACGTTTGGCATCAAAGTATTAGTGATAAGAGAAACAGCATCGACTGACCGTCGATTCACAAATACAATACACATCGTTACCGATATATGATGTAAACAACAAGACATTTTTTAAATCTCCTTCGGTACCTTCAAGGGCCGCCTCAGGAGCAGAGAACACAAGAACAGCGATGACCTCCCCCCCCCCCCATAGACTTAAAGGTACCTGAAAGTCTCACCCCTCTAAGGTAAAGACGATTCTTATTCTGTGTAGTGGTGTCGTTGGGTCTTGAAAACTACGCGGATTGCATTTCAGAGAAGGACCAAGGATACTGCGGTCACCACAAGAGCTACTGTATAAAACCTCAAACAGCTTTTTTTTATTATTAGATCCACGTGTGGAGAGAACGAAACCAGCTTACGTCCGTACTTCTGTGTAGGATGGCTATAGCAAACGTTACATCGTTACATTATCTATCTGTTATATAAGTGAAAAGGTTCTAGTAAACTTGTATTTTTTCAAAGATAAAATATAGATAATTAAATTTATCGCACTGAATGAATTATGAACTCCCACTATATTTCACTAAAAAAAAGTTGCATTTAAGTGCATAATCCTATAAAATACTAACGTATTTACATATTTAGTACAACGTATTCAATATTTTTGTTGCATATATATACACAACTTTATAATTAATAAAAGTGGCAGGTTGTTATGAAAGGCAATATTGCAGTTCTAGAACGTGAAAGTTTCACTTCACTGTCATGCCTACGACAAATAAACTTTAATCACAATCAATAAGCCAAGAAATAATATAATATTCCAAGTCGACATCTTGGCAGCAAGCTTTATATTGGCTTCAATAAATTTAGATTGGTTTCTATACAGGCAGTCTTTGAGTTATATATTAAATTACATTTTGGTATGATTAAATACCATGTCTTATTCCAATTAATTAATATTATGATTAAAAAACACACACATACAAACAAAACCTTTTCCAATAACAAGATATTGATAAAAATCAGAGTAAAAAAAACTTGGGGATTTTTCATGTTGTTGTGGAATTCTTAAAATAACACTTAATTACAAATAACTGCCAAGTTCTTGGGGACGCGGACCAATCTTGGCGACGGACAGAGGCTGGGTAGTTGGTGCGTGGAAACAAACTCCAGTTATTCTACTGTCGCGAGACTTTTCATGTGAATTACGCCCAAGGGGGTTGTTACTAGACTGGCAAAAAGTTTACCCGACATTTCAGAGAGTTGACATAATACAAGTTAGTAGTAGAAAACGAACATATAGTTCTCAAACAACTATCTATTTAAATATGTTGTATGTACACTCGTCGCCTCGGAAAATTTCCCAATTTCATCGTTTTCACTCATCATGCCCTGTGTTATTCTTACGGGGCATGGTGATTAACAAGGCTGCAAAGGGAAATTTTCCGAGGCGACGACTGTACATACCGAACCGAGTACTTCTTATACCACAAAAAAGTAACTTGTCCAAGAATAAGTAAATATAACCTTTAATTAATTTATATTTACATAAAAATACCTACATTACAAATAAATAAAAAAAGTAACTGGCCTAGGGGACCCAATTTCAACAAAAAAGTGTGGCAAATTCTCTCTAAAGAAGCAAGAAAAGGCATATAATCTCTCGTTCTTTGAACGTGTGACGGAGCAAAGATTAAATAACACGGATGGCGCCTTCTGGAGCCACGGAGGCGCCACCCGGAGGAAGCTGCCAAAATGTCTTTAGGTGTGTCATCGACTGAAAACATCACTGAAATTGATTTTTTAAAAACATTATTCTGTGTGCTCAAAATGGAACATGTTATTTTTAGATCATGTCATTTTTTCATGTAATTCAAACTTTGAATGGCATTTAAAAAAAAAAATGTATAAATTATTAACTTTACCGTCGTTTTTGCTAGTTCAGATAAATTACAACGAAATGAAAGTTATAACATGCAAAAATAACAAACGCAGAAGGGTTAAAAAAATCATTTTTTTTTAAGACAGGGGAAATAATAAAAACAATTTCATTTGTTAACTTTTCAAATAAAGATACAAGATAAATTCAACTCTTTTTTTTTCCTCTAGCTTTTTTTTTTTATATTTTAGAAAAAAAAAAGTTTTTCAAATAACTTTTCACATTAAAATATTCCATTGTTATTTCGAGACATGTTAAAATGAAAAGCAAGTGTAAATTTTTTATATTGAAAAAGGGAAGCAGACAAGGTTAGAGTTGAGAAAATTCCCTCACAAATTTTTTGTTTTTCTTTCGCATACATTGTCTCGGGAGAGTTCACCACAAAAAACTGAATTGAAAAATTCCTCTGCGGGAGTCAACATTCATTTTTTTTTTTCTTGAGCCAGCTGCATGGTTCTTTTTATAGTCCCTGTGCATTAATGCATAATGATTATGCAAGTACACATACTGAATTACAGACGGGCTATGTCATGAATGTATTTATTATAATATCGTTATGATACCACCAACTAACGGATAACGGCAACTTAAACTCAATTTTAATGTATTAAAAATTTTAATGCTTTTTTTATTTTTTTATTATTTTTTTATTATTTTTTTATTATCTTTCAAATTATACTTTTAAACTTATTATTGATGATGGTGAGTCATTATTATATTTAACTTAATATTCCTGACATAGATAACAGTAATTAATTAGGTGTAATACCAAGATGTTTTATCGTATAAATTTGAAACACATTAACATGTTAAACTCCCATGCAGAAATTAAAATCAGTGCAATTATTTCAAGTTAAAAAAATTTGGTAGCATGCTTGGTATTAATAAAATTATATATAAATATGGAAAATTATATGCATATATATATATATATGAGTGTAAATATATTATATTTATTAACTATTCAGAGACCCTACGGGGGGAGGGGGGGATAGGGTCTCTGTTAACTATTGACACCAATTTTTTATGAACTTATTTAAAAAACTATTTTTTGTATTGACTGTCTTTAATTAATATAGAAATTTACAAAAAAATGTTTGAAAATAAGGTTTAATGAGCATATTTAATATACTGAAACCTGAAATTTTCTAACTGTAACATGAAAATTAAAGTGCTGAATTCAATAAAAATAAAAAATATTTTGATTTATAATCTTTTTAATGCCACATCTCAAAGGAAAAGAGTAATAATACTTTTTATATATTAGACGGATATGAAGGTGGCGATACTAAACGTGCACAGCTTGTTTATTTACAACTCACCTCCTCCTCGTAACTATCCTCTTGTATTATGTACTGGAGTGAAGGACAGACCAAAATAAAAAGCGAGTGCTTCGTCTGGGAAAAAATATGAGGATCCTGCGTCATGAGACTTTGAACTCTGGTTGGGTATGATATATATAGACGAAAAGCATTGTTAGCGAGACGACTGAATGTTAGTATAAGCCTACTTCAATAACTACTCAAAGAAGAAGAAGAAGAAGAAAAAAAAAAGTCACTTTTCTTTATATGAGCATCAGATGAAAAGAGAGAGAAATTTAATATGTCAAAAGAAAAGTATATTATATTGCAAAATATTTTATTGATATATCTATTATAAAAAAAGTTAGAATGTAAGATACTTACTTAATATTATTGATAAAAAAAATATATAATAATAATCTTGACTTTGCCACAAACAGAAAATAATCTTCTCTAAGGGAGTATCAGCTTTTACTATAGAAAGCAATTAAAACTTTACTGGTAAGCTTCTTCTTCAAACTTATAGAGGGGAATTTTACGCCTATACTCTGTCTGATGTACGGTCATCACTCAGAGAGAGAAGAAAATCATCTCTCATTATCCGATTAATGTAAGCCTTGAGTGACGTTGATAAAAGTTTAGACGAAATATGAGTCATATGTCATAGATTAAAATATTACTACGACATGGACATTCATTCAAATAAAAAGTCAGATATATTATAATGAAAACATCATTACTTCAATTTAATCAAAAGGAGAGATTGAGGTGGAGAAAACGTTTTGCTTGTTGTTGAATACGTGATGATTGTTGTTAGATATATGTTTTTCTATTGTTATATTTGTCTGGTACATATTTCACCCCTATAAAGGTGGTGGCTATGATACCCCCCTCCTATGTATACACAACTATATCCCCTTGTCATGCAGTTGTGGGGTGAGCTCAGCAGTCGGTCTGCTGGGGGGTGGGTCACCCTTCTCTGAGCCGAGGCCGACGAGATCTCGTTCTCGTCGGCCTTGTCTGAGCCAGCTAGGGGGTTCGTGCACCCCCAGAGACGGCAAAATTTAATTGTCACTGCCTTCAAGTCCGGTCTTTACTCACAATATATAAGCTCTTCGAATACACAGAATAAATACGTTTTTATTTTTTCTCATCTTCTCGTTTTTCTTTCTTTACAAAAAAAGCATTATATTTTTTCCTTCAATAATTGAATTGAATTTTTTTTTTACAATATACTATCGATAAAAAAAGTAATACAACCAACAAGGAAATTCAATTTGTTCGTATACACAATAAATACAAAGTACCGTACCTACCTTATCGATTTATATAAAAATTACGACCATGTCATTATTGTTATATTTTTATCACACTATTATTATTTACGGAAATGTGTGTGAATTTACTATAAAAACTATTGATATAAATTATATATTCAGTTCTCGTAAAAATATGAATAAATTTAAAACATATTTCTGTGAGATGTCCATTCATAATATTGTATAATATTTACAACACGGCGATGCAATTTATATTTCAACACACTGGTCATTATTATATAAACTCATTTGATGGTATTGTGTGAACGTGTATGAAATGAAAAATCAGCTTCTGTGATCCTAAAAGATTTGTATTTAATACCTTGGTTATAATTTCATATGATACGAACTTGATAGAGATATACATCATCGTTAAATTTATGTTCTGAAAATCAGCTGATCAGTATGTGCGACGTGTCGAGGGAATAATAACCTACTTGCGGGGGGGTGGCGCCCACACGTGGCGCCTTGTCGCCATGGTGACGCCCTTTTAATACCGCCACAGCCACAGCGGAGAGAGGGCTTATTATGGAAGAGCCGACATTACGTGAAACTCTGCTAGAGAATAATCAGGTGCGAGACGCGAATGTAAATTTGAGCGGCGAAATATCTCCCGAGTTATGCCATGTTCATTATGAATATATAATAATAAAATACTCTTCCACGAAACGGCAATCAAAGTGATGCCAGCACAAGAATGAATTTTCTTTTTTTACATTTTATTTATATTAAATTGAGAGGATGCAATATATTTTTTTTAATTAATTATATAATGAAAAATATCAGAATGAGAAATCAGAATGTTGAAGTATTAATAATGATAAATTGAAAAATAAAATAACTAATCTACAAAAATGTTTTTTGTTTTATTATTTCCCCTCTATTTTCCAACACTGTAAACATATCATACGTATATCAATTATATTCTACCAACCCCTTCATTTTAAAAAGTATAAAAAAAAATAAATTTGTGTATTAGAGCGATGAAGATATATTAAAACGCAGAGATTTTTTTTTTTATATATCAGCGTATCCGCGAGGTGAATTCCAATAACACGCGGCTTAGGGGCGAAAATTGATCAGCATACGAATATTCGCGTAGTAATCTTCCCCGGCAGCAAATACCAATATTTACCCGGTCGCCGCAAGCTTTAATAAATATGGAAAAGTATCATGGCATTTCTCCTACACAATATATCATTAAAAATAACGTTATATCAAATTAAGCATCGAGCTAATAACTTCTTTTTGCTGAGAAAAAAATTAACAATATTGAGTAGCAACGAACGCAATTACCCATAACGTATATATCCGCTATACCGGTAAAATATAGTACTATATATGATGGAATTATAAAAAAAAAAATAATATCCACTGTGATGTTATGTATTCTTAATACTATTTAGATACAAAATTTATTATAAAAATTTAAGCATCGTCGTGTATGACATGATTAGTTTATATAAAATAAAAATTTAATAGATAAAAATAACAAACTTCAGTATGATGACATAATATTGAAAATAAATTGAAATTCATTTAATCTACTTTATATCTCTCATCCCATTAACTTTTTTTATATTTTTATATACAGGACGCTCGCTCTTCACTGGTATACAGTATGTTATATAAAACTGGTACTAGGGGTAACCATTACTCTTGTAAAAACTAAAGTTATCTTTTGTAACACATTTAAAATTTATGTGAAATCGTGTATATAAGTTAATAGATTATATTTTAAAAGTCAGTTACGCCCAAAAAGGTCAGTTATTAATTGTCAATGATTCAACCAGGTAAAATCTATAGGGAAGGTAAAATATCTAATTCTAACCATGGCACGGTTAAGATACCTGGATATTCTTTCTTAGTAAATCCTGCTCCATTTTTCCATGATAAAAATAGGGGAGGTATCGTAAAATAAAATATGGACTTTGAAGTTTGTAGCCTATGATACGTTATCACGGTTATTATAACGCTAAACCCCTTCAACATTTTGCACTCTCTGTGCTCGACAACTTCTTTTTCAATGAGTTTTATAACATCATTAAATCCTGCTGCAGCAGTTCACCATGTGTGATATAACGAACTGGTAGCTGTTGTGCATAGAATCTACATCATTAGCCTTATACAAAGAGTTTTAAAACTAACACCATGGTAAAACTGTGTTGTGGATAGTACTATAGTTTTGAAACGAACAGTATGTAATAGCCCAGAACGATGAGGGTTGGAAGTATAATTTGCCATGGTGATATCACTATTTCCAATAAACGTCAGTGTATAACGATGATGACACAGTAGCTTATGTGAGGGGGACCAAAATTCATGTATAGAGTATACCTCTGCTGTGATAATGATACTTGCTTGATAATATTATTATTTAAGTTCGTATAAAAATACTGTGAATTAAAACTTACAAAGTTTTGTGATAACTCAATGTCGACTATTTAATACAGATTTATAGTATACTCTGGCATATACACACGGAAATGTGAAAGATCGGAATTAGGACAGGCAGAAAAGTAGACCATGATAGAGAAATGTATAATACATATTTAATTAAAATTAAATGCCACGTACATATTTTTATATATTTGATTATAATGCATTTTAAATTAAGTTTAACTGACAGAACATGCACACTACTGCAAGTGCAAGCACCTCACGAGCCGAGTTGAAGGCAATATTTATGAAAAATGTGTTAAATTTTTTAAAATGTTTATCCTTTGTTCTGAGAATTTTTATATATTTTTTCCCCTTACGTTAATACTGTAACCGATAAAGCTTAATTAAAGTTTCGATATAAAGTTCGCTAAATGTCACAGTGTTGATACGGTACGGTATTTATAGATTTCATCGGTATTTTATCTTCTCTTCTTTGTTATAATAAAAACTTAATAAACTTATCCTCTGTAATCTCTCTCAACCTATAAAGACAAACTTTTTATTGATATAAAAAGTTTATAACAAATTCTTATACAAAAACATAATTTTCACCTGGTATAATTTTTATATTAAATAAGGTAAGTTGCAATGAGATGGCGGCTCATTAGCAAGCAGCCTATCTTCCAGGCAGAATCTTACTTCTTCGAATAAAAAAATTATACAAGCCCTCATTAAAAAAAATAAGGGGTAGAAGAAAATTATTAACTCGCAGAAACTTTAGAGAAAATTTGATTTTGAGCAAGAATGTAATTAAGAAGAATTATTATAATATTATTTTATACAAATCGAAACATTGGCAGTTTTTATATATAAATATAGGAGTATACATTCGTACATGTATAGTATAATAAGCATGCACAATATATACTTAATTTCATGGATAATTTGACGTTTTCGTTATAAAATATAACGTGTGGAGAAGATCCATGTTGGTAATTTGGTAACTTGATTAAGTCTTAAAAACACGTATTAATATGCATATGACGAACGAAAAATAGCAGAACAGCTGTATGTGTAGCATTTTACAGTAACAAGGTATAGCGGTTACACATTTAACCTTCGTCTTATAGAAGTTCCAGAGATTCAGCGCCTGCATCGATTGTTTTTGCCTTTCCACTAAGTCGAAACCGGAAGTTCCAAAAATGTAATTCAAGATATGACCACTATATTATTCAAATGGCAAGTCAGAGCGCCACTATAGTAAACAATTTTAGTGAGAGGCAAGAAAGATCGACGTAGATCATTACCAACACGACGAATCTCCTCCACACGACAGTAGGTATCAGGGAGGTCAGGTACTCACCAGGGCATTGCTCGGGCGACTCGTCTGAGTTGTCCCCACAATCGTCCTCGCCCTCGCAAGTCCACGTGAAGGGAATGCAGCGGCCGTTGTTGCAGCGGAACTGTCGCAGGGAGCACGCGCCTGTAACACAAGCAGTTGTTAAAGGGACAGGGTACAATAATTTTCGTGTTGCATAAAAATTTTCCTATTGACATAACAAAATTAGAAATATATTATATTTCGGGTTTGAACAGTACGAATAATTTAGATAAATTAAATATATTTGTATAGCCTCTTAGGCACCGTCAACATTGCATGGAGAATAGCAGGCAGAGGAGTAAGAGGAGGAGTGGGGGAAGCAATAAGGAGAGATGTGCTGTACGGTGTTGCCAGTGCAAGCGACGAAACGTCACGTCACGTTCCTTCGCTCACGCCAATTATTGCGCGCTTACACTGATGCATTTGGGACAGTGCAGTATGTATTTGTACCCTGTTAGTAAGTAACTTTTGATTAAAAAATACTTATATATTTTTAGGGCCCCCTGTCCCTTTAAGTACGGGGGTACACGTTATAATGGCCTGACTTAAACTCTACTCAGGTACAGAGTTGGTTTTATAAAAAATGGGACACAGTTATATCAGGGAATACCATATGATCTTTTCTCTGGTTATATTTGCCTATATTGCATGTATAATGGACTTTTCTTGAATCTCCAAACATAGCAAATCTGCTGCATTCTCGTGCAGTCTGTCATGGGAGCAATTCCATACAGAAAATCGAGCAGTTCGAGTTGTCCAATTGTGTGAATTATGAAGTAGATTTTGTGTTTGAATTAAAAATGGAGACGTGTATTACCATTAAATTTTACGTGTTTTTTTTTTTTTCACTTGTTGTAAATTTTCTAAGGCTGAAATCAATGAAGCGATCTCTCAGAATATACCTACACTAAAATGTGTGCGAACGATGGGTGCTCTTTAAATTTTTATAAGCGAGTACTTTTTTTTTTTTTTAATTTGATAAATTTGAATATTACCATGTAATTAATCATATTGTAATTTCAGTTCATAAAACACTACTCTGTACTGAAGAGATGACATAAGTAATACCTCATGTTAAATTTTTAATAAAAAAAAATGCATATAAAATTATATACTTGCACATAATAACTAAGAAGTCATTAATTCGATTGACGACGAACTAAAACCACGTGACCTGATGGGAAAGTTTATCATCGTCAGGGAAGGTTGATGAGAGAGAAGCACGGGGGTGATTAAACACCATAAATCTCCCGCCGTCCCGTGGGGCGAACAACTTTTTATACACCTCCGTCATTTCTCCTCGCAAAAAAAAAAAAAAGTATGCGAGGATATCTCTCCCGAAGTTTTTTTTTTCTTGTTTGACTTTACCCAAATTGAGTTTAGTTCAAACAGTAAAAAAAAAAAAAAAAAAGTTCAGCACCACATTATTCCCTTTTTTTACGCGTCGAACCGTATTTTTAATAATAATAATAATAATAAAAAAAAAAACGATGCCTGATACTTAATCCAATTTTGTATAATTAAAATCAGCTGATACAAGTAATTTAGACATGGTTGCTGATCAAACTTCACTATCAATCTACCCTTAAGTGTCATACAAACACGACTGGCGGGGGGGGGGGGGGGGGGGTAAAAAAAATACTGTAATTCACTTTTACACATTTTATAAAACTCTAAAAAGCTCTCCCAACACTTTTTTTTATAAGGGAGAGAAACAAAACAACAGCTTTAATTACATCAAATTAAAAGCAATCAATCACAGGAGGATTATTGAACATGGAGTTTAAATTAGTATTATATATGAACGTTACACTGTTATCCAGTATTATTATACATTTGAACTTTTTGATAATTTCATTGTTTCGGATATATTATTATCTTTAATAAAACAACTATTTACTTTTTTATATTGATTGAATATAAAAAAATGAACCGTGATAAAAATAATCCGTAAACAAAGATAATTTGTACATAAATGCACGTGGCTATACGGTACAATATTATGCAAATAGTTTACGTTATAACGTCCGATTCTTATATACGTTAAAGAGGCTATCATGCCATTCCGTTTTTCGTGGATGTAAATGACAACCAGGTGTCAATTCATGTACAACCTATACGACGAAACGAAATTTGAGAATTGATTATAATGTACAAACATATGTTTTTTTCCTGTTGCAGAAATGAACAGAGGCCACCAAACTATGTTGCTCTTTTTTTACTTTTAGGGTCCCACGGGAATTATTGCTAAAACGTTATATTATTCAAAGTTTAGGTTTTAATCCACGCCCCTTTTAGTCCAATCCTTTTATTAAGAAGTTACACCTATATATAATATTGACCCCTTTTTCTGTACTTTTAATGATTTTTTAAAAATACTTCCTGGCCTTTAAATGATCTTCAAAATAATAAAAAAATGTATTATATAGCATAATTTAGGACCCTGTATTCATTTCTGCAATAAAAATTTGTCATTTAATAAATATATGTGTATAGTTACAGTATAATACATTGTACAGTACAACAATCACTACGTTTACATGACGGTGTTTAATATGGATCCATTGACGACGCCTCATAAGAATAACACTATCCATCGTCAACGAATACGTCATGTGCATGTACACTCTATTCAGATAAAAATGTAGTGTACGTCAAATTATGTTTTAATGCTCCAATTTCTCTAAAGCCAACACTTTAATTTATATACTTCCAGGTAACACCACCACCATTTATATCCACCTTTAATTGGTTCCTCAAGCGACGTGGAACGAAGCAACTTGAGAGACCTGGCTGCCAGTAAATTTAATGGTGCAACCACACAGAGCCAGCTCCATTGTTTTGTCGTCCCTGACAATCAATAACGGTGTCGAGAGTCCTTCTCCTATCACTTCTAATCAAGAAACCACATATGGTCACCAACATGAATAGAGGTGTGTACTCAAAACTTGTCTCATTCACTCTATAATAAAAATTCCATGACTTTATCTTTCACGCAGGAAACTCCTATATAATATCAAATTTTTCATCCCTTAGTTTATTTATAATGATGATGTATATACTAGAATATAATTTTAGTAAAACTTGAGTTTAAATTTATAGCATTTATATTGGAATAACGAGTAAAGTTTCTTTTTACTCTTCGTAAATATTTTTTCTGAATATTCCAAGTAAACTTTCAAAGCTTTAATTTAATTTTATATAAAATATATTTGAAATAAACTTTTTAAAAAACTGTTTTTAGTTATTTTATGCAAATAATGATGATTACAAAATATATTTAAGGGTTGCAATGTTAAGTAAAACGTTTCTCGCCATCTCCATTAGGTTTTGGAAATAGCAGCGACTCTGAGAATCATTTTGATTGTGTTCGATTGAGTGTAAAGGAGGGAAGTTCAAGTTTGTTTTTGGGTGCTCCTCTCACTTAGCCACTCGTATAAATCACGCGCTGCGGGCGGAGGCGCCACTACAGTACGATAAA
This sequence comes from Siphlonurus alternatus, assembly GCA_949825025.1. Lineage (NCBI taxonomy): Eukaryota > Metazoa > Arthropoda > Insecta > Ephemeroptera > Siphlonuridae > Siphlonurus > Siphlonurus alternatus. The sequence continues at coordinate 12,712,553 of OX463780.1, forward strand.
GTCAGAAATCACCAGGGAAATGTTTTGATCAGAGTACACCTTTGGCAGCAAGGCTTCATGTCAGCTGATTTTGCGATGTTTCCACCATCCTATCCAAAAACTCTGAAATTGCTTTTTTGGCATTAAAGAATTATTTTAGAGGAAAATGAGCTCTTGATTCATTATCAGAAGACCTCAAAATGGGGGAAGGGGGTAGGAGATGGTTTTAATATAATAGCTTTAATAGTTACTGCATGAGAAAACATTCAAATTTTCTAACATGGTGGTTTATGGAGAAAATTTTCCAGACGGGAAATACTTAAAAGGTCTGTACAATCAGAGAGAATCGATTATTTGTGATGAACCTTATGTTCCATGTACAGAAGGTTCATCAAAAATATTCGATTCTTTCTGATTGTGTATTTACGAACATGAGACCTAAAGCCTCTATTTTCCAGCTAGCTCTCGGCTCGGAAAGCAGCCACTTCCGGTTGTAATTTCATGCTGGTTCGAGTGTATCCCGGCCGTTCCGATCGAGTGCACCCACTAACTCACAGTTCACCCTGGTGCCCTCCACTAGGAACAGAGCATAAATATTTTACCTCTGCAATCAATGTTAGAACACAAAGCGCACTCAATTATTTAATCGAATCATTGAAGAGAAAGAACCAAATGTACTTTTTTCAACGTGTTTTTTGTTTTTTTAGCTATTTCCTATAGGAAAAAAAAGTTGTATTTTATAGAAAAATTATTGAAGTACATGTTGAATTCACGATGTTTTATTTTTATATAGTTCTTTCAATTTTGATTATAAATAAGAGAAATATAGACCTATATTATACATGTAAATTTAATATCATATATGTATATATTATATATAATTTATTTATATAGTATAGTGCATACACTGCAATATGGAATATAAACATACCATATAATTATATATATATTTATATATACACACACACATAAGACTGCATGATGCAGTTCTATTTGTCGAGAAAAAAGTATAAAAAAAGGTAATTTATTTTATTACTTGGTCTTCGTTCTATTTTTGATGCACCAAACAGTACAATATTCTGAGCATTTAACGAAAAGTAATCTACAATTTTATATTAAAGTTGATATAAATTGAGATTAAAGAATCTTTATATCTCATTCTTTATACTTTTGTCGTCTTTTATATCATTTATTAGTACTGTAGAATAATATATTATTTAATTAATTATATAATTTACATTACAAAAAATTAATCTTAATCAAAATTAATTAACTTTAAAGAAGAAATTTCTAATTAAAATACGGTACTGAAATAAATAATTAATTTAATTTAACAATCTTGAATTAAAATTAGTTTACTTAGACTTCAATATAATTTTAAATAATAAAATTTAATCAACTTTATAGAGTTTATTTATAAAGAATCACTTTGATTAAAATTTCTTTTATTTTGTTAAAAAGTACTTTATAGTGGTCTTACAAGACTTATTGAATGCAATTGTTCTAAGTCTACAGTGGTCTGAGAAAAATCTATCAATCAATAGTAATTTATTGGAACAATTGCTGATGGTGTTACTGCACTATATAGCCTCCGAGAGAGAGAGAGAGAGAGAGAGAGAGAGAGAGAGAGAGAGAGAGAGAGAGAGAGAGAGAGAGAGAGAGAGAGAGAGAGAGAGAGAGAGAGAGAGAGAGAGAGAGAGAGAGAGAGAGAGAGAGAGAGAGAGAGAGAGAGAGAGAGAGAGAGAGAGAGAGAGAGAGAGATGGCTCGATTGATTTTCAATGGATTCCCATCTATTTACCAGCTTCTTCTCTGCGTGATGAAAGTGTCCGACAACAGCAAAGCAATTTTAGGTGAGATACGACACAAACAAACAAAACAGCCTTGTTTACTTTAACGCTCGTTTTTTTATATGCAAAAGAAAAAATACTGCTTTCACTGACATGCGTGTGTACATAATAAAATTACCTATACATAAAGAAATATAATAATTAAATAGCAAAAAGATTTTATGCAATGTGAAACGTGTTTGTATATATTAAGAATTTTAAAAATAATAATGAATGAAATTAAACTTCATGATTGCATTGAATTTTTTGTATATCTTGTATTCACTGAATTTATATAGCAATATATAAAACATAATATGCTCACAGTGTTATATAGATGAAAAGCAACAACTCCAATTGAGCTTGTAAAACAAATAGGGCAATTTTCCATTCATTCTATATGCAATACAGTTTCTATATTGACAATTTCTTTATCCGATTTCATATACTATATGGTTGCTGACCTAATATAATTAATATTCAATTGGTATGACGACACAGGTGACTCACGGGTACTTGCTAATGTACTCCAACTATACGTCAGGTGACCATCACGTGACCCGGCCAGGAAGCGTGACTTGCCTCCCCGGATTATTTATACATAAATAGTCAGGCTCTGCTGCTGAGAGTAGAAATACAATCTAACAGTCGATTTTGATTAATGGGAGAAAACACTTTTTGAATCAACTTAAGAGTTAGACCTGTGTATTATAAACTATAATATCACAGCAAGTAAACCAAGGCTGTTTGAATACTGCTCTCGTACTACTGTTGAATATAATTATGTGCACCTCTGCATGGACAGCACGAACTTTACTCCTGTCTCTTTTGTTAAAGCTGCAGCTCCAATAAACAAATAAAGATTTATAATTTCATTTGAAGTAAAAAGAGCACCCATTGCAGTCTATCAATATCAAAAGAGTTTTGTTTCACCAAGCCTTATTTAGACTGCGTAAGAATGCTTGGTAAACATAAGCAGGAGTAAAATTCGTGGTGTCCACAGAGGTCTTCGTTCAAAATATAGAATTTACTCCGCAATTTATTGCAAACTGTTATAAGTAACAAGTCCTTTATTTCTAACTGTACCTCCCTGAAGACGCTTTTCCATGGAGCAATGTCGCGCGAGGCTTAGCGGGGCGAGAAAAGCGCCCTTGCAGTAAAATCGTATGGCAGCCATATTAGCGAGGAAAAATCGCTTTCCCGCAGCGATTTAATCGCGCTGCGATTTTTCCTCGCCAATATGGTCACCATACGGTTTCACTGCAAATGTGCTTTTCTCGCCCCGCCAAGCCTCGCGCGCGTGCCATGACATCGCTCCATGGAAAAGCATCTTAAGAGCACAGAAACTTCAAGAGTTTTACAAAGCTTCTTTCTGTTCCGCGTCTGATATGATGTACACGAGACGCCAGACGCCAGACGACACTTCTGTGATAATAAGAGTTAAATCTTATCTCTAGACACTTGTCTTGTTTTGCATCTCACGGTGTCAGCATAATTAAATCCAATCTTTCTAAGTGCAAGGAATAAGACTAGTCGCACACAGACTCAAAATAATGCGATCGTAAGTATGTGATCGTATGTTTCTCATTCAGAACCGATTTTAAATTTCTTATCATATACGAAGGCATACGATACGAAGCTGTGTGCGCGGCTGCACCTGAACACAAGGTTCTTACTTTTTAAATCATGCGCTGCAAAATCATGCTATCCTGTGTCAGACAGCCCTTACACTTTTGAAACAGACCGTAGAAATAAAACACGTGTATATACTGTACACAATAAAATATACCTATAGGAAAATTCTATAATAGAAAAACATAAATACATGACAGTACAGCAATTTATATAACATAAATTTGTCAAAATTTCAATATTATATATATTTTTTAAATAATTTCAATTTATTCTATTTCTCATATAGTAATAAACCTGTACCATAAATCTAAACATTTACTAATTTGATAATAAAATATTCTAATTTTAAATTTAAATTTTAAATAAGTTCTACCCTCTTTTCTCATATGTATAGTGTTATCATAATTGTCGACATAAAGATTATGTAAAATTCTTGTATAAGCCTCCTTGAAATACAGTATATAATAATAAGGAGGAACCATGCCATAGAGTTCCTTCTTGGCGGTATCTTTTGAAAGTTTCCCGCCTCAGGCCAGTCTCATTAACGATATGAATGACGACCAAGGCACGGGGCTTTAATGGACCTGCACGGTCTGGGGCGTGTTTACATTTGCTGGGCTTACATCTCCCTTGAGGCTGGCTCTTTCAACCGCCAGTCCATGCCACAGCTTTTAGACCGTAAAATATTTTTCGTGAACCGGAGAGGAGCATCTATATCAGGTTTCAACGTAGATTACAATCTTATAAAATCGATTAAAATAGGAAGGTAATGTGGTGGTATATGAAAAGTGTATTTTATACGAATGTCAGGTATTGTGTGTATCGAATATTATGGTTTCCACCAATGTATTCTTTCCAAACATAAACAGACTGTATAACATTTTTTTGGTGTAGTGAAAAACTGAAAATTAATTTAAATTTATAGTCAAGTTATAAGACCCTGGCCTTTCCTGATCTCCCTCCGTCCCTGTAGGTTTTATTTACAATTGGAGTAGATAGCCTAATTGACTTTGGGAAACTTAAAACAATTTTAAAAAAATGTAAAATATCCAACGTTGGTTTGCATTATAAATAAAATCGTGTCATAATCAATAAAAATTTAATCAATTTAATTGCACATTATTAATATTAAATATTGATTTATTAATTTAATTGATTAATAAAACCATTTTAAATTTGACTTTTAAATTCTATTCTAACCTCAAAGTATCAACCCCTCCCCAGTGATTTGTTATTGTCTGACATTTAATTATTTGTAATCATTAAACCACACTTTTATTTATTTATTTTCCTGTAAACAAATGAAAATCGTCTCCGCATCTCTCTTCAGGCAGGTAGGAATTTAACTCTCGCCCTGCCAGAGATAATATGAAAAACGAAAGAACTCAAAAAGATAAGAACGTAAGAATGGGAACGTTATGGCGTCAAATTAGCATAGCCAAGTAATGAGAAATAAAGTTGGGGGATAAAATACTACAGAGATAACGAGTGTGCTTGCAACTGGTAGTAGAATTACATAACAACTCCCCCCCCTTTTTTTTCTACATCTCGCTATAATATGTATGTGTAGCGAAATTGCCCCGAGGCAGATTCAAATAAACAAAACTCACTTTGCTATTATACCATGCAAACCTAATGTTTATCTTCTCAAGTAACGTCAACGCTGCTTGCTTGCAGTACAATTTAAATGGAAAAATTATTTGCTCCATCAACTTTATATGTTTTTTTTAAATGACATTTAAGGTCTATTCACTTCAATGTACGCTAGTAATAAATAAAATGCTGTTTTATCAATGTTGCATTTTTTTAAATAGACATTCAGATGCATACAACCCCCCAAGTATTTTTAATGCAAGATTTTTATGGCCTATATAATTCAACATTACCTTTAGAACGTCAGAGAAATGATTTTGTTTAACAAAAACAGTTCCTAGATGTAATTCATATGATGCAGCAAGTTGAGGACTAAACCTACAGTACAACGGATGATAAATTGTCATAGCTATGACGTCATATAGTCAGGGTCTTACATTTGTCTCCTTGTATCATAAGAGCAAATTAAAATGCTATGTTTTCTGTAAAAAAATAACTATTTGTTAAGGGTAAGGTAACATGCCCAATGTTAAAAATATTTCCACACATGAAAATTATGAAAGATATCTTAAAATGTTCACCATATCATAGTATTATTACCCTCAATCAGTAGCTAAAATATCATGAATTTTACAAATTCGAGCTAGTTTTTTAGTTATGAATTTTTAAAGTTGACTAGTTTAACATGCAGGAAGTTTCATTTCTCCATGTTAAATTTGTCAACTTTGAAAATTAATAAATAAAAAACTATATTGAATTTGTATACCTGATATTTTAGGTATGCTGATAGGGGATGTAGAGGAGAACATTTTAAGATATAATATGTTTCATAATTTTCATGTATGGGAATTTTTTAACATTGGATGTATTACCTTATATACCCTTAAAACTACATTACATGTAAAAAGTCCACAGCTAGCACTCTGTCACCGTTATCCGTTACCTGAGTGCCGGAGAAGTTTATGACTTAAAATCACTAGTTTAACATAACAATGAGCAACACATTTTTTACATAATTTCTTGAACTTTCTACATAAATAACATTGATTTTTAAGTAAAAGTTCATCAAGCTTGGCATGCACCTACAAACAAATTACAACTATAATAATAGAGTAAACAATGGAAACCAACAGTCAACAGCTCACAATGTCAACAATGTAACACAATTACTTTAAGTAATGTGCATTACTCTCTTTACTTAAGTGCACGAGAATAATTTTGCTTTTAAAAAGTATATAAATTTTTTTAATAAATTGTTGTCTAGTGTATAAAGTAGTATAGAGAAAATCTACTACTGTATAATATATAACAAAGTGAATCGAGTATATATACTTTGAGTTATAAAGGCTTACAGGAGCAATAACATATTCGTTTTCTGTATATATAATATGTTGTAGTTATATACTGACTGTGCTTTCATATATACTGTATATTAAGCTATATCAAAGTGAACCCCGCCGCCAGCTCTCTCTCTCTCTCTCTCTCTCTCTCTCTCTCTCTCTCTCTCTCTCTCTCTCTCTCTCTCTCTCTCTCTCTCTCTCTCTCTCTCTCTCTCTCTCTCTCTTTCTCTCTTTCGTGCGAGGACATCACCTACACTAGCTCACATGCCATTTTGTGTACATAGGTTCTTCATAGCATCAGCTACATATACAGTAAGTATATGTACCTCTCTCGGTCCATTAGACTTAACAGCACTCGGTGCTATTCTTACTCCATCTCATATAGTCAAACCCACCCCCCTTCCCCCAGCATTGTAGACTCCACCCTTTCCATGTCCACCCCCACCCCCGCACATCCCTTGAGTATATAACCTGTAGTCTCTCTGGATTTGTATAATACTCCATGAAACATGCATCCAAGTGCACTCAATATTATCGTAATTCAATTGCAAAAGGATTGCATCAAATGGCTGGCTCTAATTTACATAATACTTTACTTATACACATATTTAGTATAATGGTGTGTCAAAGTAAACAAATTAAATTGTCGTCAATGACGTCATATATAACACGTGAAATTTTGCACCAATGAGAAGGTTGATATGTTTTCGTTATCACCTGCATTAATAACACGTTTTTTTTTTTTTTTAAGACAGTCTGCTTAGCTGATTCGAGGTACGCTATCAGTTTGTATATACAACGGTACATAAAGTAAGCTGCCTCAAACGTTTGAAAATAATTCACTGTATTTTAGTTTATTTCCTCTTATAACTTTTTATATTTCCTCCTCAATATAATTTTGAATCGTAAAAATGATTTTTCAATTTCCTAATATATACTCTTATCGAATCACAATTATTTTTATATTATTTCTCAAACGAACTGATAAAGTTAAATTAGCCAATTCGTTATATAAATTTGTTCGTTTTTTGTTAACAAAAGAATATATTTTCATCATAAAACTCGGTTGTCGACTTCTTTCAATTTCTTCAATAATCAAATCATTACATAAATATCAACCTTTTTTTTTAACTTATCGAGATCTAATTTATCGTAAATAATAATTTCAACTTGTTAATGAATCTGAACACAATTTTAAAACAGATTTTACATTTATTTCGGCATCACTGAATGGATTAATTTTGCACTTGGCCGCCCCGTGCTAAGTGTTAATGCATTAATTATCGGGTTACCTTGCACCAAGCGTGTATATACCCCCCGGGACGTTACCTCGGCCTACAGAGGGGCATAAACCAACCATCGGTCTGCATGTATGTTTAAAGAGAGGGCTTTATGCTCGCGAGTTTGAAATGTATATCGTAAAGGAAAAATCGATTCGAAAACAAATAAACCTCAGTTCGTTCATAAATTATTATATTTTCTTTACTCTGAATTAATTGTGTTTTTACGAATATGCAAAATATTTCTAATGTAAAAGTGCAGTTCTATTATTTATATATATAATATAAATGTGCATAATGCACAGTATTATATTAGCGCCAAAACTCTACACATTGACATTGCACTAAACTTTCCTGTAGCAAAAATTCTTATACTGTAGTAGTGTTAAAATTACAAATATAATATAAAATATATGATTATATTTGTATACATAATTATATATTATAATATTAATTATATATAACATCTGATGAGAATTGTATGAATTTTGAAGGAAGCTTACAATTTAGTCATCTAACTTGCTATAGCATGAACGTCTTCATTGTTTCTAAAGCTATATAACATCAAAGTTGACTTGATAGGCGGTTCTTATATAATACACACGAAGATTCACTTCTCACTATATAATAATATAGAGGCGGGGTAAAATGAATTTTTATTGACTATTTTGTGCATGTAAAAGACATAATACCTTTTTTTTTATAAGAGTGGAGAATCATGCAAATTGGAGATAAAAGGCACCCGATGAACTAAAGGGGGTTATCGTTATTCAAATTTATCGCTTCCTTTCCCTTTCCCCCTTATACACTATAATACAAAAGTTAGACTGAGTATATAAGATGTTTCCTAGTAGGAAGCCATGCAGAAAATTTGCTTTACAACTATATAGCAAGTTTCTATATCCCCCTCATTAAATTACATTATCACTAGAATAAAAACAATTAAAAGTTACTACAAAAAGGAACCCACTTCTTGAATCTTTTCATAGTGGCAATATTAATTAAACGAAGAAACATATAAGACAGATTTAATTTCCTCGTTTTTAATTTGATTCCTGTTTAGAATATTTAACAATGTTTAAACATTACAGAGGGAGTATTGAATAAAATTTAGTATACAAATAATTTTAACTTTGGTACTTTTATAAGCTGAAGCCACAATTGATATGATTTTGTTTTTGCTCTGAAACAAAATCAGTTTTTCTTGTTATCTTCTTCATGATTGGTGACAGATAATTCCAAAGACCAATCATGAACAAGATAACAAGAAAAACTGATTTTGCTTCAGAGCAAAATCAAAATTATATCAATTGTGGTTTCAGCTTAACATTGAAAAAAATAATACAACAATACTGTGCTATAAAAAGTATTTGTAGATATGTGGACTCGATTATATAAACATCAGTCTATGTTTGATTTCTTTAAGTAATTTAACTCATTATGAAAATCCACGGGGTGTGAAAATTAACTGTTGTGTTACGATTGATGAGGTCAAATTAAAAGTTCCATAATACAATAGCACGTTGATAGCTCGAGGAGCAATGTCGCAAATTGGGGTGGTGCTCCGGTCTAAATTGAACACAAGGCTGGGACTGGGAAGCTATTTTAGTTGACGCGGTTTTGGCTCTTGCTACTCCGCGTGTACGTACACCCTGGCGTGACGTCACACAAGCCCCAATGACGTCACGTGGTGCTCATCAGACGATCAGGTTAATGCGCAGTGCACACAAAAGTTAGACTTCTTATTTAACGTGTGACGAGCGAGATATCGTTCCCCATTGTTTACATAGTGCGAGCAGAATTCTTAGTAAAGGTGAGACCAATGCTGTACCGGTTAATAACATTGTTATAATTTCAGAGGATCATAAATCTATTCTACACAGAACAAACTAAAACTATATCGGAGTAAATTAAATACGTATTTTTTATAGACAATTTTAAAGGGCTTTTATATACGATGGACTAAATATACGTTAATTTTAAGTGTCCCTTAGTCAAAGTGAATAGTCAAGCTTAGTCCCACTGATTAATATCATTGCTTGGTTTGCAATCTAGCCAAGTAGCACCATCTTCTTAATCAGTCCAGGGTCAATTGGTTCCACAGTGTTATTGTTTATCTTCCTAATTTACAAGTCTACTTGAATTTTCTTGGAATTAAGTCTAGGTTACCGTACACTCTTGTCCAAAGAAATTGTCTCTATACTCAAATATATAGGATTTCGTTATATTAACCATTTAATTTATATCTGTAATACCGAGAAATATTCGTCATATTGTTAAACTTGACTAGGGATGCAAAACGTTTATATAAATTTGTCTTGAAAAAGCTGAGGAAATATAAAAAAAAAATATTCCATAGACATTTTTTTAAATACTATTTTGCTTACAATTTTTCCATGGATACTAAAAGAGTCTAAAAGTAGTAAAAGTTTTACTCCTTTTTGTATGTAATTAAATATTATAAACAAAGATTTGTTTACAACATTATATATTTAAAGAGCATGCTCTTGTGTAAGTAAATTTATACAATATACTTGTAAGATATCAACATTTCCATTAAAAAAATGTTTCCCGATATGCAAACGGGGGCGAGTTCAAGTCATAAGTGACTAAACTGAAGATTTAATACGTTGCATAATTTACAAATTACATAATAAGTTAATTAAGTTGAAAATCTAACGTAAGGACCGTATTATAACTTAAAGGGTTGAACTCACGGCGGCTTCTATTAGTAAAATTATACTGTCCACGGCCACATGGGTAGAGTTTACACGTTCTCATGTTGGCCTCACGTGGTCCTGACGTGTTCTTGAGCCACGTGAGTGGGTAAATACTGCAAGTTCATCTGCAGGGCGTAGTAAGATGGTGGTTGAGAGAAAATGACGTAAAGCAAAAGCCGCCGATTGAAAGAGAGTGTGCATGTGACACTTCATTTCGTGTTACCATAGAAATCGTCTCACAATAAAGTTACATTTATTACAAAATATTGAATCGTAAATGCAGAGAAACGTTTACAGTGATTTAAAATAGAAAAAACTGCAACATAATTTAAATTACATAAAAAATTGTATCCATAAAAACTTGGTTTTATGCTCCTGTTTTTTGATAATCAAGTGACAAAGAAATAAAAAATTATGAAAGTTTCTATATAAAAAAAATTAACACCTATGGGTTACAAGAAATATTTATTTTATGTGTGTATCAAAATTGAATACATAATAAAAAATATTTAATTAAAGCAAATAAAAAAAAAAATGCTCTTCATAAAATAGCTATTCTGCGTGTAACTTCTAAATTCCCACAACGAACTTTTAATATCATGCATGTAAAACCATGATTTTACAATTCGCAGAACTGAATAAAAAAATAAATATAGGGAAATAAAACGCATAAAAACGCAATTTCAAATATTCCAATATTAAAAAAAGAAACACGACGTGTTTACAATCACCAAATACTGCATATATTATACAGTGTTTATTTATTCTATTTAAAATATTCCCAGAAAAATATACTAATTTTGAATATGCATTTATTTTTTACTTTCCCAGTATTATCATAAATAAATTGAGATCACAGATTCTATATATGAAAGAAAAAGCAGACAATAATACTGACTGATTAAAGCCATTATTTCACTCTTAGAACGTAAACAAAAAAGTTACCTTTATCACAAATTTCAAACGTCGGCTGTTTTTTTGCGTCTGGCGATCTCAATTACTGGAAGTTGTTGTCTCAGCATTTACATGCAGCAGGGTATACAAATCACATCATGATATAGTTCCTTGTAGAAACGTCAGCGACCCTTGTCAAGTCTCCACTTTGTACACCTTGTGTCAGACTGATGCATTAGCTGCCTGTTAAACGATTCAATCTTGAATTACACCGACAGACTAATAGATGTTACCGATAATTTTTTGGAGAACAAATGTTTAGTCAATTTTTAAGTTAAGACGTATTTCTGCGATCGTGCGTTTCTCATTTAGAAAAGGGTCTCAATTTCTTACGAAGGTATACGATACGAAGCTGTGTATGCGACTTACAGCCTTACACATGATCGGATTCTTAATTATTAAATCATACGCTGAGATATACCAATTGCTAGCATGCCATAAATTATTCTAAGAGACCCAAAATCTTCCTCCTTTTCACTTTATTAATACCAAATCTTGGAAAAATTAAAACATAAACATGTTTCATATGAATCATATGTGTGAGACCAGCCTCTTAGAGATGTTCCGGATAATTTTCTGGAGAGCAATTTTCCTTTATAATAAAATGAATAAGAGGAAAATTTTCTTATTTAGAAAATATTAAAGGTGGTAAATTACTATACATATAAATCAGAGAGAAGAGCCTCCTGTGTTATCAAAATAACATTTCCTTCACGTTGGTATCTCACAAATATTAGAAGAAAAATGTGTACTTTTTGGCTGGCAAAAACTTCTTAAAAGATACATATTATGGTGTAATAAATTTTAACTTGCAAGGGTGCAGTTCATAAATTTCTGACCTTTTGTAGAGAAAATAAAAGAAAATATACTTAGATGCTCTTTAAAAAAAAAGAGAGATCTAGAGATATTTTCTTCTTTACACAAGTTACGTGTAAAATAAGTCCCAAGCTTTGTTCAACATGTTAAAATGACAAAACTCAAAGAAATAAACTCCATAAATGTAAAGTAACCATTAAAAATATTGTTTCCTCCTTTTTTTTATCTGATTTGTTTTCATTTTTATTATTTTATATTTTATATACTCCCTAAACAAATTCAATCTAACTTTCTATCAAAAGAATACCAAATTCTAATAAAAAAACAAGCAGTAAAATTAGTTTTGAAAGAACGTGGTTGTATAATATAACATCTGTTTCCAAATGAAATAAATTGAGGATTTGGAATTTTTTACGTGGCTCCAGCTGATACAGTTTGCTGCATCTCCGTCCGTGATTTCTGCACGACTCCCAGGGGGGGCGTAACTCGAACATTGTGTGACGTCACTTCTGGAACAGGGGACTGATTGCTAGGACTTCGACCCCCCTCCCCCCGACAAAGTGAAACGGACCGCAAAGCCAAGGTACTCAACGAATCAAGCTACTAGATGTTACATCAAATCTGATTTTATCATATAATAATAATATATCGATTGACTTTACAACAGGGTTCAATTTAATATTATACTGCTTTATAAATCTTACTGAACATATTTTTAAAACAAACAACGATCCAATTTTTCTCATTGCATCTTTTTATTATAATCAATAGGTTTGTTCGTAAAAGTTCTCACAATTGAATCATAAACCATCTGTAAAGGGGATATTTTTAATAAATTATTTATAAGGTAAATCTGGATTCTGAAATAAATGTGTAAATTTATAAGAACAGACCTCATAATAATATATGTGCTACGCCCACTTTCATGTGAAAAATAGACCGAACTGCACATTCTTGTTAGCAAAGACCCTAACTGGATGATATTCATATTTAGAGGCGGCCATCTGCCGTGCCGGTCAGTGCGTGATCTCGGGGGTGCACGCGCAACATGAGTCACGGCAGCCGGGACTCTCACGCTAACGTGGGAGCCGGCGCTACGACAATGCACGTCACCTTCCTGTGATATTATTCTTTTAATAAGTCTTATCTATCGTAGTATCAAAATTTACGATTATCCTTGTGATTTGAGTCTAGATCAAATATCATTGTATTTTTGTTTTTGAATGCAATGTAATATACAATAATTACAGAACGATAAGCGTTGATACTTTGGCACTTTTACTGCAAAATACTAATTATGTCGTTAACTTGATTGCGTGAGGTATTAAGAACCATTTCTGCTGCCTGACGTCGATTTGCTTCATATAGGAAATTAAACACTTAAGTCTCTGTAGGCTATTTTTGATAACTTTATTAATATTGCCAGCAACTATAAAAGATGAACGTGTGTACTATATTAATTTATTCATGCCGCGCATTATGTCAGACGCGTCATGTACATATAAATAAATACCAGAATAGAATATAAAAATAATCTTATTTCAGCGGTACTTTCATGCTGTGTCATCAACTTATATGGGCAAACTATAACCGGTCCCATCAAACAAGGATATCCTCTAAAATCATTCCTAATTTAGATTTTACTGAGATGAAATAATAATTATCAAGTGCTTGCGTGAGTGCCTTAGGAGAAAGAAGTGAGCGAGAGTGGAATGTACCAAATTTGAGGCGTGTGCAAATTCAGGTCAAACGTCATCAGTTCATTCAAAAGAAATTTACTATCCTCCAAGCTAGCAACTAAGTGTTTACATATGAGATAATTTTACATGCCAGTGTATTGTTCCCCATTGAGGGGTTTTTTTTGGGGGGGGGGGGCTGACCAATTTACAAATACAAACACAGACCCCTATTTCATTGTCAAGGTTTGTTACCACAGCTAACGTGGTAAATAATAACTCATCGGGGAATTAAAAATATATAAAACAGTCACAAACACTATATACCTTTTTATTTGTAATTTATCTCTCGTGTTTAAATTTATTCCCTAACCGCTTGTGACGTCTATTAAACTCTTCTTAATTAATAGTTGTATAAATTGTTAATTCTAATACCAACTTCGTGTTTTAGCCTTGTAAAAAGGAGAAATTGCAATGCAAATAAAACATTCTCTAAAGGTTTACTGGAATAACATACAGAAAAAAAAATCACCAGATGATGGAAGGTCATTCCATCCTACATCTCTGTGAGCATACAGTAACGTGCACAGAACGGTAAACACACGTGTATGTGCTTGAGTGATTTGTATGTAATATCATGTATCATATTATATGCATAAATATAATTACTTTCTAGCTACCGGTACAGGTTTGCAATTTCGTCATAATGTCAATCCAATATGGCAATACAAATAAAACCAGTGTAAATATGGCATAATAATTAAATCCTATGCTCATTATTATATATTTCATGTGTATGCATTTTTATATTATATCGTATGTAGAGTATGTATCGTGCTCATGTAAACGTTTTGGAACCAGATCGTGCATTATTGAGAGTTACCAGAATGAAACGTAGGCAAAAAGCAAGGGAAACTGGTTTATTTTGAAAGCATGACTCGATCAAGTCTATATCTGCAACTATTTCTTTTCAATAAAACCAGATCCTGGTTAAATATTATCTAATCTAATACATAATAAAAAAAACTCTTAAATATCTCACCTTCCCCAGTGGCAGCAGATACAGCTGAAGCTTGATATAAACAATACGTAATTGCACAAATTAAAAATGTTCTCATATTCAATAACGAATATCCGTGTGCCATGCTACGATTTGTTGTTTATTATTCCTTTTTTTAGTTTTAAATAAATTTAAAAAAATGTACACTTATAAATCACTTCACAATATTTCTTAAAACACTATAATAAAACACATTAACACTTCATAAATAAATATTAATTTCGTAAAGAAACAGCGTGGTATTCTGCAAAATGTACACGAATACCAAATAAACGGATGCAACGTAGGACTGGTCGACCGAGCGACTGAACAGGTAAAGCCGGGCATCTACTGAGGGGAAGTGTGTATGTCGAAGGAGGAGTGGGGGCTGGGTTGCAATTGGAGGGGAAGGGGGATCCGCGGCTGCGCTCAAACCCACTGCTCCCCTGCTGACGTAACAATGCTGCTTGCTGCTGCTTCCTCGCTCGCTGCTCTAGAATTATTATCATTTTTTTTTCTTTCTCTTCTTCTTCTTTAAACCCATCTCCCTTGGATACGCCTCATTTTCATATACGTCATAAAAATAGCACGACTCAAAATTCGACCAATTTTAAAACAACTTTTTTTTTATAAGGAACATCAAGTATTAGATTTGCAAACAATAAAAAAAGGGTGTGGCACAACACCAAAAATTATTGCAATATCTTCCTGTTGCTGCTTTTTTATCTCATAATAAATGAAAGTAAATGAATGAGATTTTAGTAACCCATTCCTTTATCACCAAAAGCTGAAAAATCTGCATTTTTATGTGCACTGCTGGTTTGAATTTCATTATGCATTATTTTTTTTATTGAATAATCATCGAGATTCATTATCCTAGTAATTTAATATGTTTTTGATGACTTTTTTTTTTCTTTCTGCAGCTAAGGTTTCGTGGAAGAACCAAACTATTTTTTTTTCATGAGTAAAAAAAAGGAAGCATCACACACCCCTATATCAAAAGCAAATTTTTCCCTAACTTTTGATAAAATTTTTCTTCTTTATCCTGCTCACATCCCTTCCAATTTGCATGCGGTAATAAAAAAAAAAAAAAAGAATGCAGTCTCACGCAACCAAGCGAATCACACACTAAATTTTTTTTTCTTTTTTTCATCGTATTGTACGATAGAGAAAGGAAAATAAAATTGTATATATTTTATATCCATTTTTATTTGAAGATATTTATTCCTCTCTTTTTTTCCCCTATAATATACTTTACGTTATTTATAGTTTTTAGTGAAACATATACTCAATAATTTATACCGAAAGAAATAGAACAAAAACAAACCCACATCCAATTGTTCCAAAACCTACGTTCACTTTATTTTTATGTGTATACAGCTCAACACATGGGTAAGATATATTATAATGAAAGTTTCAGAATACATCAGTACATGATTGAATCAAGCGTCTCAAAACTGACTTTAATCAAATATATGATAAAAGAAGCCACTTCCGATGATGAACCAAATCTGGTGTGTCACGAGTCGATACTTTCCCTCCTCCACTGCAGGTGATGGACGTTATCGCTTCGATGACGATTGGATTTTCTTCCGACAGAATCTCAGCAACAAAAGCCCTGAGGTGTGGCGTGGATTTTCTTTTGTACGAGCTAACAGCTGTACGATTTTATATAATATATTATATCAGATGCAGTAACAGAGAGTATTTTTATAGTTTGTATATATAGGAGAGTGCATGTAAGGGTTTACTGTAAGTGCAGTTAAGTATTGAACTTTTCGTTCAATTGAATTGTATTTATAACTCGGGACAGCACATTGTTACCTCTTCTTTGTGAACGCTGTCTATAATATAAATATAAATATGGAGACGAAGAGATGACTGTATTACAGTGTATTACTGCAATGCATGTATAGAGGACATAAAGGACCAAGAGATGGTGCTGACATCTGAAAATTTTGCTCTTTGCATCGAATCATCGAGGATACGGCAATACCTATAGCACTGTATAGAATCACAAAAATTATCAAATTTTTATGAAATAAATCACTTACGAAGTTGAAATATTTTTTTAACTTAAATTTGTCCGAAAGTATTTGACAACTATGGTGTTGTCATTTCTGTAAAATTATACTGTGGCTGCTGACAGAGCGTTTACCTGATTTTACAATATTAATCATATACAGCAATCCTCGCCAGATGCACGCAGTTCTAGCAGTTACCACTAGGTTCGCACTAACTTTATGACGCCAATAAGAACGAATGTTGTTGTTACCTCTTTTATTTAATAACTGAAAATCTCCATCTCTTTTAATTGCGTCATAAAGTGGTAGTTTCATTAAAACAGGCAAGGATAACATTCGTGCTGTCCCGAGGTGTAAAATAATTTGACAATGTGCCATGTAATTTATGTCATATAGACCCAAGTATACACATGTAATATAATCAAAATGGTCTATTGGTATACCTGGCAGATAAACATTTTTTATTTTTTTGTATGAGCACTTGTGTTATTTGTTATTTGTCATGGCATATTCTATAAACAATGCATGACAATCTCATTGTATAATTTTGTTATTATATATATACTGTAAACGCTATATTATTGTATTATGTATTTTTATATTAAAACAATGAATTTAATTTCAAACATTTAATATTTTTAATATTTATACAGTACATCGTATTGTCGTCGCTGTGTTCTAATAATATATAATGTTATAGGACAACAGAAGCAATAAACTAATATAATATATGTAGAGGTTATTATTGTTATCAATTAAAGTGTCAACAATTTAAATTTGATATTGTTAATCAAATCAATATACTGTGAATAGCAACGATTTATATCATTATACATTATACTAATACACAAATAAATTTTATGTTAAAATCAAAGCTATATGTGACTTTTTTCATTTTCTGAATACAAATTTCGTTCTGAATAAACATCACACAAAAAAAATTGTCATAAATAATTACAACTTTTCAGCAATCATTCTATAATGAACAACATACACGTGAAAAAATCTTATTGCAGAAATGAATAGAGGGTACCAAATTATGCTACTCTGAATTTTTTCAGATTTTTTTGAGACCCGGAACTATTTTTAAATAATTATTGAAAGTTCTGTGATTTCAGTTGGCACCCCTGAATCCTTAATAAAAAGGATAGAGACTGGACGCCTATTGACGCCTCCAGGGGGCGTGGCCGCACTTTCAATAATTATTTATAAATATAAGTTCTGGGTCTCAAAAAAATCTGAAAAAAATTCAGAGTAGCATAATTTGGTATAATACCTTCTATTCATTTCTGCAATAAAATTTTTTCATGTTTGTCCATTCTACATCAATCTTTCAATTTTAAATGCGAAACAATAAAATTTCTGAATGTTGCTAATCAAAAGTGACTTAATTACATTATTTACAAACAAAAACAATGTTAAAGTATTATTGCGAACACCCTAAAACTGATGACCATAAAGTAGCTCCTAGCTCCCTCGCACCCCAGTTTTTTTATCATCCTGGCCTTGTTGTATTACACTTACTGAGTTAAATATGACACTTAAATTTTATTTATCATGAAGAAAATTTCAAACTTGTTCAAAAAAGTACAATATTTTACAAGAAAGGCACGTGGTATAAAATCATTTCCAGATAAAAGCCTGATGCTGTGAAATATCTTACAGGAATTTTTTCATATCTGAAGAATTCGATCACGTCTTCAATACAATTATGAGATTTGCTGGAAACTCATGTAGTTCGTTAATTAACATGGAGAATCGATCGTGTTTTGATGTCAGGGAATGCTCCGAGCAGAATTGGAAATATTACAAGCCTGCAGTTCAATTTGCAACTTAATGGAGTATCGACCTCAATTTTTTTTATTGCAGAAATGGATAGAGGGTGCAAAGTTAGCTACCTTGATTTTTTTTCAGATTTTTCTGAGACCGGGAACTATTTTTAAAAAATTATTGAAAGCCCTGTTTGTGATGTCACGAGACGCCGCTCCTTAAGAAAAAGATAGGACTTGCCGCCTCGTGACGTCACGAAAAAGACTTTCAATAATTTTTTAAAAATAGTTGCCGGTCTCAAAAAAATCTAAAAAAAATCAGAGTGGCATAACTTTGCACCTTCTATCCATTTCTGCAATAAAAAAAAAAATTGAGGTCGATACTCCATTATAAATCACGTCCTTATGCAGAAGTTAGTTCGAACGAATATAATAAAAAAGCAGAACTGATTTTTTTTTTCTTTTGTTAAATCTCATAAATAATCATCACTTTTATAGATGAAGTTGTATTCAATTAAAAAAAATCTTTACAAAACTTTTTAATCAATATGATCTATTTCCTCTTCAATGTTATATGTATACTTCCCTTTATCAGAAATTATTATTATATGTAAGTAACATCACTTGTTAAAGATTTGTTATAAATTTTTAATAAGTTTGACCTATTTTTTTTTATGATACTGTGATTTATCTTTCTTTCTTCTTAAAAATAATTGAAGAGTTGATCAACATGGCGTTCAGTATGTCGCATCATATTCCTACTTTAGTGCTTGATCCTTGACAGTTCTTCAAGTGCATGCATGTATATATATAGAACTCAATATAGAAGTGTAATCTAATTAAAAAAATGTATACTTGATTGAACAAAACTCTCCATTGCATGGTATATGTCACAAATATGTCACACAAATTCATTTCCCTTAGCAAAATTTTTACCACGTTAAACTTTTGATTTTGTTTTGACTCGCGATAATTAATTTAAAGACCTCTTAATTATATCTTTATTTGATGGTATTTTGATTAAACGAATAGCTTTTTCCCATATAATCTTGGTTAAACATCCATTTTATGTTCTTTTTATATTTTATTGGATGATGGGAACACTCACTTTGAATATTCAACTTAAGTATATATACATTTAAGTTTGAGAAGAAAAAGAAGCAATGCGGCTTTACTCGTTCTCGATGGAATAAATTATTATTTAATGAGATATTAGAACGTGAAAATTTTAGTGGCTTAATCGAAAGAAGGGGTAAAAATATGGTACTGTGAATTTTTCAGATTTTTCTGAGACCGGAAACTATTTTTAAAAAATTGTTGAAAGTCTATTTTATGACGTCACGGGCGGCACTGCCCTATCCTTTTTCCTAAGGAGTGCCGCCCGTGACGTCATCAAAATAGACTTTCAATAATTTTTTAAAAATAGTTTCCGGTCTCAGAAAAATCTGAAAAAATTCACAGTACCATATTTTTCCCCTTTCTTTTGATTAAGCCACTAAAATTTTCACATTCTAATATCTCATTACAGTAACAGCTGGTGATAATACTTGTTATTGGTGATGGAGTCCACATTCTTCTGTGACGCCAAATTATCTTACAAATGAACGTGAAAATGTAAGTGCCCCTGTATTGTATGCAACTTTCCCTGCAGCAGTACATAGCAAGAGAAATGTAGTAAAATCTGAAGTGAAATATAAATTTAAACATCGTAAGTATCAATATTATACACAGTCAAAGGGAAGGAAATTGAATCTCGGAATTATTCCAGGAATAATTCCATCACTCAAATTTTATTTTTAAACACGGTAAAATATTTGCAATAAAAAAATTTAATACATCCGTTGGTATATACATTGTGAGGGAGCAGGAAGTCTGCTGGCTTGCAGGTATATAAAACGTTTTGTTGTAGGGAGGAAATTCTATATCGTGTTGAAATTTTAATACACTTACAGAAATTGGAGCTCAGATTTCACCACAAAATACAACAGAACAATCTTGTAAGTACAGAGTGTGAGGGGTGTACTTTTTAGTTCTTATTTACATTATTTATTTATATATTATTTTTTGCAAATAATTTTAATGTATACTATGCTTATAATAATTGTGAATCAAGTCTTACACCAATAAAAACTTATTCTATTTTATAAAAGTACATGTAAATTTACATTAATCGAGGAGTCTCCCGTTGACAGTTATAGAATAATATTATGTTAATTTAATCAGAGACTTTGCAGATTAGTAACGTTACTAACGTTAGAATTGATGAAAAGGGAAACAATTTCATTCTTTATTGATCATTTTCAAAACATACAGAAACAATCATGATGAAGACATTCTGCATGAAATGACATCCAAAATACGTTTATAACTAAAAAATTAAATGTAATAGATGCATTGTAAAAAGAATCTTTTAACAATAATACTTTTACGGCTGTTTTAATTAAAATTAACATAACTGTGGTGCAGGCTTTATATTATATATACAGTGGAAGATTATTATGTAATTTAATTGACTTAATTGGAACAAGGTATACCTTATTACAAGTCTTTGATATTCGAGTTCTCAACAGACTGCAGTAAGACAACGAGCTCAACTCTCAATTATTTGTTAGTGAATGGAGCGCCAATCAAGCACTCTAAAAATGAACATTTATTTTAAGGTCGGAGATGAAGAACGCAATAAATCTATGATGACGGCTAGCTGCAATAATTAATTCAGAGCGTGTCTCCCTGCCGTGTTACTATGGGGAAGATAAGATGCCGTCCTTATGGCCTTGACACGTTCGGCAGTCGTTCGCTAACTATATAGTGTACACTTAAGGTAGAGATAATACGGATCAGCTGGCCCAATGCTAAAAAAATCCCATTCATAAAAATTATGAAAAAAATTTAAAATGTTCTCCTCTGCATCCCCTATCAGTAGGTAAAATATCAGATATACAAAAACGAGCTAGTTTTTGAGTTACTAATTTTTAAAGTTGACTAATTTAACATGGAAGTTCCATTTCTCCATGTTAAATTAGTCAACTTCAAAAATTAATAACTCGAAAACTAGCTCGTTTTTGTATACCTGATATTTTACCTACTGATAGGGGATGTAGAGGAGAACATTTTAAATTTTTTTCATGATTTTTATGAATGGGATTTTTTTAGCATTGGGCCAGCTGATCCGTATTATCTCTACCTTAAGTTCATTTAAAATTGCAACCGGAAATAGATATAACTAATTTGAAAACGATTTTATGAAAGATAATTCAGGAAGATAACCACGGTTGAATTAAGCTGCTGATAAGCGAGGTATAAGTGAGAAACCTGGTTAATACCTTTTTTTTTTTTACAAGGATACAACCCTATGAGCTTACATCAGCTCGCGGAAGGGTAATGGGTAGAGATAGGGTAGGGAACGTATATATATGGCGGCCACGGCCTGTTACGCGTCCCAGTATATATTCGTTGAGACGAGACTGAGGGAACCGTGGAAAACCTCAGTCAGGACGGACACCACTAATTTTTTCAATGACCTTCTTTCGTGTTTATTTTTAAACATGAAGATGGTCACCCTATAGTGCCTAATTTAACTTGAATTTCCGGGGGGATCGTTGCATTGATTGGTATATAGCGATGATGCCAATCAGATGATATTGGTTCGATCTTCATCTGACCGGAACTACGTCACACATGCATGTGATTGGCCGGCTGAGTAGTGGTGTGACGTCCGAGAACAAAGCAGCTAGCATTAATTCTAATGCTGCATTGCAAGCTATATAGAGTGAAGCTTGCCAAAACCTTGTATATCCCAGTAGAGAGGGGATCGTGGGATAGTGGCTTTGTACAGCTGCGACCTTGATGACCTCCTGTAAGTCAATTTAAATATTACGACTAGTCTGTCCTCCACTTTTATTGGATCAAAATTTATAGTTAAATTGAAGCTAATAAATCGATCTTTGAACTTATAATAATGAATTATAAAAAAAATGAACCCAGATAGCTCAATCAATATCAATTTTAGGGAGTAATGTTGATTTAAGCAATTAATAAAGGATTCATCTATTGGCTCGTTCATTTTTAGGAGTAAAAAAAATATTTTTTCATATATAATTTATAAAAAAATATAGAAATGATGCGATCGAGAAATCTAAAATGATATCATTGTGAATATGTCAGTGGGAGGTCATTATCACCCCATGTGCTAGTAACTAAACTCACAGGACCTTTCCTAGAATGGTGCAATCATGCATGACCCCAGAAAATCTTATTTTCACGGAGGTCATCGTCTAGACAACTTTTTATATTACAATTACATCAAATAATAATTGCAACATGTGAATTATGTTCATAAAAACACACAGAAAACACGGGAAGCTTTTATTTTCAAAGCTATATTTTACACATTTGAACTCTGACATAAACAGAATAAAATATAAGATATCAAATATAGTCATCTTTCAATTGTTATAATTAAATTTTATACTGAAAGTGTTTATCTGCCAATTTTAAATGTTAGTGTGTCAATGTGTGATTGAGATTTTTTTCAGTGTATGAACTTAAATAGGTAATGAATTACATACTCAATTACTTAAATTGCTCTATTCACACAAGCGATCACAAGTTGAGATAATTGCTCTCTCTCTCTCTCTCTCTCTCTCTCTCTCTCTCTCTCTCTCTCTCTCTCTCTCTCTCTCTCTCTCTCTCTCTCTGAATGTGCAGCAGTCTACTACCGCCTGCTGTATCTTGGCACTGTTCAGAGAGACCAACTTCGATCTGTAAAATCGGTGCAGCGTGAAAGCCAAATCATTTGAATTTTGACAAATATCATATCAAATAAAATTAGCCCACAGAAGTTTTAATTTGGTTAGGATTCAGTATAGAATGGTAGTCACAAGGGAGATTGGTAGATCGCAAGAGAGCGCACAAGGTTTTGGCAAAGACCCAGCGTATAATAGAAGCGCCTCCCTGCATCCGCAGAGCACGACTCTTGCCATAGATATCACGGAGATAGACATAAGCATCTCTGGTCCATTGTATGATATTTGTGAGTCTTTTGTTGCAACCATGGATATATATCAGAATCAGCAGCATCTTTCATTTGAGAGCACTCGTATTATCATTAATTTATCATATACTTATATATAATTTGTATTGTTATATTTATGTTAAAACCACACATGATTAACTTCATTTAAAACTTGAGATAAATATTAAGCGAAATAATCATGACTTCTAACCCCCCCTCTCTCTCTCTCCCTCTCTCTCTCTCTCTCTCTCTCTCTCTCTCTCTCTCTCTCTCTCTCTCTCTCTCTCTCTCTCTCTCTCTCTCTCTCTCTCTCTCTCTCCTGAAACGCATTGCTGTGTATTAAGTATAAATAAAATACTCTGAAACTTAATTGTACGTACATGTGTCATTACTGTGTCATTATAGTCTATCTATTTTATATAGAAGCACTGGCTTACTCAAAGAAACCTGATTATAGATAGATCATGCAATTTTAATTGTGTACAACCATTTTATAAATTGATGTTTTTTAAAAATCAAAATACCGAATGAAAATAAAAGTAAAACAAATGATAAAAAAGAAAAAAAAAGTAATGTAAAAAATCAAAAAAATATGTATTATATACAATCCATATTTCAAAGAGATGTATACCGTTTGGCGAGGAGAAATTAAAAATAAAATTGCATACCTGTCAGGCGTCGTTAAATGAAAGCAATGATGCAAGATTCATTGTACAGGTACCGAAAGGAGCGCATAAAGTGCAAATGCCTGATGAGTGACGTCATAAAAGTGATTTGGCATCAAGTTAAAAGTGATAAGAAGCAGCACATTTTGACTGACCTTCACTTCACAAATTCAATGCACATTCTGTTGCCAATACGATGTAAACAAATTTAGGTATTTCATAAGTTTCCGATTAATCGATTATTATTGATGATCCTTATAGGTTCATCAATATAAATAATCGATTCTTTCTGATTTTGTATTTACGAACAGTCCTTGCAGAGCGAACTTGAGTAGAAGGCCACAACACGACCGCGCCCACTTTTCAATAGCCGTCCTACTGAGCAGCAGGTTTGCGTGTAATCAAATGGGAGAGGGCTTCACTTTGGTCGCGGTTTACGACAATTACGCTGTATGCTAGAGTTTTCAAAATGAAACAAGTTTAACTCTAATATAGTTTAATCTTACTGGACAACCTTTTTTTTCACGCAAAAACAATATTAATACACTTAAATTAAACTTTTATGAACCCGACTTCTGCTACTTCTGTTACATCTGCGCATGCGCCGGCATGCGCGAAGTAATAAAAGTCAGTTTACTGGCGATGACGTCATATGAACATTGAAAGCCTCTCTTCATAGCGAGTGACTTTCACTTTACTTAATTGCATTTTCTATACTTTGTATATATCAAGTAAAGTTATTTACTACATCGAAAATAATGTATGAAAGTTGATTCAAGTACTTTTGTATTTTCAATATTTCGTGACGTCATGATACATTACTAAAGCTTGGAAGATAGAACCAAGTTCCCGCCCTAACTTTACCGTCTTATATCTCAAGAAGTATGATATTTATGAACTAAATAAAATAATTAGCAAACGGGAGACTACATTGAAGTATTATTGCACTACAAGACACCTTCATTAATATCAAGTAAATATTTAAAAAAAAATATTTCCTCCCGATTACATTGCATGTTATTTTTTAAATTCCGGACGGCTAATGTCTCGACAGATGACGATCGCGCCGGCTGGGTTTTGGCCTCCTACTCAAGTACGCTCTGGTCCTTGCTATCACTTTGTTCTGATGGCAGATTGGCGACAGCCTCGTGACACTGCCAATCTGGTGGGACATAATTTACTGGCTAGCAAAGTAAACAAATATGATGCCATTTTTTTGTGACATCCCATATTTCGGGCTTATTAACGAAGGATCTGAACGATAAATATTAGTGCGGCAAATTCTACTTTATTGCTAAATATTAGTTATGTGTATTTTTTGTTTTTAAATTTAGTGGCTATAATGTATTTTATTGGCTATATGAGTGCTATATCTTCATAAAAATGAATGAATTTTTGAAGCCACAACTTCCCCTTCCAGTCCCATACAAAAAGAGTACACACATAAACTATATTTGCGTTGATACAATAAATATAAATGTAAAAAAAAAATGTTTACATTGTTTTCCATAGCTCGAAACATTGAGATAATTTCCAATATCAAAGATAATAATATAAATTAAATGCATTTTATTTCATTTGTTTTACTGTATCGTAAAATATACACATTACGTTTTACATGAGATTTAGACTATAGAACAGGAGGGTCAGGAGGATAATCAGATTAATAATAAATTTAATTCTGTATAAAATAAGTGTGAATTATATATGAATATGAATTTATTTTATTTATTTATATCATGCAAAATGGTGAGGTAAATCAATAATAATTTACAAATATATTTAGTACATAATCAAATAATCATTCTAAAAAAAAATTCTGTATAAATAAATATAAAAATATTAATTATTTTTTTTATACATAAATATTGTAATTATGAGGAAGATCCAGTTTAGCAAATGGTGCTCAATCACTACGTTTACATGTGTTTTTTTAAATACGTATCCGTTGATGACGCCTCATAAGAATAACATTATCCGTCGTCAACATATCCGTATAATTAAACACCGTCATGTGTACGTAGTGTATGTCACGGTGCTTCCATGTTATATTATTATACATAGACTGCTAAAATTGAGTGAGACGCGAAGTGTACTGAGTGTCTATTGTACTAACACTCGTTTATATAAGTAAATGGTCGGCGGTGGATAAAGTTAGCTCAGCAGCTGATGTGGCGTGAGGCTGGGGTGAGTAGCCCCTCAACCAATCCCCGCGAGGCAGGCGATCGTGTGATCACGAGATTCGAATGTGACATTCCGACGTGTTAATGAATGAGATGTCGTTGCTATAAATAAACATTATTGTTATTTCAGTCATTTAAAATTGCATTGTAATACGTCAACATCATAGAATATCAACAATTCATTTCAAACTAAATAGAATTTGGCATTGATAGTTTGAAAAATTAATTAAATTACATATAGACACTAATACAACATACAGTATATATTATACATATATATATATATATGCATTATGTCAACAATATTTCTAACTTAGAAATGCTTATCTCCAACGCCTTGCAAGGTGCGATGGTTAAAGTTAGGCGATACCTCCATGCTGTGCAAATATAAGAGTCATGTGTTTTAAGTCAGATAAGATAACGACACGCCTGGATAGTTAACTAGCTAAGTTTGGTTTTCTTTAAAATGACCATACAATCAAACTTTAACCAATACTGTAAATCTTCGTCTAATCGTGAGTCGTCGCGCTTGCCAGCTGACTTCAATTTTCACTCCTCATTTATCTGTCAGTGAGGTTATTTGGCAATACGTCGAGAGGTTTGCATACCTGACAGGAAACAATGGCGGCCGAGAGCATGAAAAGTTCTAATATGTTACACACAACAGCTGCAGCTCATGACCCCTGCACTGTGTTGTATGTGAAACATGCGCCCATTTCTTGTAACTAAATTATCAAAAGGTCTAAATAATTTCACTATGCTAACATTTCAGCTGACATTTCTCGAATGGACAACATGCATGAAAAATTTTTATTGCAGAAATGAGTAGAGGGCACCAAATTATGCTACTCTGATTTTTTTTTCGATTATTTTAAAACCCGGAACTATTTTTAAATAATTACTGAAAGTTCTGTAAGTTAAGTTGGCACCCCTGAATCCTTAATAAAAAGGATAGGACCGAGACGCCTATTGACGCCTCCAGGGGGCGTGGCCGCATTTTCAATAATTATTTAAAAATAATTATGGGTTTCAAAAAAATCTGAAAAAATTCAGAGTAGCATAATTTGGTACCCTCTATTCATTTCTGCAATAAAAAAATTTCATACAATGTAACTATGTTGTCCATTGGTTTAAAAATGTCTAAATTTCTTTTAAAAAAATATTAAATGTGTATAACGTCATAAAAGCTACATTCTTTAATTTACAAAAGAGTTTTGGTAATGCCTATAGATGCTTTTAAGTCTTTTTAAGCGTTTATTTTTATATTTTTTTTTTTCAAAAATAAAAAAAGAAACTAGAGTACGATCATACTTTTTTTAAAAAAAATACTCCATGAAAATGAGTTCGTGTCAATGATTCTTTGCATGTTAAAAAGGAGACAAGCTGTTCTGCATTTGTGAACACCATCTTGGAGTCACGTGACATCGTGACGTCACTGGAGACACGTCCGTGCGGTAATCCTCGAGGTATAAGGTGGGTGCGGAGGCGTTGTGACGGCCGACTGGAATATTGAGTAGGCTGCTAGGAGCCCCCAGTGACCCGCAATCCGCGACATCTGCAGGGTACACGAGTAAGGCTTGTTATTTGCTATAATAGAGGTTTGCGAGCCGATATTTTGGTGTGCCCAAGGTCCTATCTAAATTATAAAAATACCCATGTATGGAAGGGGGAGAAAGGGTGAAAATATTTTCAAATTAATAATATTTTAGTGTGCGTTTCAAAAAAAATACTGATACTTTTTTAACATATGAAGAACATATTCTTTTCAAGCCTTACTTTCAACTAATTTGAAGTTCTAACATTGTGCAAATAAAACTTATAACAAGTTTCATATATAATCCAGTTGATATATAATGTATGCCAATAAATGTCAACTAAAAAGTATAAAATTTTTATATTTTTATAAATCATATAAGTATATAGCTGATATAATACGAGTAGGTTATTTCTAATTTATGATCTTTGCCAAAGAAAAGTAAGTGCATTAAAATCGTTGAACCAGCAAAAATTAATCAATATATTTCATAAAAAGCAGCTTTGAAAATGTCTTTATCCAAAATTTTATATCTCAGCTTGCTTTTTTCCTTACTTCAATAGATCAAACTTTTTCATATTATAAAAATATTTTGACACGCAAATTTCTTCTGTAAAATAAAAATGTAAATTTTAATACTACAAAGTTTCATTCATTTATGAGACTTGACAACATAAAAAAAAAAAAAAAAAAAAAAAAAATGATATTTTGATGAAATTGTAAAAATATTTTAGAACACTAATATGAACTTCAAGCATAAACTAAAATTATTAAAACAACACACATTTATCAAATACGCGAATTTAAAATGGCAGGAAATTCAAATTGGTTTCTATAATATCACACTAAATTTTTAAATACTTAATATAAGGACAATTTTTTATACTTAAATTTGTACTACAAAGTGTGAAAAAAGCTAGAAATTATATGCCATTTAATGTAATGAATGCTAAAAATTCCTTACTATATAATTGTAAAAGGAGAAAATGAAAACTGAAAACCCATTCAGTATCTAATATTTAAGTGTAAAGTTCAAACAATCTTATAACGTTTTGATGTTATATTTTTCAGTCTAGTACACAAGCAATAAGATAGTATTGAAAAGGTTATATGTTTTTATTATTACACTTGAAATGACTTGACCTGTTAGCTGATATTGGCATTGAAACTCTCAATATGCAGTAGCTATATAGACTGATATCGAGACATCATGCGAAAGAGATCAAATATTTGTGATTACTCCCTAGGTATATAGAGATGAAAGGGAAATGCCCCAGGGACACGAGGAGTTATATCCCAAAGTTGGACCATGAGTGACGTAAGAGTGACATTCTGATATTCAAATGAAGCGCCACTATCATAACCATAGTTATCTATCTCTACAACAGACACCTGTCCAATTATTCTACAAACACGTATATTCTCTTGTGTGTTGGCCGGGATATTGTATAAACATGAGCACTATGTAATGTATCATTCTAGCTTCATGTATACTAACGTCATGTGCACTCAAGCGAACTATAGTAAGACACAAATAGGGTGCAAGCAGCAAAACTTTGAATTATTGTTTTCAAAAAAATGGGAAATCTGTATTGGATTTAATAAATAAATAAATGGCAATTTGAATACCAAAAGAAGGCTTGAAATATTTAAATTGTACAGAAAAGTGCAGACGAAAAGAAAAGGGAAAAATTTGAAAAAAGGGTCAAGGATGAGTTAATTTGTTATAATTTATGCATTGTAATTATTGTCATATATATCATGGTTGTGAGTGTTTTCCTCTACGTTGACAGTTCTGATAATATATTTATTCATAGTTTTTATTGTAAAATAAATATTAATTGAATATTGACTTGTTCATGTACAAAATCGATCAAAAACTAATATTATTTTCATGGAACTGCTGTACGAGTTATTTTAAAATTTAATTGAAAACACAAACAAGATTTATAATATAATATTTGAAGGAAATTAAAATGGTTTCAAATACATCTGACTCAAAGTTATAATATTGTTCGATATAATAATATATAATAGAAATATTGTGAAAAATATCATGTCTTTGTAACTTTTTTTTTTATATAATATTAAAACCATTTTCCATCTTAACGCTTTCTGAGATAAAAATAATAATAACTTGAGTATTTTCTGAGTGGTGGAGCGTTAAAAGATATATCTTTGTTTCAATTGATGCATTACTGGGATGCTGCATGCGGGCTTGCATGCACGAGATGCAGCAGCAAGCACGTACCCCATTGTTCGAAAGCTTGTTTGCATGATGCAGATACTGAGGGTTGCTCGGCAAGGCTTGCATAACAAGCAACGTAACATGTGGCTATGCGGGAATGTAGGGGACTTAAAGTCATCGAGGTTTGATAAATTTGACATGTGGGTAAAATAACACTTCTCACCACTCATCTCTAAACCCCCTGCCTCTCTAAATCACCCCTCCCTTACTCCCCTTCTTCTCCCTGTATCAGATTCTCTCGCAAGTGTAAACTTTCACATCTCCTTTCTGAAAATATTGAAAATTGCATGCGATTTTCTAAAAAAAAAAAAAAATGTAAGAAAATGAAAGCTGATTTTTCAGATTCTTGAACAATTAAAAAACACTCACGATAAATTGAAAATTATTTAGGGACCTTAGGGTATTATATAAACTTGAAGTATATCGAAAAAAAAAAAAAAAAAAAAAAAAACGGAGTCGAAAAAAGACAAAAATTGGAGTGCATAAAATAAAAATTTAATATGTTTTGCTATTAAAAGGGAAGAAATTTTTGAAGTCATATTATAATTTTCTTGTATATTTTTACTATTATTAGTAAAAAAAAAAAAATGATAACAATTTTATATTAAAGTTATGATATAATTTAAAACTTTATTTAGACCATAAAAAATATATTGGCTCTACGTAGAGATCACATCAATTGTTACAAAAATTACATATACCAGGTATGTACAAAAATTACATATACCAGGTATGTATTGAAAGTTAGTTCTAATTGATATTACTGAAAATTAACATAATTAGGAAGGACCCAAATTATAAACAGTAAAGCATATAATATAGCAGTATATAAAAACAATATTCGTTGAGTCAACAAAAAGTTTTACGCAAAATATGTTCCGATCCATTAATATTAAAATGTCTTCACTATAAATAACACAACAAGCATTGTAACCATTGCAGCAATATTTCAAATATGTGGAAACAATTTAATGAATGTAATAACAATGATTCACTGATGTTTATATAAGTTTTTTTAAGTAAAACAAAATGAAAAAAATATATTATACCTTAACACAATTAATATCATAAATTAAGTAAATATAATATATGAGAAGTTACTTATATATTTTATAGCAACTAAACTGAAATAAAAGCAACGAACGTATATAGGCTTATGTTGTAAAAAATATTTATTACACTGTCAATAAAATACAAACATACATCAGGCAATTTATGCCCACATGGCTATTATTTTACAACACGATTCTCCCCTTGTTCTAAAATATTAAGAATAAAGTTGTCTGTTTACAAATTATGAAATACATAAAATTTATATTATTTTCTTCACAATGTATTAATTTTCTGTATTGGATGATAAAATATTAATTTTTATCAAAATTAAGTAAATCCATCTCACCAATAAGGGCTATTCTTATCAGTATTTTATCCGAATATGACCCTTATATATAGCGAATTAAATTTGAGAAATTTACGGTAAAATATTAATTGTTATTAAAATTAAGTAAATCCATCTACCATATAAAGGGCTATTCTTATCAGTATTTTATTCGAATATGACCCTTGTAGCACAAATTCAATTTTCTACATTTTAAGGATTATTGTCACTATGATAATTATTTTTTATGGTAAAAAAATATAAAATTTAGATCAGAACATAGAGAACAAAATGACTGTTCACTTTCTGAAGTAAAAAAAGTAATTATTCAGTACAGTTTTTGAGATATTCATTTTTTTAGTTGAAAAAGATGCTGATTTGACTAATGACCGCCAGATTTCCAATGATATTCGCACTATTTATATCCTGAATATCTAAAAAACTATTCGATTTTTGCTTCATTTTTTTCGCTGAATATTTATGTTGTAATGTAAGAAAAAAAAAGGTTTCCTATATAATTTTCAGTGTGATTCACCCACCATCACCATCTCCAAGATTAGTGACATGAATCCTCACAATGACACAATTTCATTACAGATTTCAATTATTATGATGCAAGAATGATAAAGTCGATTGTTGCTGAGCGTGCACACATCTCTGCATGCAGCATCTCTCGTTTGTTGTGAGATGCGTCGAGATGGATCAATATTTCAGTTCACTCAGTGGAGGAGGCGCGCGCTCCGCGAGTCTCTACAAGAAACTAATTAGCACAACTCTTTCGGTAATTAAGGCCAATTTTGTAATTGCTTTCACATTACTCTTAAAGCAAGGAAGTCGAGAAGAAAACTGGAGGAGAACCGCACAAAAAAATAATCTCATTTAAATATAAGCAAAAGTTCTTTTAGCTTAAAAAGAAAAGGACTGTGATAAAATTATATTGTTAAAATAATCAAGTTACTATTATCATAAAGTATATGGCATAATTTATAATAATATAACATTTATATGATGTAAATTCATAGAATATGAACTGATATTGTCTGGCTTTTATAATGCTATATACAATATGTCCTGGTGTATTTTAATAATTGCTATTATAGTATAGTACTTTCTTATCAAATACTATGTTGAAATGAGATAAGTTCTGTTTTATACATAAATTTAGATATAATGTACTGATGTATAATTTCAATGGTGATATACATAATGTCACAGAATATGAACTGACATTTGTGCATTATTAAAACAACAAGATTGTAATTATAGTACTTTCTTATCATAACAGCTGTTGAAATTCTGAATCTTGTCTCTATTAATGTGCACATGTTAGTTGCATCGCTGCATCTAACAAACGTAATATAATTTAACTTGGTAGAAAATTTCTCTTGAAAAAGAAATAAAATACAGAGTAGAGCGAGTGCAGAAGATTTTTATTTTAAAAGTAAAAGAATATTTTTTAAAAGAAAATTGCATTTTATTTATTTACTGTATAGAAACTTGAATGGCTCTTTCAAAATGTTTATTTTATTTTCTTCTTGTAAACGTATTTAATTTAACCTAATTACTTTAATAGTAAACATCTTTATGCAAATTCAAATTAAGATGCTCAACAAATTGTACAAAAAAAGGAGAGAATAAATTAATAACATAAAAATAAAATTTATACAGCTTTTCATGAAAACTTTTTACATTTAAAATATTATAACATCATTTCTTTGAAACATAAAAGTATATAAATTATTTTGGTACACTTTTATAGTATTATTATTTCTGCTGTTAAAAAATTTCTTTTAGGTATATGAGCAGATAACATATATAATATAATTATACATACAATTTTGTATTGTACGTACATAGCTTAATTTATAACTGTAACTAAAAATGAATAGTTAAATAATACGATGAAGTTTTTTTCTTTTTTTAATTAAAACCACAAGAGACACAATTTCACCACACGAGCTGAATTCACTTCAGTTTTGACATATATAATTTATTCATATACTAAAATGTACACAGACATTATTATTTAAAAGTTGAAAAACGTTCCGCGCGCCCGAGAGACTTTGTGTCTGTCTCAATATTAGCTCTTTTAATGAAACTGCAACAGAGATAGAATATGCACGTCAGCATAAAAATATCCTGGTCGACCAAGTGTAATCATTTTGCATGCATGTTCCTAGAAGTAGACACTTTTGCAAGAAGCAATGTATGCAAATATGAAGGGAGGAAGACCTCATTAGCATAATGTAAGTGAGCACCGCGTCACCTCTTTTCAACGTTATATCCACCATGTCATCATCACTAAACTTAACGTTGTCAAACTTTTAACTAAAAACATTGATGAAATTTTATATACTGTTTTAATAATTTTAAGATGAAATTTTATAATTTCATAAATATTTTTTTATAAAGTTTAAACTTTTAAAATATATTTTATGTATAGTAAACGATGATAATGTATAATAAAGAATTTTAATGAATATAGGACACGTAGAAAATTTGATAACTGTTCTTAAGCTTTTACTTGCTGTGTAGAAAATTAGAGTTGTGAAAGAGATGTTGTAGAAACAAATGAATGTCAATTCAAGGGCACCAACCAAATTGCGATGCAAAAGTTTAGTATAAGACTTTCAAACTTTTTAGAGTTTCTCGCTATAAGCGGAGTATCGTATAACTTTTTACTAATTTTATGAAGAAAATATGTCAATATTAAGACAAATAATGTACTAATTAATATTTAATTAAAATGTTATCAGTTATGAAACACAAATTACTTTTTGATGAGTGTGTAGTATAAATTTAAATAATATTTAAAGTGAAGGGATATAAACTTGTGGCTGTATATCGAAGTTTAAAACATATTGGAGAATCTTGAATACTTCGCCAAATCAACGAGGACGAAATTCTGGAAAGCAGAAACGTCAGTGGAAAATTAATGCAATAAAATTGCACTGCCAAATATATGGATAGTATCACTATTAAGGGTAAGGTAACATGGATCAGCTGACCCAATGCTAAAAAAATCCCACACATGAAAATTATGAAAAAAAATTGAAATTTTCTCCTCTACATCCCC
This sequence comes from Siphlonurus alternatus, assembly GCA_949825025.1. Taxonomy (NCBI): domain Eukaryota; kingdom Metazoa; phylum Arthropoda; class Insecta; order Ephemeroptera; family Siphlonuridae; genus Siphlonurus; species Siphlonurus alternatus. The sequence goes on from OX463780.1 coordinate 12,747,303, forward strand.
TATCAGTAGCTAAAATATCAGGTTTACAAATTCGAGCTAGTTTTTGAGTTATGAATTTTTAAAGTTGCATGACTAATTTAACATGGAAGTTTGAGTTTTCCATGTTAAATTAGTCAACTGTAAAAATTCATAACTCAAAAAATAGCTCAAATTTGTATACCTGATATTTTAGCCACTGATAGGGGATGTAGAGGAGAATATTTTATTATTATTTTTTCATAATTTTCATGTGTGGGATTTTTTTAGCGTTAGGTCAGCTGATCCGTGTTACCTTACCCTTAAGAGTAATTTTATTTTCAACATGCCGTTCTTCCAATTTTAATATCATTAATTTACCTTTGTTTATACCATTCAGTAAATAATATAATTCTTATCAAAATATTAGAAAAGCTAATATTTTGATATTAAAATAAATGTGATAATACATTGCATAAACTTATTGTAGTTTCTTTAAACTACATTTTGTAGAAATGATTATTTATTATACTACATATTATTTTATCACGTACATAACTCAGAACATACATGTAACAACATTAGAGATAATAAGTTTTATATAGCGCTGATACGATACAAGTAAAAAGGTTTTTTGTATCTCTAAAATAACTCTTCCATTTTTTACTCCCTCTCTTTCTCTCTGCTGTGTTTTTGCACTCGACTTCTGTGGTAGAACAAGGAAAATATATACGCTGCTGAAAAATTCAGTGCCTGGTTGAGAAAATCTACTGCTCGTTCATCACGCTCGATCTGGGCTCGAATTTCCACCCTCAGCATTCAACTTAATCTAGCCAAAAATATTATGATCACTTTCTAAGTAATGTTTAATTTGAAAATATGTTTTAAAATTTTATTATAATAAAAAGAAACTTTCTAAAACTTTATAAAATTTTAAAAATAAAATTAAAAATTAATTTTTTTCTCATTCTATTATATGAAAGGGGGAAAAAAATAAGGTTGAATGTATTTTTTCTTTAATATTTTTGTTGACTTTGAAGAGTGAATTATTTTTCTTCGTCCCCTTCTCTTGCCGCATCTAGAATCAATTCATCAAGATGATGGTTTTTGTATCAGCTCCCTTTCTGCTATTAGGCAGATGGATTAGGCGCTCATTCCTCGACAAGGACAAAACAAAAACGCAGCGACACACGCAATGCCGCCGCCATTCTTTGCACATCCCCTGCTGCACGTATAGCTAATAACCCCCAACAATGCTCAACCAAGTGCACCAGAACTCATTATTGAAACCTTTCAAACAATAGAAAATTGAAAATGGATGTTAGAATTTTGTGACGTCACTCCCTACCATCAATATTACTAGAAAGATGAAACAAAAGAAGGAGAATATTAAAATAGGGGAAAAGAAAAGTTCTGAAAGGGAATCCTTAAAGATTATGGATCATCTCATTTTGTGTACATATTTTTTTTCAAAACAATGGAAATTTTTGAAATTTTGTCAAAATAGAAAGGAAAATCTTTTTAAAAGCTTTTCTCTTTTGTGTATTTCAAAGTAGGGATAAAAATATCTAATGGGAAAATTTTACATCTAAATGTGACAGTCTATATTATACAAACCTGGTAAGAGGGGAAATAAGTACGTAAATATATGATGTTTGCTCGAATTGATTGCAGTTTAAATGCGATTGAACAATCGTAATGCGGTAATTTCTTTGTTAAACGACGTAAGACCGTTGAGCTGACGATGTGATTGACAATTACTCCACAGGGAGTGCTAGTGAGCCGGCAAATTGCAAGCTATAACAATCTCCAACTTGTGAGCTAACAATCCCCAACTCCATTATCTAGCCACTATATATTATAGAGTACACTCAACCACATAAATATCGATACATCGACCTCAAGGGCTTTATACAAAGGGAACCATGCTAATTTTCTATCTCTCCCCCAAGCATGCAGTCCCTGATTATTAGCTACAAGCGGAGTTCTGATACATTTGGCTTTGGAAGTATAACAGTTGGCAATAAGATATTGATACAATTTGCAAGGACACGTTGACAATTTGAGGTGAATCTAACTGAATGCGGTAGAATGCAGGTCGAGCGTGGTGCAGTGCATTGACCGGCTCTCGTTATAGATCACCGAAGTCAAGCAACGTCGAGCATGATTAGTACTTGAATGGGTGACCGTTTCAAATAAAAATCACGAAGCTCCCTCCCTGGGAAATTCATCTCGCTTTCCACCCCGTGCAGTGATGCTTTTGACATCACTTTGGTCCATTGATAAAAATCAGGTGTCCGTCCTGAATGAGGTTTTACACGGTTCCCTCAGTCTCACCTCAGCGAATCCTTGGACGCGTAACAGGCCGTGGCCACCATCCGTTCCCTACCTTATTACCCTACCTTATACCCATTACCCCGTCGCGAACTGTAAGCTCTTAGGGGTGTATCCTTGTAAAAAAAAATGCCGAATGTAAACGCACCTCGAGCTCTCGCAAGTGTAGCATTGAGGGCGAGATAGACTCAATTGATCTAATTTGGTGGAGATTCGTTGCTTGTATGACCTTCAATAAATGTATGCAGAGCTACGAATAGAGCTCATGTCATGGTGTAACTTTATGTAGTAGGTAAAAAAAATCAAGCAAGCTAAAAGGTTTGATTAATTAAATTTCAGATGCTGTAGACGCTGTAGTAGTCATGAAGCTTATATAAAAAAAAAAGAGAAAAAAAAAAAGAAGAAAAGGAAACACAAAACCACACTTTTTATACCTTTTTGCGTGAAACTCACTTTATTTCTTTATTTTTTTAAATACATTTTCAAAAAAATTAAATTCAGAACATCAAATTGATATAATATATATATGTATAGAATGTGTAATTGCATAGAGAATATATTCAGTATAATCTCTATGGTAATTGCATGAGATAATAAATGTAAGTTGTATTTTTATTTACATTTTTGCAAGAACTTTGCATACAACCTGTATATTGAATGGAGACTGCTTGGTATTTTTCTATAGTATATTTATCTAAAAGTTATAAACAATTTAAGCAACAAAAAATAAAATTTTATTTTTATAAAGTCAAGAAATCGGATATAGATTAAAATCGTGGGAAATTAGGGACTAATGATCTGGCATCTTATCTAAAAGATGCTGATAGTGTAGAGCAATATGCTGACGATACTAATGCCAGGATATCAGCAAAGTCAGTGGTCGAATTAGAGAGAAAAGCAAATAATACTGTACAACAACTAGAAAATTGGTGTAATGACAATCGTTTATTATTAAATATTGATAAAACTACTTTTCTTAGATTCCATTTGCCTACTAATAAAGAAAATGTAAATATTAATATTAAATTAGATGGCAAGTCAATTAAAGAAGCCACTGACACAAAATTCTTAGGGCTTAATATTAGTAATATATTAAACTGGGATGTTCATCTTCATGAACTTTCAAAACAAATTAATCGTGGAAATTTTTTACTCTATTCATTGAGAGGATTAGTCTCAGACGATACACTGCTCTCAGTTTACTACGCAAATGTATATTCCCATTTAAGCTACTCTATCATAATTTGGGGAAGTGATAATGCTGTGCTAAATCGTTTATTTATACTACAAAAAAGATCTGTGAAAACAATAAAAGGTTTTAAAAAGATGGATTCCTGTAGAACACATTTTTATGATTTGAAAGTGTTAACTCTACCCAGTATATACATCTTGAATTGTGCAATGTATAAAAGATTACACCCAGAGTCATACGCTCAAGTTTCCGACATCTCTCCTTTTGATACCAGAAACAAATCCAAAGTTGTAATAAAAAAGCATCAATCTGTTTTTTACAAAAATAATCCATATTACCAAACTCATAAAATCTATGATTTTTTACCCGAGTCATTGAGGGATGAAATTAGTGATAATGTATTTAAAAATAAATTAAAAACTATATTAATCAAAAAAGAATATTATAACATAAAAGATTTTTATGATGAAAATTCAAAAATAACGCAGGAGGATGTTGCAAACTGGAACGTTGCTCTTACGGATCAAAACAAACAAAAAATGTTATCTTTATCTATGGCTCCGAAATAAAGACAGTAAATATATTTTAATATCTGACTATCAAAGTGCAATGTGAACTATAGTGCAAAGTGTTATGTGATCTATTTAATAGTGCATCAAGAAATCATACGGGAGATATTTATTTTTATAAAGTCAAGAAATCGGATATAGATTAAAATCGTGGGAAATTAGGGACTAATGATCTGGCATCTTATCTAAAAGATGCTGATAGTGTAGAGCAATATGCTGACGATACTAATGCCAGGATATCAGCAAAGTCAGTGGTCGAATTAGAGAGAAAAGCAAATAATACTGTACAACAACTAGAAAATTGGTGTAATGACAATCGTTTATTATTAAATATTGATAAAACTACTTTTCTTAGATTCCATTTGCCTACTAATAAAGAAAATGTAAATATTAATATTAAATTAGATGGCAAGTCAATTAAAGAAGCCACTGACACAAAATTCTTAGGGCTTAATATTAGTAATATATTAAACTGGGATGTTCATCTTCATGAACTTTCAAAACAAATTAATCGTGGAAATTTTTTACTCTATTCATTGAGAGGATTAGTCTCAGACGATACACTGCTCTCAGTTTACTACGCAAATGTATATTCCCATTTAAGCTACTCTATCATAATTTGGGGAAGTGATAATGCTGTGCTAAATCGTTTATTTATACTACAAAAAAGATCTGTGAAAACAATAAAAGGTTTTAAAAAGATGGATTCCTGTAGAACACATTTTTATGATTTGAAAGTGTTAACTCTACCCAGTATATACATCTTGAATTGTGCAATGTATAAAAGATTACACCCAGAGTCATACGCTCAAGTTTCCGACATCTCTCCTTTTGATACCAGAAACAAATCCAAAGTTGTAATAAAAAAGCATCAATCTGTTTTTTACAAAAATAATCCATATTACCAAACTCATAAAATCTATGATTTTTTACCCGAGTCATTGAGGGATGAAATTAGTGATAATGTATTTAAAAATAAATTAAAAACTATATTAATCAAAAAAGAATATTATAACATAAAAGATTTTTATGATGAAAATTCAAAAATAACGCAGGAGGATGTTGCAAACTGGAACGTTGCTCTTACGGATCAAAACAAACAAAAAATGTTATCTTTATCTATGGCTCCGAAATAAAGACAGTAAATATATTTTAATATCTGACTATCAAAGTGCAATGTGAACTATAGTGCAAAGTGTTATGTGATCTATTTAATAGTGCATCAAGAAATCATACGGGAGATAATAAATCAATTATATTAAAAAGAGTGAAAGTGATTTTGAAAACTTAAACTATTTTTAAATATTTAAAAAAAAAAAAAAACATCAAGATTAAAGAACCTGATAATAATGAATAATATATATGTTAATAGTATAAATTTACTTAAAATTATTTGTGTAAACCTATGTATGTTAATTTTAGGTAATTTTAATTAGATTTAAGTACCTGTTATGTATGATTTATGTAACAACTCTGACGTGATCTATGCTGTAAAGCCAACGATCGAAATAAAATTATTATTATTATTATTATTTTTTTTTTTTTTTTTTTTTTTTTTTTTTTTTTTTTTTTTTTTTTTTTTTTTTTTAAAAGTTTTTATTATTATTATTATTATTATTATTATTATTATTATTATAAATTATTGACAAACCAACATATTGCAGGAAAGCTATAGACAGGCGCGGATCCAGAAAAAAAAATCTGGGGGGGGGGGCGGGGGGGGCAGGCTGCCTCCATAAGATCAATGTTAAAAAAAGGGCCCCCAGCCCCCCCCCCCCCCTGGATCCGCGCCTGGCTATAGATGGGTATTAATTATTGATTGATGTGGAGTAATGTTTATATTTATAATAGACTTGAAACTAGGTCACTATAATTTACATCTTTTGATCACAGAGATGGAAGATGAGAGGGATTGACTTTTTACCGGCAAGGAAATTGATGCTTGATGTACAACGTTTATTTATTCGCTTCAGTTCAGAAATGTAACAAAATATCATTACATTTGTTATTTTAATTTAAATTATTAAATTTCTGGCATTTAATTTAAAGAGAAGTTTCTCATCTCATTTTAGCTTCTTTGATATTTTTTATATAATAAACATCATGCCAGGATATTATATATAATTCTGTTGTTGGCTGGTTCACAATACATTTAATTTATATGAAAAAATGATTACATTATAATTTAGAAGTATTTTTATTCTTATTATTTTATTTTATTGCTTTTTGATTGTACAACAAGCACTTTAGAATCGAATAACAGAAAATTTGAATAAATTTTCGTCAATAATAACAGAAAAAACTAAACAGAGAAATAAAAAAAACATAATAAACTCATCTATCCATCACAAAATATTGAAATTGAATATTGAAAATTAATTTACGTTGATTTTTATGTCAATCCGTTCACAAAGCAATGTTTTCTTTAAAGTGCTCGACTTGGTTAGTCGTTTGCAGTGCTGGACGTACTGTACTTGGCTCAATTACACCACTGCATGTTCTGTTGATTACAAACAACAATTACATTAAACATTATTACTCTCGTCCATATGTAAGCCAAGCAAAGTCAGTAGAATAAAGTTTCGTTATTATACAATTCATTTGTTTGCTCTGATTAGGAATATACCTGTATACACACTGAAACGTTATAAAAATTAGTTTAGTTATGATGGCTGTATGGAAGTGTGTTTGCCAATAAAATGGAATATAATTAAATCATTGTTCGATTGAAAGTTATAACTTTAAAAAAAACTGTTTGTATTACCAAGTGAATATAAATAAACAGTTTTCTGAATTTTGAATTTTGAGGATAATGCAAAACTCTTTAAGCAAATCAAAAGTATTTAAATTTGTTGTTATTATCAGTCTGAAAAAAATGTTTTTGACTCGAGCGTTACAAAATGCGCAATTCTTTTTCTATTTTAAGGAATTCTTTCACTGCACACTTTTCCAGCGCAGCATATTTTAATTTTAAATTTTTTTGAACTATCATATTCTTTATAATCGGATTACCTAACCTGTAGACCTGTAGTCTGTTTTTTTGAATAAATATAATAGATTAAAAATTATACTAAACTCAAAGATTTAGGGAAATTTAATTTATATTGGATTATATTTGTTTACACAATTCTTACACCTAACAAAAGCAAAATATTGATTTTATTGTAACTTTAATTTGATGATTAATTTGATCATTACAGTCTGATTCTTATATTTAAAAAAAAAACATGTTAAATATTTGTATGAAGTATAAAATAATAAATTATGATTTGAGCTATATAAAATAAATTAAGACTTATATTTCCATTTATAATAACTAAACTCACTTTATATTATACCAACATCCAACATCTAGATTGTATCATAAAAATAAATTTATTTTGATGCATCATCTCACTTTAAAAAACACACACTCTATAAGCTCACAGCTGAGCAACATGGTATATATATAAAGTTTTGATCTACTTATGTGAGGCTTATTTAAAATTAATGAGGCTGTGCATCATCACGCCCTACAGTAAGTCAGCAGGCTCTGGGGAACTCAATTCACCACGACTCGCGTTCTATGCAGGAGCTCAGTGGGAATAGCGACACATGGGGGGCAACAAGCACGAGTCAAGTGATGAGCAAACAAGATCCAACCCGCACATTCAAGCTGCCTTTAAATAAACAGAAAAAAAAGTCAAGAAAAGAGAAATAAGATCTCTTTAATATATACATAAGAAATTTATACAGAGAAAGAAATTTGTTAAGCTAATGATGGTTCTTATTTTCATGTCATTTTAAAAAAATATATTTCAAGTGGGAAAAAAATATATTCCTAAGATTATATTAACATTTTGAATAAAACGTCGTAGTTTTGTTTTTTGTAGAGAAAACTACAATGTTTTTTAAAAGATAAGAAATTTTTAGATCTGAATTTCAATGACCATATAAATAAAATGAAAGAAAAGTTAAAGCCAGCACTCTTGGAGTGATAAAATCCAAACTTTTTGTCACAGAAATCTGCACTGGTCATCACTATAGTTTCAAAAACAACCTTTGATATTTTTTATAAAGAGATTATCATATTCTACAGAAACACAGGATATTTTTTAACATTTTTTTTTATATCATACTTTAATGAAAACTCTTTAAATATAAAATGAAGGATCTTTGATGTGTAGGCAAGACATATTCTTTGATACAAAATGCTTGATAAAATGAATATTGATGAAAACATAGTACTTTTATGATCGACTAGCCATACATATATATGTTTTGCTTTGTAAAAAACTTATTTTTTTTACTTTTCATTTATAGAAGGAAATCACAAAGAGAGTATTGGAGCATGGAAGCTCGTCTGTCTAGCGGCAAGCAGCGAAGTTGTATGGGAGACAAGCACTATCGATAGTGGCAAGGAATTTTCATCACTTGGTGACATTAAAGACTTTTTACGTCAAAGTATATGCTGCAGGAGTAATATCACCGCAAAAATCGTCTATGCAAGCAAGATTGATATGTACCACTAATGTCGCTCTTCGACACCGTGTCAAATGGCTTGTCAGAGAGAGAGAGAGAGAGAGAGAGAGAGAGAGAGAGAGAGAGAGAGAGAGAGAGAGAGAGAGAGAGAGGGTAGCAACACACGTGAAGTATGTACTGATGGTTTGCTGCTGTACGTGAGTCATTAAAATTGCGTTAGCTTTGAATAAAAAAGATGACACACATTATACGTAATATGGTACAGCAACTGTTGATGAATAAAAATAATTGTAGTATATGACAAATATATACATAGAAAAAAAAAGAGGACTTGATTTTATACCCATGAAAATAAAAATGAAATATGGGAAAAATATTAAAAATGTTGTTATATAAATTTTAATATTAAAGTTCATAATGTAGCCATTAGATGTATAATATTTATGGTAATAAAATTAATGTCTATACATGTAAATATATTATTTTATTAATTTTATGCTTTGTTACATTACATTATCTGTTGTAATTTGTAGTTATGGTGGCATTTACATTCACACTACATGTTGTATGACGTCATTATTGATACGTTTCCATCGCAGCCACCCCTCAGTCCAGTAAATTTTCATGTTGTATTCCTATGACAATTTTAGCATTAAAATATACCAGTATTTGTAAAGTTTAATGCATTATGAATATGACAGCTGGCATCACTAATCCTAATCGTATAATTTGAATTAATTTGTCTTAACAATTTTAATTAATTTAAAGCACACTATCATGAAATGACTTTATAATCTTTAATATAAGCTATGAATCAAACTTCGCCGTGCTATTGCACCTGACTTATTTGTGTGCTTGAATTTAGTAAAAATACAGCTGATGTAGTGATGTTGTATTTTAAATCTATTCGGAAATGCACAATCAAATACACTTTCTGTACAGAGAACATAAGGTTCATTTTATTTAATAATTGATAATGTTCTGATTGTGTTCAAAAGCTATACAAGTCGGCTTTTTATTTTTAGCTGGTGATATTTGGGACATTTTAGAATAATTTAATTGAAGTAAAGGTCAACGTTTAGAGATTCGAAAATCAGCTGTTATCAGAAATTAAAATTGTCTTGTCTTTGCACGTAAACGCCGAGTATGCGTTATTTGCTAAGAACAAACATATAGCAAAATTTCACACGAGAAAACAGCCGAGTGTGATAAATTTGGGTTTAAAATGAAGAAATTTCATTTAGCTCTAAGGGTCATATTCATAACAAACTCATAAGAACAGCCCTTATGTTAAGGTGGATCTACTTCAACACACAAATAAATTCTATGGGTGAAATAAGCTGTATTGCAAACAAATCAAAATTGAAATCCTTGCGACAATGAACGAATTTTTAATTTCAAACCTACAATGTCCATGCAGTATTATGATACTCCATCTTTAAGTTATTGTTGACTTTCTTTGTATTTGCACATTGTTTGTTATTAGGTTCATGTTACTAATGTTACACCATCTATACGACCATACAATTAACGTAAACACGTGCCATGCGTACAAAACTGTGGATGGTCATTTGAAGTTAAAACTTCACCACAAGAATTTCAAACATTAAGACAATATGGGCGTCTTCCATTCTGTTTCTAGGAAAATATACTTGATAAAACATATGAGGCGCGGTAATCTTCATAATTAATACCAAATGCTATAGCTGGTGATAATTTTGTTTATTTCAAAGGATTTTAATAAGAATAATACTAGGAATGGAATATTTTAATTAATTAAAAAGCTGACTACTAGGGAATATTATGCTGCTGCTTGCTTACACGATGCCACCGGGGAAACTAATTAAAAACTCTGTAAGTGCCCTCCCCCTCTCTCTACTGAGCCCCCCCCCCCCTCCCGGTGACACCAACTAATTTGTTTGCACCATCCTGCAGTTGGCAATTCAAAACGATTCCCAACGCAATTCTATACCACATGCAGAAGAAAGTTCAATTTTTGTAAAATAATTATATAATTTTATGATTGTATTGTTTCACAATAAAGTAAAAGATTAAATACAGTATAAAGGACATGGATTTTGTGTTTAAAACTATTTTATATTAAATTTCATGCAATTTATTATATTTTTCAGTTTAAAAGAATTTAAAGTATTATTTTATTAACTTACCATTTTATCTTAAAAATATATTACTTAGTAAATAACTAAAAAATAGGGGAACTTAATGAATTTAAATTAAAAAGCATTTGTTATTTTTTTTATCTAAATTTAATTATATTTAAGCAAAACATATGAGAGGAATGTGGACATTACTTTTTAAGTATCCTCTGGACTTTAGTCCGGGGTAGTTTATCGATTTGATATAATTTCTTTGGTCCATAATTATTAATTTATGTTGTATTCACCTAAGTATACACTTACATATTATATGACATGAAATTGAGGTGAAAAGTATTTTATACACGGCACAAGTAGCGCCATAATACAGAGTATGTGGTATTACATTAAATTTAGCAACAAAACAATGTAGTAAAATATTTATATATTTATACATATTTAAAATTCAATATCTTATAAATTGCAATGAAATGCCCATCACCTAAAAGTGTTAAAAGAAATTCTTCAGCGACAACAACTGAAATATATCTGCATGTGAGATAGCTGAGAATACATTATATCATTTCGCAATAAAAGTGAGATATTATTCCACTCATGTGTGAACTCTATTTCACTTGGCACGGCTCACACCTGACTGCAACACACCTCTCGCCGTTATAAACCGCTCAACGACATCGATTAGAATACTTTACATTTCTGGAGGTCCATGCCGATGAAATGAGAGAACATCCTACAATCTCTTTCAGAATTGTATACCTCCTGAATTATTCACATAAACATGAATCAAGCTTATTGTTAGAGATGCATATGTATGTTGTTTTGTTTACAAATATTTCATAATTTTAGATTTTTGTTATAATGGAGTATCGACCTCAATTTTTTTTTATTATAGAAATGGATACAGGGTGCAAATTTATGCTACCCTGATTTTTTCAGATTTTTTACAGATAAGATATGAAACTATTTTTTTAAAAAAAAGTATTGAAATTCTTTTTGTGACGTCACAAGGCGGCAAGTCCTATCCTTTTCTTAAGGAGCGGCGTCTCGTGACGTCACAAAAAGGACTTTCAATCATTTTTTAAAAATAGTTCCCGCGGTCTGTAAAAATTCTGAAAAGAATCAGGGTAGCATAACTTTGCACCCTCTATCCATTTCTGCAATAAAAAAAATTGAGGTCGATACTCCATTGTGAAAGATTGTAGAGTGACAACCAATTATACTTTAGTCTTCCAAATAAATATAAATGTACTATTTTTTAAAACTTCCTAACTGTGTTTTTACCATATTCAAATGTATTAATTAGTATTAAAAATCATAACATGAAAAAAAAAAAAAAAATACATACAAGATAACAAGATAACTTTATTTGTTTTTATTATTTATTAAAATTTTCAGCTTACAATGGTAGAAACCGAAAATATGGAGAGTGTATGGGGCAAATAGAAACGGCTGCAAGAACCTAATAGCCTAATATTACTATTGCAATACTTGTATAATTGCAATATAATTTGAATTTTAATTGTTTTTGTTTTTATTCGAGCATTATAAAAGATATTGAATATAATTCTATAACAATAATACAATATTTTAATACGATATTTAATGAACTAATAAACATAACAATTTATTTGTATTATAATATATGTAAATTTGCATGTATATATTACTATATATGTGTGTATAATTAATTATATGTATATATACTAAATCATATGCCGGCGTGTCCTTTGAAAATTGTTTTATGTTTTTATAGGTTGGAGATGTACTATATCATGTATTCAAATCAATGGAAATACTGTATTGGATTTTTTTTTTTAATTTGTTTATTCAAGAAAAAAACACAAAACAAATACAATACATCGTTACATGATACAATATACAATTGAATTCCAAGAGTTTAGAAAACTTTTATTCGGGGAACATTAGTTTTACATTCAATAAACAAATAATACAAAAACTAGAATTGACTAACACTAAAATTATAAAATTTAAATGTCTATAGTTTGGTCTTGGTTTGTTCCCCGATGTCCACTTGTTACTGACGGTGAGTCTAGCGGTGTTTGGACACGCCTGTCGGTGGACTGACATCCGCCTGCTGGTGTGGTGGGCAACTTCTCGCTAATTTGACAGGAAGTGGAGGCATAACCGCCAACTGATGTGCACTCTATCGTATTGATTTTGTAGTCTGGTGAAGTGCTTCTTTGTAAACAGAATATGATGGAGGAAAGGTCACGTGATATCAATCTTAGATAAATCATCTAGCAGCGTGCTGTGTTTGAAACAAAGTCTCTTTTTCTGTATATACGTACCCACAGGGACAGTAAAATCTAGTCCCAATTCAATCTCTCTCCTCCATCCCCCTGAATTTTAGGATCTTTCTTTAACATTCATCCTTGTTTAAATTTTCGTCTTGCTTATTTTCATAACTCCTTACACCAAATAATGAACTTAGTGAAAAGAACCAAAGAACAACAAAGATTTGTACTGACTGTTGTTTGGAGTACATCTCGGGACATTCAGAATGTTACTTCTGACTGATTTGATGTCAACACAATACCAAAAGAATGCAATTTTATAATTTTTGTTTGTATTAAATGCATATTTGTTTATTGAATCCAATACAGTATTTCCATAAATTTGTGGATACATGGGGCATGATTCACAAAGAACTTAGTTAGATTATAACCACGTTTAGCTTAACCACGTTTAAATAGGTAGTTTAACACGTAAAACAGGTATAGTTAAATTAACGTGGTTAAGCTAAACGTGGTAAGAAACGTGGCTAACTGCTTCGTGAATCGCGCCCGTGATGTAGTAAATTTCCAGCCTATAACATAAAAAAAAATCCCAGTTAATTATGATTAAAATAAATATACAATTAATTATATCCACGCACATATTTATATACAAAATGTATCATGTTATAGTTACTATAAAAATTATATCCCAAAATATCAAAATTCTGTGTGACATCCAAATAGTGGCAAGAGTAACGTTCTGGCTGCCCCGAAATGTACTTGTATACAGTAATTTATGCATGTATTTAACATTGTCTAATGCACAGTACACAAGTCTGCATTTCAAAATATATGTAGTATAAATGCAAATGGATGTTACAAAGACCAGATAAAAGCAGTCTAGAGGAATAATATTTTATTTATGTCTTTGTACTGTCAAGAATAATTCATACAAGCAACGTTTTTAATCAATCAACATTTGTTCTCTCGATATCAACATTATTGTTGATAATTGTTGATAATAACAATGAGCAGTTCTGAATTTTATGTATTAAAAGTAATGATATTTACAAAAGCTAGAGTTTTAGTTTATTGACATTGTACTTACATTTTTTTAAATTAAAACAAACAAAAAACTGATAAAGTATTATAAAAATGGATACTAATAATAATAAAGCACGTTTTTATAAAATATAAGATATTTCACACCTGACGTGTGTATAAAAATGACACATTAACTTTTATAGAACACGTACATCAATAATGCTTCATCTCGCCTCTTATAGCAAATATCCTAGATTGCATTCTCGTGTTATTACACGTAAGCTTGCTATTACCAAGACATATTTTTTTATATATTTAAACGTGTTCTACTAGCTGTTATCAGCATCGTCTTTCTGTTATATTAATGTGTTCTTTGTGAAGCTCCATGTTCCCTGTGAAGCCATTATTCCCTTTGTGAGCCCCAGAGAATCGTTGAGAGCCCTCTCGATGTCTCGGGACGTTCTCAGCGATTGCTCTCGTAACTTTTTATCATTCTTTTTTATATGAAATATGTACTTGTTCCAGTTATTATCATTTAATTTTAAAATTTTGTAATGCTGGAATATTTAAATTTTGTCGAAAAAAAATGTGTATTATTATATTTATTATAAATTTTAATAAAAATAGTGCTAGGGAGTTGTTATTAGAGATATTTTTCTATTTATTTTGTTAAAATTGCAGAATAAAGTTGATTTTCCATGCATGGAGCGATGTCGAGTGGGGCTTGGCGGGGCAGGAAAAGCTTACTTGCCAGTAAAACCATATGTTGGACTTGTTGGCAATAAAATCGCCTCCCGCAACGCGAGAAGTGATTTAATCGCCAATATGGCCACCATGCGATATTAAAGCAATTGCGCCTTTCCCTTCTCACCAAGCCCTGCTCGGCCCCACTCCACTTTCTTAATGCGATAACTAATTCAGAATTACAAAAAATCGTGTTATTTTTTGTTTTAAATTTCTAATTTTATTATTAAATTTTACTATCAGCTGATCTCTTATTTTTGTACATGCGTGTTTGAATATTTTCCCGTCGCGATATCGTTAATTACATTCAACCTGGCTCCAAACATGACCACACTTTATCCTTACGTACAACATGCTACAGTTTTTTACCTGAGACGAGATTTAGAAAATGATGAAACATGCGAGGTAAGTTTCAATTAAAAACACCTGCAACAAGTAAACATACCAAAGTACCGGACATACTGTGGGGGTGATTCGTGAAAGAGTTATCCAGAAAGTTATCCACGTTTTTCACTAACCACGGTTAGCGCCATCCTAATTCATTGACAAAAAACGTGGTTAAGTAAGAAATCTGGGTAACTCTTGAATCGTGCCCATTATTAATAAAACTTAATTTTGAACTCCCATGCATAAGCACAGAAAAGTAAATCTTTCAATCTGAAATAATATATTTTTTAATTATCCCACACGTTTTAATGAAGCTTCATATCACACAATAATTACTTACCTCTATGACAACATGGGGATATAAGTTATCAAGCAACAACAGCTTAACTAAACATTTGCGGTATCAGCAATGATTAATTAATATCTGCGATGGTCTGTTGATCGCCGTGGTCACTCCCCTTGCAACAACTCTCCAATGTTAATTCCATCTTCCCTCGGGGGGGGGGGGTCAGATTTAGATTAATCCATGTGTACTTCCCTTTATCAATTTACTTAAGATTAACAACTGATTGCTAATTACTTAAATTGGCAACATGTACAAAACTTACAGTTAGATCAACACAAAATATTTGGGTTAAGCATATAATAACACTTTCATAATTAATTATGCTACTGCACAAGTTGTGTACTGAATTGAAGGTTTGATGTATTTAAAGTTCTGTGACTTGTTTCATGCTATAATTTTCTTTTTTATTATAATTTCAACTTCCCAATAAAGGGATTGTAGTTTAAAAGTATTATAATACATTTTAATGAGCCGTTATATATTTTTAATTTTAGATTACTAGAATTGGCATGCACATATTTACAAGTCTTCATTACATACCATGAAGATTATAAAAATTGATCCTAATAAATGAAAAATTTACTAGCCATTCTTTCATTTTCAAGAAGGTCTGTTGATGACTTGCTTTTCAGAGAAACATAAACCTTATCAACAACAGTAGAAGAAAGAAAGGTTTTTTAGAACAAATCTCTTGAGTTGAAGTAGCAGATCAAACCGTCTCATCACTGCAATTCTACTGGCATAGAAAATTAGATAAATTAGCGAACGTGCCTTTAATTAAGGATTATAAAAAAAGGTGAAAATTCTCTTTATAGATAAAACTTGAAATTAATTGAATAATTTCAAAAGTTTATAATTAGCGCTAATGATGACGTCATATCAGAGGGTAGAAGACTCTATTTTCCAGACTACGAAATTCACCCTTGATCTCTCTCCCTTGCGAGAGCATTAGCAGCTGAGAGGCTCTGAGCGGATGCCCTCCACTAATCCCCTGACAAGCTTATGACTTGGCTGCTCGTCCTAAGTACACTTATTGCTTTACTTTATACTCCCGGTATATACAAAGTAGTACGTATAAAATATTTACATATGACAGCAGCTAGCAACCTTGTTTAATGATTCACCCCCCTCTAGCCTCCTTAATATGAATTATTCAAATATACTATTGAATTTTCAAAAAAATGTTAAAATCTTATCAAACGGAATAAAATTATGTATTATATTTTAAAGTGAATACATTTTGAAAGTATATGAATATGTATTAGTTATATCCTGTATAGTAGTCTACTGGGTTTGATCTATTCAAATTTTCATTGCTGAAAGTGCTTTATATTACAATAATTATCATTGTTTAAAGCGATGAGTGTATGATATGTTTTATTAATGTTTTATTTTTTGTAATTATAATTAATTATAATTTCTCGTTGCGGAGATAATCATCACATATACACAAATATAATAGAGTATATTTTAATTTACAAGTTTATGGAGCAAGACTTTATTCAAGGACATAATTATATACCTATTTAAACAATTATTGATTATTATTTGTGTTTTAAAAATGTACAGTTTTTAAAAACACTAAACTTCCTTATTATAAGTTATTATCCTTATTTTTAAATAAAGTATCAAACTCCCTAATCAAACAACAAATATAAAAACAAAAATATTTCTCTCATAAAAATATAATGTTGAATAAAATTAAACAACTGGATACAAAATATTCAGATTATTTTTTAATTTAAATTCGCAATAAAATATTACACAATATGTTTAACATAAAATTTAATTATATTTGCAGGGGCAGAGGTTATGCAACCCGCACGTGAGATGAGCTGCATCAGTTGCCAAGATGCACGGCGCTTACCCAACAACTGTCTGAGACATTTCCATTAATACATCAATTTATTTCATTTCCAATTGCTTTTTCAATTAAAGTTTTGCAAGACAATATTTTATTTGTTACATTTATAGCAACTTACCATACAAAGAAGTAAAACAAACGAAGCACGAGTTAGAAGTAAATAAACTTTATTTCTTTAAACTATGAGTATTTATAAAAGTTATTTATTTTCTGTAATTATTGATTTTAACTTAAATGCATTATAACATGCCAATATTTTAATTCAGATTTATATATTTTTATTTTCCATTTAATTAATTTCAAAATTATTTCCTAAATTAAATAAATATCCCTAAAATTAATTAAAATTTATATGTACTACTTTGTGTGTTTGTATTGTATTATTATTGTGTATTGATTCAATATTGTTTTACATTGCTTTAATTGTTTTTGGTGGTATGTTATCAATTTACCTGAAGTGTGCAGGATACTTAATATTTTGTTGCTAATTATGTTGTATTTCACGATCAAATTATGCTGTTAATATTTGATATCGTCGTAAACAATAAAAAACAATAATGCAATTATGATTGACAGCAAATTTTACATTCAGGAGTTGATATTCTGACATTTACACAAAAACTGCATGTTGTGGCATTCTAGGATGAGCCGACCACGGTTTGTAGTGTTGTGACGAGGAAGGGGGCGGGGGTAACCGCAGGGCGCACAATTGCCGACCCGCAATCCATCGTGGCTGTCAGGGGTGGTGACGACGCATTAATCACCGAGACCTCTGACCGCCGAGTGATGCCTTCATCGCCGGTAGAGCACGCCAGGAAACGTCGGACTCCGTCATGAAGAAAATTACAGTCAAATTTTCCCATGAATTTTATTAAAAAATTAGTAATTTTTATTGTCTCTTTAACCCATCAGCGACGAGAACAAATTGATTGACTTTTAAGCCTGTTTTACACGGTACAAATGTTTTAGTTATTGCATATATACAATGTACAATTTTTCCTTGCAAGAAAATTTCATTTGTTTGTATGGAGATGAAGTCTTCTTGTAAGAAAAAAATTGCAAGCAGAATTGTATCGTGTAATACAGGCTTTAACTAAATTGGAAGCTGTATTTCATAATATGTTTTGTATAAAAAGTGAAAACCTATTGTATTTTCCATTAACTCCATGAGCATAATTATATTGTACATAATGTTGATAAACACTCAAAACTAAGCTTATTATGGAGAGGTATGTTCTTCTGCTGAAAAATTGCTTGAAATTTCAAAATTTCGTCTCTGCCTATAATATATGGAGTATATATTATGCAAACATGCCATTTTTTAAGTGGGATAACAGCCACTCTTAAGTGTTGTGGTGCCTACGTTAGCGCTTTTGCATATTATCTCTACCTTAAACATAATTTTACTAACATATTATAGAAATAGATAACAATTTGTGTATAGTGTATATATTTGTAATTGGTGAATAATTAATAGATAATAATAAAGTTTTAGAGGTCTGCCTTGCAATTTTCATTTTGTCATGTGTTCACGTCACGAATATTTGCTGGTTGTTACACACTCGACACCGATCTGACTCGGTGACAGGTTGAAAATGGTGACGTCACAGAGCAGAAGTGCAAATTTTACGAGCGAAAAGTTTATTCAAGTAAGCTGTAAGACATATGAGTGAGTCGGTGGTTTGACATTTCGACGTTGTGAGCTCCTCAGACAGAAAAATATTATCCTCCAGCAGTGAGAAATTTCCACTAAATCTATATTGAATTTAATCTGCAAGCTCAGGCAAGAATAATATAGGCTTATTAAACTTTCAAGTAATGAACCTGAGTTTTAAGGTATTTACATTTTATATGACAAATTTGAATTAATTAGGTACAAAAATATAAAAATATCATAAAATAGAATCATTATAGCAATAAATTTTTACTTCACTCATTTTACACGTCGCTCTTTAGTATATTCTTTTTCCTCACCAATAGTCAACAATACACTATTCTACTTGTCCACAAACTAAAATTCCTTACCAAACTAAAAAGAAACTGGAATATATTCCTTCCACACAATATCTAATAATTTTAAGACGTAAAAACCGAATGACGAAAAGAAAAGACTTCAAAAGATAAGGTTTTGAGAACCAATGAAGCGAAAGTCTGATATGGTAAACTGCTGCCATTGGTCAAGTACGCGGCCGTGTTTGCATGCCGGAGCAACGTTTGTGTACAAAGAAAAAGAGCCAGAAATTGGCTCTCTTTGTTGCTCCCGGCAAGAAGTGTTTGTTGTGACTCAGCTATTTCTTCTTCCATTCAACGCCTCATCTCTCTTGCGTCTTAGAAATGTCGCGAAATGTTAAATCGACATTTGCAAAAGCTCTCTACGTTGAGTGTTGGCATTTTATTTTCCCTCAAGGCATAAATATAAAAAAAAAACTTTAGTGTTACGTTTGAAAGAGATATCATATCGTTTAATGATGTGACACTTTCATGTTCGACACTGTGATATTTCTTGATTGAGCTTCTCACACGCAGCACTAATTAATCTCTCTTTTCAAATGACATTTTTTTTTTATCGATTCTCCCGCGTTTACTCTAGTTACGTTCACAGAGACCCTACAGAGACCTCTGTGTCTTAGCAGGCCAGGGATTTGATCAGAGTTTCGCTGTTTCTGAGAGTGGCGGCGCTGCTAAATGTTCAGCACGGCCCGGTTCTTGCTGGCTGAAATTATCCGCGCAGCCAGCAAGAACCGGACCGTGCCGCTGCGATTCAGTGGCGCCGCCACTCTCAGTTACAGTGAAGCTCGGCCAAGCTGGTCAAATTTCTGGCCATAAGACACGGAGGTCTCTGTAGGGTCTCAGTTACGCTCACCGACACTCATCTGTTTACCTTAGCTCGAGGTTAAGCTCCTGAAAAGCTGTCACTTCCAGCAAAAAATGATGACATAATGACAATGACGCAAAGACATCACTACTATATGGGATTATCAGTAGTGTCGTGTTTTTTAAGGGTCAGATTGTGTCAAGTTAGTTTGAAATGTCCTCCACATGTGAGCAAATCTAGATGGTAGTTTAACTATCTTACTTGATTAATTATGCGCTTTCAATTATTTGCAAATGCATTTCAATGTTTAAGAAATTTTCAGAGCACTCCCCAATGGGTCGAAAGCGGAGCCATGATCATTGAAATAAGTTGTGCATTTTTTTTATTAGTTTTTTCTATAATTTGTTTAACCTTTAATTTCTATTATTTATAGACGAAGTAGAATCACGCTTATACATATAAACATTTAAAATAAATACAGACAAAGTGATCTTTCTAAATCATTTTAAAAAATTTCTCGAAAAAAAAAAAAAAAAAAAAAAAAACTATACACGAAGTGAATATAAAAACAGAGTATCGAGTCAGTTTGTAATTATTTTTATTTCTTAATATCAGCAACACAAATATGTAATGCTGGGAAATTTCTAAATAATACATTTATAAACCTAAAAAAAATTATTCAATAGAAATATATATTTTCCATTTAAATTCTTTCCACATGAATTTATATAAATTCTGATATCAAGCAGTCTCTCACGAGTTAATGAACTGCAGTAGGTTGCACATTATTTCTCCTTCTTTCCTATAATATAAGCTTTGCTATTTAAAACGTGCTGCATTTGCTGAGATGTAAATAACGGTCTGAGTGCCGGCGGCGAGACGTGCAAGCGAGGAAGGAGTTGCATGCTCGCAGACGCATTCGTGGGATTAACGTTATATATTAGGAGATATCGAGGTTCTGCCTTGGAGCAGCCATCTTGCCCCTGCTGGGTATGTAACCTGCTCTGCTTACATGCTGAAGAGGTTGTCTAACCTCCAGGGTTTTTTGGACCTGAACTTTATAAAAAAATAATATACATTGTAAAAACCCCGCAGGTAGAGATGATGTAATAAGGCTTATAAATTCATTGCTTTTGTTTGAATCCTGATTCTCTATTTTTGTTATGTGAAATTAAAATAAAACCTATTCTGAATGTGAATTATAAAAAATGATTTATTTTGTAATCAATATTCTTATATTATTCTTGTTTATGTTTAAATTCAATTTTTTGAAATTGATGTTTGATTATTTTTTAATGTTATTTAAAACATTGTTTTTATTTTTAAATGAGGTATTGAGTGTTTTGATGCTTTTTATCCTATCTATATTGTGAAAGAATTTAGCAATAAACCCTTTAAACTTAACCTTTTAAATTGTTCAAGTTTATACGTGGATGAAAATTTTAGTCAAGAATCAGTCGAGGTTATCCCTACAAATACTTAGAACCCTTTCACATTCCATAGTGTGAATAGACTTGGTTGATCGAAATCAGAGTAAGAAATTTCCCAGAGCTTCTCATAATTATGTACTTTCCTCATTACTCAAGTTACTTGAAAAGTTGTAGTTACCATAGCAGGGTACAACTTGTAGTTAGCGTTGTCAACACCCTCAAAATGAGGCGCAATTAAGCAATATAATATTAAAGGTATAGAACGTGCCAGAAACATTACATTTCTAGCATTGATAATATTTCCTCTCAAACTTTAGATGTAAATTGTAATGATACTATTAACATGGTATAAGATTTCTACTTCAAAACAGTATTTACAAATAATACTGAGTTCCAAGTCCAATCAAGTATTTTTTGTTGTGAAGATAATAATGTTTAATTGGCAATAATATCACGACAATAATTTTATATTATAATTAATGCAGTTTACAAATAAAAGCTTTCATTTTATATAAATGTACCATGGTATAAGATAATATTGTATGACTCAATACCCTTAATGGTCCTCAATACCTAAAAATGCAAAAAAAAAAAAAGTAGAAAATTACGCACTTATTGCTTATTACACATATTGTACTTGCAAGCAGCATTTGGTAAAATTACAAAAAAAATAATGCTATAAATCACGACACGTTTATATAATAAAATATTGTTGTACACCAATGTAATTGTGAAATAAACGCTCTTTTTGTATTGTTGACGTGATTGTCACGTCCAAACGGTTAGTTGAATCACGGCAGGGACGTGCTGACCCCCCTACCCCCTCAAATCCCCACCCTCCGTGCATGCCAATCAGATGGACACAATAAATATGAAAATCGCTTTGCATGCCGCGTTCGCCGAACTGAAATTCCAGCTCCTTTGTGTAATTCAACCACCGTTTGTTAGCAAAGGTCAAAAGTGGCCACAATTGTTGTAGCTATGTTATAATATTTTCAATTGAAGTTGTTCATAGGGAGAGATTAAATTTGTTGTTTCAATATTGCATTCGTGCAGTTCATAGCAAGTATTTTTTTTAAGACTGGGCTTATTTCGTCGCAAAACGTTTCAAGTCTTGTGCCATGGGATTTTTTTTAAATTAATTATAATTTGTATGATAATTTTAATTATATACAAAAAATTATGCTCTCTAATGCCATATGTATGTCTTGTTTAGGTGAAATAAAAACACAATTAAAAAAAAAAAGTAAGTTTTATTGATATTTAAAAAATGTAATTTTTTTCGATAAAGCTGCCTTGGGGTAACTTGAACTTTACGTTTGTTTGCTGGGGTTCTACTACGTATATGTCATGTAAAATATAATTATAACAAATGTCATATGCAAAAATTGATCAAATTCCCGTCTCATTATATTAAGTAACATAAAAAATCAATGTATTAAATTTTCCAATTTATTTTAAAAAATTATTCAATTTGTCACGTTCCGAGTTTGCCAAGGAAGTTTATTGATCTTGTGTGACAACCAGACTATCCGTCGCACCTGTCCATTAGGTGTACCTTGGAGACACTCAAGTTGGTGCCCACTACCTAGAGGCACGAAGCAAATCTCAAGTACAAACCCTCTCAGCCGTACACTCGTTGCCATAAAACTTGAATGTTCATACTTTTTACTTTAAAAGATGATCACACCAAACCGCACAACGTACTTAGATACTATAGAGACGGGAAAGTGGGGTGTGTATTGCTTGCGGTGAATGTGGTTAGTTTCCTGCTTGTGAACAAAGCTCCATTTAAAATATACATTATTTAACTACTTTACTATGTCATATAATCTAAATAAATGGGATATTATGCATGTCTTTATTATATCAGACTAATATACTAAGTAAAATATTTTCTAATTCTAAATATAAACTAAATTTTACTTTTTTTGATATTTCAGTTGCGTGATCATAACAAATTCTTTCATTATTAACTCATAAATTTTTAATTTTATGATTCTCATTTACATATAACATGGCGTGACACTATTAGTGTTTTACATTTTGTGCCATGTGATATGGTTTTACATAAATATATATTATTGTTTGAAGTATCGCTCGTATATATAAATGTCTATGGCTCACAACATGACCAAGTAATGCAACATAAATTGCGTTCTCTCCTCGTCACTTTTCCCTCCACAATAACGAGCGAGTCACATTTATATCAATTACGTCACTATAGGTGAGAAATGTGGGCATCATTTATCTAAATTTAGGTTGTTTAAAAAAAATAGCTAAAATTACTTTAAATAATTTTGTGTTGATGTTATCGTACAGGCAAGCAAAAAGTTCAAATTTCGAAAGCATTGTTAGTTCATTATTGATAAAAACAACCATCAGTCTATATGATTATTATTGAAATAAAATTATTGCATGCATGGGTTCAATTATTTTCTTCTTAATGCAGTAGACAGCGGAGGTGTTTATACGATTGATATAATAATATTTTACTATGTCTGTCTAATAATGATATAGTTCTCTTTAGTACGTGACGTTGGCATGCAAAAGTCTTCAAATGAGGTTGTGGTTTTTGGTTGTGTTTTAACTTATTTACTTACTGGTAATGCAGCTCCATTGCATCGTGGCTGTAAAAGCAAAGATAAAATCTCTTTTCATATATTATATAGTATAGTTAAATGAACAGCCAGCATGGTAAAGACTTCGTCAAAGCAGACGCTCCTTGCTTGAAGAAACTCTGCATTGCACTGACGTCACAGGCAAACCGTGTCATAACTACGTTCTGTGACGTCATAGTCACTTTTTGTGACATCGTATCCATGTTATGTGACATCATAGCCACGTTCTGTCACATCATAGCCACGTTCTGTGACATCATAGCTACGTTCTGTGACGTCATAACCACGTTCTGTGACGTCATAGCCACGTTCTGTCACATCATAGCTACGTTCTGTGACGTCATAGTCACGTTCTGTCACATCATAGCCACGTTCTGTGATGACATAGCTTATACGTTCTGTGACTTGCAGTGTAGGCAATGTGTGCTTGCCGATCCAGATACAGCACACAGGCAAGCGAGCAAACGCTGTGATTATGTTTCAATAGCCGGGCTCACTCATACTATAATTATAGTATGCATAACCTCATAAACATTAGACAAGTCAATTGAAATGAAAAATAAATCTGGTGAACTGTTTTTCATATTTCATTAAATTATGTCGCTTTATAATTGTGAAATGAAAGTTCTTTTTTTTGCATCCATAGAACATATTTGTAAACAAAATAATAAAATGTGATATAAATTGAAAAGCGTTTCATGATTAATAGTAATACTGTAATTATAGAATATATAGGTTTTTAATGAATTTATATAATAATTTATTGTTATTACAAAGAAATATTATTAAATATATTAATACACAATTGGATAATAAATGTTTTCTGCATTGTTTCATATTACTACATTTCCATTGCTTTATAGTAAATTATAACAGTTGTTGTTCTGCTTTCTATAAATATAACACCACGTATACAGTGCACAGTTCATGGACTAGGTTTACTGAGAGAAATTTACCTGCTGTTTTGATGTTATTAAAATTACAAACTATCGCAGCTAATTAACTCCACTAATAAAGATCTTATTAAATTATAATTAACTTAAAACTAAAATTATAAATTTAATTATATATAATAATTTATTACTTTGTATATATACACATATAATATGATTATAACATAGAATATTTAAAAAAAAATGACAGAAATATATAATCTTAATTTTTGTACATTAAATTTAAAACAATTTTATCAAAATATATTAAACATGAGGTAGAACGTTGGTGCTTGATATTTTTTTGTTTCCTTGCGCGCAGCTCATGGCTGTTTCCTCCCCATTACCACCCCCTCCCTTGTGAAAGCGTCTTCTCTTTGTGCCCCCCCCCTCCCTCCAACCCTGGTGTTCCCTGAGCCGTGGTGGCTACCTTCCAACGAAAGTCAGAACAAAATGGTAAACATTGTGAAGTCTACTGCATGTGCCCCAGTAAACTGATTATGTTAATGTGTTTAGCCATGACAATATTGTAGCCTGCAACTTTTGTCAAGAGCTTTTTACAAAAGGGGGAAGTTAGAAAATACGTTGTAGCTTTTATGAGACAAAAAAGAAATATGCTTAAAATAAAATGCAATTAAAAATGTTTTTTTTTTAAACCAAAAATTTAAATTGTAAATCTTGTAATTATTTTTAATAAAGTTAATGAAGGTGGCAGTTTTATGTGTTAAAATTAAAATAGTGGGACATTTAATTGAGAGTTGTAATTTATTAGTGGTTGATTTGAGCTCTCTGATGGGAGGGAAACTTCTACTACAGTCAAATTTATGTAATATTCCTACCGGAAGTGAGAGGTTTCTAGTCATCTTGTTCATGTCTGAGTCTTGAAAATTTGTAAACATGTGAGTACTCCTTCTTACAAACCTGTAGTTAAAATAAAAATACGAATAGGAAGGACAAAAACCTCTCACTTCCGGCTACTTCCGGTGGGAATATCAAGTTAATTTGACTGTAGTATTCCAGAACACAAAACAAGATTCAAGATCTAACCAATAAGATCTGCACTGACGGCGGCTCCAGGCAGGCTCACGTCCAGACCTTTCAGCGTTCACCGTCGCGACCCTCCCCGCACTCACCGGGGCTTCACAGTGAACAGCCTTCTGTTACCAGCGGCTCAGTATACAGTCAAATTAATTTGACATTTCTTCCGGAAGTAGCCGGAAGTGTGAAGTTTGCAGCTCTTCTGTTTATAATTAAGTTTAGAAACTTTACAGAGCGATTTGAAGTAGAAGTACTGACCTGTGTGTGAAATTGTAACGCTGAAATACGAATAGGTACCTTACACTTCCGGATACTTCTGGAGGGAATATCATATAAATTTGACTATAGGCACGATGTTTCTGCCCATCCATTTTCATGGCTAAGGCTACTAGTGAGTTCACCAGGACAAGAAATAAGAAAATGACAGACACAAACGAAAGCATTCAATCATGTAGCAGTTATATATATTCTAGCTCGTGGCGCTATTTTGACGTATCTCTCTCATGCATTATTGTATTTTTGTCTATATGAAAGATATAATAAAATAAAAATACATTTTGTTTTAATGTTTTGTATTATACTTGTCAGTGAATTTTAATTAAAAAATATCTAATTTGTAAATTAAGTTATTTAAATATTATATATATATTATGACGATTTTCTTTTTTGGAAAAGTTAAATAAGATAAATATAAAAGCATTAATAAAGGGGGAAATATTAAGTCAAAGTTGGATGACAATTTTGCCTCTTTTGAACAAAAAACTGAGTTTTAAAACTGACATATAATAATTACTGTGAGCAAGGAAAAGGTCTTGAAGTTTCGCTCTTTGTTACAAAATTATGTAAAATTACTGAACATCAAATTTCAACTTCTTTTGTGTCAAAATTAAGAGGAAATAAAAAAAAAAGAAGATCGCGATAAAAAATATAGGCTGAACGAAACACTTAAAGTTTTATAATGTAAATTACAAAGTCCAAATTTAAATTTTCACCTTTGATGTTAATTATACAAACAAAAAAGCTGTTGCCTAGCTATATACCATCAAGGTAGAAACGTGATTGTTTAATTTCGACATTGTTATATAGCCATACAACTAATTTTAACATTTTTTTTTTTTTACCTCTCCTACTATATTTTTTTCCCTAACAACAGAATTACTTGAAATATATATTCACATTAAACGTGACTTATATACATTACATTAATAAATGTAGTAGGATTATTGTGAACTAGAGTGTACATCCCTACATTATTATTTTTTTTTATATTATATGGGGTAGTATAATTACTAAAAGTTTAAAACAGAGAGGAAATTTAACTCTCTTTTTTTTTATGTATAATCTCTCTCTATGCTTGTCCTTTTTACTGGAAACTCACCCCCCCCCCAAAAGTCTCCCCCATGTAATTACTCCATGCAATGTGACAACCCTCCACTGTCTGGCGAACCACCCCTATCTCCCTCCCTTAGCGAGTGGTTTATCTCCACAGTTCACCTTTATGTCACCGGTAAGCTGAATAGCCATTTAGCCTGCAAGTAAATGGACTTGTGAAGTTAGCATGGTAACATCTGGCGTTGTCAGAAAGTAGCGTGCATGCAAGCGTTGATAGTAAGGATAAAACACACTTCACGTACGTGCATGAACACTTGCTTATGGAATATAGTATTGTTATTGTTATGATTTGTTACTTATAAATTTAATCTTATAATGAATTGATATAAAATTGTTGAATTTCAAATAACTGTTATAATTTATAGATATAAGAGATAACATATCCAGTTGTTTTTGGTCTGTTCACAAACTTTCGGCTGTTTTTTTAGAAAATTTAATTTTAACATATTGAGAAACATAATATATTGGCTATAAACGATGAGAATATTAAAAAAAAAATTAATAATTATTTATTTAGAATTACCTTTAGATTGTATGCAGTAATATTAACTGGTCAAATATATCATAATCATTAACACAATAAAAAATAACATCAGCATTATTATAAGAAAATATTAATTACACATTTTGATCGAAATAAAGTACAAAAATTAACTTCGGGAAATTTTCCCTTTGGCTGCAAGTGGGAAATTTTCCGAGGCGACGACTGTACGTCAGTTGGTGAATGTTTGACTGTTGACTAATTAGAGTGACGAGGGATCGACACACCAGCATGTTACCTGCAGCCCTGCAGCTAATACAGATGTGGTAGGTGTGAAAATATCCCAGACTATTTGGAGTGCTTGAAATTCACACTATTACCAGTCATGGAGGGCAATTTATCGTTCTAGACATAGGAAAAATAAACATATATCATATCTTAATAATATATTGTATGTTTTCCAAAAAAATATATTAACCTGTAAAAGTGGTTTTACAGCAATCATTTACTGACAACTTACTTAAAAAAATACAGTTTAATTTATAATTAATAGAACTTTTTTGTAATTGAAAAAAATGCCTTACTGTTATATATTTATAAGTGCTTTTTTTAGCATTAGGTAAATGTCACCACAAAACAATCAGGTTGCACCTGACATTAGTGAGCTAGGTCAACGGTTTGGTCATATATCTGTTATCCAAAATGGCGTAGTTTGGATGAAAACATATCAAGGCCTTAATTTTGTTTTATACATATTAACCAGCTTATAATAAGCACTTGTAGTAAGCCAAGCTCGGTTCAAATATCAGTGTCTAGAGCAAAATAATTGTACGATTATAGAAGGATTACGTTAACAAAAGAGATTCATAAGAAACTTGTGTAATTTATTGTTGACCTTACTTCTAAATTTATTTTAATACCTTGACAATCACAACAGAGATACGTGGGCTCGGACTATAAACTATACCCACAGACTATCTCAAATTTATATTGTGCTAATTTGCTTAAGAGTTTCCAGGTTCCCTTATTCATAAAGTCACAAACACTTGAAATATAAAATATAATTTTATGAAATATAAACTCTCTGATGACATTTAGAAAACATCTCTCTCTAGAATCGCAACATCAGCATATACTTTTTTACCTTTTTAATGAGTTCTACAAACAAAACGATGACAACGCTCAACTTTTCAGTCACATTAAAGTCACGTCGTGATCAGCTGGCCAAGTCACAATTGTCATTCTAACGAGTCACCATAACATCACGTTTCCATTTTGTAACGCTGCAACAAATGGCAACCCTTCAAAGGTGACATGCAGTGAACACAATGCGGATAAGCGATATTTATCGTTCAGTTGGCTGTTAAAAACAATGGCGTAGTGAGAGTTTACCGGCGGCTCTTTTTACATCATGACGCTATAAAATTGTAGCATGGTAATAATCAGAGAATTTTATATATTTTTAGACATTTTGTGATAATTTATTATATTAAAAAGTAATATGGTATATATAAATTATGTTTATGTTGTAGATTTAGTGTAAGGCTTTAAATTTGAGCCACAAAAAGATGTTTCACAGCTTCACGACTATCATGTTAAAAGTTAAATACTTGTTACTTGAGATTTATAATCTTAAACTTTTTTTTATAAAACTAATTACTAGCTCACATAACTGATGATACTTTTTCGTGTAATTATGTGCATAATGATCAGAGTATAAAGATAATTACTTCCATGCAGATTTTATTTGGAAATAAGGTGCATAATTATATAAAAGTATCTTTGAATTCAACTATGATTCCTTATTTTAAAGCTGCAGGTATTACACGATACAATTTTTTTAATTATTGTATACAATTTTTCCTTTCAATTAAGAAAACTTCAACTCCATTTGTTTGTTGTTTTTATGGAGATGAATTTTTCTTTGTGTATGCAAAATTGTATCTTGTAATACCAGCTTAACATAAAAAATAATTTTTTTATTGTATTGAATTTTATTGTATTACATTGCAAAGATATTTTAATTTTTTTAGCATTGCAAGGTTGATACTATATTTATATTGCTAGCCACAGTATAAAGCCTGTATTACACGATGTAATTTTTCCTTACAAGAAAATTTCATCTCCATACAAACAAATGGAGTTCAAATTTTCTTGTAAGGAAAAATTGTAATATACAATAGTTAGAAAAACTGTATAGTGTAATACCGGCTTAATAAGCTTCAAAAAGAGGAAAGAATAAAAACAAAATGTTCTATTTAAAAAAGATTGTCATAAAAAAACAATAAAAATTATATAATACTGCAATGTATATTATATAAATATACTGTGTATATATATTTTGATTTAAATCAAATTGCATGAGTTGGCTAGAATCCTGTATGTTGTGCGATCATCTTTTTCATCAAAAACCCACTAACATTGCAGATATTAAATTGTCTGGACAAGTAAAATTTAATAGCAGATAAAAATACATTTTCAGTTCAATGAAAAAAAAAAGTATCTTTATATTTTATTGAATTTCCGTGTTCAAGAAATCGAGTTCATTTTTTTGTGTGCATTTTTCGTCACGTTCATGTGATTAAGGTCGAGATTACTTGGTTCTTGGTGCGGTTGACGAACTTAATAGCACGTCTTCTTCAAAAGCACGTTCTTGGAGTCGAGCGAAGCATTTTAAAAAGTTCTCGTTATACTTGCGGGAAATATAATATCGTCTAAGACTCTACCATGGACCTTTCAGCACTAGTTATTTATTATTATTATTATAAAATAAAGATGTAAAATTTTTAATATCGTATCTTTTTACTGTTAAAATATTGATAGTCTATAAAATAATTCTTATATTTTAACTTGCGTTTATTGAAGTTGAATGGAGAAAAATGAATGTTAATTATCGACTGCATGTTGACTTAATGTGGTAGGGCGAGCTTGTGTGTGCTCAGTTAATTGTTCCCTCAGCCGAGGTCGCAAACAAACAATAAGCCCCGGGCATTCTCTTTGGTTGGAAGCAACTACAGTAATAAACAATCTGCTTTGTTGGTTCTATTTAATTATTTTTAGCTTATGTATGTATGGTTCTTTAATTTATAGTATGTTTGAAACGAAATTTTGATTGTGCTTGGATTTTAGAGTACATAAAGGAATTCAATTATTATTTATCGATCTTGTTACATTTTGATATATTCATTTAAAAACACAAAGTTTATACATTTTATAGATTACAAAAATTTGCGTTTATGCCTCAATGAGCGAAAGCTCAAATAGAGGAGAAATCAAGATTTTAATAGCATCTGATATATATGGCAAAAAAAGTAAAACAACATAAAAACTATAAAAATAATATTTAAATTTTGACATTATTATACTTTTAAAAATATTGAAATTGAATAATATACTTGCAATAAAAATATATGTATAATACATAATCAAAATAACAACAAAACACTTGTACAGTACACGAAACATTAATAATTATTAAGCATTATTCTTGCATGTTAATGGAAGATTTCATTAAACTCAGACTTAAGTTTTGATTTTAACTACTTGACTTCTATTGACATTGTAAACTTAAAATTGTAAGTTGGACATGATTAAATTCTATTGCAGACTTGAGGAGGAGGGTTCAGATCTCTATTGCACGGGGCTTGCCAACTTATTCTTATAAGGACAAAATCTCTGTTATGTGCACCCTGGCAGTAATGGGTTCATACAGATCAGTGAGATCAGCACAATTTGTGCGAAAGAAATTTCTCCTGCTGAACATAACAATTTTGTATGGAGGCTTCAAGACAGCTGATTTTGTGGTGTTCCCACCGTCCTTTCCAAACCTATGTAAAAAAAAGTCAAAATTGCTTTTTGGGCATTTAAAGAAATTTGTTAGAGAAAAATGAGCTCTCGATTCATTATAAGAAGACCCCTTAATGGGGGGTAAGAGATGGTTTCAAATTAATAGCTTTAATAGTTACTGAGAAAAACTTTTAAATTTTCTAACATGGTGGATTACGAAGAAAATTTTCCCGCCGGGAACACTTAAAGTCTCCATTGAAAGTGAGAAATTAATGGAATTTTAAGAACTTAATAATGTCTCTCAATATAATGTTAACACTAGAAAAATATACGAAGGTTTAAATTTTGCATACTAAAAAAAAAATAAATAAATAAATAATATTAATGTATTAATAACAATAAATTTAAAACTTTAATTAAACGATTATCAATTAATTCTATCAGTCGTTTGGGTTAAAACTAAACGTATAGCATATTATTCACTCCACCCACTTAAACTGTATCTTCAAACTCACATGCACTTCCATTAACACGAACCACAAGAGTGTAATTATAAAATATGTCCACTATTGCGAGACAATAATAATAATCATTACATTTGAAATAAAAACTTAATGGTCTGCGTTCAGCTTTGTGACGTCACAGGCGTTAAGTTAATGATCCTCGGAGAGCTCACGCCACGATGAGGTGGGCTCTCTTTTGTATGTTAATGACATCAGATATATATGCTAATGGGGTAAACTTTTTTATACTTTTTTATACTCTGAATACTGAACTTTCTCTCTACTATATGAGGTAAAGATTGCATCTACTGGTTTACCTCGATTCCATGCAGCTTGGCAATATCAAGAAAAAAAAAAGCAGCAAGCAGTGACAATATTGAACTTTTTTATATATAAAAAAAGAAGTTTTCAATCAACTGCAGAATTATTTGCAGCTATAAAGCATATTTTTTTCTTTTCATGATTGAAGGATATTATTTTTTATGAAGTATACTTGATGTAATTGAAATCATACTCTCATCACGGAAAATGTAATAAATTTCATTCAGAATAATTTCATATCATGAATAACGTCGGTAAAAAAATTAATTTAAAACTTGATGGAGCTGAAAGGCATGACAACTTGTGTATTCCACTCACTATTGTGAAGGGGACCTGCCTGCATCCACTACAGTAGCATCAAGTCTAACATAGAAACGAATCTACCGTGTAGGAACCTTGTGATAAAGTAATGTGATAAGTTTTTTTTTTCCCATTTCTAATAAGGTTTATATTTTATAATATAATAATCAAGTAAGAAACAAACCTTCTTAAAAATTAAAGAAGGAAAAAAGTATAGTACTTTCAAATGTACCAGTTCACTACATTCGAATAAAAATGTCCGATCTAGTCATGTGAAAGTATAGCCGGATCGGACATTTTAATTTGAATACACAATTAAGGAAATTCATAAAGAGGTACGCGCATCCGGAGTCAAGTAACCATTATCGTGACGTCATGATAAAAACATTCAATGTTATTCTTATGGCTCTATGACGTCATCAAGCGGTAGGGGCTAAAATACGTAAAGACCATACTAAGGTTCACATTTAACTTGTTTTTCGTCGGAAACGCTCGTGTGTCCTTCGGTTCGGCTCAGCCAGTAAAATTCTTCGATAAATCAACATACCAATGACTGAAGACGTTACAAACACGACGAAAACCAAGTTAAATGTGAATCAGAGTTTACCTGTTCTTTATATACCTTGCTTGCTCCAGAAAGTTTCCCTCATTGATAGATGATCTTTGCGGTTTTGTACGAAAAATAAATCAACGCTATTATCTCAAAGAAATTATCTAAGAATTTTTTTAATACATCGTCACATCACTTCCTGAGATGATGTTAATACAATCGGAGTGTAGCGTTGATCCGAATAGAACTGCTGTCTTTTATTGGACAACCTTTTCTTTTTTATCTGGTATCATTTCGTGTAAGCCAAGGCACGATATGTTTCCAATATCTAGCATATTGCCACTGTCTCGAAACATAAACCCCAATAAATTGGAAACAAAGCACATGCTTTCATACATGCATACTCTAATAATATTGGTTCAATATAAATAAAATGAGCTCACTGTTGCATCTAACCGCAATATAAATGTAACAATGTAAAAAAATGTTTCCATTTTTAACGTTATTAACCAATATAAAATTCAACTCGAGATTTCAGTGTCCAGAAAGGAAATAAAAATATGGATTCAACAACATATAGCAATTTAATTGACTTTTGCTAAAAATAGTCTCATTAAATTTTGTGTTGATATCGTTTTTTCATTGATAAATCGAATCGATAACATAAACTAATTAATATTTTCATAACAAATGCATGATGTTCTACATCTACGTAAAATGTTCCGTGAGTTAGGCAACATGTTCAGCATCACAGCTGTGCGGGTAGTATGATAACCAGTATGTACTGCTTTGTTGTGTGTAACAATAATAAAAACTTATGAACTGAAACTCATGATGGTTTATTTGAGTTTAATATCTGACTTTGTATCTACTAAATTGTGTTTTTTACTCAGTAAAACTTTTTGAGGCCAAGCAAACGTGACTTTTGTGAAATGCATTATGAGTTTTCAAGACTCATGCACTGTGTCTTTACACCTCGGGACAGCATGAATGTTACCTACGTCTGACGTCACAGCTCCAAGACCAATATGATTGCAATCTTTGGGAAGTATAATGATCACTAAAACTATGGACATCCCCAATATTTTTATATTAGTGTAACGAGGTCTACAAACAGAGTAAAATTCTTGCTGACTCGAAATGTACGACACGTACCTTCGCTCAACTAAAATACACAAAATTAAACTGCTTGACGTACATGATCCTATGTCTCTATATTTTGGTTCACATTTAACTTGGTTTTCGTCGTAATGTCTTCAGTCATTGGTGTGTTGTTTATAACAAAGATCTTCATTGGTCGAGTCGAGTCGAACGACACCCGAGCGTTTCCGACAAAAAGTTTAATATGAACCTTAGTATAGTTCGTGTTTCAGAACGTCTACTGCATCTGTGTGACTAGGGGGGTGGGGAGTAACAGGTGCGGGCTAGTTCTAATTTGACGGGTCAGGAGCTACACTCGGAGATTCCACGTTCGAAGAAAACTTTCAGAACTGCAAAGAAAAGTTCTCCTAACTCCTAACTAGTACTTAATGCAAGGAAAAAAAAAATATATCGAGTGAAAAGCTTTCAATCGAACACTAAAATTCACTTGAAACTTACGATATATTTTTGTAAATACTTCAAAGTATATAATAAAAACAAAACTCTTTTTTTTTTTTAAAGATATATATGATATAAAGAAAAATTATTTACTTTTATTTTTATTTATTTTTGTTTAAACAAAAAATATATTTGTAAACAAAAGTTTTTATCTTAAAACCCCCCGATAATAAATTTTTAGCATAAATATTGATATAAAGTTTATATAAAATAAACAAAGTACCTAAATATTTTGTTTGTTTAAAACTTTAAATTAACATGAATTTTGATGATAACGATTTTGTGAAAACATCAAAGTTTGTTGTTGAAGCTACTATCAATATTTAGTACCTTAATTGGATGATCCAGGTTATAGTAGAACGAAGTTACAAGTGTCTGTAACAACAAATTCTTTTGGCAACATACCTCCGCTATAAGGTACATATAAGATTTGCTAGATGGCCCCAAGTTGTTTAACAGCCTACTTGCCAGTGGCCATGTCGCTCTTGTTGCCATGACGACCAACTTTCCTCCTTAGCTATACTTGCTATTTAGGTCTTCACTTACTCAACACAAAAATTAAAACATCACTCACACCAAAAGTGGCGGGAAATTTAAATTTTCAGACTTTTTCCCCCTGACATTTTACCCCGTTTTACCCTACGGTCAATATTTCAAGTGTGCAAATTTAAAAACTCTCTAAACGTGCAATTTCTCTATTTCTTAAAGGAGTCTGTTGTTGGTTTGACTGTAGCTCCTCCCACGACAAACAGGCCTAATGCTCGCGAGGACCGCGCACTTGATGGCGAGAAACAAGACAAACTATCTAAACAGGAACTTTGTAAACTAAAGTTAAGATGTACTGCAAAAAGAGCGAACTAGCTTTGTGCATGCTTTGAAGCAATTTGTTGGTACAAGTCTGCATGATATAATACTCTCCATTTGTAGCATTTAATATATAATTTTTTACATACCAATTAAGTTTCAACCAAAGTTAGTTTTGACAAGCACTTCTTATAAATGTATGCGATTTCAAAGTTCAATTGTTTTAAATTTGATGAAAACAAAATCTAAATGAAAAATCTCTTTAATAATTTAATAATATTTAAAGGGATTAAATAAAAATACAAAATATTTAATATAATAGTTTATATTTTTGGTAAATTCCTGTAATATAAAACATTTGTTATTATTTATATTATAATTATATATGTTTTTTTATACATTAGCACCATATTTAAAAAATAATAATTGATAACAATATTTTATGATAATATTTTTTTATAAACCCATATTTGAATGGATTACCCGTGATTAGAGTTTGCACATATTTATTAACAAATATATATAAAATTATGATAACAGTATATGATTTTGACTGACTTAATTAACACAACTGCATTAATTAATTTAATAATTAACTGAAATACTTTATATTGCTGAGAATATTACTTTAAACTGGAACAAATTTAAAATAGTGAATTTATTTTCTGTAAATAACATAATAATTATGTAATAAATTTAATTATTTATCATTGACAATGTGACAATACAGTACCATGTATAGTATAGATAATTGAGTTGAGCATGACTGGTGAATTACCCCACGGAACAACAACTACAATATTGTGACAATAGAGGAGCATTGGATAAATGTATTTTACTATTAAAGTTCTTTACAAACTCCCTTTGTTTTCATTATGTTAAATTTTTATATATATATATTTTATATTTGTTTTTTGTTACAATATATAATTATACAAATATATTATTTAAAAACAAATTACATTTTAAAATTGAAAGTAAATAAAACATTTCATAAAAAAAGTATTTTAAATGTTTATAATATACATTAATAATATAAAACTTATTTAAATATTTACATCAATGTATGACGATTTATTGAACCATGTTTACTGAGCAAATATCGACTTATAATTATAACTTTACATAATGAAACATGTTTATATACAATTTTACAATTTATATAATTTTCTGCACAGTTAAGCAGATAAAAATAATTACATTTCCTTCAATGTAAATGTAATTGACGTCACCTGAATCTTGACACATACCTGAAATTGACTTTCAGAGTATTATACTGCCAAAACTTGCTATAATCTGTACCAACAGAAGTAACCCTTTTTGTGGACCAATGAGGGGACACGTAATAATGTTCCGACCAATCACAGAGCAGACACAGGGGAACTTACTATCTGGACACACACATTGCTAGGCTGGGCATTGAATCGTTGATGATGGTAATCGAGTTTTCTGCGGTTATGATCTTTCTGAGCCGGATTATTGCCCCCTTGGGCGGGCGGACAGAAATTTCCGTCTTAGGAGAAAACGTTCATCGTCGTAATATTCTGGTCAGAGATTATGTGGGCCGCTAGCTGACGGCTTGAGCCAGCTTGGGACTCTTGGCTCCTGAGGCCCCTCCAGTAGGCTTGAAGGCTATGGGCCGGTAGCCTGTAGCACGTGGGGCCCCAAAAGGCTGCAGTGCGGAAAGTCGAGTCAGTTGTGGGACGGCGGGCTGTGACGTCATAGTCTGTAATAGAAGAGACACATTTAGCATTAATTAAGAAAGTGCTTTTTTAAGGTTTCTTTTAATTAATTAGATTCCGTATTCAATCCAAGCTTCTGTTTCTTTGTATTATATCACAAGGATATTTTACTTTCATTTACATTAGTTTCGAATATTTATTAATATTACATTGATTCTTTTTTTTTTCCAGAGTGGTTAATTTCTATAAATAACAGCGTCATTAATGTTATTAATTTTCAGCACTTTAATTTTATGATACGTCAAAACAGTTTTTTTTTCCAATAATTGGAAATTTACCTCTGAAAAAATATAATTATTCATTAGAAACAGAGAAATGTAATCTATTTACTTATAAAAAAAATACAAAAATGTAATTTTGTACTCATCGCATTACAGAAATATTAATTATAAATCTCTAATTATTTTTCATTAAACGAGCAGTAATAATTTACAATTACATGATATCAAGGACGATAAGTAGTGTGGGAAGTACCAGTAATTACTTCTCTATAATTCAGCAATGATTGAGTACAGGTGGCGCCTACCTGCTGTGGTGGCAACGAACTGAAGTTACTTGAGTGATACTGAGTGTGGCCGCGTGTGGCGCCACTGTCTTGCTCGGGGTGCGTGGGTGCGGGTGACTGCGAGAGCTTGGCTCGGGGAACTCTGGGCGACGAGGAGCCTCCCCCTTGCACCGCACCCCTCGCGAACTCTCTCCGGTAGTTGTGCTGATCGGGAGAACGCGGGACACCCCCTGGTGCCTCACTGTCCACGAACACCGGGCCGGGAGCTGCAACAAACGGAACAGTCAGCTCTAATCCATTTAAATTACGTCTTCAACTCATCCTTTACACATCGAAACCTAATCTTTTTATCTCTAAAAATTTCCTCTTCGCTCAAAATGAGGATGAAATGAAGACAATATTTCTAAAATTTTATGCTCAAGAAGAGGACAAAAGACGGAGCTTATAGCGAAGAAAATATGAAATTTATTTCAACTCAGGTCTCCCAAGAAATTGCATGCATGCATTTTATTATTTCTGTTCGGAAATAAAATAATAAAAAAGAAATTTTTATTCTTCGAAGTTTAAAGAGCAGGTAGTAAAATTTTGTACATTGAGGCATTATTTTTTATGCAATTCTTGCAAAATGCACAGATGGGGGGACTGTCATAACACTCATAATGTCATAACTCTACAGAATGCAAGCTGAAAAAATGTCACATCTTGTGATATAAAAAATAATAATATTTAAAAAAAAAATGTGGGAATCATAGTTTTTTGGGACGTGTACTGTATTTTGAACTATTAAGTAATGGATTTTCCCTATATACAACATACTCTGCTTGTTCCCTGCAATGGTTGTAAATGCAGAACTTTTTGTAATGTATTGTATTGAGGGTTGCATAAATCTTACAGCGGCTATAGCAAATATATTTGCCCAATTTAATTTATAAATCATTTAAGACAAAATCTGATATATGAGAGAACATATTTTTACGAGTATTTTGCTAAATTAGAAAACACCATACAGTTTGTATTGGAGGCTTAAAACTCCGTGTATGTAGACGATAGAAAATAAAAATTTTGATCGTCTTTTATATATCTTTTGCGGTTTAATTTAATTTTGTTAATTTTGCTGCTACGTTGTTTCCATCAATGCAAATAGTAAATGGTTTTTGGTGGATATTTTAGATATATTAGCAGATATTTAGTTGATATTTTTAAGTTAAAAAAATTCGTGTACTTGGAAGGAAAATCTCTCACTGCTTTTAAAGTTACGCGAAATTTTGCAACTGGTCTGTGAAAACACTTTTCCTAAATTTCTTTCAGAATGGAAACATATTTTACGAGATTTGACAAAACAAATAAAAAAGTAGTAACACTGAAAGTGCATAGCCCCTGGTCCTTCTGTTCATATTTAAAATTGAGAAATTTTTAAATATTTGATTTTGTACTACTATATCAAAACCAAAAAGGTATACCCCTCTCTTTATGGGACTTGTATGCTATTCAGGGGTACACCTTTTTGAATCTGATAGTACAATTTTCTCTTCTCGTAAAGTTTAGATTTTAGTTACAGATTAATCAGAGAAATTTTAAAATATGAATTCAGTAAAACAGAATGAATAACATTTATTTTTACTTTTACAGCAATTAAGTAAAAATATCAAATTCAAATTCTTTACTCAATTATTTTGGTTGTATACTCGTCGCTTTGGAAAATTTTCCACTTGCTTGCAGCCTTGATAATCATCATGCATGCATGGCACTGTAATCACTGTATTATTCTTACGGAGCATGGCCGTAAAGGGAAATTTCCCGAAGCGACGACTGGATCAAATCAAAAATAAAATTTGAGGAATCGTTACTGCTCCTGTTAAATTCTTAATTCGAGAGTGACCAAAGAGCAGCAACTCACCTGCGAGTCCCGGATGCGGTCCCACGTACACCTGCGTGCTCTTGGGCATGTCGTACACTGCGGGTGGGTGCAGAACGTTTCGCCGCGCACCGAGGTTGCTGCCCGCGCCGCTAGATGGCGAGCCGGGCGGCGGGGAGTCGCGAGATTCTCCGCTAGGGTACCTGCTGTCAGTTCAAAAGTTCAAAATTACATTGTCAGTACCGGGAGCACATTGGCAGTCAGTCATGTGTCTTGCTGTGGGATTGTATGTTGTTATAAGTTAGAATGTACTCTGAAATGATCACAAGGTATTTGGCCCAAAGTTATGTCAAAGTTATGTTATGTTGAAAGTTATTATTTGTTAATATTCTTTTACCACATATTAATAAAGCTAAATGAATTAAGAATTAATGTTGACTATATAAGATATTTCTCAATATTTTCCGATTAAGTGAAAATATTTTAGTCTATAAAATAAAGGACAAAATAACTGTTAGTTTTCTGATGTAAAAAAAAAAAAACAAATTTGGTGTAGATTTTAAGTAATTAATTTTTTCGTGTGAAGAAGATGCTAATTTGACTAAAAGCCACAGCAGTCCCCATTTAAAACAATGCTATTTTAAATGCTGAGTATATTGAAAATTTCACAGAATTTCGTCTAATTTTTTTATGGAAAATTATTTCATGATTTCAGGAAGGTTTGTGGAAATTTTCAGAGTAGTTCACCATATCTATTAAGCCCACTGATAATTAAACAATTAAGATTATGTTAGGTAATAAGAAAATGTCAATAAAATAAAACATAAGTATTTAGACGTTGATAAACAAGGAAATATATTTAAATATATTTCCTATTTAAGTAAAATATTTAGATTTTGTTCAGTCATAGCTCATGATGTGCGTTACCCCCCTCCCCTCTGGCTATTCCCAGTCGATTCTTACCTCTACTCAATTCTGTATATTATTTGCATATACATATGTAATGATACATAATATATCTTGAAGGCATGAACCAACCAGATTTACTTATGTTTATTTATTTATAAAGATAATTTAAATATGAATCTCGTACACGATATGAATATTCTTGTTGAATCCACCATAAATATACCTTCATAAATAGTTGATGAACTTAATCCAACTACGTACGTATTTTATGTGATATACTGAGAATAGAAATTCGCTACTTCTTTATTTATGAGAAGAGCAACAGATCAATAAGCTAAAAATATATCTGACGTCAATTTTAAAATTTTTACCAAGCTGGATCATATTCCTGCTATAAAATACAAAAGCGGTAGTTTTAAGGACTTGAGAGACCCAAGGAAAATAAATGGAGAGAGGGTGTATCTCTTCCCTAGGTAAAGGTGGATCTACATGGCGATGTGACGCGAATTTGACGCAAAAGCAGTGAAATTCTATGCGGCGGGTGAATTAGCCAGGTTGCGAATATCACGATGCTCTTTTTTTAATCACCAAATATGGCCGCCAATGGATGTTACAGCAAGTGCACATTAACGTCGTAAGATAAAATCGCCATGTGAATCCGCCTTAACAAGACTCGTCTGGTGAGGGTGCAGTCATAGTTACGTCACTGGCGTCAGTCCGTCCTGTTGTCTTTCAGCTCACGGCCTACCTGCTGATCTTGGCCGGGGACGCGGTGTAGTCGCGGTACTCGCGGGGCTCTGCCCTCAGTCTGGCAGCCTCCTCCTCCTGTCTACCCCCCTTCTTGCTCTGAGGGTTGCGGGCGGCCGCTCCATCCGGCTCATCTCTCGCTCGCGCCCTCTGAGGTGGTCTGGGCTCGCTGGGAAGCACGGGGAGAGAGTGGGGACCGTCTGAGGAATCCTGCAGACTGAAAAGACGAAGCTGTTCCTTAAGCGTGGCCTTCTCACGAGCTCTCTTTCGCTGGAACTCTTCCTCGACGAGCCTCATAGCCTCAGCCTCGTGTTTTCTCTGACGTTCCCGCTGTTCCGCCTCCTTGGAAAGTCGATCTGCCACACGACGTCGTTCGATCTGACGTATCGTGCTCTGGAACGTGAACTTTTTGCCGTTCTTGGTCTTGGACGCTAGAGCTAAAGGTAAGGAGGATTTCTGCTGTACTGGTGGCTGATTTTGTACTTCACCCCACGGTGATTCTGGTCTTTTTTCTTTCATTTCTTGTGGTCCTTCATTGATATTTCTCATCATCGATAAACTGTTGGTGGCCTCCTGCTGTTGACGCAGGCCATGAGTCAGGACGTCCACGCTGAGGGAGCGCTGACCGGCGTGCAACTGGTTCGTCTTGACCCTGGGTACGATGCAACGCCGTGAGTCGTACTCGGGCAGGTACATAATATGACCTCCAGAGGCTAGGTACGAGAAGGCTGGCTGCTTGCCTCCGCTCAGCTCAGGTACTTCCTCCTCCTCTTCTTCAAGATCGGGGCTACTGCTGGGGTCCTCGACACGTGTTTCCACGTGGCCGATCGCACGTGGTCCCCACACGCCGGGTCCTCCCTCACCGCTGCTGTCCAAAGAGTTGGGTGCGCTGCGACTGAGGTACCAGTTCTCGTCAAGGGAGAGCTGCTGCGCGCGCAGGTTGTTGGTACCCAGGGCTGCTCCGAGGGCCCCTGACACTGAGCGTCGTAACTTCTGAAGACTATTGAAGGACGTCAGTTGGTCGGGGCTGGTGGGGCTCTCCAGGGGAGACTGCAACAACAAGGGACGGTCAGTACAGGGGTGGTGAGGGGCGAGGAGTGTTTGTTTATTGAATACAAAACAGTACAGTACAATATTTTCAAAAGTTTGGATACATGATGTAGAACATCTTCAGCCTAATATAACATTTTTTTTTACAGATATCATTTAAATAAACATTTATAATTAATTATACACACATTAAATTTATATATAATTACATAACTTTTGTTATGTCTATATTAGCGTATTGAATATCGCATTAAATTATTCTATTACTGTCGAATTGGTCACTATCTTTTATATTGTACTATAAAAAAAATTAAGTTTTTGTTCACCTATCTTGATTTCAATATATTTTTAATGTGTATTAAATGTGACCAGATCAGATACACTCTCTAATAAGAGAGCTATATTTCTTATTACAACACCTGAAATATATTATATTCTGTATTGAAAATGTTGATTACCTGTTTTTTAAAT
This sequence comes from Siphlonurus alternatus, assembly GCA_949825025.1. NCBI lineage: Eukaryota > Metazoa > Arthropoda > Insecta > Ephemeroptera > Siphlonuridae > Siphlonurus > Siphlonurus alternatus. Next base: position 12,790,404 of record OX463780.1, read on the forward strand.
CTCAAGATCAGAAAAAATTACCTATTTTTTTTTTTAATTTCTCATTAAAACAAAAACTTTAGTTATTTAGTAGGAAAATTACTTCTTGTGATTTATATTGATCACTGGTATATGCACTGATTTATATTGGTACGCGAGGAAAATTCTAATGTAATATTGCTTTAATATTTATGAGGTTCACTCCTGACTCGACTAACTCAAGCTATCCATAAACTTCATGATATCGATGTTAGATACCATATTATCGTCCAAATTATTGTTACTAGCCACTGAGATATATTTCATCGGAAGAGTTAAATTTATCAGCATGGTTTGCAGCTCTTGTCTTAAATACAGTCAAATTAATTTTACATTCTCTAATACGGAAGTAGCCGGAAGTGTGAAGTTTACGGTTAATATTTTAATAATTTAGTTTTGAAATTTTGCAGAGGGGATTGCATTAGAAATGCTGATACATGTGTGAAATTTTAACTCTGAAGTATGAATAAAAAGATCAGAAACCTTGCACTTTCCGAGAGAATATCACATTAATTTGACTGTGACACGTGGAAATTTGGCCGGGGTCTCCATTGCAGGAATACAATGATGCAAGTTTACACGTGCCACGTTCTGACGTGGAGTCGCGGATGAGATTTGCATCTCGTTCGAAAAATTACTTACCATTTTACTTTAGTAAAATATTGAACTCATAAAACACCAAGAGATTGCATTGAAAACATCGTTTGACAACTACTTTAGCCAGTAGCAAATCTCTGTTATTAATAGTGCCACTTTTAGAATTATAACTCGGGTAAAATCCACCAGATGTCCATATGTCTTTATGACGTTAATATACATATTCTAGTTTTCTCGTAAGCAAGCAAAATTGCAGTGAGCTCTTGATAAAAAAATGTAAAATAATCAAATTTCTTATTTTTCTAATTTGTTAATATGATTTATTTTCGTTATTTTACAAGTCTACCATAATGATACATATTATAATGTCGAGTTTAGAAATTAGCGTCAAGAAATTTTCGCATAAATTTGAACTTTTTTGTTTTTATTTAAGTTACCCGCTAATGATAAATAGAAATTTGAAAGTATATTATACAATTTGGCCACGGTGGGATTTGAAATCCCTTTTAATTCTCTGGCCATATTTTATATACCTATATAAATGATACTAGGTAACTTAAACATGAATATGCTTAAATTTAATCACTAAACCCTATATATTACATATTATCTGTCTAGCGATCGAGTGCCCACAAGAAGTGACACTTATACCTTTAATACCACCCGATCATAAAAAACTCGCATAAAATTGCAATTACAGACTGTTACGACAGCACATTAGCTCGAACATATTAGCTTGCATGTCACTGAGCGATTTCTTGCCCCGATGCAGCTTAACCTCTTTAAGAAGTTACGATCTCTAGATGTAGGTCGCGTGAATAATCTCGGCTGCAGCGATCACATATGTAAATTACACCTGGTTAATTTATCAGCTGATCACTGACTATATAATACGACGTTCAGGAGAAATAACATCGCTGATGAAGATCAGTGATGCGAATTTTATTATTTAAATTATTGACGGTAGCTTGGCAACTGCAGTCTCGATAGGATATAAAATGATTTTATTGCTCTTTTCATTAGCAAAATTACATGTTTTTCCTTGAAAGCATATTTAATTATATACAACGATTATGTACTGGTTTACCATATTTAAATTGCATATATGCCATTTATTTAGCATACTAATTAATATATTCAATAAAAACTATAGTATTTAAAGAGCTTACTTTCTTGCTTTTCAGTTTTATGTTTGAAAAATATCAAGAAAATTCAGTATTCTGGATAAAAATATTTATAATTGAATTGTTCCAAATATAATTATGAGGCATATATTACATAAAATAATTCAATTTCGTATTATGATTTAACCACTCCTTAACTAATAACTATTATGCTGGTTATGTTTATTTATTGTAAAATTATTCTCTTGCCTCTGCCTTTTTTTTTTTTGTATTCATGAGGAATGTAAAATAAAATAAGCCTATTTTATGTTTCTTACAAATAAATAATATGCTTTTGTTATATTGGTGCATAAATTCAATTTTTACTGGGACTAACTGCTATTTCCGCGTCCTTCAGCGCACCCCACGTGACCTCACCTCGTCCTCGTAGCCCTTGGTCGCGACATACTGGAGGTGTTCGGGTCGGGGCAGCGACAGTGAGAACATATGTGACCTTCGGATGAACTTGGGGGGCGTGACCCTGCCGCTGGACCGTCCCCGCTCGCCCTTGAAGGCCGTCTCCCCCGGCCTTTCCTCCGAGATGGCCCTCCTAACTTGGGGACTGCGTGCAGGAGGCGGCCTCGTGTGCTCATCCTCCGAGCTCGTCTCGTCAAGGTCTTGCTCCGGCGTCCATTGACGTGCCACGTTCGCCGCCGTGTGTTTACGTGACCTCGGGTGAGCCACTGGGGCTGAGTCTGGGGAGTCCAGAAGGGTGGCTCCTGGACCTGGACTCGCGTCCCCCGAGATACCAGAGTCCCCGGACTTCTCCTGGGTAGCCACACTGCCTCGTGCGGCCACGACTAGCGGGGCGCGTTGCAAGTAGCTCTGCACGATACGCTCCTCAAGTAGCGCGGTGGTGCCGCTGCTTTCACGGAGGATGGGAGACGATGAGCGGTGACGAACCCGGGTCACCCCCACTTCCTCTTCGGAGTCCTCAGCGGCCTCCCGACTTGCGGGGTCGGAGCCTACCAACAGCTGACGCCACGCGGCCGTGGGAGAGAAGCGAGGAATATCAGGCGTCTTCTTGGGCAGTGTGGGCCGAAGCTGTAGCAAAAAGAAAGGGTATGCTACTTAAGTATATACTTAAGTACAAAGTATAGGTCGGGCAGAGTAGAGGAGATTCTTCACATTTTGGTGAGCGTGTAACATGTCTAGTCACTTAACTGACCGCAGCTCACTCAAAGGGTCTTAAAACGGTCGTGTTTACGGTCTAAGAGAAGCTTTCTAACGTCGCATATATTCTCAGAAATCTTATCAATAATTGAATACAAAGTTTAGAATGCCTCTGCTTAAACTTGCAAATTTGTGTTAGACAGAGACTAATTTGAATTTAATTTGGTGCTTGTACATCCAACTAGAAGGAGATGCTGTGTTAATTGACAGGACAAACGGTCCTTCATTAATCAAATGAAATACATGATAATTAATTGCCTCTGATTTTAATATCCAGCATAATGACCTTAATTGCAACTTTCTGCGTGGAGGAACTCTGATTATTACGATGGAGTGACAGCAGAAATTAACCTTTCACAGGGACATAGATTACAGCTTTAAGGAAATTCAACGTGCGTTTCTATCTTGATGCAGTATAAAATAAGGAATATCATTCGCTATTAGCGTATTATAGTACTAAGTTATCATCATAATTTTACTCCATAAATTATAACACGCGTCAACTGAAGTTTCTGCCTGTGACGTCACGAAATTTACGATATCATTAGTCGTTACCGATTGGACCTTATGTCCCCTGTACTGTATACGAATGGTTCACGATTCTGATCACAAACAGACGTGTGTATCTAAACGATGCAATTCACTCGCTTCATAATGTTCTGCAGCCATCCAAGAATATATTATATAAAAATTTGTCCTTAGAAGCGAGTAAGAGTTGTTCGCAAAAGAAAAATGATAATAAAATCGTATGTCACATCACATTAATTATGTTTAATCAAACTTTTAAAAGAAATAAAACTTTGTTGGTTGCAAAAGAACTTCATAGAGTATTATATTATTATATACTTGGATAATTGACTGTCATATATTATCTTAAATGTGTCTTTTTGAGTTATTGTTATTTATTGATATATGACTTATTGTACGAACATAGTTATACGAATCTATTACTTAAATCCCTATAGAATAATAACGTTCGCCTGCATGAATGACAAGTTCTCTCTACGAGGCTTTCTGTTAGTGAAAATCGTTAAGCTCACAGCAATGTTGTAGCCTGAAGAGAAGTAAAAACGTGATTTTCCATAATTAAGAAACCATTAAAAATTTGTAATTAATTCACGTTATTAATTATCTTAACAATATTACTGGCAGATTCTTGTTCCGTTTCTTAAGAATAGGCCTCAATATAGCCATGCACCCAATACTAGAGAGATTCTTGCAGGGTTCCTCACCTGCAGGTTAATGTCTCCCTCGTTCTGCGGCTGCTCCTCCTCGGAGTAGCTGCCTGCGGACCCTGAGGATGGCCTGGCGGTGATCCTGTTGGGTCTGCGCAGGCGCGCCGCGAACCGCTCCACCTCATCCTCTTCGTGTGTGACCTCCCCGCCCGCCTCCATGCCGAAGTAGAAGGTCTTGGGGGGCGCCGCGGGGCTGGGGGCCTGAGGGGACCGTTGCTGTTGCTTTTTGGGGCCGCCCTCGCTGGCCGGGGAACGAGACCGGGTAGACCTAAAATAGTCAGAGAATATTAGAACAAGAATACACAACCAACAAGGTTAGTTGTAAGATAATTGGAACTTGGAAGAAATTAGTGGAAATGTGGATGATTTTCTAAGCATATCGATGTTGTAGTGGAAGAAAAGACCATAATGAACATCATTGGTAAAAAAACTTCATGTAAATTTTCTTGTTTTTACAGATTTGAGCCTTTGAGTAATATTTGTTTGTTTTCCAGCTATACCATGCATGTCGATACAATAATTATATAGATCAGCTCACGATAAAAATTTAATTTCTTTTTCTATCTTTATAATATAGCAACCCCTAATGTGACGTCATAGTCATGCAAAATGTTCATCAATAAATCAATAATATTTCATGCTAAATCTAAATGTATAGACCTGACGCCATCTGCATACTTTTACATTTCAATTTTTAGAGTGTTTTAGGCATAACAAAAATACGAACACTACTGTCGATACTTGCATACAACAAAAAATCTTGCAAACATTGGAGTTCTCGCATACTGCAGGGGTCAGTACAAAAATTGTATTTTTTTTTATACAAAGTTCTTTCCTAATTTGAGGAGAGATAATAAAATATATTTCTTTTTCAATGAAAAGAACGAGAGCTACTGTCTGAATGGCAACATGAAATATTGCTAGAGGCAAATAATAAATTGACGCAGTAGCGTGAAAAAGAGAATAGAATCTTAACAAAACAGCACAGAAATATTCAGCCGAGTGATTAATTTCAACCACGTACAGTACTTATATTACATTACAATATTTTTACTGAATTACTTAAGATCTCGGTCGAATATTATTTTTAATGTTCATGTTTTTCAGGTTTTTCTTAATACATACTTATTATTACTTATTCCCGGCCACTGGATCTTTAATTCCCGCTTGAACACTCTGCAGTTAAACTCAGCAATTTCTTGCTCAAAAGTTCACCTTCTTGTTTGTTTTTCGAAGTAAAACATTCCCATCATGCACAGCGAGTTACCAGAACGTACAATTTGCATGAACTCTCTACAGCACGAGACAGCAATTTGAGGTACGTTCTATTTACCTTTATAAATGTTAGTGGTAGTGCAGTTGGAATCTAGTTCAATATTTGTATGCAATGTGCAATGGTAGTAGTGAGTGAGTTCTAATAAGCTTAATTACTCTGAAGGTATTATAAGTTGTTATGATATATAATATTTAAGAGCATGCCTGTATGAATATTATATATTATGATATATAATTTTATGTCACGTGATCAAACCAATAAAGCCACAAAGATATTAAAATTCTATTGATCTCTCCCCTTTAAATTGTACGTTATTAAATCCTTTGACAAATTATATGTGGTAAATATCTAGTGAAATCATTATCATAATATTAATATATATATACCGATACATTAATATAGTACACTATTATATGCCGGGACTATTTCATGTACATTTGTATATAATTTATGATTTCCCTATTGTTACATATTCTAAATGATCTCCTACAAGTCTCCATGTGTTAAAAATAAAACTTCCTGTCCGGTGGTAATTTCCCATTGAAATAACGTTATTCACGTTATTACCTGACAGCCTCCTTGGTCTCGCGGTGTTCCCCTGATGACTCACGGCCCACGGGGGCGTGTCTGGGTCCCACTGGGACGGGGGATGGTCCCTTGTTGGCAGACGGTTGCTGCTTGCTGGCCTGTCTCTCTCGGTGCCTCCTTTGTGCCGCCTTGACCAACTCGTGCTGAAACTCAGGTGACGAGACGCTTTTCTGGGCCAAGAAGTTAGCTGCTGCGGGGTTGAGTACTCGGGGGGCTGTCTCCTCCGACCGTCCCGCCCCCGGCCTGCCGCCCCCACTGGGGGCAGGACTTCCCGAGGAGGTTTGAGTGCGAGTCTTAAAGAGACGAGCTCTTCGTGGCAGAGCGGAGCTTCCGTCCTCCCAAGCTGAAATAAGAAATCTATTAGATTTAAACTTATTGATGAGTTAGGGTCAAACTCAATTTAAAGTTTCCACAAGGGTGGGAATGCTCTTTCAATATATATGGATTCATGTAAGTAAGACGGCTGACAAGATTACTCTACAGAAACATTGCTATATTATGTTCTCGTGATATATTTAACAAGTTAAAAGTGTTTGATTTCATGTTGTTGAATATTTTACATTTTTCTGCAACTTTAATGAATTGCTGTCTATAAACTTTGGAATTTGTTTATATTGATTCAAGAATTTAAAATTAAATCAACGACGTTAAATACATTCAGATAAAAAATGTATAGCTTAATTTTAATTACTTCTAAATGTTCAAAGAAATCAAGTCTAGACTAGCAAATTAATTCAAACTAAATTACAAAACATTCTGAGACGTAATTGACTGTCTTAAAACTACGTAAAACCTTTGTATATATATCCTAGACAGGCAACTAATTTGCTTCTTTGTGCCAGATAATTAGCGAACAATTGTAATTGAGTATCGATTGTTATAATAATTACGCAATGCTATACACTGTTACATATATAATATAGATGTAATGAGTGTCGTATGTTGAAAATACCATCAGCTGTATACAGGTAAATCAAAATTTGATTATATGCAACGCTATTTAAATATAAATTACATTAATTGATAATAAGATTGATATTTTTAATATTTCTAACAATTATAATATATAACCACTGCAGTTGACACAATTAATACAAGCTAAAGAGCGGGCACGGAAAATCGAGATTTGGGTAACTGAATTTACTGTTCACATTGTATAAATATATAATCTCTCAATAAAGCTCGGTCTCCTGAAATAAAAAACGCCACAAAGTATTGATGCACCTTATATAATAATAATATTATTATATTATTATTAAATAATATTAATATTTATAATATATTAATAATTAATAATTTTATAACGAATTAGAAAAACTTCTCGTCATTTTTCTCCATTTTCGTCATTAACGCCATCCTTTTGTTTATAAATTTAGTCTTAATTCAGTCATCGCAGAATTTTTTATATTGATAACTAAGGGAACCTGGAAACCCAAGTTCAGATGGTCGTCACTCACTTGTGTCACTGGGAGACTCGGAGTCTTGTGGCGCCCCTACTGGGGGTGGTGGCGGTGCCTTGTACTTCTTGCGCGCTGCTGCGGCGGCTGCTGCGGCTGCGGCCGAGGTACGTACGGGCCGGGTGCTGGGCTCGCGGGCTGCCTGAGGGGGTGGAGGGGCACCGTGGCGGGGGCCGGGGGCTCGCAGGTCAGGCTCACTGCCTCCAAACCTCGTCCTGCTGCTCGTCAAAGCCACCCCACCGTTCCTGCTGCTCGGCCGACCCTTGTCTCCCACGGGACCGGCGCGAGGGTCGTGACGTGCTTGGTAAGCCCTCACTGGGGCCACTACCTGGGTCTGCAAAAAACAAAATGGCGTCAGATAACCAGCACAAAAACTCTTGTTTAAAACTATCAAGATGGTACAATTTGGTAGTTATTATTAAATCAATATTGTAAACAGTTTCTTTGAAAAAGAATTCGTCGTATAAACACGTTATATGACCGGTTTCTATCGATGTATTAGTAGATTAAATGTCACTTGATTAATGAAATCTTAATGTAAAATGTAAAGTGATATCGAGGGCACAAAAATTAAATTCGCGGTTATATTACGTTGGTGGCACCCACACAACTAACGGTCACCTGATCCGAACCTGATGAGAACCTTAAGCCTAACTGTAGCGTCGTCCCAAGCACTCGAGAGCTTCACCAGGTAAATGTTCTTTCAGACTAGTACGAGCAAATGTTATAATTTAGCGAACGTTTCCAGCTTTATCATTATATTTTTTTGCAAACTCAGCAAAAAAATTAATTAAAATTTCCATTAAAATAATTATAGCATGAAAATAATATTTTTGATATAATAATTACTAATAAAGATTTCATTTTTATACGTTGTTTATTTTTATATATATTTAATTAAATTGTTTGAAAGTCCAACGTGAATTGCAATTAAACACTACGCCCCCACGATGGTACGCTTGACAACACACGAGTTTCTCCGGAGAAACATTTGGGCGAAGATCCGTACAGTGACATAATATATGGGAAACAGAAAGAAAACAAGATTTGGTGGCATCCTGTACGATGGTGATAGATTAATTAGTGTGGGATAGTTTCACGCCACCGGAATTCCTGTAGCCTAATTGGTCGATTGGCCTTTGTTTTTTTCACGAAATATTCTTCATAATATGATAACAATTTTAAATCAAGTGTATAAGAAACACAGGAAGAACGCGTTGATACGAGATGAATGGAATGAGAAACATTGCTTTGTTATATAATGTGAATGAAATTTATTGTTATTTAAAATAGTTTACCTGAGAAGAATTTGTCTATAAGTTGATTTGTATGACATTTTTCTATACTAATTTCATATTAAAATATTGGGAACATGTTACAAAAATTTAATCATGGCTCTTTAAAATTGATCCCATGACATACACACGCATGTTAAAGTGTAAAATAACAATTATTCCTCAATAAATTGTTGGAGCTACATTTTGATATCCGTTTGTGACAGAACACCACTTGTCCTACTTAATAAAAATATTTTTTCTTCCCATATCAAATATTTAAAGTGAAATTTCTCATGATTTACCGTTACTGTATTGGGCAGTTTGTGGTTTACGTTACGGGCCCATTATCTCGTCGTATTACTGTCCTAATGTAAGACACAGACTAGGCACAAAAAGTTACAGCAGGAATCGCCCAAGCACGATTTGGTTCTCCATTAACCTAATATATAATGTGAGGGAGCATTATTTAGAAAGCAATACATGTACTTATATAAAGTCTCTGATTTAGTCATTACTTTGTAAGTATTCACTTCCTTCATACACTTTTAGAAAGATAAATAATTTATTGCTTTCATAAACCATAACATACATAATAAATCTTATATGTTATAATTCTGCATGTGCTCAAAACAAGTAGTATGCTCAGTATTATTTTGTACATTATTGAATATATAATTATGCATATAAAAGAGCTTATTTTACGTATCAGAATAGCATATAGATGCAGAAGGGATTATTACCTATTATACATGGCAGTATAGTGCCTAATTTAGAATTTTATTATAATATGCTTACGTAATTAATATTACATGGCATATAATATAGAATTAAGTTATTGATTAAAATATTTTTACATTTTGAATAATATACAATGTTGATTTAGTGTTTAGCTAGTGCGTATATTTATGCTGAGGTCTTGCTGTCAAATATGCAAAAACAAAACCCCACTGAAAACTAAAAAAGCTCCTTAACACTCAAAAGATTTATTATTTTAATACATCTTAAAATTTGACAAAATGTAATATTGAGGTAAAAAATTAATAATATTTATAATCCAGATCATCACACCCTTCAGCACGGACTCACCTGAGAAATTTTTCTGCCACTGATGGTGCCCCCATTGTGTAAAATATTTCCATTGTTGGTCTGACGAAGTTTGGGTGGCGGCCCGAGTACCATGGGCAGAACCTTGTTCTCCGGCGCGAGTTGATTGTTGTGACCCCCCACGCCATGTCTCAGGGCCCGGGCTCGTTGGGGGTCACGGGGAAACGAGTGTGTGTTCCATCGGGGGGCGTCATCCGCCTCCGAGGAACCGTCCCCCGCGCTGCCCCCGGGAGAGGGGCCGTGGGGGCGGTAGGCGCGGTGGTGCTGGTGCTGCTGGAAACTGTGCTGGGCAGACTGGGTGTGCCCCATTTTGTCAAAGGGGTGTGACTATCCTTGGTGAACTGGAGGTGGTTCAGCGACCCTCATAGCCTGCAACAACAATGAGACATGGAGGATCAGAATGGAGAACACTGTTTGGAAATTATGGCAATTGATGATGTGTAAGTATGTTTTGTTTGTCCTCAAAGTACTCTGATGGATCTTTACCCCCCAACACGCCCACTCCAGGTAGCACATTATTGATGTTACCTTATCAATAGAAAATTTGTACCTAATTTGCAAACGAAACCTTAACATATGCGTAAGTGTAACTCACATTGCATATATAATTATACTCAAATTTAAATTTTCGACTCAATTTAACAAGCGTTGAAGAATAAAATTTTAAATATCGTATATATAATAATGTTTGTTATACAGACCCATAAAAAAATTATAACAAAATTTTTACATAAAATATATCCAATTTTCTGTGATATTACATTGAATTTGTCTTTCATTTTAATCCAATTCCTTTTATAAATTTATAACTTCAAATTTTGCTTATCATCAATTCGGTGTTCTGACAAACGAGTTTTTTTCACATGCAGAGTTACAATTTCATCGATAAACCATATTACGTTGCCGTCTCGAGACATACAAAAAAAAGCATTATTATTATTAAGTTTGCATATCGATATATACCCAGCACGCAGACAAAATATAATGTGAATGAAATAGATATTACTTTCTGATGTAATAATAAAAAAGTTGAAGTAATCATATATCAAGAGGTAGAACTCGATATCTGACAGTAATTCAATCAATCTTTACTGCTACAGAATGATATTACCGCAATATCGAGTTACCTTCTCCTCCTAGCACAATTATTATTCAACTTAGGTAATTGTGTAATGTCAATCATCTAATTACGTGTCATCGTAATTATAGAGAGTATAACTAGGTACTCAAACATTAATTAGTTTTAAATTCAAACTTAATAAGAATTTAATTAATTAAAAATTAAGCAAAAAGTGAAATTAATTTAATATTTGTATGAATATTAAATTTTTATTATAATATAATAGGTACTATATCAATCAATGTTTAATTCGTTCATATTTACCGTTCACAAAAAATATTCCCATGCACCATATGGGGTCTAATATAACACACAACAATGTAGCGAGTTCCAATGATGCGGGAATAATCCCACAGTGATATCCACAATAATGATACAGTGGGATTCCTCCCATACCGATACAATACGTTCAGTTTAATCTATAACTGTAACAACCTCATACATTCAAGAAACTGATCTTGGTTTAACAACATAACATTTCTACGCCCAAGTCTCCATAACTTGTAACATAAAAAGTACTGTATATAACTGCATGACAAATAAGGAAATGTGTTGCATTTTACAAGTAGAATTCAATTCAAAGTGTTTGAATGAATCAAGGAAAGAAGAACAGAATATTTTGTTACCTGTGCTCGTCTTATAACTGCACGGCTTCACCTAGAAAATTTACCTTGTAAAAGATCGTGATAAATACCAGTTTTCTAGTTTAACTTATACAAAAATATATACTGTTTTCTTAGATGACTCCGAATTACAAACTTTCTGGTCACCATGAAAGGGTTAAGACAATCGTGCTGAATATATTGAAAACAAACTGCAATGATAACACATTATAATGAATGACCAGAATGACAGATCGAGAGATAATTTCAATTACAACATATTACGTCTTATTTCCCACCATCTCCTCCGACCTCTAATCTCCAATCCTTCAGGTCTAACGCACCCTATTGATCTCTGTCTATACTATTTGCAACTCTCGGATGGTGGTAATTCCCCCATTCCTCTCGACGTCAGATTGTCAATTCTGATAAGAGCCTCCCGCAAAGTCACAAGTTCGTCAGTGTCAGAGTTCCACGGTCAATGCATAAAAAAATGTAAGAATGCCAATAGCATAGGACAGAGTGTAACTACTGACAATGCATAAAAATGTGAGAATTCGTGAATGAAAATAGCATAGAACAGAGTGTATCCACAGTCAATATTTCAAAATTGTGAGAATGTGAGAATGCAAATAACATAGGACAAATTGTAGCTACTGTCAATGCATTCAAATGTGAAAATGTCAATAACATCGGCAGTCCTATAAAAGACAACACAGTTCATATAATTACAGTCAATATATATATACATAAAAAATGAGAATGTGAGAATGCTATCGGTTAGTCCAATGTGTAGATAATGTGCAGGTTTTGCTGGAGCGAAGAAGTTTTCCAGCAAACTGAGACGTCCAAACAACTCGCATGCTCACGTGCCGAGATGCTATATAATTTGTAATGAGAATGTGCGGTATTTAGGGTAGGTACTTTAAAGAAATGACAACTTTTTATAAACAATTTTAATTGATGGCGTTTTGTATTCATAAGTAGGTTGGAACTAATTATTTTTGCAGTCATTATGATTAATTTCATATTTATAATGGACATTTTTTTTGTCTGAAATAATTAAAAGAAGTTTATATAGGAAAGTTGCAAGACATTTAATTTTTTATAAGTGTCGATAATTGCCTTTCAAAGCAATTTTATTATAGCTTTAACTTTGTACTACATTTTTTACTATAAATTAAACTTTATAATGTGTTATTTAAAGTAAACGGTTCTTAATTATTCTCTTTAACGTTTTATTTCGAAAGTGATGTATTATATATTGTTCTTTTGAAGGTATAAATTTATAAACAGTCCTATAATTATTTTATGTGTAAATTGCGCATCATTATAAAGGTCAAATCATTAAAAATTATATACAAATAATAATCAATAGAAATAAATTACGTTTAAAAAATATTTTCAGATTAAAATTTCACTTTTTTCTTAATATTTTGTTTTATTACAATTGATGGAAGCGTATGATACGAAAGGACATAAAATATTTTGGTTTTTAATGAATGAAAGTTGTTCAAAACTCTCCCTTGACCCTGAAGCTGTTGACCCCATTTAGTGAACATATGCCCCGGGAACCTGATGGCTGGTTTTCTCTGCTTGACCCGCGACGTTTCAAGCCGCCGGTCGGACGACTGCCCTTAAACTTTCGCTTCAACTTTCATTAGATGACCGGGCCTGATGATGATCACACCTGCTGACCTTACATTTGAGTATAACAAATCATCATCGCGTCAAAATGGAAGGAAACACGACTAAACAAAATACATCGCGCCATTTACTATAAAATTATGATCTTTTTATATTTTTATTATGGTGATAATATGATGATTATGATGCATTATTAACTGATCTACCTTATAGATAATTCTGAATGAATTAGCTTTATAAATTTCGAATATGTTTTTTTATTTATATTTGATATTATACCAAAATTTCTTTCTCGTTATATAATATGTAAATTATTGTGCATTTTGATTTTATACCTTCATGTTTATTAGTAATTAAGAAAAAGTTGTTAAGCGTTGGTATTTGAATTTTATTAGTTTATCAAACTACTTATTAATACAAAAAAATAAATATTTAATACAAGGACTTGTAGATAAAATGAATAAAATAAAACATTCAATGATTCAAGTACAACAATTTTACATAAAATGCTACTTGTTGGTAATTCAAGTTAGCTCTCTGATTTGATTTTACATGCAGAATGTCATGAACTAAATAAATAAATATTATTTAGTTATGCTCACGTCACTATATATATTATATTATATATAATATATATATATATACATAGCAAATTGAATACGTACTGTATACGTAATAAAACTTATTCGTACTTTATTTACTTTATTTCCCTACATAAAGCTAATAATCATTCATTCAATGTAATTATTATATCGGTGGCATACGAGCTTAACTTAACAAGTTATTGATTGCCAACTCCACAACAGACTGAATACTTCAAATTCTGTATAGCTTTATTTAATTAAATCTCATTATTTTACAGGCTCACGAGTGCAATAGTACAATTAATGTAATTACACAACTGTCATCGAATGCGCGGTTTATTATACGTAAATAATACTTCGATGATGCTTATGAGGTGATATATTACCAGGAATTATGTAATAGCTTTTGTAATTAACACTATCGATATATATTCAATATGTCATACTATGTGTCAATACAGTTTCATATTGCAATGAGATATTCAATCAAGCATAACGCAGAAACCTTAATATATTTAAAAAAACAATAGAATCAAGTTACTGTCAATTTTATATATCGAGTTCGATTTCAATTGTTTGTTAATAGAGTTGTAAAATTTGTAAATAATTTTCATTGTTTTCATTCAATAGATAAAAATAATTAATTTTGTATACAAAGGCTGTATCATTAACTATAAAAAATTTCTCTTGTTTAAGAAGGAAATTTCCTGCATATAAAAAAAAACTATCATTAAAATATACTATAAGGAGAAATCTATTATTATTTCCTCTATATGAATATATGTGTCAAATATTAAAAATTAAGTATTTAACAATAGTGACTGTATTTATCAACAAGAAGTACCGAAAAACAATGAAATAATTATACTAGGTAGTTACAGTGATATTGCAATAAATCAAACGACAAAAAATAAATAACACTTGAGTGTAAATTGCCCTAAAAATTTTTCGAACGTTTTTCTATAAAGAAAATTGCATTTTATATTCAATGTATACAAAAATTAATATATAAAAAAACTTATACTGTTGTGAAGAAAATAATAAAATGTTATTGTAATCCGAAACTGTATTCGCAACAAAGCAGCGACGGTGTGAAGTAAATAAAAAGACGATCGCCATGCGAAGTTCAGGGACGAAGGCATCTTCACGCCGACCCAGTTTCTTAGGTATTGTTGGGACCATCGCGCACCTTTTTACATGAGCTTAACAACAATGGAAGAAGAAGAAGAAGTTTTAATTGTATATAAACCGTGTGACAATTTTACGAAAACATACACTGTATGTATAGAAAGTGTGAGAAAATGGTGTACTTATCAAAAAATTGCATTTCAGAATATTGATAAGTAATTTTTTTAATTGTTAATAATTATAGAAAGTTTTTTTTTTTAAATATTTCTATGTAATAGTAATTTATTTTAGGATTAAGTCAATCATTTGATCACGTGGTATACTAAGGTCACTGACCAATGCAGTCCTACTTGCCGAGATTTGAATGGAAAATATTGTTAAAGGAAAGCTGCATCGTCACTGCACCGCTAATAAAATAATGTTAACTCAAAGGACAACACAAGACAAAAAAAAACATCAACGGCTTTTACAACAGGTTGAAGGAGGTTGTTTAATGTTGGAAATTTCTATTCTTGATTAAAATTGTGATTTCATAGCTTTAGAATGCATTTGACCTATGGACTTTTGATGCAATTAAAATTTTTGTTATATTAAAATGTTCTTTAAAACAAAAATTTTGTAGAAATTTAAGATATTACAAATAAATTTGAGAGTTTGAAATTTTAATATTAATATTTATTAAATATAAATATTTATATAAATTAATTTTATTCCATATTATTAATTTTATGTGAAATTTTCATTTTTCTTTTCACTTAACATTCAGCGCTAAATCAACCTGCTACTTTAATATATTTACGTTTTATATACATGAAAACATCTCACTGTATTTCCAAGAAACGTATATTTATTTATCATATTTGTTCTCCACTTTTAAAATCCAGGGTAGACGTATTTGTACATCCATTAACAAGCTTGAATATCCTTGAGATGAAGCTGTGTACGCACCGTTACGGTGAGAGACAATATTTGCTGGAGAGACCTGAGTCATCTGCAGTGACCCTGATTCCTGAATCTCACCTGTCCAGAATGTCAATACAGGACGACCAGAGTAATGAATGGGAGGATATACGTAAGCATGCTTATGGGATAAACAGTTTAGTTTCACACACATACGTTGTTTCTTAATTACAGTGTATTAATGCAAAAGTGTTATAATGACCGCTATATTAGTAATTTCTTATAATACAAAATGACTTATGTAAAAGAAATGTGTATTGATATTAACATAAAGAGTGGGTATAAGGTGTGGTTGTATATCTGAACATGGGGATTATTATAGAAGGCGCGAGAAACACATTTTTTGATTGTATGACAATTATGTAAACAAAGCTGTTACCTTAAATCACAGCAGTTAATTGTAAACATGGGCGTTTAGATGTCAATAATACAATTTTTAGATTTCTTCCGCCTCCAGAAAAATACCAAGTATAGAAAATGAAATACTAGATTTTACATTTTCTAATATCGAATTTCCTCTTCTTTCAATAACAATTTAACTGGGATTTAAATCACGTTAATTGATGTAAACCACAATTTAAGTTTAGTCTATAAACGGTATGCAAGACGTGCTGTTTATCTGAATGGTATCGCAAAAGCGCTCCTAGCGGTGGCACGTGCAACCACACGCTGACAATACCCAGCAGCATGTAATTGTCTCGTTATCTCCGTGCTTTATTAGCTCTCGGCGTCTCCTTTAATTACCTTACCTTCGATATATTGTCACGTGGGATGACTGCGCTTACATGACGATACTGATTGTGGATCAGTTCGCTTCGTTACAATATTATTTTTTTTGTTAAGAAATGTATTATATTATTGTAAATAGTATGTTGAAAGTAGTTATGTGATTTATTTTATTTTTATGATCAACGTTTGTTTATTTAAAACACTGTTGGTTGAAGTAAAGATTTTGAATATGATCTGTATAATGCAATATTTTTCAGAATAAGTTCTCAATCTTAATTTTGAGAGATAGCAAATGTGGCTTTAAAAATAGCATTTCATCATATTAAATAAGAACAAAAACAAAACAATCACAATATTTTGAAAACTGCATGTTATTGAATATCAAATGCAAAAATTCTGATTTTCCCTCTTCTCGAGCTTTAGCTCATTGAGGTGTAAATGCAAACTATATTATAACATTTGAAAATGTGACGCAATTTATTGTTAAAAGTCTTTAAATTTCTAGCTTTTAAATCTTCGATACTTAATTAGCTGATTGTTAATGGATTTAACTTCAAACCAATTACTATAATGGTAATATTAATTAACGCTTAACAAGTTTCGGATGGAGAGAGTGGCATTGCTGGAAACTCAATGTATATAAGCTGAAGAAAACGCAGCCACTGGACCTGAAATGTTTTCATAAGTCGTAAATTGGTACTACAAATTGTTATTGTACAGTGACCAAGAATTCTATTTTGTCCCGAATAGAGTTCCTGGATAGCTGGAGAATTAAAAATTATTCTTATAGTAAGTTTAAGTACTATACGGTTTGAATTGTGCCCAAAAACCAAAAACAAATTTATGTTTTCCGTGGTCTAGGGTGGCGTGAGGAACTTTAACTTTGAGGAAAAGGGGGTGGGGGGACTAGATACTAATTTTAAATTCCACCAATATACTGTAAAAATACAAAAATACATTGCAACTTAATTTCTCTTGGATTTACAATTCCAGCAAATCAAGCATTTGTAATGTCCATGCTACCTCAAGGCCTCTGGACACCACGAACTTTACTCCTGCTTTGTTTGTTGTGGGTGTTACCACGCTGTCTAATATGGAGGCGTGATGAACCAAAACTGTTTTGATATTGATAGACTGAGTACTGAGTGCTGTTCTTATATCTCCCAAAATTGCAAATATTGCATCCCTCTTTCTGTTGGAGCTGTAGCTCTAACAAGTGAGACAGGAGTAAAATTCGTGCTGTCCAGAAGTGTACATAAATTATTAACAGCCTCAAATATTATAAACCTTCGAGGTATGAAAAAAACCTCTTTTAAGTAAAACGATTTTCGTGTTGCTTTGTGGAGGTTTGTCACTTGCACGATCTTTCCGACGTCACTCGCTGTTGCAGGGCGGTAATTTCAAATCGATTTCCCTCCGTACTTGCAAGTGCGCATTCATCAAGCTGTCTTACATGGCTATGGAACTACATTCTCTCAGCCTTATATGTGGCCACAGAAATAACATTATTTATGTCTGTGAGAAAATAAACTAGAAGAACTACATCACTGTTTTTATAAATCAAGTATCAACTCTATAAAAAAAATATATCGACCAAGAAAGAAAAGTGTATATACTTACATTGAATGTTTTCTTCAGACGTACATGAAAAAATTTATAAGAAATTTAAAGCATGTGTTTAGATTACATAATATTATATCATTTAACCATTCTTTTAAAGTAATGCCTACAAATGTATGTTTTATAAAAAATATAAATTTATTGCCGGTTATATTGAGAGCGATTCAAAAAGGAGTTAGCCAGGTTTATCACTAACCACGGTTACTGACATTGATTTAGGCTGTCAGATCACTAAACGTATTTGGCTACCTTATATAAAAAAAAAACTTTGAAAATAAGTTAAAATTATAATAGATTATAGTCTAGGAATTTTCAATAAAATTTCAATTATTTGATTATAAATAAGGCACTCAAATCAAAATTTCTACTAAAATCTAACCTATATTATGTAACTTGTAATCTGAAAATGCATGGCACCTATCATTTCTTTATCTACCACAACGCGACGCACGCCAAAAGCTTGGTTTTGGACGTCAACTTGGTTATTTAAGTTAAACTGTTCTTAAATTTGCATGAAGGTAGTTCGGCACTCAAGACAGGGACCTCCTTCAGAATGCCGGTACCGTAAGGCGACGCGTGGACTTGGCCATGGCTCAATATTGGCACAGACGTGTTGCGCAACACCACCAAACCGACTGGAGAATCTGCCGTCCTTCGAATGTTGCCACTCGAGGTGTGAGGACAAATAGCACCTCATATCAGCATCAAAATAATATAAAAAACGTGGTTAAATTCGTGTCTCCTATAATATTGTTATACATTATCTCATTTTCTTTTTAAATTCCTTTAATTTTTTTTCCTTTTCAATTTATATATTTTTTTAAATGGCCCAACGTGCAATGTGTTATAGGATATTAGCAAGGAACTGAGATAATATTATCTCAGTTCCTTGATATTAGTTTCAAAAATAAATTCAAAAATTCCAAACTTTCGTAATATTAATTATTTTTATAGTAGCTAATAATTGCATGCGTGCAACTAAATTATGCCTGATATAGTGAGCTCTAGAATCGCATATAAACATTTAATGTCAATGTGCAAAAAAATAATATGAAAATAAAATTTGAAACTCAGCATGGGAAGAAATTAAATTTTGTAGCAAGCTGTACATCCTTTGTTTATAATCTACCTTTTTAAATCAAAAGATTAAAAACATAAAGAAAGGCAAATAATTTATAAAATAAAAGAATTGAATATAATTTACTAAATGGAATATTAAAATAATTATTTGTTATAGTTATTATGTTTCAATTTTGATAAATGCAAGTCATTACTATATTATAATTGAAGTGTCTATAATAATATAAATTAGTTTTACAAACAACAATATGGTTGAGAAAATCGTAGTTATAATGAGTTGGCGTGAGATTCAGAAAAATATTCAAGCGCCATCTCATGCGAGATAAACTTTACAACCGGAACTTCCGGACTAGCTTTTTTTTTTTTTTACTTGGTTAAGTATAAGTTTCAAAGTTTAACTTTCATTTTGCAAAGACATCTTCTGACAAGACTTTCAAATTACTCTCCACATGTCCCCAACATTTGTATGTTTTTTTATTTCTTCCACGAAGCTTGATCATCTAAATTTTCTCTTGTTAAAACTTTCAGAACTTGTTTGCCTGATCAAATATTTGTGCCAGTCTGTTGCAATATGCATAATACGTTTCTCTTGCTGTGCATCTTTAACAAGTATAGGCTCATAGAAAGTTAAGGGTAGACTTTTAAATTACCTGTTTTACAACCCATAAAGATTTATCATGTGTTACTTTATAACAACCTTTTCAATACTCATTTAAATTTAGTTACATTTTATAATAAAAAATCAAGTTTTGAAAGTAAAATTTACTTTATAGTTCTATAAAATCAGTCTTAGAATTGGTTTACATGATAATATTCAAGTTTATAATAAATCGTCTCTCGTCCGGAGAAAAGCCGGTATTACACGATACAATTTTTTTGACTATTGCATACAATTTTCCTTACAAGAAAACTTGAAATCCACTTGTTTGTATGGAGATGAAATTTTCTTGCAAGGAAAAATTGAATACAAAATTGTATCGTGTAATAAGGCTTAATGGAATATCTCGTTGCAATATTGAGCTATATTTGCTATTTCAGGTGAGCGCAAATTATGAACTGTACATCGGTATAAAATAAAGCTCATATAATTGGGCTCACGTGAAATAGCAGACAGCTCATTATTGCAACGAAATCGTGGTAAGCATATTGCGGACGAGGGACGAATTATTGCTAGGACAAAATAAAATGTATTAAATCAAAAAGCATAATAAAAGCATGACATTATATTACAAAAAAAAAAGTAAATATCTCTGGTGTATTTTACCAATTGTATATTAAAATTTGATATCCGGAGAGAATATATTTAGATTGGAGCTGCTTGAATGATTCGAATGATGATACACAAAACATTGTGACTGCTAATGTGAATGTTCCCTGGGTATACCTGCAGTAGTTTTTACCTCGGCCGGTGTTTTTGCTGGAGGCAATGAACTGCAGCGATGGTGCGGGCGCTAGGCTGGTGCCCCCGCCGCCTGGGAACCCGCGGGTGCATGCAATTATATCACCGATCGGATTAATTCCTATCGTATAATATTGTTAAAAAAATGGTGGGAATACGAGGGGCAAAAAGGAAGATATGAATATGAATTGGAAAAATATGATGAGAAATTTAATATACTCTCTGATTCACATTGAACTTGGTTTTTCATCGTGTTTGTAACGTCTTTCAGTCATTGGTGTGTTGTTTGTAACGAAGAATTTTACTGGACGAGCCGAAGGACACCCGAGCGTTTCCGACAAAACCCAAGTTAAATATATGAACCTTAGAATAGCAATGATCTGAATTATACATTGTTATAATATAATATATTATTGATATTTTTTATTTAATTTGTCATATTTGACGAAGTATTTATTATTTTCTGATTTTGTTAGGGTGAGTGTTCACTTTATGCACGGGTTATCGTCACCCTTTGAGCAAAACAGTGATATTTGTCAATATTTTAAGTACAATATGCAGTATTTATATCATGTTGTTGTTTATTGCTCATTTATTATTATTGAAAACATATTATAAGAAAATGATGTACAAGTGCATGATTTCTGTCAGCTGTGAAGACTTTTATCTGCAATTTGCGTCGTACAGACGTCGATGGACAAGTGAAGCCATGAAGCCAAACACTTGGTCCCAGCTGACCACACGTGTCAAAAAGTCACGTGGAGTTGATGACGTCACTTGGAGAACAAACGATTACCGTCTTAATTAAAATAATTACAAAAAATGTTTGGGATTTTGTTGTAATAAAAATCACTTTTTTATTTTTTCAAAACGAGTCACGTAGAAAATTAAGATGAAGCAGCGTAAATTTGTAAATAAAATTTAAAAAAAAGGTTAATGAATTCTGTAGAAAAAAATATTTAAAAAAAGGAAATACAAACTTATAAATTTTTAATTACATTGATAAGTTACTGACCTGCAAATTAATGTATAAAAAAACTTTCTTAGTATTAATTATTATAACAAAATTAATAAAAAACACTTTCTTTTCAAATATAATAACTTCAATTTACTGAACTATTGTTTTGTACTTCAATTTAATAATAATGTTTGTATAAAATTATCACTTGGGTCCTTCGATATTATCATGCCTTAAATTATCTGAAATGTTGCTATAGATATATGAGGATTATTCCAAGCTTTGCACACACCAAACCTAATTAGATGAACAAACACATTATTATACATTGTGTGTTTGGATTTAACATAACACATACCGCACTAGAAAGCATTATAATTAATTGATAGATCGATAATAACATTTAAAGCTCCCGGGGTGATAATGGTATCATTATAATATATCATCATATTCCATTGATATATATTATACATATAAGACCATCATATTATATAATGCTCTGACGTAATTACTGTATTTAAAATAATGAGTGAGAAAAACAATTATATTTTCACTTAAAAATAAACTAATGTGATTAAAACTAATAATGTGACATAAAATATGGTGCATGGAGAATTCTTTGTAATTATGATCTCGGCTAAACTGTAGTATGGTTATTTATATAAAGACGAATTATTAGTTATAAAATTGATATCAAATTCCAGTATTCAATATTTTTCTGCTAAAATCTACGCTAATCTAATAATACAATATTTACAGCTGGATTTTAATGTGCTTTTGTAGGATGGCAATGTATTATGTTCTTGTTTTTTGCCTTATTATTATTATTTTTATATCATATTTGAAGATATTGATGTAATTTTAAATTGTCTGTGATTTAATAATGTATCTGACGTGCTGTACGATCGAAAAGCAATAAAATAATTACGAATTATACAAAGTTTTTTATGAATCCACTTTTGGAGGTTATAAAAATTCGCATTGTAAAATAGATTTGGTGTTTCCATATATAATGGTTCCCATGGCATTTACAGTTTAATTATTACAGTCTGCAGGTCAGGGTTCACGCGTGGGTCACGTGGACTCGCGAGCCAACCACGACAGGTGCTGCTGCTGCTGAAGTGTGCTCGCTCGCTTCACGCGCCGCGGCTCGGGAGAATGACCCGACGTGACGTCACGAGGCGCCCATGTGGAAAAGTTAACGGCGCCTTGGCATGGAGTCTTAACCACGTGGTTTATTGTTACAATTGTATTTTGTCTTCTTCTTTCTCTATACTGAATGACCGTCAAAACAGAAAGTGAATAGCAGCTAGCACACTCTATGATTTCAATGGAATGATACAGTAATATATGTTTAACGGATTACAATTTTATGGTCTAATTTGTGGAATTTTTATTATTAATAATTAACAGATGTTAAAAATATTAACGTTTACCCAAAAACAGCTATTTTATGTATCTTTATAGGCCATCTTATAAGTTTGTTTACTAATTATGCAATTTGTTTCTATATAGTAAAATAATAAAATATATGAGGTTGTTATTTAAATAAGTGTGTTAATTAGAAAAATTATTCATAGAAATAGTGCAAGACCGAACCACTAACTGCTTTGGCAGAAGTCGTTATTGTATAATTACCTACAGTAATATACCTATATGATATTTAAGTCATGGTTTTATAGTCATATTATTCATTTTATTATGGTTTTGATTTTGCTCCAAAAAATGCAGGACAAAATTCCACTGAACTGTATAACAGAATTCATAATATTGGCTCATTAATGCAGCTGTTCGACTTCTTAGTGAAAGCAAATAATATTATTATCATTATTCAAACTTGCACATTATGATAATATTATTAGAAACATAATAATTATGTAGACGGCAATGCAACGGCCATCCTGACTGAAGTTATCACGTTCTCTCAGCCACTCAAGGTAACATGCTGATGGTTTTAGATTCAGACCATGTCACCCTTTCCTTGTCACCGTGTCTTTGTAAAGTTCTAGTGTAAATGGATACAGGATGGTCCATGCTGCATGGAGAAATAAAACTTCTCTTTGATATTTTACCTTAATTTAATTGTCTGTAAAATGAAGCTTTTGTTTACTGTAAGTAAATAAACTTGTAAAATATTAAACTTCTTGTATTTTTACATATACCATTTGATGTATGCTGCATGGGCAATATCTTCGCCGATCCTTTGTTCTATGCAACACTCCACAATTAACACTGATATTAATAATATGCTAAATACGCACATATATGCATATATATTATGTTAATTTAATAATTATTATTCACAAAAATGACAGTTTTGCACAAAATTTGAATATGTACTTGACTTTAACTACATTAAAATTTTGTGTAAAACTGTACTTTTTGTGAACAATAATTATTAAATTAACATAATTATGCATATGTGTGTACTTATTATGGTTTTTATGTGATTAACATCAGTGTTAATTGTGGAATGTTACAAATGCAAAGAACAAAAGATCGGCGAAGATTGTTCAGCCAGCCTATTAGCATACATCAAATAATATGTAAAAATATAACAAGTTTATTACGTCTACTTCGCCTGAGAAATTTTATTATTGTAAAATATTGTTTGTGTTGAGCAGTTTGCATAGGCACAAGGCAAAAATAATTTCTAATTTTTTTGTAAAAAGTTTATATATAGAAGATTATTTTATTAAATTAATTTCAATCATTATATCATGTGTCAATACAACGTAATTGATGTAACATTCTTTAAGTTTTTATTTTGATAAATTTGCTATGGTTTTTAAAATCCACCACATCCTGTACAAAATACCCTTAAAATTGCGAGTTATAAAATAATTCAACTAACATTGTTGTGTAAAAAAAAAAAGTTATTGAAGCATGTATATCCACCGTTAAGATGGTATGGTTTGTCTAATTATTATGTGGCGTGGCTGAGTCAGCGGCCGTGTCGTTATGACTACCATTGTTCCGCCCGCGAGACGTACGTGTTATAACATGCGAGGAGCGGCAGGCACCGGCGAACAACCGGGACACTCCAGGGAGGTTGTATAACAACCAGAGCGGCTGGAGAACAACCGGGACACCTCCAGGGAGGTTGTATAACAGCCAGAGTGGCTGGAGAACAACCGGGACACCTTCAGGGAGGTTGTATACAATAGCCAGAGCGGCTGGAGAACAGCCGGGACACTTCAGGGAGGTTGTACAATAGCCAGAGCGGCTGGAGAACAACCGGGACACTCCAGAAAGGTTGTATAACAAGCAGAGTGGCTGGAGAACACTCGGGACACCTCCAGGGAGGTTGTTCAACAGTCAGAGCGGCTGTATTCTCTACGTGGAGGTACAATTTGCTGTATTAACAACTGAGAGCTTTACACGTTAATCACTGCATGTATTGTTTGCAACGAGGGATGAATTTATTTTGACATTAGCGGGATGTACACCTCCGGCCCTGGACAGTTAAAAATTTTTGCTCCTATTAGAACTAATGCAGCTTTAATAGACAGAGAAATGCAGATTTGAAATTTTGGGAGATGCAAGAAAAGCACACCCATGACCCAGTCTAGCCATATAATCAAAAGAGTTTTGGTTCACCACACCTCTATATAGGCTGTGTGGTAATGCCTACAAACAAAGCAGAAGTAAATTTCGTGGTATCCAGAGATTTACCAATATGCCAAAGTACCGTTTTACTAACTAAAGTTAGGTTTAAAATTAGGGAGCTATGTTTCGATTTATATGTATATGTATTTATATGATGTTTCAATTACGCGACTGTAATTCAATCAGAGCAACTGGAAAGCAGATTAAATTTGGATTTGTTTTTGCTGAAATAATTTCAATGTTCAGAAAATAAGCTGGAGTCTAAATCCTTAAGCCCAATATTCCAAGGCAGTTATAAGATATTATCTAGCTCCAGTAAAGTTTCCTATCGTTGTAACATAAACCGCAAAATTTCAGTCCAACAACCGCGAGATTGAAAGATTAGTTAGTCTGTGTAACTGTTGTTTCCTCAAATGTATATCAAAGTTAGTTGGCCCGGCGCCACCGGGGCGCCTGCAAGTCGAGGAATCTGATCGAGGACATGCAGTAATGAGGAAAGTCCCACTGATACACTTAGTCTGTACGTATACGGGGTTTCGTAGCATTCAATTTAACAAGTAATTGTATGTGAAACGTTTAGAACTTTCATTATAATGGAATTTTATTTAATTGTTCTTTTTAAAGAAATTACTGATTGCTTTATGTTATGAGAACACTATGCAGATGTATAAAACAATTCAATTGCACTTTTTGATACGTCGTTTTTTTTTTGAAATTAAGTTTTATCGCAAATTTCAGTTGCCTTGTTTGCATTTAAAGCGGTGTCATATATTGAATTAAAGAATTCATATGGAGGATTTACAAAATATTTATTTTCAATGTAAGAAGTTACGCTAAAAAACAATTCTTATTTATATTTTCACAAAAAAATGATGATAAACTTTAAACATACCAAGCAGCAAGTTGCGTGCGTGTTTCTCGCAATAACAGTAAAGGCATGCAGCAACATTGTAACAATTAAGCTTACACACCATTATAAATCCCGACATTCTCGGCGTGTATAGCAAATTCCTCTTTGTTCGAGAATTGTTAGAAGAAACTCGAATAAAGACTGCGTAAATGTAAGTTCAGCAAGAGCAACTTAATATTTACTATAAAATATATTCGAAAAGTTAAAGACCATTGTGTGATAAACAAAGCTTGTAAGGCTAAGTAAAATATACGATTGTAAGTCAAATAGAAGGGTGAGGAAACAAACAAACAAATTTTGACTTGAAAATAAATATCGTGTAACATACTATGCATACAAATATATTTTAATACTTCTTCTTTATTACAAAATATAGCTTATTAATATGCAAGACAAATAAAGTAAGAGTTTCATAAGGTTGCAACAAGAGCAATATATAATATTTGCATTACAAGTTACCGCCTCTCTAATTGTTATTAACAACACGTATATTGCGTAGTTCAGAAATTGGCTGGAAGACACAGGTGGACTCGATAATTAGGCGGAGAGCGAGAGTGCAGCGTGACACGATGACGTCATAGCCGCACGACTCCGAGGCCCCGGAAGGTGGAAGGAAGGAGGAACTCCAAGCTCAGGAAGACACGCAACTTCAACGTCTTCGTTCGCCGCACTCAAACTTTTTTTTTTGTCTGCCCCGGTTCGCTAAGCGTAGCGAAAAACAACGCTAAAACTTTGATATGAAAGGAAATAGCTGGACTTTTTCTTCTTTCTCTCTCTTTTTAATAGCCCGCATACATAGACAATGTTTCCTTAATTTTATACAGGAACAAAAGGAAGTACTACTATGTTAAGAAAGTTGACAAGTTTCGGTGAATTTAATTTATTTTTTTTTTTTTACATGTAACCAAAACAATAGAATGAATTGAATTTGGAATTTCTATTTCACTATTTGTTAAAACTTTGGAGAACATTTAACTCACTCTTAGTACTTGGATAGTGACATTGAAAACTTTCAGCTCTGACGTCTATTTTTACTGTAAATCAGTGACGTCACGATTAAATCTGTACATTGTGTAAATAATTGTTATAAATAAACTTTTGACCCTCAAAATTTTTAAGTAATTAGACAACAATTATCCAAATTAAAAACAATTTCTTAAGAGGAGCTCATTTGTTAAATTATATTTTTTATGTGGTAATTAAATTCCATATTTTAATTACATTTTACCAGAGTAAAAAAATTATAATTAACCATAAACTTGTATTATTAAAATTTAAAAAAAAAGTTACAGCATGTAATAAAAATGTGATTAAAATATTAAATTTGAAGCACTTTCATTTAAACGTGGCGACAGTACGTGCCAAAAGTACACATGTTATTAACCCATCCAATTTACAGATTACGATGAACTCCCTCATCCTTTCTCTTTTCCCCGCTCTCTCTACAAAAAGTTGATACATGAGGTGGAGACGACTCAACGAGGAGGAAGAGGCCATTCACTTTTGTACTCGTACGAAAATATCCATCAGTTTTATCTTCTGATTAAGTATTGTTTGAGAAGGACATTTTCTGATGAAGAGAAAGTTCTCGCGCATCTTCACCTGTCGCCTGGAGGAACCAAACGTGTCATCACAAGACTCAAAGGTCATCGATACTTTTGTCTGATGAAGCACCTTAACAATTTTCTCCCGCTTTGTTTAAATTATGTCTTAGAACATTCAACACCAAGCTAAATTGTTATTAATTAATAAATAAATCATTAATTAATATCATACTTCTTGCATGGGGGACAATATAGGAGAATCTATAGATCTACATTTCTATGACCAATATGTGCTTATGTTTACGGTTAAACAAGCCTTAGATTACGCCTGAGATCACAGACTAGACGTCGCCAAGGCGTAGTAATCTTAATTTTTTAAAAATGTCCCACAACAAGGTTATTTTAAACTATGGAATTTTTTAAAAATATTACATGCTTCTATAATATGTATAACTATTGGAAAAAAGTATAAAAAAGTAAGTTTAATTTGATTTCAAAATCGCGTCGCCACCACTTCGACCACTTTGCACCTCTTCCAGACGAAAGCCTGGGGCCAGTGGGGCCGCATGGAGCCGCTGTTGTGACAACACGTCGACACCAAAAATGCTAAAAACTTGAAAAAAAGTGGTGAAATTAAAAAAAATAGGCACCCTTACGCATTTAAAAGTAACATTCTGGATTTATTATAGCTTCTGGAGGCGTATATAGACGTATATTCCGATCTGTCTTTTATTTTAAAACGAACGCCTTTTTTCAGCTCAGCTGATCGGTTTAGTTCGATTCGGTTCGATTTAATTAATCGATTTCGAGCTCCTGTGACGTCACATTAACAAAAATCATGGCAGCGTGCCTTTTCTGTTCTGGTTTTAAAGTTCGCTAAATTAATGAACATTAAACCATGATGTCAGTACTAATAATAGGTTAAAAGTGTATTAGATACTTGGGATGGCCGCTAGGCAAGTGGATTGCCGCGCCCACGGCCGTGGCGTTCTCATAAACCGGCAAACTAAACTAGGGATGTGATGTTTTTTTCTAATCGAGCGCCTATCGTTAAAAAATGAAGATCGTAACGCAAAACGGTACTATTTTCTATTCAAAATGTCTTCCATACGTAAACTAAGGTTTGTGATACTGTAGCTGGAGTTATTTTTTATATTATTTGTCTCATGTAAATGTAATTTTGGGTGTGTGTGTGTCTTAAAAAATAAAAACAGTAAAAATCTATTTTCTAATAAAAATTAATCTTTGGACACCTTGAAATTTACCCCTAGCTTGTTTGTGCATGTTGTTATTATCACTATAATCACGCAGTCTATATGTAGAGGGAGACGTGAAGATGGACTTTAATAGATGATTTTTGGTGTAAAAACGTAGAGAAAATATATTGAGCATTTATATCTATACCTAAAAAGTTCCCTAATATTGGTCAATATAATGTACTTGAGATATATGTTTTTTTTTTTTTTTTTTTTTTTTTTTTTTTTGTGTTTTTTTTTTTTTGCTCCTCTCAAATCAAAAGATTACAGTCATGATATAAGGTCTGTTTGTAAATACACAATCACAAATAATCGATTATTATTGATGAATAACATGGAACGTTAGTATCATCAATAATAATCGATTATTTCTGATTGTGTATTTACGAACAGACCAAATATCTACACATTTTCATTATTATTCTATTAAATTTATCATGTGTAGTGACTACACATGATAAATTTTGTAGTGACTACATCACTTGAAGTTTATTGTTTAAAAAAAATCATTTATTTTTACCCTCACTGTACCTCCACTTATTTATTCGTAAAAACATAAAAGGAAGTTCACCTCACATATGTACATTTTTTTGTGTTTAAGTTTTTAGTACGGTGAAATGTGGTCGAGTGAATAAATAATAAACATTACAACAAGTCTAACAGTTGTGTAATCCTCCTGCATATGTAATGTAAATAAAAAGCGTGTTTCTAAATCCACTCGCTGCAGTTGACCACTGGACACAGCGACGTAAGAATCGTGGGAACGTGAGAATTTGCATTCTAAATTAAGTCCGAGCTGACCTTGAAGAAATAATTTTGATTAACAATGTTAATGATTAATGACTACTTGAGTCAAGGTTGGGTTTTAACAAATTTTTTGAAAACAATCAAAAATAGGTTTCAAATTAAAAATTCAACAATTTATTACATTGTCTTTATAGAATGACGTCAATATTACTATGGAATTCCATTTAAAACCCATGTTATACGATACAATTTTGTATACAGTTTTTCCTTACAAAAAAAAAAAATTATCTCCATAAAAACAAATGAAAATGGAATTAAAGTTTTCTTGTAATGAAATTAATTAAATTAAACTAATTGACAATGGTCCCATGCATAAAAAATGTATCCGGCTGTATAATTAATTACCGAATATATTTAAAAAATATATGAACATTTCAGAAGAAATTGTTAGCATAAATGTTTATTTATACCTGTTGTTAATAAATATGCAATAACTCATAAATGATATTTGGAATTGAATGAACATAATATATGAATTTGAAGGTAAAATTGTATGCAAGAATTAGACAAATTGTATCGTGTAATACCGGTGTTAGATTATTTTAGTTCAGAGTGTGTATAATCTTAATTAACTTAAAATTTGTTTTGAATCAAAGACGATACAAGTTATGCGAGTCTATGGGGTTCTCACACTGTCCCTTTAAATAACACCTTACATGTCATGTTGTGTGGTGTTCATGCCATCTCTACGACTAGAATTAGCATGGAGATGGAAAGTTCGCCCAGAAGGCCCCATCTCCATTAGTTTGTACGATTCACAAGAGACCGAGAGACCGACTGTAAATAAAACGTTTACGTGCACGAGTCACGTGACGTCACTTGGACCAAACCTGTCTGGGGGACGGGCGATACGATAAAACATTTGTCCCCACAAATACAAACTCTCCTCTCTCACTTTAGAATTTAGGTGAAGTTACGTATTAATTACTTAAGCAATTACAACAGGTAAGTAAATTCTGGAGGTATTTGAACACCTACCCTGTGGACCAGACAGACTGGGCGGTGACTCGATATCGGTGAAGATCGCCCATCCCACCTCTCTCCTCCTAATGTCCTTGCTCCGACGACCTTCTGACATAACCTGCTGGTGTCTGGGCAGCTGCCAAACTGCACTCTCGTTATTACCAGACTCGCATGGAGTCGCTTAATTCAAAGAAAGTGAATTATAATATGGAAATTTGTTTAATAACAATGACGCCCTCTTCATTCCTTATTGTTTTTATTTTCATTTCATCACCGCTTTTACATAATTAATAATTCGTTGACTCAGAGAATATGTGTCGTATGTAAACCACGAAGATTTGAGGCGATTATAGACCTTATGTACATGTAGTGTAAGGTCTATAATTGCAACAAAACATCGTGGTTTATACGACACTTGTATTCTTTGAGTCGACGAGTAATGTGTTTTGTATTAATTTCAATTAAAAAATTCTAACGCCCTATTTGCTCCATATATAATTGTCACACCTATAACCTTTCTTATATGATGATTACTTAACTTTCAATCTTAAATTAATAAAATTAGCTCATATGAAATTACAAATTTAAAATCCCTTTCACAATAAAGCTAAGATGAAAGTCAATATTTTATTGTTAATTAATTTCTATACTATAAATACAACAACAGCGTTTGTATTGAAGTCTCGATAATGGTATTTAATAGCATCTCAAGTAAAAATAAATATGGGTAATGTATGGTAAAAATATGGTTTTTGTATGGTTTGGTATGGTAAAAGTATGGTATTGTATGGTCTTGTATGGTCACGAAAAATTTTGTTGAAAATTATGTATGGTCAAAATATGGGGAGCAATTTATTTTATTTTAACACACCCTGTAAACCATACAATTACCACACATTTTACATTATGAGAAATGTGACCACATTTTACCCATACTTTCAGTAGAGTGAAAAATTTTAAAGTACAAATTTGACTTAGAAAAATTTTCTGTTCAGCTAAATGGATGCTGTATTAAAAGAAAAAATTAGATAAAAATTTTGCATGATTGATTAATATATTTTAAGTTCTTAATTTCTAAATTTACGTCAATTGCCACTAAAAATGACAAAAACTTTAGACTTTTGTGTGTTAATTATTATTTAAATTAATTGCTTTTACTTGCATGCTATATATTAAAAAAATCATTTAAAGAGATTTTTAATTTTTTAATAAGAAATTAAAAAAAAATCATAGTTGGTGAAGTACTACACTAGGTATAGTTTATTACGTACATGATGCCCAAATTTAATGTTGGCGTATAATTATTTTATTGACTGTGTTAAAAAATTAATATTTTTATTTAAATTTTTTATTTATATTTATATCTTGTAAGTTTTAATTCATTAATCATTGCATACAAGTATGTGTTTTTATTTTTTGTTTACTCGATCTAATTGTCAGAATCATGAACATGAGCAGCGCGGCTCAAAAAAAGAAAAAATAAAAACTTGCTTTAAATATTCCGCGCCATAAGAAAATGGAGGAGATTTTTCAACCAATGAAAAAAATTCTTTCAGAAAACCAGCTGTTTTCAAAGCTTTAAAAAAAAACGTTGGAAATGGCTTCTCTCTCCTCTGACGACTTGTTGTTTATAATATTTAGCACAGAAGAAGTACGTTAAAGCACCTTTTTAGGCTTTATTAACGGTAAGTAATTATCATTTCCTAATATGAAATGATTCAAAGTATTCAAAGTGCTCCAAGAATATGTTTTAATAGGGTTCTATCAATCACTCCCCAG
The DNA here is from genome assembly GCA_949825025.1 of Siphlonurus alternatus. NCBI lineage: Eukaryota > Metazoa > Arthropoda > Insecta > Ephemeroptera > Siphlonuridae > Siphlonurus > Siphlonurus alternatus. Next base: position 12,822,987 of record OX463780.1, read on the forward strand.
GTCGACCCTCTTGCTGGTGGATTTGGCTATACACACTCAATATGACCGGTCAGTGTGGGAGCTGTGAGGACATATATTATGCATTGAACATAACGGTAAGTTTGACAGGAGAAGCATAATTTTACAAGAATAAATATTCAATGTTTTTTTCTCATGTATATTTTTTTTTCAATGCCATAGGATGTTGAAGCTATACTGTAAAATGCATTCAGACACATTCAGCGGCATGCTTCAAGAGTGCCTTCCAAGATAACAGATGGCCATGAGCGGAGCTGGATATTCGCATGGACCAAATGATGACACACCTGGCCTCCAGTACATCCAGTTTTGTCACCAGCAATCGTGGAGGAAACCCAAAATGTATGTTACATATGCATAATTATTATATGCATGTTCTTTAAAAAAGATAGATCTACGATCTACGTTTTCTGATTTGATGCTGTTTGCATGCTAATATGACTCGGTGTTATGAATACAATACTGTATGCATACACTATTATACTGTATATGAATATGCCTACACTTCTGGTACAGTACTGTGTGCCTACTCTACTGTATGAATAGGTCACTAGGCCTTCCCTACAGTACTGTATGCATTAAGGTGCTTTCACATATTCGAAAATCGCTACGGAGTTCCGTAGCAATGCCGTAAGCCTTTCAAATATTCTTTTTCATCTGCGGCAGCTGCAGCGGAAAATCAAATGAATGTCGCAGCAAAATCAAACTCATCTTGATTTTGCTACGGAGTTCCGTAGAACGTGCCGCAGAAGATCACGAGGTGCTACGGAGCGCCGCAGCAAAATAAACACATTTGCTACGGAGCGTTTCCGTAGCGATTTTCGAATATGTGAAAGCACCTTAATATATCACTGTATGATTTCACTACATCATGCATACACTATTATACTGTGTTAAAAAAAATAGTACTGTTAATTCTTTCTGATTTGTTTCTTTCAATTTTAAATAAAATTTGTTTTGCTGAAGCAAAAGTTGGAAGCTATATTGCAGCCTTCAAAGCTAGTTGGCCCTGCATGACATCTCTGGGTGTAGTCCGTATTAAGTTCTGAACGTTCAGAACAGCTGAGCGATTACGGACCTGTCCGGAACAAAAACACTAACTTCAGAACATCAAATAACGGAACACTTTCATTGTGATCAGCTGACTCTAGTTCTGATAGTTCGGAGTAAAAGTTCGCAACACCCGGAACCTCTTTTTTGAATTCAGCTGACTCACTTCGGGTAACCTCGGAAATGGTTCTGAACATTCAGAACATAATTTCGGAACGCTAAATCGAAGGTTCTGAACGTTCAGAACTTATTACGGACTACACCCCAAGATGCCTTTCACCCTCTGCTCGCTTACCTAGCTGTCCCCCTGCAGCGGTCCTGCTAGCTATATAAGTGTGAGAGATGGCAGCGAGCAGGAGGAGGCATTGAATGTTGTAAAGCGCCAGTAGCTATTGAGGCGGCTACAGTATATAGGTCAAAACACCGGCTTAGCATATACCGGTAAATTTTATAGTTATGTGAAGTACTGTGAGATGAACTCCGAATAATTGAATTAAATTCCATCCCCCCCCCCCCCCCCACTTTATCACTTATATTTGAAAAAGTGCTATCTTAATCTCCGAATTTTTTTTTTTAAGTTATTAGGCTGGGGTCAATTATCAGAGAAGCTGATTTTAAAAGCTTGCTTTTTTAAGAGATTTAATTTTAGAGATGCCATATCTCCTAATCAAAGTCTTCTGCTCGTTGCTAGTAAACAAAGTATTGTTGTGTAAAGTCTGTCGCGTGAAAGGAAAAACATGGGACAGTTGTTGATTTACGTGTTAACTTCTTGAAAATGACCGCGCGTTGATTTTGAAGTTGCTGCGGTTGCCTAGCGTCAACAATGTCATTACATTCTCTGCTCTGGTAGCAAAATTAGGCATTACGTGGTCCCATGTTTAACAATGAAAAAGGCTTGATGCAACCAAAGTCTTCTGCTCGTTGTTAGTAAACAAAGTATTGTTGTGCATGATAGGAGATGAAAAGAAGAACATTTCAAATATTTTTCACAAGTATTTTGTATGTATAACCTCTGGATAGGTTATTTCTATATCTTTTTAATTTAATTCTCACCACAATGGACAACATAGTTGGAATTTTTTTATTGCAGAAATGAATAGAGGGTACCACATTATGCTACTCTGAATTTTTTCAGATTTTTTTGAGACCCAGAACTATTTTTAAATAATGGACAACATACATGAAAAAATTTTATTGCAGAAATGAATAGAGGGTACCAAATTATGATACTCTGAATTTTTTCAGATTTTTTTGAGACCCGGAACTATTTTTAAATAATGGACAACATACATGAAAAAATTTTATTGCAGAAATGAATAGAGGGTACCAAATTATGATACTCTGAATTTTTTCAGATTTTTTTGAGACCCGGAACTATTTTTAAATAATGGACAACATACATGAAAAAATTTTATTGCAGAAATGAATAGAGGGTACCAAATTATGATACTCTGAATTTTTTCAGATTTTTTTGAGACCCGGAACTATTTTTAAATAATTATTGAAAGTCCTGTGATTTCAGTTGGCACCCCTGCAGCCTTAATAAAAAGGATAGAGACTGGACGCCTATTGACGCCTCCAGGGGGCGTGGCCACACTTTCAATAATTATTTAAAAATAGTTCAGGGTCTCAAAAAAATCAGAAAGAATTCAGAGTAGCATAATTTGGTACACTCTATTCATTTCTGCAATAAAAAAATTTTCATGTATGTTGTCCATTATTGAAAGTGTGGTCAAGCCCCCCGGAGGCGTCAATAGGCGTCCAGTCTATATCCTTTTTATTAAAAGGCTGCAGGGGTGCCAACTGAAATCGCACGACTTTCAATAATTATTTAAAAATAGTTTCGGGTCTCAAAAAAATCTGAAAAAATTCAGAGTAGCATAATTTGGTACCTTCTAATCATTTCTGCAATAAACTTTTTTATGTATGTTGTCCATTATAGTACGTATTTTTTGTTACCAATGAATGATTCAGTTTAAAAAAGACAAAGAATATATAATTATGTATCTATATTATAGTAAAAACTTGTTATTATTATATGAAGTCAATAGACCGAGGAGATGAAGTTTAACTTTTTATGAAGTTTTTACGGGAGTAAGGTAACACGAATCAGCTGTTTGAAATATTCCTCATTTATTAATACGTAAATCTCAACTGCCACAAAAAAACTTTGAAAAAGTTTTTGAGGGCCAGGTTGTAGTATCTAAAAGCCATGAATAAAAAAAAAAAATATTTTAAATTTTTAGCGCATAGCTTTCCCATGGAGAACGCAAAAAAAAAAAAAAAATCAGCTCAAATAATTATTGTTGATATTTTTGAGCAATTGACACATTTTGGCCATGTATGTTCCCTCCCTTAATGGACAACCCACATGAAAATTTTTTATTGCAGAAATGAATAGAGGGTGCCAAATTATGCTACTCCGAATTTTTTCAGAGTTTTTTTTTTTTTTTTTTTTGAGACCCAGAACTATTTTTAAATAATTATCGAAAGTGAGGCCACGCACCCTAGAGGCGTCTAGTTGCCATCCTTCGAGATGTAGGCAGAAAACCCTAAAATCCTATGATGTGCGTGTTAACGAAACTCACAACGTCGCCTTTATAATATTGATTTTGGTTGTCAATTATTTTTTTCCGTTTGCAATGGTTCTTTGTCACCATTTATGAAAGCAAATTGTAAGAAAAATTATGCGAATTGTTAGGAGAAATTAATTTCGAGACCAACTTTAACACGTATCTGCTATGCCGCTGACAATGTTTTGCCTACACAATTGTGACGTCATATTGTATTTTGACGTATGGTGAAAGACGTATCTCATTGCATTTTTGTATTCTTTACAGGATCTATTGCTGGCCAAGTGGAAGACACTCATCAATCCTGTTGCTGACTCTCAGAATACTTGTTATTATTTGATATTTATTGTTATAAGTATAAATGATAATTAAATTTTTTGATGTTTTCCATATTGTTGATGCGTCGAATGTTCTTACAAATTGTACATATTGGATGAAAGAATAAATTTTACAAGCAATGAATAGAAAGTAATTATGCAGCCTTTTATTAATTAGCTTTAGTTAATTACGCTGACTAGATTAGAAATTGTATGGGATAAATATGGTCATTTGAATATGGTTTTCATCACATGCTTTGACCATACCTAGACCATATCAGGGTGCAGAGAAATATGGTCAAAAATATCGTATTTTCGGTCATTTTTCCCAGATTTTAGACCATATTTTGTATGGGTAATGTATGGGAAAAAGTATGGTTATTGTATGGGATAACCCATACAAAAACCATATTTTTTCCCATACATTTACCATATAATTTTTTACTTGAGATTCCAATGATATTCTCACGGTTCATAACAAAGGGACAACAGCCAAGTGCTCTTGACCCAATCAACGTCAGCCATTGTTGATAAATTTTCGCATAGACAGCAACAATCGAAATCATCACAATCTGATGTTCCGATATGTGTGAAACACCGCAAGCCAATTCAGAGAGGGTGAACAATGCATATGGTGTACAGCAATACTCGGTACTCTCTCTCTGTCATCCAATAGTGTGCAATCACCCGAACAAAAGTTCTTAATTGTTCTCCAATCATATAGCATATTGTACACCTCTCTTATTGATTGGTAATAACGGAACAATAAAGCGTTAATTGTTTTATGTGGTTCACCGGTAAAATAAAAAAACAGTGATAATCAGATTGTAAAATTACGGTATATGTTTAAATCAATTTTATCAACAATGATATTTGATAACAATTGTTTACTTACAGGAATTGAAGAGTGGAGACGATCGAGATGTTCAAGTTGCCGTTTAAAAACCAACCGCAAACTGCGTATTTTTTTATATCTGAAAGAACAACAAGGCAAAGTTTAGAAAAAGGTGAGTATCTTATACAATCTCCCGGCTTATTCATACCTTATAAACAATTCATATTATACGCATAGTAAATCCTTATTAAAACTTAACGCTATAAATATACGTAAAAAAAAAAACGGAAGTTAAATTTTACAAAAACTTGTCATGTTTATTATGTCATATTTTACAATAATAAACAGTTTTATTTTCATACGATGATGTTACAAAAAAATTAAATGACAACCACTAATGTCCATTACAGTTACAATGTGGGAGTCTGCATACACAAAAAATTACTGTTAAAATCATCTGCATGTCATGAGTCATATTTTTACATAATGTTTTGTCAACAATGCACATTGTTTTACCGATAAACAAACGAGGATCAGCATGCAACCCCCGCGGTCAATATACGCAGTTGAGAGAAAGCGAGGGAGAAGTCCGACTTTGAATTTACGTTCTAGATAAAGACAACGTCCTAATTAAACTAACAAGAGAAATTTCGTTAGATATCATAGTCGCATGTTTAATAAATTATAATGATTATCTACACAATCTTTTTATGTATTTTGAAAGTTTTAATGTCTTAAAAAATATAATCTAATATTTATCAATATTTTTGTTTAAAAATAAGCTGTGGTTATGGATGAGAAGTTTTAATCATTACCAATTACTGTTGTTTTTAATTAATGAAAAATATTCTTCTTTTTTTTGTCAAATAATAAATGTAAAGTGTTAACTGACTTACTTATTAATAATTTATTTTTCAATCCTTATACAGCGTTATATATTAATTCAGTTTTTAATTGTTATTATTATATTATTTTTTTAGGTCAATTGTATGCAGTTTTATGGAGCATTAATTAATAAGATTCTATTCAAATGCAAATTTGTTAATTATCGCACTAAAATGCAGTTTTAATTTAACAAAGATAATGCATAAAGAAGAAAAGGTAGGCACTCAAGCTTGTCTCTGTGGAGAACATGTTTATTGTCCTCCACTGTACAAATTGTTATTTCTGCAGCGTGCGATTTAATGGGTCGATTATATATGTTAGCTTTCCTCAATTAGATGCAATTATTACATCATTTATATTTGCAGCGATGCCCATAATCAGGGAATTGCGTAGTCATGTTTAAAGTCCATGTGTGGAGAATCACAGTAGACCTTGTATATAATACAATTATAGAAACATGAAAGTTGCTTTGCAGTAATGTTCATTCGCCGCAGTATCAAAAAATTATGTGGTCTGTCTTTTGTTGGATTGTGGAAATATAATAATTAATAATCCTGCCTTCAAGTAACTTGATGAATTATCAAAATAAAGTTGCAAGAAAAAACTGTGGAGTTACAATACTTACAATGTCATCTCTAAATTTAGTTTTTTACCTTTCTCGTATTATTGTGCAGAAAATATGAAAAGAAAACATTGATATAGTTGATGAATTATTGTGTAATGTAACTTCATCAAAATTATATTTTCATTTTTTAATCTAAAATAAGTTTGTTTGTTTTTATTGTGTTTTTTAACACATTAAGTTTTTATAATATTTTTATTTCCTCTAAACTTTTTTTTTTTACAACCTAATGTAGTACTACTGACATGCATGCAAGTAGCAGAAATCATATAACTCGTTCTGTTTCTGCTCTATTAATTCTAACAGCTTCTAATGAATGAGAAATGTAGACGGTATATAAACGTTTAAAAAAAAAAAGTTTTTGCATTCGTTTAAATTAGATCATGCAACTTGTATCAAATGTATACACAGCTGGCCTTGGGATTCTTAAGGAGGAGTATTTTCAAGGTCTATAAAACAAGAGGGATCGATCAGGGATCGGCTTTCTTCCATCAACAGCCCCGGGTTATCTTGAAGGGAGGCGTGGCTCATTGTTATAATATCGTCTCGCTGCGACACACGCACGTTTGTCAGGCTCCATAAAAATCACACCTTTTCAATTTTATGTATAATTAAACAAAAATTAGAAAGTGACAAAATTTCAAATATGTTTTGATATATATGTGAAAAAAAAAAATGTTCTACTTTTGATAATAAAATATAATTCCTGGAGGGCGTTTTTTCATAACCTATAATATTATAATAAATAAATGTATTAGTTTTTGTGATTTAAAATCACGTAAAAAATTGCAATATTTTTTAGCAAAAGAAAGATGATACATCAGCATATTATAAAATTGTTTGTGACCCTAGTATTAAATTTCTCTGCTGGAAAACATTTTGGATTCTTTAAAATCCTAAAGATGATGATGTAGCGATAACTATAATAAGTCTACAATTCTTCAATTAAATAGCCGTGACACTTAAATTTCCTATATTTTATATAAAAGACTGTTAGAATTTTTGTATCAGGTCACTCAATTGCATTGAAATGAGGCTCTTGGGATGATCTGTGTAATTTATTCAGACTGCTTTCAGATATTGCACCAATGTGCACCATTCAGAGAGTCCGGGCTGGCACCAAATGAGCTCTGGCACACCCGCTCATTTTGTGGAGAAATTGGGTTGAGCCGTCAACGTGAAATCCTGAGAAATTGAAGCGATATTCACAGATTTGTATGAGGATACATTCGTTTGCTTTGTGATGAGCTAAGTGTAAAAAAATGTTGGCTTACTTAACAATGTTTTCATGATCTAGTTCAATTTCATAGTTGACTTATACATTTAATATTTTATTCTGAATTACCCTTATATATATCATGGATTTATAATTTACTAATGGTCTTCAAACTTAAAACGAATTAAACTGTTCAAATAAGCAAGTTTTTTTTTAACAAATTTAACCATTAAAATAAGTAGTTGCACTTTATATAAAAAATTGTTTTTTACTGTTTATATGAGTAACACGATCTCAAAAAATACGTTTTTATTTATCACAAATTTCTCATGAATCTGCTTTTCTTGAACGATTTATGTTGATTTGCAATTATTATAATACAGCAAAGATTAAAGTACAAAGTTTTACATTATATGCATAATTACCTGGTCTTTATAACACGCGCGTTCGCATACTTGTCATCAACTAACAATATTATTGTACTCCACACGCAATACAATAACCGGGAGCAATATTTTGTTATTATCCAATTATAATCATATTTATAAATTTTATGATATCGCTTACAGCATGTTGTGAATAAGCAATAATATTTCCTAATATATAGAACACTTTTTTTTATATGATAGTTAAAAAAACAAAACTAACTGACATACATATAAATATTTAATATAAAAATTTCATAATAACAAATAAGATATTAAGTAATAATATGATTGATGAAATTCAACTGGTTGTTGTTTTTCGAGTCACGTTCAACCTTCACAAGTAGTAGAAGATGTTGACCCGTATGTACGCTACTTGCATCCGTATGGTGGAATGCAGTCACTGCAGCAGCTGCATTTATCATGCACATGCAGCGGCTTTTGTCTAGGTCAGCAGGCGGTAGAGTGTGTCACATCATGTTGGACGGCAAAATGACTGAGTGGCGTATGACTCGATCGTCGCACGTAAAGATGACCCGCTTTCTTTCTTCCTTCCTTCCCGATCTCTGTAGCTATTTAAACTGGGGTAATCAGTAACTTTAAACAAAGTAGAATTTACTCATTTTTTCCTTATTTTTTTTAAATGAAACTTTTACACTAAATGATGCAATATATTATTATTTTGAAATCAATAATCTGGTGGTTCCTGATAACATATCTTGCTATATTTTATATCGACCATGTTCACTGCAAAAGATATCACACAATCCAGTATATTTAATATGAACGTTACACTAGCCATGAAGTTCTCGCCTCACTCTATAACAATATAAGGATCAATTTATTATGCTTGTTTATACGACAATGACCTTTAATGTGCATGCAGAGACGGTTGTTCTATTTAGGAATAGGTATAAAATATATACCTATTTTCTGTAAGAACTATAGACGCAAAATGTAATGATATTATTCATAAGACGTTCTTATATTTTTTACCACACAATTTCACGTATATTTTCCAAATTTCTGATTAAAATTTTAAATTTCTCTGCCCAACTTTTCTATAATCACTTTTACTTCTGTATGATAATAAAACGAATATAAGAGGAAAAAACAATAAAATTTAAAATTAATCACGGTGTATTTTTAATACCACGAGATGATCATTAAAATTCCACATTTTCGTTGTTATTTACGTTATTCCCGGTGTATGTGTTGTTGTTTTATTTAATTATATATACACTAATAAAGTTGTGGCAAAGGGCAACAAAGTTAATATACAGTATACTATTAAATTTATATTCGTATATATAATTTTACCTCCGTTTTTCCATATATGAACATAAATATGTGCTCAGTCAGCAGATAAAATTTGAATAATCATGAACAATTTGAGAGAGTAAAAGCCATGAAATGACGTAAAAAAACACAATATACCTTTTTGTTGTTTATAAGTGTAGAAAGTTTATTGAAAATATTGTAATTTCTTAAATAAAAAATTAATTTGGTGACCCCCGCGGCGTGAAATGGTGCACGTCTCACGCATGTGTGCTAATTGGTGCTCACGTCCGGGGGCTGGTGACCCTCGGACACACCGAGGCGTGCTGCGTGAAATCATACGCTCCACTCGCTTTTACGGTTCACTCGGCCCACAAGAAGATCGCCCAGAAAGTTTAGAGACGTGACAACTTTCGCTCTTGATAAAACTAATTTGCATCTCAAGATTATAGAATTTACATAAAGATATAAACTTATAAGATTCTCTTTCACAAGTTTTTTTTTTGTCGTAAAATCATCACGCCAATATTTACATATTAATAATCAACTTAATGAACTATTACTCAGCAAGATAGAAAAGGGCATAAGTTCATCTTTATACAAAATATATATTTCATCTTGTTTTTCATTTTAACATTGTACATATTTTGTTTTATGTAATAAATTTGGTTCTTATTAGATTAGGGTGGAGAAAAACTCACATTTATATTTGTGATTGTTTACTGAACTGTAAATAATCAAAAAGTTCAAAAAAATAAATATCTAAGTTTGCAATGCACCGCTCCTTTACTCCTTTACATAAATGTTAAGTTACGGAAATTGTAAATTCATCTCAAGTGAATCGGATCGTTATCGTAATAATTAATTTGCAAATATAATTTCAATTAATATATACAAGTACACTCGTTGCCTTAGAAAATTTCTCACTTACAGCCTTGTTAATTAGTCACCATATCCTGTGTTATTTTTACGGGGCATGGTGATAAACAAGGCTCTAAAGGGAAATTTTCTGAGGTGGCGACTGTACATATCAAACAGATACTCAATAGGTAATACTGATTTTATGGCAATGGACAACATACATGAAATTTTTTATTGCAGAAATGAATAGAGGGTACCAAATTATGCTACTCTGAATTTTTCAGATTTTTTTGAAACACAGAACTATTTTTAAATAATTATTGAAAGTTCTGTAAGTTAAGTTGGCACCCTTTATCTGAGTCTTTAATAAAAAGGATAGGGCTGAGACGCCTATTGACGCCTCCAGGGGGCGTGGCCGCACTTTCAATAATCATTTAAAAATAGTTCTGGGTTTCAAAAAAATCTGAAAAAATTCAGAGTAGCACAATTTGGTGACCTCTATTCATTTCTGCAATAAAAAATTTTCATGCAGGTTATCCACTGTAAAATTTTATGTGAACCATCTCCAAAGAGTTTTTTTTTTTTTTGCACCAAGCGTCCACTGCGTAACAACGCCCACAGACAGAGCAATGGTGACGTTTGGACTCTCCCGAAGTGTACTGATGTTATGAACTCTGCTACAATTACTCCAACGCCAGCGGCCGTGACTGCTCGCGTGAGCATGTGAACACTCCCACACTGGCGGGCGAATTAGCAGCCTCTGATGGCGTGCTAACCGTCCTCCGCAAATCTCGCAGTGTCAATTGCTCACACGCACGGCTGTCGTGTGTTAATCACGCGTGCACCTGCGACCAACGCACGAAAATGTGATTAGCAATGGCCTTACGCTAATGCAAAGAAATGTGTTAACACAACCTTGATGGTTTTAAGCAACGTAGATATCAATTCTGTAACTGTTTGTGGTTAGCTTTTTGATTCGCTTTACTGAGACTATTATGATACCGTACAGTTTGTTTGTTTGAATATTTCGCACCAATGGATCACTCAGACCCTTATGTATTCAAGCAGACGAGTCAGAGGGCAAGTATAGTATGTTAAAGATTATTTAAAACATAAATGATATTCTCCTGTTATTAGTTTAGTTTTGATGTTTTTAGTTTTGATAAGATGTTAATATTAAGTTGTTTATGTTTTTTGTAACTATATAATGTATGCGACTTATATATTGTACTTATACTATGCTGCAATGTAAAGCCTACAGAATGTAATAAATATATTTAATAATCTATATCATTTATTTAACTCGAAAAAAAAAAAAAAAAACTTTAAGTGAAAGAACTAAACTTTGAAATGCTCATGTAAAATTTTCAAATAATCGAATACTGTACACTCATATTATGATATATAGATAGCCAGCAAATATATAATTATATGAATATTGAAAATATATCCCTAGTTAGTATAGAATATAATTATATATAATACATAATGTTACAATTAATGCATCGAAATTCATACAAAATGTGTTTTCATTTAAAAAAAAAAACATTCGATCGTTATGTGTTAGTATATTATTGTATGGATGAAACGATGTATATACTTATACTTACTGTTAGCTTATTAAAAATATATCATAATGATGTTTCTGAAAATTTTATTATATCGTATACATGCAGCATTCAATATAAAAAACACAACGCTCTGATCACTTATTATTTTGTAATTATTTTCATTAACTTGAAAATTTATTAATTTAATGAAAGGTGCGTGCAGAAATTACTACCTAATTATTATTAAGCTCCTTGCAAATGATAATCATTATGAGAACCTGCCTAGAGGTTACTGACCCCGTGAAATTTCTAAATAAAACATTGTCCACCAATAAATAAATTACAGGAAATGTACTTCAACCTTTCTCTATGTAATGTTTATATGATTGGAATCCCAGTATCATAAAGTCTGTAGAAATGTAGGGCTTTATGGCCAGCGGGCATGCACCTACTGGCAGTCCAGTTAGCTAACACTGGGTTAGTTCCTCCCACGTGCAACCACATGTCACGAGCATTATTTCCTCGTGAGTTCAAGACGAGACTGCACAGTCTGTTAACTTGGGAATTAGCTAGGAAATTTACGTTGGAAGTGGATGAATATATTATTATATATTTAATGAATTTATTATAATATATAATATAATATTTTATGAATATATTTTTATTTTATATATATATATATATATATATATATATATATATATATATATATATATTTTAAATTTTAATATTTTTAATTAGGTCTGTTCGTAAATTCTGACAGTAAATTTATGAATATGATGTGAACTATCTGATGTACACTCGTCGCCTCTGAAAATTTTCCTTTGCAGCCTTGTTAATCACCATTTTCCGTAAGAATAACACAGGGCATGATGATTAACAAGGCTGCAAGTGGGAAATTTTCCAAGGCGACGAGTGTACATACAGGAAAAATCATCTGACTATTGATTCTTTTTAATTTATTTTTATTGTGCATTTACGAAGAGATCATTCAAGATTTCTATGTAGCACTTTAAAACACAGACACATTATTTTATAATTGCATTTTAGCTTGAAATCGATATTTTAATGGATATTTTTATTGCAGATGTTTGATATAAGAGTTATCTATTGAAAAAAAAATCTTTATCGGTTATCACTTGTCTCCACAGTTTTTATAATACTTTTTTAAAATAGTCTTTTCATTTTTTTTCTATGTAACACGATTTTCATTAATTTTGTAATTATTTTGTTGCATTCAATCAATCAGAAACAAAAATTAATGATTGTTGCATTCATTTTTATGAATCTTATCATTAATTAATTCTATAAAATCAATTTACTATAGCGGGCTCAGTATTCAATTAAGATATCAATTCAAATCATAATGTAGAATATGTGATAAAACTGATAAATCTTTTTATAAGACAAGTGATAAACGATAAAAATTTGTTTTGTTGGCGACGAATCATGTAGAGTTGCTTTAAATAAATAAAAAACCATAACACCGAAAAGAATATATTGATTTTAACAGTTATAAGAACATAATATAGCACTTGTTATGTGATTAATAGACCACTAAACTCATGTAAAGAATGTTCATATATCTTTCCATCTGGACGAATTCATTGAATTCAACTTACATTTGAGTCCGTTCTGCCTCAACAATGAGCTCTGTACGGGCCTCCCACAACAATATGTAACCCAGATATGAGCAACAATTACACATACCGTACAGCAATGTTGATTGTTACGTGAAACAAAACAAGCGTAACAGTAATTAAAACGTCGTGTGCTTTATTGAGGTCCGTCGAAATGTGTGGGAAATTTGAGAAATCCAGGCAAACATTTATGACCAGGTATAATCTTTATTACTTGCCTTTACAGCCGGACATGGTAAACTTAGTGATTTAATTGCACAAAATTGCATCAACTCTACAGTTTTTTTATAACGATCTTTTAATTTTTTTTTTCAATGTACTGTAACACGATTTTCATTTACTTTATAATTATTTTGTTGCATTCAATCAATCAAAAACAATAATTAATGATTGTTGGATTCACTTTTATTAATCTTAACAAGAAATTCTATAAATCAATTTACTATAGCGGGCTCAGTAATCAAGATATCAAATCATAATGTAAAATTCTACGGCTGATGCAACGTGATAAATCTGAATTATAAACATATGCTCTCCAGGTAATATCTTGACGTAGAAAATTAAGTATAATGGAGTTATAGCCTGAAGGAACATTTCTAACATCAAAAATATCAGGCCATGAGTTTTGTGCAAGCTTATCAGAGCCCCTGCAGTCAAGGATATTTTACGAAAATATTTTCTTCATTCTTAAATCAGTATTACACAATATACATTTTCCTAACTATTGCATATATGATTTTTCCTTACAAGAAAACTTCAACCCCATTTGTTTGTGTAGAATTTTCTTGTTTTCTTGTAAGGAAATATCGTATTCAAAATTGTAACGTGTAATACAACTAATACAGGCTTTAGTAGATAACTAGATATTATACGATGCAGTTTCTCTTACGTTAGTAATATAATTATTTTCCCTGTACAATTTTTGTTTCTCTTAATTCTCATCAAACTATTTTAAAGCCTTTAAACGATTTCGTACGCAAAACTTTTGCTTACAATTCATTTAGATCATACAAATTCAAAAACTGGTTTTACACGATACAATTTTGTCATTTTATTTATTGAATACAAATTTTCCTTACAAGAGAATTTCCATCTCCACACACAAACAAGTGAAGTTAAATATATCTTTTTTTAAGTAGAAATTATATACTAAATATAAAAAAAAAAAATTGTATCATGTAACTAGTAGCTTTTACTCCAACTGTTCACCATTATAAAGAATGAGAGTCATGGAAATGCATTACGATGGACCACACTAATGGAGTCCTCAGCAGATCCAACGACAAGGTAATGTCTCTAGATCGCAGGTGGGCCGCTCGTGCTCTCCCAAGAGAAGGCGTGCAGTCGCCGCACGAGATCATGGTGCCCCCTCACCCCGCTCCCCCTAAGAATTCCTGCGCTGCTTCACCTGCGCCGCTGTGTTTACCTTTTTGCTGTTGCGTTCATGTCTCCTATCTTACACATCCCATCTTAGATTCTTAATTATAATAATAAATAAATTATAATACACTTTCGATATTTTAAGAAAGCTAATACATATATAATTTTTCATCTATTTAGCTCTTGGCAATATAGATTTTACTATTAAATTCTAGATACTAAAATTTCATTTTAAAACCACAATTTCAACATTAAAATGACGTATTTTTAAAAATTATATTAAATAAAAATTTATTTTTTTCATTAACTAAAATGCCTTCTCATTGTATATTTTTATTACATGGTATAACACTATCATTATGTCATTACCTGCGCTCGCCATATGGTTTCTAAGCACATTCTCACGTTACACCTAGTGTATCGATGGACACATCATGATAATGAGGTGACGTCACAAGCAGATCACGTGGTCTTCAAAGTACTCCTAGAGTTACCACATGTTTGTGTACGCTCACTTGTGTTTACCTGTCCTGCCGTGAGGTAATATCTCCTCGTAAACAGCTGTTCAAGTGACATTTATAAATGGAATAATATTACGTGTTCGTATTTTTAATTAGAATTATAAAGTATGATTTTAATACGAAGTCTAACAAATTCTAAAAATATATAAAATTATGTATTAAATATGTACGTATATCATGCATTTTAAAACGATTTTACGATATTTTTTTACGATATTTTTTTACGATTTTATTTAGTACTCATTATTAATTACTAATTACATTCAATTCAAGCAATGAATGTATATTATAATTACAAGCTTACAATTATTTTAAATTTAATTAATAAATATATAAAAAATCAAAATAAAATATTAATAAAAAACATAATAACAACGTATTTATTTTTCTATGGGGTGAAGCAAAAATTACAAAATTCGAGACATTTCTTATCGCGTGACGAGGTTATTCAGCTCAACTTTACGTAATGTTATCAACTGCTCCAAATGATAATAACGTCCACACTACCTGTAAATTGACTCACCTGTAAACACACTCGAAGTTCGCTTGGTAATCCTCGAAAAGACGTAATTTAATATCCAGACTCGGGAGACAACAATCGTAGCGTGCGCACTCTTTTCTTGTAACTTGGGAATAAAGCAAGCTGCACAATACACCGCGGCGGCGGCAGCTCTCAAGGTGGAGAAATTACAGGTAGGAGGGTGTGCGCAATAGACTTCTGCGCCGACGACGACGCTCACCTTTTTTAAACACTACCTTCAAGCTAAAGAAATGAAAGTTGTTATAATATAGGTATGCCTAAAGTATAACTTTGGCTCGTGTGTTATAGATGCAACCTATACAGCAGTTTATTTTTTTTTATACACGAATAAAGATAAAGAATGAAAAATGTTGCATGCATGGTATTCTATACCTGCATGATGTTAGTATGATAACACCTGTTAGATTAATTCTCGTACATAATATTTCCGGCGTCTGACATTGAAGTTATGTCACTTTTACCGTCAATAATGCAAGTTATTTTATTTCGGAGATTTCAACACATGAAATTTATATGCACTCTCAGAAATTTCAACGACTGAAGCGAGCTAAACTCCAGAGTTTTGAAGTATAATAAAAGCTAATTAATTAAATTTAACAATTATATATATATATATGCTCCTCCTTGGAGCTTTTACCTTTTATCATTGTTATTAAGCTGAGGATAGCATCATTCCTACCCGAATTTTCTTTTAATATCATAATATTCGTAATATAGTATCAGTGAAAAGAGTTTTATTTATTTTTTTTATTCAAAAAAAGTAGTTGGATCACGTCAAATTCTAAAAATAATAAACACATACTGATGCAGCTATACACTCTGAATATCTTTTAAGCTATCTGCTTATAGGTAAAAATTCATAAGTATTATTTGCAATTTAATATAAACAATTAACTCTTCTAAAAAAAAATGCTGGTTTATATTTCTCAAATAATAGTAATAAATGTGACAATTTTCATTATGAACATAGGATTTTTTTACGCTAAAATATACAACAGTTAATTATTATACATACAATAATATATATGGCAATGTTCATGGTAATGAATTCAGCCTATTTTTAAAAATGAATCAAGAAAAAGAAGAAGGTAATGTTAACATTCTCAAACTTTCAAAATGTGAAATACAAGAATTGTAATAATTTTACATTTGCAATTCAAAGTATTCATGTTAGTACTCTCAAGGGTCACTAGAAGCCTCCTCCCTCGACATCAGCTCGTGCAGAACGGTGAATGGAGAACATTTGGCTGTGACAATGTGACTTCCGTGTAGATTATTGGCATCAGGTTCACGCAAGTTAACTGGAGCTGTGAGAGGTACCGGGTTCGACCAATACATTAGGCGCCAAGCCAGCAGTTTCTCTTGTCAGCACCGTTTACCTCGATCGCAAAAAGCGAGTCCATCAAAAAGAACACGAAAGTTATAATTTTTGTATTAAGTTAAACGTGTCAGTAGGATTAGAAAGAGACTCAATTGAGTATAAATGAAATGTATCATGTTTATTTAAAATGAATAAAAAAAAAAAAAAGTTTGAAAAGTACTTTAGAGAGACTGTGTACGTGTTCTTTTTAGTTATCATTAAATGCCATAAGCTCATGGGTTTTAATGTGATAAAAGGACTTAAGTGCATTGTACATCAATTAAAGTGAAGACTGTTGTAAGATCAAGTGATATATATTTGGCCAATGAACACACACGCACATATCCCCAATCTGAACTTACAGCATTCCACTAAAGACAGTATCCCATAAATGTGTAATATTTAAGCCAAATTTTACATATTATTAGGATCAAAATGTAATTTTAAATACCTTAAATTTGACAAAAAAAAAAAAAAAAAAGTACTATATAATTGACAAATTTGTTCTCAAATCGTGAACTCTCAAGATCAGATCGTAAAATTATATTTTTTGTTCTTTTCTTGACAGTTAGTTTGAAAGCATTCCTATAAATATGTTTTCCATTTTAGTTTTAAAGCTGTACCCACGCATATGAGCACCAATTAGCTTTAAATTTCATCCTTCAGTGTGTTTAAAGTGCCTATTCCAGCACTAATTTTTGTTATATATTTCTAGAGATTACAAAAGAAGCGGCTTGCCACATCGTTGTGAGGAACGTGCGGAGATGCGGGCGCTCGCGGCGTCTTTGTTTGGTCACGTGTCTTCCGGGTGTTCCTCGAGAGCTGATCGAGCACGCCCGCTGCATTCCTGGCTGCAAGGACGCCGCTCCATGCACACGTCCAAGCGAGCTAGCTTGGTCAATCGAGCGACCTAACGAATGTACAATCCTCGCTTCTGAAAAGTTCCTTTCCGATTCACCGAGCCTTGTGTTGTTCTTACGGGACATGGGGCATGGTGATTAACAAGGCTGCAGAAGGGAACTTTTCAAAAGCGAGGAGTGTACCACTAAACCTTATATCAATAACAATGCACTCTCATCACAACATAATAATGAAGGGAGTACATAATATATTATTACAATTTTTCGTTTTGTCTTATAAAATATGTTTAACTCTTTTTGCAAAATTGAAATACTTAATAAAAAATGACCTCAGTAAAAAAAAATAATAAAATGTTCAATACTGCATGTCAAAAAGATTTTTGTTATTTATTTTATTTTTTTTTTAAATTTGTTCAACACAACATCGAAACATGTAGCAACAGATTATTATGCCTAAAAATTGTTTTTATTTTAACTCTAGTATTGTGTATATTAATGCTGTTTGTTTAATTTTTAATTTGTCATTTTTTCTTACCTCAGTTTTGTTATGTATTATTAATAATAATTATATATTAATTATGTATAAAAAAGTAATTACTTTTAATTATTTTATCTTTGCCATATTAGATATTAGATTTTTTCCCCCTTAATGCTCGTGTTTCAAACTTATTCATCCCTAAAACATGTATTTTGCAAATTATAATCAACAAAACAAAGAGTATAAATGAAAATGTATAATTTTCACCAAGTATGATTGAATTGAGCACCAGTTTCAGCAAGAAAGTGCACTTATTGCTACTACACTGCATCACACGCTAGCCTGACCAGCTGAGAAAACAATACATGTCATGCATTTCAGATAATATTAATTATTATTATAAAATGTCACCAGGACGACGTTTTACATACACTTAAAATTCACTTACTTTTTCCCAGATAATCAATATTGTTTTAAGAGCTGTCTGATCTTATATCGTCCCTCGTCCGGAATAATAAGCTTCCTGCTATTTCAGGTGATCGGAATTATGAGCTTTATGTTATACTGATGTACAGCTCATAACTGCGCTCACTTGAAATAGCAGAAAGCTCATTATTGCAACGAAATCGCGATAAGCATATAGCTCATTATTCCGGACGAGGGGCGATATGTCTCCAGCTGTAATATTTTTTATTCGGTTTTAACCGTACTGCGGATAATACCACGCCTCTGTCAGCTTGTTACATTAATATATTAATAGCGAAGAATATTTATTAATTAAATTAAGTTTACGTTTATGAATGGCTGCTTACGTGTGGCTGGTTATATAAGCATGCTGTGTTGATTCCATTAATTTTCTAATATTGGATATTATTGTTGTAGTTCCTCACATTGTTAAAAAATTACAACACCGTTATATAGACTTTATGATAGAAAATATGAAGTGCATGTTACACAATATTTTGTCTATTGTTCTTAGCACTAATTTTCAATGGGTTATTGTGAAATTATTAAGATTCAGTTCACTTATATCAATTATATGTTATTATTAAGAAGGTTTAGGTATTTTAAAGATGGAACATTTTCAGTCTAACTGTGGAAGTACTGACTCCGCCGTGAAACATGCAGATAACAGAGAAGAATTTATTGGGTAATTGTGAAGAATTCTTGTCTGAGAGCTTTTCTCTGTCTGTTTATCCCCCCCCCCCTTTAGAACTTGTAAACTACAAGGGGGGTCCATACAACATGTAACAGGTACGAGGCCAATCATAAAAATGAAGCAAATATTGCACCAGCTTTATTGCCTCAAAATTGTTTGCATATGCAGTAAATATACTCTCAGATTATTAACAACAATGCATTCTATAATATTCTCATCATTGTTGTATTTCCATTGATTAATCTCTTGACATAAATTAATTTACCTTAAGGCAAAGAACGTAAATATTTGAACCTCACTCTACGGCGACATCAAAAAAATATTTTTTAACTTTCATTAAGTGAAAGCAAAGATATAAAAATATTCATGAAAATTTATTTATAAAAAAAAATTAAATTTACTGACTTGTTGAACTAGTTTTTCCTTTCAATGTTTTTCAAGTTTATATACATTGATATATTTGACCCTTGTATAATATAAATTAAAATTGCTTTATTTTTTTTATTAATTTCACCTTGATGAGTCATTATAAATTGATTATTTTTATTTAAAGCCTTAGTGTTACAGGTTGATTTTTGAACAATGAACTTCTGTGGGCACACCTTAATGAAAAGAGATTGATTGCAGATGAGAAAAAGTAGCTGCGGGTATTTCAAGGCCCGTCTTCTTCTTCCTTTCTCCGAGCCGCCCCGGGGAGGTTGATGGGAAAGTGGTGCTCACATGGTGCTCACGTGTGTACACCAGAGAGGCTTCAAATTGTGCAATGAATTGTTTGACCTTAGAGAAAAAAAATTTAGGATCTTCTTCAAATATTGTCTATATTAAGCAATACAAAATATATATGAAAATTTAACCTTTCTTTAACCTCTACTATCATAAAAAATTTATGTTTTTTTCCAAAAACAATAATATATTATTTTGATAATTAATGGTTATATTCGCAGATACATTATTTATTCATCACTATTTTTAAATAATTAAACAATAATAAAATATTAGCGTAAAGGATTGATTGCCATGACCATATAGGATGCATAAAATACATCAAGCCCAACTTCAGCATCTATAGCCCCTGGCTAAGAACACAAGGCCATCCGACTATTTTTAACCAAATCCTGTTGTTTAAATTATAATTGTTTTATTTCATGAAAGATAAACTTGCAGTTTTTCTCGTGCAGTGAGAAGATTTGGAGAGATTGAACTAGATACTGATGGATAATAACAGAGAGAGGTCTCTCCATCACGGCCACATCATGTGGAGGACCTGCACGCACTACGTGGGCTGCGTGCGGTTTGTCTCACTATACTCCCTGTGGCCTTTAAATCCAGCCAAGTAAAAAAAAAAAAAGATTCTAAATGAGTTTCTGTGAGACATTCAAATACGCATGCAGGCAGCACAATAGTTAAAACAGGGAATAGATCATTCCCTGGTTAAAAGCATCTCGATCGTAACAAAACCTTAAACAAATATTTAATGTTGGTTAATATAGTATTAATTATATTTATATACTTAAAGGGCTGAGGTGTACTTATAATTAAATATTATAGGAAATACTTACCAACTTACTGTTAATTTATATTATAATATAAAATATATATAATTATTAAATATCATGATAATAAAATTGACAATATCGAAGATGCCACGTGAGTTAGACTAAAATTCATTTAGGAATAACTTGACGTCACGTGACCCTCCCATTATTGGAGGAAAAATTTGTGACGTCAAGTTATTCCTAAATGAATTGTAGTTTAACATACGTTGGCTCCCGAGGACCCTCTGAGGCCCCCCTGATGGACTGGACACACTCGGATGGGTGCGGTTACGGTGACCACGGAGCGCCGGCTGAACTTTTTGCTGCATATTTCGGAGGTGACCGCCGAGTTTTTACATCGGCGTGCGGCGGCGGCAGGAAGTGATGAGATACGTGCAGACTTTGTGGTGGCTGTGAGGTTTGCGGTGCCCCCGGTGATGGCGTATAAACACTCAGCCAATCATAACTCTTGTATGTTTACTTGTAGAACTTGGTCGTTCCAACATACTTCATAATATTTATTTTTTTTATAAATGTGAGATAATTTTAAATTTACTATAATGAAAAATATATTTGTAATCAGTTTGGCTGTCGTTAATAATAACTTCTCATCAAATTATTTGACAGGAAAAGGAACGAACAATCAGTCAATTTGGCCCAGTCCATAAGTCTGATGTTTATAGAATTTTGTTAGTGGAGATCTGAATGCCCGAAGTTTTTTACATTATAATGTAAAATTTAGCATCATTGTCGGCTGGCTATTGCTATAAATAAGATGGTAAAGAAAAAAACGTAAGGAGGATGCAATGTTATCCATCAATCATGTTATATGTTACAGATTGAATCAAAAAATAATTTATGTAAGCATTGTCATATTTTATAGCTTTAATCATACAGAATTAACAAAAAATAGGATAAGTGGACAAAGATATTGATTAGAATTTTTTAAATTCATCACTAATAATAAAAAGAACTCATTAAATTGTAATAATAATAATAACATTTCAGGGACACAACCATCTGAACCATCAATCAAGCGGTTTGCAGACCAACCATCAAGGTTGTATGCAGACGCAAGATGAAGGAGGCTATATGCTGGTGTCCAGACGGGTATACTTAAAGCGGCACCTTTAAAATTGCTAGGGTAGTAAAAGAGAGGTAAATAATCAAACCATAATTTTATTTGTGCAACTGAGGGTCTGCCGTCTAGCCCGGCTATAATTTATCTGCTTGCAACTGAGAAAGCGTGGAAACCTCAGTCAAGATGGTCGTTGACGTCTTTTTTTTATTCTTATTATTTTACAAGGATACATCCCTAAGAGCTAGCTTACAATTCGCGGCGGGGTAATGGGTAGGAATAAGGTAGGGAACGGATGATGGCCGCGGCCTGTTACGCGTCCCAGCATTCGCTGAGGTGAGACTGAGGGAACCGTGGAAAACCTCAGTCAGGACGGACACCTCTACTTTTTCTCAATGGACCAAAGCGATGTCCAAAGCCTGGGGAACCATACACAAGTGCATCACTGCACTGGGTGGAAAGCGAGATGAATATACCGCAGGAAGGGAGCAGCGTAATTTTTACTTGAAACGGTCACCCATCCAAGTACTAACCACGCTCGACGTAGCCTGACTTCGGTGATCTAATAAAATTACATTCATCTGCTTGCAACTTGAGAAGAGTATTTCATCCAAGAATTTGCCTCGTTAACTGAGGAAACGTGTAAACCTCAGTCAGGATGGTCGGTGACGTCTCCTGAACACATTTTGAGGCACCAAGTTATCATGAGATTGACGGGGATTCGAAGTGGTGCCAGCACTCAATTAAAATGCTTGCAGTTGATTGGGAGGGGGCCGTGAGAGCGACGCGACATTGGCCGGCCCGCACTTTCGCTTAACTACATTTGCATGCACGTTAGACATTTACTCGTGTGCCTTGGAATGTACTACTTTCAACTTTTATTACATGCTGTAGCATAACTTTATGTTAGCTTTGATAAATATCATAATGGGTTATTATTCTACTGGTTTATAGTCGAGGCATTTGATTTATTCATACATTACATGCATAAACATGTGTGTATTTATTCAATATCTTTTAATTTCCCATACATAAAAAACAATTAATATGATAATCTTAAAATTATTATCATCAGTTAAAATTAATATTAATATTGCCTTTGTAAAAATATCTATATAGGAGAAACGCAATTTTACAGTGTTTTTTTTTTCCGATTAGAATGAGATTTTCAGATACTGAAAAAGATAATTGTCCTTGTTTTGTATTATTTAATGCTCATATTACTCTAAATATTTTATTATATTCACTGAAATTCATTCTGCATCAATTTCAAAATTTAATTTTGACTCAATGTTTTAAAAAATACCATAAATATAAATTAAAAGCCTCTCCAGGAGTGTTTACTGCAATGCAAAGTTGTAAGATAAACAGCTCGCATCTACAGTTCAACAATACAAGATTACAACCGGAAGTAGCCGGAAGTGGAATATAGCTGAACTATAAACATTAAAAAATCTAAAACTCTTCTGATATTTTGAGATCCCTATAAATTATAAAGCTCTGTGTAAAGTTTCAGGTCAAAAACCTTACACTTCCAGCTACTTCCAGTGGTATTCTTAAATTTGTTGAACTGTAATTTGCAGGAAGGACTGTTGGTAAACCAAGTCTCGAGGACAGCTGATAAATGATAACACTATCAGTCGCAACAGCACGTCGGGGAACCCCCGCAGAGACACAGCAGGAACAACGTATACTTGATGGTCAGGGACTCTGGTTTGACGTAATTTCTGAGGATGCATTGTGAATTTAGGCTGTGAAATCATTGTTGAACTTGCCATTATTACGGTGGTGAATATTGAGTCTGATACTGTATATTATACTGTTATATCTTAATTGTTAGTAAAATGAAGTTTAATACATTCATGATATAGAGTATTTTCCTCATTTATCATGTATAATACGCTACTACAATGTATTTTATTTATTGCATACATATATTATGTTTTAGTTGTATGGAACCAGATAAATTAAGCTTTGAATGATTTGAGCTCTTAAAATCAGTGTATATATATACTTTATATTATATTTATTAAATTATTTTCAAAACTTTGCTCTGATTTTGAAATTTTTTATCCAGAATTTGAGTTTTTAAAGTAAATTTTTACCTTAAAAAAAAAAAAAAAAAAAAATCTGAGGTAATGTAAATTATACTATAGCTGTAAATAGTTTTTCCTTGTTTATTTAAAAATAAAATCCTAAGACATTTATTTACTGTTCACACATGTTATTGACGACTGATTCGAACGCCTCCTTTCTCTGACGAGCGCGAGAGTTTTATTGCTGACGATGACGAGCTGCAATAAAGCAATTACGTGCACCAGTAGAGGTAATGAGACTGCAGCTCGTGGAAATGACAACAAGTCCCTGCAGCTAATCTCGAGTAGTACATATAATCTGGAGTAGTTGAACCCGCCACCAAGTCGACAATAATTTATACATTCAGTACAAAGAAAATAAAAAGTTTTAAGTTTTACATTTTTTTTTTTTAATATTGTGATAGTAAAATTTAATATTTTTTTAATTAATATGTATCTTATGTATATAGATGTGATATATTTACGAAAACAAAGTTTAAAAAAAAATCATGTAAATTAAGTGCATAGCTCACTACTCACACAATATAGGTATATTTGCTATATTATGTTGCGTTATTTTAATAGCTATACCGATGAATTTAGTTTAGAGAAATGTATTTGATTTTAATACAATTATTGTTTTTCCAAAAAGACTTGGTAACGATGTAATATATAATATATATATAAAAAACTTACTAAATGTCATCTTCATATATATATATAATATATATTATATTATTACAATAATTTTTAAATTTATTAAAAAATCCAACTGTTCAATTTTTTTTTGTCTATTTTTTTGATATACGTGCATATTATATATAAAAAAAATACTGCCATTGAAATATTTAGTACAAATGAAGTAACTTTATAGTGTAATTATATTTAATAGTTCAAAATTCATCTATATCAGTATTATATTCACCAATAACAATTTTATTAAATATAAAATAAACTCTCATTTTCAGTGAATTCATAATCGTGTTTAGTATAAAATTGTGATGAACAAGTGAGAGTTTTATGACCCTCCAAACGGTGGTAATAATTCCCACATAAATTATGCAAATCTCGGAGGTACATCATCAAATGCAGGTATGTTTGATGAGCGAGAGTCGTCCAGCACGGTGGAGAACGCACCCACCCGCCGGCAGCTGAGAAACCGGCAGTGAAAGCGAAGATGAAAGTGGGCGAGGTCCTCAAGTGGTCCACAGCCAGCCCTCGGGGTCGTCTGACCTTTTGAAGGTTAAGAACTTTGTGAATCATATCTGAGACCACCACATGCAGAACCAGACACCTGACTTTTGTGATACCTTAGGGAGAATATCTCATATCAGAGGGTGCAACATGGAGTACATAATATATATTCAGATTTTTTATTCATCGTAAAAAGTTATGATCGAGTGTTTTTAGATTTATCAAAAGACAGGATTTTTTTTTTTTGTAAAAAAGTAAATTCAAAGAACAATTATTTTTCTTGGTGAAAACACATTAATTAATTCCTATGGCCTGAATATTTTTTTATTAATTTAAGAAGAGACACTGCAATGCCACGTGGTTGTTGCTTTTAATAAATATTAAGAACAGTCCACCTATACGATGAAAAAAATAATAAGATAGTATGTATCATAATATACAATATACAAAATGTTTTTTAAGTTATATTTTGTTTTTCACGTCAATATTATATTGTTTTACATCTGGCGGTCTGATTAAAAATATCGTCCCTTTGAATTCGTCATTGAATATAGTCAACTGCTATCCAACGGCAGTATAGTTTTACAAAATGCCATTTTGACACTCCAATGCTTATATCCGATTTGATGCTATATAATTTATACTAATTTCCAATTAATAAAATAATTGCTAAAGATTAAAAAAAAAAATCTTAAAATAATACAAATTTGAATTTATAAAGAAAGTTAATTTTTTTTTAATACTTTGCTTCTTTAATAAAAAAGAATAACGTTATTTTAATAAATTAAATACGACTTGTCTCTAAAATTAAAAGTGATAATTTAAAATTTTTCACTTTCATGCATAATAGGTGTTAGAAATAACTTCGTATTCTTCCTTCCTAGACATAAAAAATAAAAAATATATTTTTAGGAAATTTCTATAAATTATGAAGATACTTCATAGTTAAATATTAAAAAAAAAAAAAGTATTAATTTATCTCTTCACCATTTGACCTTATCATAGACATCTGTTGAGACAAGAAACATAAATTAAATTAAAACCATTGAGTCATGACCTAAAATTAATTAGTTTCTTGCCCAACTCCATTTCAAATGAAAATTTACCATTTTTTTTTTTTTTTATAAAACTTGACCGTGCAATTTATATTTTCCTAATGTATTGTTTAATAATATTTTGATGTAATTTACACAAATTTAGGTATAAAAATTAAAATTGAAAGTATAAAATATATATGTCTCCCTATTAGATTGGAGTTCATCTCGCCTTGAAAGTGTGCTACGTGCTTCGATCCTTACATTGTTTCACTCTATTATCTTAAATAAATTTGTAAAAAAAAAAAAAATAAATAAAATAATATATGTATATATATATATATATATATACATACATGATACATATATAAATTGCATGCTGTGATTTACTGTATATTTTTTTAATATCCTGACAGATCGGAAGTGAACGGGGGAGGCGGAAAAATCAAATTTTGGGACTGATTTCCTGTAAATTATGGTTTTTATGGTGTTATCAGTGTCGTTCGAGTTTGTTGTTGCTGACAACAAAACGACTGTTGATTTTCGGCTCCATGGCAACCGATTGTTTCGATTGTTGGGAGAGCCAAACAATCAAACATTTTTAACTTTTCGCCGGCCGGGGTTGACGTTCTTCGAAGTTTTACTCAACTTTTCGACCATTCAAGGTAATTTTGATCGACAAAATTTTAATATTAATCTTACCCCACCTAAAATCACTTCAGGAGTCTGCTTTTGAGGTAATTAAGACGTATCATCACTATTTATGCCACGAAATTCAATTTTTTTCTCAAATTCCTCAAATTATTCGATTTTCTTTGCTTCTAATCGTGTTCACCAAATTCTTTCGGGCCTAACTTACAACTCAACGAATATTAAATGTCTGCAATGCAGTGATGCTCAGTGGAGTGTCTGATGTGGTCCGCCCAAGAGCCTGATAACTAACGTTCCTGGCGAGATGGTACCGCCCTAATGGTGGAGGTCGATTGGCGTGCAAGGCTGCAAGGAAGACGTACGGTCCAGGTGCACTTGATAAGGTAATTAGACCCCGGGAGGGGTTAAGTGAACATTGTCAGCACTTCTTGATCAACTTGCGAGAGCACTGAGCACCTGGTGCAGAGAGTTTGCCACAGTATAGTTTGGTTCGTATTTAAAATGTTGTTTATGTTGATGTTTTCTGTATACATAATTATCCCAAAAAAATTATATATAGGTGGTTGAAATTATAATATATTTATCTCTCTATTTCTCCCAAATGAAATACAGTTGAAATATGCTCGCTATACTGTCTTTTCTTTTTGACTATAGTAACTATAATGTACAGAATTATATATTTACTCTTCTTTTCTGTTGCATGGTTTGTTACAAAAATGGATTTTACCCCAAGTCAATTTAAAATCATCATCAAAAGAGTAGCTGTTATTGCGTAGAGTAGATTTACTGCACTTTATAATAAATATAACTTGTTAATGGCAACATAGCCCTCGACGCTGCAGCGATGCTCGGTGGGGTGTCTGATGTGGTCCGCCCAAGAGCCTGATAACTAACGTTCCTGGCGAGATGGTACCACCCTAATGGTGGAGGTCGATTGGCGTGCAAGGCTGCAAGGAAGACGTACGGTCCAGGTGCACTTGATAAGGCAATTAGACCCCGGGAGGGGTTAAGTGATCATTGTCAGCACTTCTTGATCAACTTGCGAGAGCACTGAGCACCTGCAGAGGGTTCGTCACTTTTTTTTTGTTCGTATTTAACATGTTGTTTATGTGGATGTTTTATATATAGCTTATTTAATTGCACGATTTAATAGAAGACATCGCGAGTTGTCAATTTTTTAGACTATATTTTTATTTTACTTGAAAAATATGCATTGTAAAATTGTAACTGTATATATTAAGTCTAGCAATATATAAATTTAATTTCTTGAACAATATTGTAAGTATATATTATGTATAATTAAAACCTTACTTTCCCAATTTTTTCCTTCTTCCTCCTCCTTAATTACAATCCTTTTTACCCAACATCCCAACCCCGACGAGAGAGACTCGACACCTCCCCGTGGTTCTCGTTGGACACATGTGCAAGTTTAGTTTACCAAAAGGAACTAGACTAGTCACATTGACGAAGATCGAGTCATTATATTTCAATATTACTAAAATTGTTATATATTTATTCACTTGCAACAGTTGCATGTCTAATCGAGTTAGCAGAATTAAAGTAAAAGAAAGGTTTATAAGTAATTTTTCTATTCAAAATGATAAAAAAGATTAATTAACTTGTTACTAATTTGAAAGATCTTGTTTGAAAACGACATAATTTTTTCAGTGCAGCAAATAAAAAATAAAGATGAATGGTGCACAAATATTGTTAATTCTTCAATATCAATGTTAGATTTTCACATGCACTATTCTACAATTTTGTAATGATATAAAAAAATTATTTCATGATGTATTACTGTATAATTAATACTTTATTATAATACATAAATATTATTTCACAATCATCATTATCAGAGACATATAATAAGCTGAGAACAAAATTGTTCAGGCATTGCAAAAATTTAAATATCTTTATATTTTTTTATCATATTGCAATTTTTTAAAGTTTTATTTCCAAATTTCCTGATACAATCTAATACAAATATATAAATTGCATGCTGTGTTTTACTGTATATTTTTTTAATAAAAGGATCGTGTTGGCGTACTAACATTTGGCTCTAACCTACTCCATGTAAAATTAGTCCAGAAACTCTATTCTGATCAAATAAAAGACCGGAAACGAACGGGAGAGGCAAAAAAATCAAATTTTGGGACTTATTTCCTGTAAATTATGGTTTTTATGGTGTTATCAGTGTTGTTCGAGTTTGTTGTTGCTGACAACAAAACGACTGTTGATTTTCGGCTCCATGGCAACCGATTGTTTTGATTGTTGGGAGAGCCAAACAATCAAACATTTTTAAATTGTCGCCAGCCGGGGTTGACGTTCTTCGAAGTTCTACTCAACCTTTCGACCATTCAAGGTAATTTTGACCGACAAAATTTTAATATTAATCTTACCCCACCTAAAATCACTTCAGGAGTCTGCTTTTGAGGTATTTAAGACGTATCGTCACTATTTATGCCACGAAATTCAATTTTTTATTCAAATTCCTCAAATTATTCGCTTTCTTTGTTTTTAATCGTGTTCACCAAATTCTTTCGGGACTAACTTACAACTCAAAGAATATTAAATGTCTGCAATGCAGTGATGCTCAGTGGAGTATCTGATGTGGTCCGCCCAAGAGCCTGATAACTAACGTTCCTGGCGAGATGGTACCGCCCTAATGGTGGAGGTCGATTGGCGTGCAAGGCTGCAAGGAAGACGTACGGTCCAGGTTCACTTGATAAGGTAATTAGACCCCGGGAGGGGTTAAGTGATCATCGTCAGCACTTCTTGATCAACTTGCGAGAGCACTGAGCACCTGCAGAGGGTTCGTCACTTTTTTTTGTTCGTATTTAAAATGTTGTTTATGTGGATGTTTTATATATAGTTTTTTTAATTGCACGATTTTATAGAAGACATCGCGAGTTGTCAATTTTTTAGACTATATTTTTATTTTACTTGAAAAATGTGCATTGTATAAATTGTAACTGTATATATTAAGCCTAGCAATATATAAATTTAATTTCTTGAACAATATTGTAAGTATATATTATGTATAATTAAAACCTTACTTTCCCAATTTTTTCCTTCTTCCTCCTCCTTAATTACAATCCTTTTTACCCAACATCCCAACCCCGACGAGAGAGACTCGACACCTCCCCGTGGTTCTCGTTGGACACATGTGCAAGTTTAGTTTACCAAAAGGAACGAGACTAGTCACATTGACGAAGATCGAGTCATTAATTTCAATATTACTAAAATTGTTATATATTTATTCACTTGCAACAATTGCATGTCTAATCGAGTTAGCAGAATTAAAGTTAAAGAAAGGTTTATAAGTAATTTTTCTATTCAAAATGATAAAAAAGATTAATTAACTTGTTACTAATTTGAAAGATCTTGTTTGAAAACGACATAATTTTTTCATTGCAGCAAATAAAAAATAAAGATGAATGGGGCACAAATATTGTTAATTCTTCAATATCAATGTTAGATTTTCACATGCACTATTCTACAATTTTGTAATGATATGAAAAAATTATATCATGATGCATTACTGTATAATTAATACTTTATTATAATACATAAATATTATTTCATAATCATCATTATCAGAGACATATAATAAGCTGAGAACAAAATTGTTCAGGAATTGCAAAAATTTAAATATCTTTATATTTTTTTATCATATTGCAATTTTTTAAAGTTTTATTTCCAAATATCCTGATACAATCTAATACAAATCAGAGTCTTCTGCGCGCAATGTTTCTAACAAAACATTGTTCAATGTCTGTCGCGTGGTGTAATTTTCGATTGTTGAACGCGAGAAAGGCAAAAAGTAAACAAACTCCGCTGTTTACAATTTTTTGCCGGTGGCGGCGCCACCAGCGAGCGGTAATTATCAAGGAAAGCATTATGAATAACATGAAACACTAATAGAAATAATTAGAAAATTGAGGACATGTTTTCAAAAATCAAGTGAAATGGAAAGAAACATGCGCGGCAATTTTACAGAAAAAATTAAGTATTTTTAACGGTTTTTTATCATTGAAACGGTCGAAGAAATGTGGAGCGATAACCATGGTGTAAGTAATGTATATCATTTCTGTGTTCCCAAGGGCTTGTAAGCTCTAAAATGTTTTAGCTAGCAGTTCTGGCAGGACTTGGCTGCGCCCTTACCAGCCGCACCAGTGTCCATTTGTTGATTTATTTAAAAATAAAAAGCAATAAAATAGGGTTTTAAAATTGTACCTTTGAATTTCTTATATCCTGAAGATATAGCAGTAATTCGATAATTTACAAGTTTCTATGCTTTTAGACTTTAATGCTGGAGTGACTGGAGTCCCATCTAACATCTATGATTGCATAAATTCACATTAAAGGCAATGAAATGCCAACCTCAGTCTGCGTCGTCTTTTCTATGTACTAAAAATAAGATAAAGTACCGTTATATTTACTAATAATTAATTTTTTACATTACCTGGATCAATGTAGTACGAAATAATGATATTTTTTTATACTTTTGGTGTGATATTTTGGAAGTTATCGTTACATTTAGGCGTCAACTCGCGAATTTCCTATGTTAAACAATGGCGCATAGTCAACAAAAACCGCTCGCTAGTGGCGCCTCTGGTCACTCTGGCGGGCGCAAAATGGAACTAAAGCGTCACGCAATAATCGGGCCACGCGAAAGACATTGAACAATGTTTTGTTAGAAACATTGCGCGCAGAAGACTCTGATACAAATATATAAATTGCATGCTGTGATTTACTGTATATTTTTTTAATAAAAGGATCGTGTTGGCGTACTAACATTTGGCTACTAACCTACTCCATGTAAAATTAGTCCAGAAACTCTATTCTGATCAAATGAAAGACCGGAAACGAACAAGGGAGGCAAAAAAATCAAATTTTGGGACTGATTTCCTGTAAATTATGGTTTTTATGGTGTTATCAGTGTCGTTCGAGTTTGTTGTTGCTGACAACAAAACGACTGTTGATTTTCGGCTCCATGGCAACCGATTGTTTTGATTGTTGGGAGAGCCAAACAATCAAAGATTTTTAACTTTTTGCCGGCCGGGGTTGACGTTCTTCGAAGTTCTACTCAACTTTTCGACCATTCAAGGTAATGTTGACCGACAAAATTTTAATAATAATCTTACCCCACCTAAAATCACTTCAGGAGTCTGCTTTTGAGGTAATTAAGACGTATCGTTACTATTTATGCCACGAAATTAAATTTTTTTCTCAAATTCCTCAAATTATTCGATTTTCTTTGCTTCTAATCGTGTTCACCAAATTCTTTCGGGCCTAACTTACAACTCAACGAATATTAAATGTCTGCAATGCAGTGATGCTCAGTGGGGTGTCTGATGTGGTCCGCCCAAGAGCCTGATAACTAACGTTCCTGGCGAGATGGTACCACCCTAATGGTGGAGATCGATTGGCGTGCAAGGCTGCAAGGAAGACGTACGGTCCAGGTGCACTTGATAAGGTAATTAGACCCCGGGAGGGGTTAAGTGATCATTGTCAGCACTTCTTGATCAACTTGCAAGAGCACTGAGCACCTGGTGCAGAGAGTTTGCCACAGTATAGTTTGGTTCGTATTTAGAATGTTGTTCATGTTTTATGTATACATAATCATCCCAAAAAAATTATATATAGGTGGTTGAAATTATAATATATTTATCTCTCTATTTCTCCCAAATGAAATACAGTTGAAATATGCTCGCTATACTGTCTTTTCTTTTTGACTATAGTAATTATAATGTACAGAATTATATATTTACTCTTCTTTTCTGTTGCATGGTTTGTTACAAAAATGGATTTTACCCCAAGTCAATTTATAATCATCATCATAAGAGTAGCTGTTATTGCGTAGAGTAGATTTACTGCACTTTATAATAAATATAACTTGTTAATGGCAACATAGCCCTCGACGCTGCAGCGATGCTCGGTGGGGTGTCTGATGTGGTCCGCCCAAGAGCCTGATAACTAACGTTCCTGGCGAGATGGTACCACCCTAATGGTGGAGGTCGATTGGCGTGCAAGGCTGCAAGGAAGACGTACGGTCCAGGTGCACTTGATAAGGTAATTAGACCCCGGGAGGGGTTAAGTGATCATTGTCAGCACTTCTTGATGAACTTGCGAGAGCACTGAGCACCTGCAGAGGGTTCGTCACTTTCTTTTTGTTCGTATTTAAAATGTTGTGTATGTGGATGTTTTATATATAGCTTATTTAATTGCACGATTTAATAGAAGACATCGCGAGTTGTCAATTTTTTAGACTATATTTTTATTTTACTTGAAAAATATGCATTGTAAAATTGTAACTGTATATATTAAGCCTAGCAATATATAAATTTAATTTCTTGAACAATATTGTAAGTATATATTATGTATAATTAAAACCTTACTTTCCCAATTTTTTCCTTCTTCCTCCTCCTTAATTACAATCCTTTTTACCCAACATCCCAACCCCGACGAGAGAGACTCGACACCTCCCCGTGGTTCTCGTTGGACACATGTGCAAGTTTAGTTTACCAAAAGGAACTAGACTAGTCACATTGACGAAGATCGAGTCATTATATTTCAATATTACTAAAATTGTTATATATTTATTCACTTGCAACAGTTGCATGTCTAATCGAGTTAGCAGAATTAAAGTAAAAGAAAGGTTTATAAGTAATTTTTCAATTCAAAATGATAAAAAACATTAATTAACTTGTTACTAATTTGAAAGATCTTGTTTGAAAACGACATAATTTTTTCAGTGCAGCAAATAGAAAATAAAGATGAATGGTGCACAAATATTGTGAATTCTTCAATATCAATTTTAGATTTTCACATGCACTATTCTACAATTTTGTAATGATATAAAAAAATTATATCATGATGTATTACTGTATAATTAATACTTTATTATAATACATAAATATTATTTCATAATCATCAATATCAGAGACTTATAATAAGCTGAGAACAAAATTGTTCAGGCATTGCAAAAATTTAAATATCTATATTTTTTTATCATATTGCAATTTTTTAAAGTTTTATTTCCAAATATCCTGATACAATCTAATACAAATATATAAATTGAATGCTGTGATTTCCTGTATATTTTTTTAATATAAGGATCGTGTTGGCGTACTAACATTTGGCTACTAACCTACTCCATGTAAAATTAGTCCAGAAACTCTATTCTGATCAAATAAAAGACCGGAAATGAACGGGGGAGGCGGAAAAATCAAATTCTGGGACTGATTTCCTGTAAATTATGGTTTTTATGGTGTTATCAGTGTCGTTCGAGTTTGTTGTTGCTGACAACAAAACGACTGTTGTTTTTCGGCTCCATGGCAACCAATTGTTTTGATTGTTGGGAGAGCCAAACAATCAAACATTTTTAAATTTTCGCCGGCCGGGGTTGACGTTCTTCGAAGTTCTACTCAACCTTTCGACCATTCAAGGTAATTTTGACCGACAAAATTTTAATATTAATCTTACTCCACCTAAAATCACTTCAGGAGTCTGCTTTTGAGGTATTTAAGACGTATCGTCACTATTTATGCCACGAAATTCAATTTTTTATTCAAATTCCTCAAATTATTCGCTTTCTTTGTTTTTAATCGTGTTCACCAAATTCTTTCGGGACTAACTTACAACTCAAAGAATATTAAATGTTTGCAATGCAGTGATGCTCAGTGGGGTGTCTGATGTGGTCCGCCCAAGAGCCTGATAACTTACGTTCCTGGCGAGATGGTACCACCCTAATGGTGGAGATCGATTGGCGTGCAAGGCTGCAAGGAAGACGTACGGTCCAGGTGCACTTGATAAGGTAATTAGACCCCGGGAGGGGTTAAGTGATCATTGTCAGCACTTCTTGATCAAC
This sequence comes from Siphlonurus alternatus, assembly GCA_949825025.1. Classification (NCBI taxonomy): domain Eukaryota; kingdom Metazoa; phylum Arthropoda; class Insecta; order Ephemeroptera; family Siphlonuridae; genus Siphlonurus; species Siphlonurus alternatus. The sequence continues at coordinate 12,857,996 of OX463780.1, forward strand.
TTGCGAGAGCACTGAGCACCTGGTGCAGAGAGGTTGCCACAGTATAGTTTGGTTCGTATTTAGAATGTTGTTCATGTTTTATGTATACATAATCATCCCAAAAAAATTATATATAGGTGGTTGAAATTATAATATATTTATCTCTCTGTTTCTCCCAAATGAAATACAGTTGAAATATGCTCGCTATACTGTCTTTTCTTTTTGACTATAGCAATTATAATGTACAGAATTATATATTTACTCTTCTTTTCTGTTGCATGGTTTGTTACAAAAATGGATTTTACCCCAAGTCAATTTATAATCATCATCAAAAGAGTAGCTGTTATTGCGTAGAGTAGATTTACTGCACTTTATAATAAATATAACTTGTTAATGGCAACATAGCCCTCGACGCTGCAGCGATGCTCGGTGGGGTGTCTGATGTGGTCCGCCCAAGAGCCTGATAACTAACGTTCCTGGCGAGATGGTACCACCCTAATGGTGGAGGTCGATTGGCGTGCAAGGCTGCAAGGAAGACGTACGGTCCAGGTGCACTTGATAAGGTAATTAGACCCCGGGAGGGGTTAAGTGATCATTGTCAGCACTTCTTGATCAACTTGCGAGAGCACTGAGCACCTGCAGAGGGTTCGTCACTTTTTTTTTGTTCGTATTTAAAATGTTGTTTATGTGGATGTTTTATATATAGTTTTTTTAATTGCACGATTTTATAGAAGACATCGCGAGTTGTCAATTTTTTAGACTATATTTTTATTTTACTTGAAAAATGTGCATTGTATAAATTGTAACTGTATATATTAAGCCTAGCAATATATAAATTTAATTTCTTGAACAATATTGTAAGTATATATTATGTATAATTAAAACCTTACTTTCCCAATTTTTTCCTTCTTCCTCCTCCTTAATTACAATCCTTTTTACCCAACATCCCAACCCCGACGAAAGAGACTCGACACCTCCCCGTGGTTCTCTTAGGACACATGTGCAAGTTTAGTTTACCAAAAGGAACGAGACTAGTCACATTGACGAAGATCGAGTCGTTAATTTCAATATTACTAAAATTGTTATATATTTATTCACTTGCAACAATTGCATGTCTAATCGAGTTAGCAGAATTAAAGTAAAAGAAAGGTTTATAAGTAATTTTTTTTATTCAAAATGATAAAAAAGATTAATTAACTTGTTACTAATTTGAAAGATCTTGTTTGAAAACGACATAATTTTTTCAGTGCAGCAAATAGAAAATAAAGATGAATGGTGCACAAATATTGTGAATTCTTCAATATCAATGTTAGATTTTCACATGCACTATTCTACAATTTTGTAATGATATGAAAAAATTATATCATGATGCATTACTGTATAATTAATACTTTATTATAATACATAAATATTATTTCATAATCATCATTATCAGAGACTTATAACAAGCTGAGAACAAAATTGTTCAGGAATTGCAAAAATTTAAATATTTTTATATTTTTTTATCATATTGCAATTTTTTAAAGTTTTATTTCCAAATATCCTGATACAATCTAATACAAATCAGAGTCTTCTGCGCGCAATGTTTCTAACAAAACATTGTTCAATGTCTGTCGCGTGGTGTAATTTTCGATTGTTGAACGCGAGAAAGGAAAAAAGTAAACAAACTCCGCTGTTTACAATTTTTTGCCGGTGGCGGCGCCACCAGCGAGCGGTAATTATCAAGGAAAGCATTATGAATAACATGAAAAACTAATAGAAATAATTAGAAAATTGAGGACCTGTTTTCAAAAATCAAGTGAAATGGAAAGAAACATGCGCGGCAATTTTATAGAAAAAATTAAGAATTTTTAACGGTTTTTTATCATTGAAACGGTCGAAGAAATGTGGAGCGATAACCATGGTGTAAGTAATGTATATCATTTCTGTGTTCCCAAGGGCTTGTAAGCTCTAAAATCTTTTAGCTAGCAGTTCTGGCAGGACTTGGCTGCGCCCTTACCAGCCGCACCAGTGTCCATTTGTTGATTTATTTAAAAATAAAAAGCAATAAAATAGGGTTTTAAAATTGTACCTTTTATTTTCTTATATCCTGAAGATATAGCAGTAATTCGATAATTTACAAGTTTCTATGCTTTTAGACTTTAATGCTGGAGTGACTGGAGTCCCATCTAACATCTATGATTGCATAGAATCACATTAAAGGCAATGAAACGCCAACCTCAGTCTGCGTCGTCCTTTCTATGTACTAAAAATAAGATAAAGTACCGTTATATTTACTAATAATTAATTTTTTACATTACCTGGATCAATGTAGTACGAAATAATGATATTTTTTTATACTTTTGGTGTGATATTTTGGAAGTTATCGTTACATTTAGGCGTCAACTCGCGAATTTCCTATGTTAAACAATGGCTTCTTCTTCTTACAATTGTTGGAAGGAGCCTAAACGGCTATAATTCCACGTACTGAGTAACTTGGATCAATTGTATAGTTGAACTGTTTTTTGCAGGGTCTTGTAAAGGATAATGGACGAACAATGGATAGGATGATTATGAAATGTGGGATATGCAAGGTGATGATGGAAGTGGTACCTATATGCCCACCACGTGTTACCGTGGGTGAACCAAAACCACACAAGGAATTGGTTGGATTTTAGGACATTGGGTTGACGGTGTGGTGTGGGGTGCAATAATGTAGGTTGATGATGCAGGCGACAACATGCAAGGAATGGCAGGAATTTGAAAGATTCTCAACGTGTCGACTCCTGTGGGCCGACCGAAGAGCAGGGTCAAAGTAGGATTATGTGGATGCGGTGAGGCGAGATGATGATTATGAATCAAATTGACTGGGGATAGGAGTATAGAAATCAAGACGATTAATATATAGAATAGGATAGGGATAGTTACCAGGAGAGGACAGACAATTTGAGCGGAGAGTCACGTCGGCGTTGCTCACTCTCGTTAAACAATGGCGCATAGTCAACAAAAACCGCTCGCTAGTGGCGCCTCTGGTCACTCTGGCGGGCGCAAAATGGAACTAAAGCGTCACGCAGTAATCGGGCCACGCGACAGACATTGAACAATGTTTTGTTAGAAATATTGCGCGCAGAAGACTCTGATACAAATATATAAATTGCATGCTGTGATTTACTGTATATTTTTTTAATAAAAGGATCGTGTTGGCGTACTAACATTTGGCTACTAACCTACTCCATGTAAAATTAGTCCAGAAACTCTATTCTGATCAAATAAAAGACCAGAAACGAACGGGGGAGGCAAAAAAATCAAATTTTGGGACTGATTTCCTGTAAATTATGGTTTTTATGGTGTTATCAGTGTCGTTCGAGTTTGTTGTTGCTGACAACAAAACGACTGTTGATTTTCGGCTCCATGGCAACCGATTGTTTTGATTGTTGGGAGAGCCAAACAATCAAACATTTTTAACTTTTCGCCGGCCGGGGTTGACGTTCTTCGAAGTTCTACTCAACTTTTCGACCATTCAAGGTAATTTTGACCGACAAAATTTTAATAATAATCTTACCCCACCTAAAATCACTTCAGGAGTCTGCTATTGAGGTAATTAAGACGTATCGTCACTATTTATGCCACGAAATTAAATTTTTTTCTCAAATTCCTCAAATTATTCGATTTTCTTTGCTTCTAATCGTGTTCACCAAATTCTTTCGGGCCTAACTTACAACTCAACGAATATTAAATGTCTGCAATGCAGTGATGCTCAGTGGAGTGTCTGATGTGGTCCGCCCAAGAGCCTGATAACTAACGTTCCTGGCGAGATGGTACCACCCTAATGGTGGAGATCGATTGGCGTGCAAGGCTGCAAGGAAGACGTACGGTCCAGGTGCACTTGATAAGGTAATTAGACCCCGGGAGGGGTTAAGTGATCATTGTCAGCACTTCTTGATCAACTTGCAAGAGCACTGAGCACCTGGTGCAGAGAGTTTGCCACAGTATAGTTTGGTTCGTATTTAGAATGTTGTTCATGTTTTATGTATACATAATCATCCCAAAAAAATTATATATAGGTGGTTGAAATTATAATATATTTATCTCTCTATTTCTCCCAAATGAAATACAGTTGAAATATGCTCGCTATTCTGTCTTTTCTTTTTGACTATAGTAATTATAATGTACAGAATTATATATTTACTCTTCTTTTCTGTTGCATGGTTTGTTACAAAAATGGATTTTACCCCAAGTCAATTTATAATCATCATCAAAAGAGTAGCTGTTATTGCGTAGAGTAGATTTACTGCACTTTATAATAAATATAACTTGTTAATGGCAACATAGCCCTCGACGCTGCAGCGATGCTCGGTGGGGTGTCTGATGTGGTCCGCCCAAGAGCCTGATAACTAACGTTCCAGGCGAGATGGTACCACCCTAATGTTGGAGGTCGATTGGCGTGCAAGGCTGCAAGGAAGACGTACGGTCCAGGTGCACTTGATAAGGTAATTAGACCCCGGGAGGGGTTAAGTGATCATTGTCAGCACTTCTTGATCAACTTGCGAGAGCACTGAGCACCTGCAGAGGGTTCGTCACTTTTTTTTTGTTCGTATTTAAAATGTTGTTTATGTGGATGTTTTATATATAGCTTATTTAATTGCACGATTTAATAGAAGACATCGCGAGTTGTCAATTTTTTAGACTATATTTTTATTTTACTTGAAAAATATGCATTGTAAAATTGTAACTGTATATATTAAGCCTAGCAATATATAAATTTAATTTCTTGAACAATATTGTAAGTATATATTATGTATAATTAAAACCTTACTTTCCCAATTTTTTCCTTCTTCCTCCTCCTTAATTACAATCCTTTTTACCCAACATCCCAACCCCGACGAGAGAGACTCGACACCTCCCCGTGGTTCTCGTTGGACACATGTGCAAGTTTAGTTTACCAAAAGGAACTAGACTAGTCACATTGACGAAGATCGAGTCATTATATTTCAATATTACTAAAATTGTTATATATTTATTCACTTGCAACAGTTGCATGTCTAATCGAGTTAGCAGAATTAAAGTAAAAGAAAGGTTTATAAGTAATTTTTCTATTCAAAATGATAAAAAACATTAATTAACTTGTTACTAATTTGAAAGATCTTGTTTGAAAACGACATAAGTTTTTCAGTGCAGCAAATAGAAAATAAAGATGAATGGTGCACAAATATTGTGAATTCTTCAATATCAATGTTAGATTTTCACATGCACTATTCTACAATTTTGTAATAATATAAAAAAATTATATCATGATGTATTACTGTATAATTAATACTTTATTATAATACATAAATATTATTTCATAATCATCAATATCAGAGACTTATAATAAGCTGAGAACAAAATTGTTCAGGCATTGCAAAAATTTAAATATCTATATTTTTTTATCATATTGCAATTTTTTAAAGTTTTATTTCCAAATATCCTGATACAATCTAATACAAATATATAAATTGCATGCTGTGATTTCCTGTATATTTTTTTAATAAAAGGATCGTGTTGGCGTACTAACATTTGGCTACTAACCTACTCCATGTAAAATTAGTCCAGGAACTCTATTCTGATCAAATAAAAGACCGGAAATGAACGGGGGAGGCGGAAAAATCAAATTCTGGGACTGATTTCCTGTAAATTATGGTTTTTATGGTGTTATCAGTGTCGTTCGAGTTTGTTGTTGCTGACAACAAAACGACTGTTGTTTTTCGGCTCCATGGCAACCAATTGTTTTGATTGTTGGGAGAGCCAAACAATCAAACATTTTTAAATTTTCGCCGTCCGGGGTTGACGTTCTTCGAAGTTCTACTCAACCTTTCGACCATTCAAGGTAATTTTGACCGACAAAATTTTAATATTAATCTTATTCCACCTAAAATCACTTCAGGAGTCTGCTTTTGAGGTATTTAAGACGTATCGTCACTATTTATGCCACGAAATTCAATTTTTTATTCAAATTCCTCAAATTATTCGCTTTCTTTGTTTTTAATCGTGTTCACCAAATTCTTTCGGGACTAACTTACAACTCAAAGAATATTAAATGTCTGCAATGCAGTGATGCTCAGTGGGGTGTCTGATGTGGTCCGCCCAAGAGCCTGATAACTAACGTTCCTGGCGAGATGGTACCGCCCTAATGGTGGAGATCGACTGGCGTGCAAGGCTGCAAGGAAGACGTAAGGTCCAGGTGCACTTGATAAGGTAATTAGACCCCGGGAGGGGTTAAGTGATCATTGTCAGCACTTCTTGATCAACTTGCGAGAGCACTGAGCACCTGGTGCAGAGAGGTTGCCACAGTATAGTTTGGTTCGTATTTAGAATGTTGTTCATGTTTTATGTATACATAATTATCCCAAAAAAATTATATATAGGTGGTTGAAATTATAATATATTTATCTCTCTATTTCGCCCAAATGAAATACAGTTGAAATATGCTCGCTATACTGTCTTTTCTTTTTTACTATAGTAATTAAAATGTACAGAATTATATATTTACTCTTCTTTTCTGTTGCATGGTTTGTTACAAAAATGGATTTTACCCCAAGTCAATTTATAATCATCATCAAAAGAGTAGCTGTTATTGCGTAGAGTAGATTTACTGCACTTTATAATAAATATAACTTGTTAATGGCAACATAGCCCTCGACGCTGCAGCGATGCTCGGTGGGGTGTCTGATGTGGTCCGCCCAAGAGCCTGATAACTAACGTTCCTGGCGAGATGGTACCACCCTAATTGTGGAGGTCGATTGGCGTGCAAGGCTGCAAGGAAGACGTACGGTCCAGGTGCACTTGATAAGGTAATTAGACCCCGGGGGGGTTAAGTGATCATTGTCAGCACTTCTTGATCAACTTGCGAGAGCACTGAGCACCTGCAGAGGGTTCGTCACTTTTTTTTTGTTCGTATTTAAAATGTTGTTTATGTGGATGTTTTATGTATATTTTTTTAACTGCACGTTTTAATAGATGACATCGCGAGTTGTCAAGTTTTTAGACTTTATTTTTATTTTACTTGAAAAATGTAGAATGTATAAATTGTAACTGTATATATTAATCCTAGCAATATATAAATTTAATTTTTTTGACCAATATTGTAAGTATATATGTATATTTTAAACTTTACTTTCCCAATTTTTTCCTTCTTCCTCCTCCTTAATTACAATCCTTTTTACCCAACATCCCAACCCCGACGAAAGAGACTCGACACCTCCCCGTGGTTCTCGTTGGACACATGTGCAAGTTTAGTTTACTAAAAGGAACGAGACTAGTCACATTGACGAAGATCGAGTCATTAGTTTCAATATTACTAAAATTGTTATATATTTATTCACTTGCAACAATTGCATGTCTAATCGAGTTAGCAGAATTAAAGTAAAAGAAAGGTTTATAAGTAATTTTTTTTATTCAAAATGATAAAAAAGATTAATTAGCTTGTTACTAATTTGAAAGATCTTGTTTGAAAACGACATAATTTTTTCAGTGCAGCAAATAGAAAATAAAGATGAATGGTGCACAAATATTGTGAATTCTTCAATATCAATGTTAGATTTTCACATGCACTATTCTACAATTTTGTAATGATATGAAAAAATTATATCATGATGCATTACTGTATAATTAATACTTTATTATAATACATAAATATTATTTCATAATCATCATTATCAGAGACTTATAATAAGCTGAGAACAAAATTGTTCAGGAATTGCAAAAATTTAAATATTTTTATATTTTTTTATCATATTGCAATTTTTTAAAGTTTTATTTCCAAATATCCTGATACAATCTAATACAAATCAGAGTCTTCTGCGCGCAATGTTTCTAACAAAACATTGTTCAATGTCTGTCGCGTGGTGTAATTTTCGATTGTTGAACGCGAGAAAGGAAAAAAGTAAACAAACTCCGCTGTTTACAATTTTTTGCCGGTGGCGGCGCCACCAGCGAGCGGTAATTATCAAGGAAAGCATTATGAATAACATGAAAAACTAATAGAAATAATTAGAAAATTGAGGACATGTTTTCAAAAATCAAGTGAAATGGAAAGAAACATGCGCGGCAATTTTATAGAAAAAATTAAGAATTTTTAACGGTTTTTTATCATTGAAACGGTCGAAGAAATGTGGAGCGATAACCATGGTGTAAGTAATGTATATCATTTCTGTGTTCCCAAGGGCTTGTAAGCTCTAAAATCTTTTAGCTAGCAGTTCTGGCAGGACTTGGCTGCGCCCTTACCAGCCGCACCAGTGTCCATTTGTTGATTTATTTAAAAATAAAAAGCAATAAAATAGGGTTTTAAAATTGTACCTTTTATTTTCTTATATCCTGAAGATATAGCAGTAATTCGATAATTTACAAGTTTCTATGCTTTTAGACTTTAATGCTGGAGTGACTGGAGTCCCATCTAACATCTATGATTGCATAGAATCACATTAAAGGCAATGAAACGCCAACCTCAGTCTGCGTCGTCTTTTCTATGTACTAAAAATAAGATAAAGTACCGTTATATTTACTAATAATTAATTTTTTACATTACCTGGATCAATGTAGTACGAAATAATGATATTTTTTTATACTTTTGGTGTGATATTTTGGAAGTTATCGTAACATTTAGGCGTCAACTCGCGAATTTCCTATGTTAAACAATGGCGCATAGTCAACAAAAACCGCTCGCTAGTGGCGCCTCTGGTCACTCTGGCGGGCGCAAAATGGAACTAAAGCGTCACGCAATAATCGGGCCACGCGACAGACATTGAACAATGTTTTGTAAGAAATATTGCGCGCAGAAGACTCTGATACAAATATATAAATTGCATGCTGTGATTTACTGTATATTTTTTTAATAAAAGGATCGTGTTGGCGTACTAACATTTGGCTACTAACCTACTCCATGTAAAATTAGTCCAGAAACTCTATTCTGATCAAATAAAAGACCGGAAACGAACGGGGGAGGCAAAAAAATCAAATTTTGGGACTGATTTCCTGTAAATTATGGTTTTTATGGTGTTATCAGTGTCGTTCGAGTTTGTTGTTGCTGACAACAAAACGACTGTTGATTTTCGGCTCCATGGCAACCGATTGTTTTGATTGTTGGGAGAGCCAAACAATCAAACATTTTTAACTTTTCGCCGGCCGGGGTTGACGTTCTTCGAAGTTCTACTCAACTTTTAGACCATTCAAGGTAATTTTAACCGACAAAATTTTAATAATAATCTTACCCCACCTAAAATCACTTCAGGAGTCTGCTTTTGAAGTAATTAAGACGTATCGTCACTATTTATGCCACGAAATTAAATTTTTTTCTCAAATTCCTCAAATTATTCGATTTTCTTTGCTTCTAATCGTGTTCACCAAATTCTTTCGGGCCTAACTTACAACTCAACGAATATTAAATGTCTGCAATGCAGTGATGCTCAGTGGAGTGTCTGATGTGGTCCGCCCAAGAGCCTGATAACTAACGTTCCTGGCGAGATGGTACCACCCTAATGGTGGAGATCGATTGGCGTGCAAGGCTGCAAGGAAGACGTACGGTCCAGGTGCACTTGATAAGGTAATTAGACCCCGGGAGGGGTTAAGTGATCATTGTCAGCACTTCTTGATCAACTTGCAAGAGCACTGAGCACCTGGTGCAGAGAGTTTGCCACAGTATAGTTTGGTTCGTATTTAGAATGTTGTTCATGTTTTATGTATACATAATCATCCCAAAAAAATTATATATAGGTGGTTGAAATTATAATATATTTATCTCTCTATTTCTCCCAAATGAAATACAGTTGAAATATGCTCGCTATTCTGTCTTTTCTTTTTGACTATAGTAATTATAATGTACAGAATTATATATTTACTCTTCTTTTCTGTTGCATGGTTTGTTACAAAAATGGATTTTACCCCAAGTCAATTTATAATCATCATCAAAAGAGTAGCTGTTATTGCGTAGAGTAGATTTACTGCACTTTATAATAAATATAACTTGTTAATGGCAACATAGCCCTCGACGCTGCAGCGATGCTAAGTGGGGTGTCTGATGTGGTCCGCCCAAGAGCCTGATAACTAACGTTCCTGGCGAGATGGTACCACCCTAATGGTGGAGGTCGATTGGCGTGCAAGGCTGCAAGGAAGACGTACGGTCCAGGTGCACTTGATAAGGTAATTAGACCCCGGGAGGGGTTAAGTGATCATTGTCAGCACTTCTTGATCAACTTGCGAGAGCACTGAGCACCTGCAGAGGATTCGTCACTTTTTTTTTGTTCGTATTTAAAATGTTGTTTATGTGGATGTTTTATATATAGCTTATTTAATTGCACGATTTAATAGAAGACATCGCGAGTTGTCAATTTTTTAGACTATATTTTTATTTTACTTGAAAAATATGCATTGTAAAATTGTAACTGTATATATTAAGCCTAGCAATATATAAATTTAATTTCTTGAACAATATTGTAAGTATATATTATGTATAATTAAAACCTTACTTTCCCAATTTTTTCCTTCTTCCTCCTCCTTAATTACAATCCTTTTTACCCAACATCCCAACCCCGACGAGAGAGACTCGACACCTCCCCGTGGTTCTCGTTGGACACATGTGCAAGTTTAGTTTACCAAAAGGAACTAGACTAGTCACATTGACGAAGATCGAGTCATTATATTTCAATATTACTAAAATTGTTATATATTTATTCACTTGCAACAGTTGCATGTCTAATCGAGTTAGCAGAATTAAAGTAAAGGAAAGGTTTATAAGTAATTTTTCTATTCAAAATGATAAAAAACATTAATTAACTTGTTACTAATTTGAAAGATCTTGTTTGAAAACGACATAATTTTTTCAGTGCAGCAAATAGAAAATAAAGATGAATGGTGCACAAATATTGTGAATTCTTCAATATCAATGTTAGATTTTCACATGCACTATTCTACAATTTTGTAATGATATAAAAAAATTATATCATGATGTATTACTGTATAATTAATACTTTATTATAATACATAAATATTATTTCATAATCATCAATATCAGAGACTTATAATAAGCTGAGAACAAAATTGTTCAGGCATTGCAAAAATTTAAATATCTTTATTTTTTTATCATATTGCAATTTTTTAAAGTTTTATTTCCAAATATCCTGATACAATCTAATACAAATATATAAATTGCATGCTGTGATTTCCTGTATATTTTTTTAATAAAAGGATCGTGTTGGCGTACTAACATTTGGCTACTAACCTACTCCATGTAAAATTAGTCCAGGAACTCTATTCTGATCAAATAAAAGACCGGAAATGAACGGGGGAGGCGGAAAAATCAAATTCTGGGACTGATTTCCTGTAAATTATGGTTTTTATGGTGTTATCAGTGTCGTTCGAGTTTGTTGTTGCTGACAACAAAACGACTGTTGTTTTTCGGCTCCATGGAAACAATTGTTTTGATTGTTGGGAGAGCCAAACAATCAAACATTTTTAAATTTTCGCCGTCCGGGGTTGACGTTCTTCGAAGTTCTACTCAACCTTTCGACCATTCAAGGTAATTTTGACCGACAAAATTTTAATATTAATCTTATTCCACCTAAAATCACTTCAGGAGTCTGCTTTTGAGGTATTTAAGACGTATCGTCACTATTTATGCCACGAAATTCAATTTTTTATTCAAATTCCTCAAATTATTCGCTTTCTTTGTTTTTAATCGTGTTCACCAAATTCTTTCGGGACTAACTTACAACTCAAAGAATATTAAATGTCTGCAATGCAGTGATGCTCAGTGGGGTGTCTGATGTGGTCCGCCCAAGAGCCTGATAACTAACGTTCCTGGCGAGATGGTACCGCCCTAATGGTGGAGATCGACTGGCGTGCAAGGCTGCAAGGAAGACGTACGGTCCAGGTGCACTTGATAAGGTAATTAGACCCCGGGAGGGGTTAAGTGATCATTGTCAGCACTTCTTGATCAACTTGCGAGAGCACTGAGCACCTGGTGCAGAGAGGTTGCCACAGTATAGTTTGGTTCGTATTTAGAATGTTGTTCATGTTTTATGTATACATAATTATCCCAAAAAAATTATATATAGGTGGTTGAAATTATAATATATTTATCTCTCTATTTCTCCCAAATGAAATACAGTTGAAATATGCTCGCTATACTGTCTTTTCTTTTTTACTATAGTAATTAAAATGTACAGAATTATATATTTACTCTTCTTTTCTGTTGCATGGTTTGTTACAAAAATGGATTTTACCCCAAGTCAATTTATAATCATCATCAAAAGAGTAGCTGTTATTGCGTAGAGTAGATTTACTGCACTTTATAATAAATATAACTTGTTAATGGCAACATAGCCCTCGACGCTGCAGCCTTGCTCGGTGGGGTGTCTGATGTGGTCCGCCCAAGAGCCTGATAACTAATGTTCCTGGCGAGATGGTACCACCCTAATGGTGGAGGTCGATTGGCGTGCAAGGCTGCAAGGAAGACGTACGGTCCAGGTGCACTTGATAAGGCAATTAGACCCCGGGAGGGGTTAAGTGAACATTGTCAGCACTTCTTGATCAACTTGCGAGAGCACTGAGCACCTGCAGAGGGTTCGTCACTTTTTTTTTGTTCGTATTTAAAATGTTGTTTATGTGGATGTTTTATGTATATTTTTTTAACTGCACGTTTTAATAGATGACATCGCGAGTTGTCAAGTTTTTAGACTTTATTTTTATTTTACTTGAAAAATGTAGAATGTATAAATTGTAACTGTATATATTAATCCTAGCAATATATAAATTTAATTTTTTTGACCAATATTGTAAGTATATATGTATATTTTAAACTTTACTTTCCCAATTTTTTCCTTCTTCCTCCTCCTTAATTACAATCCTTTTTACCCAACATCCCAACCCCGACGAAAGAGACTCGACACCTCCCCGTGGTTCTCGTTGGACACATGTGCAAGTTTAGTTTACTAAAAGGAACGAGACTAGTCACATTGACGAAGATCGAGTCATTAGTTTCAATATTACTAAAATTGTTATATATTTATTCACTTGCAACAATTGCATGTCTAATCGAGTTAGCAGAATTAAAGTAAAAGAAAGGTTTATAAGTAATTTTTTTTATTCAAAATGATAAAAAAGATTAATTAGCTTGTTACTAATTTGAAAGATCTTGTTTGAAAACGACATAATTTTTTCAGTGCAGCAAATAGAAAATAAAGATGAATGGTGCACAAATATTGTGAATTCTTCAATATCAATGTTAGATTTTCACATGCACTATTCTACAATTTTGTAATGATATGAAAAAATTATATCATGATGCATTACTGTATAATTAATACTTTATTATAATACATAAATATTATTTCATAATCATCATTATCAGAGACTTATAATAAGCTGAGAACAAAATTGTTCAGGAATTGCAAAAATTTAAATATTTTTATATTTTTTTATCATATTGCAATTTTTTAAAGTTTTATTTCCAAATATCCTGATACAATCTAATACAAATCAGAGTCTTCTGCGCGCAATGTTTCTAACAAAACATTGTTCAATGTCTGTCGCGTGGTGTAATTTTCGATTGTTGAACGCGAGAAAGGAAAAAAGTAAACAAACTCCGCTGTTTACAATTTTTTGCCGGTGGCGGCGCCACCAGCGAGCGGTAATTATCAAGGAAAGCATTATGAATAACATGAAACACTAATAGAAATAATTAGAAAATTGAGGACATGTTTTCAAAAATCAAGTGAAATGGAAAGAAACATGCGCGGCAATTTTATAGAAAAAATTAAGAATTTTTAACGGTTTTTTATCATTGAAACGGTCGAAGAAATGTGGAGCGATAACCATGGTGTAAGTAATGTATATCATTTCTGTGTTCCCAAGGGCTTGTAAGCTCTAAAATCTTTTAGCTAGCAGTTCTGGCAGGACTTGGCTGCGCCCTTACCAGCCGCACCAGTGTCCATTTGTTGATTTATTTAAAAATAAAAAGCAATAAAATAGGGTTTTAAAATTGTACCTTTTATTTTCTTATATCCTGAAGATATAGCAGTAATTCGATAATTTACAAGTTTCTATGCTTTTAGACTTTAATGCTGGAGTGACTGGAGTCCCATCTAACATCTATGATTGCATAGAATCACATTAAAGGCAATGAAACGCCAACCTCAGTCTGCGTCGTCTTTTCTATGTACTAAAAATAAGATAAAGTACCGTTATATTTACTAATAATTAATTTTTTACATTACCTGGATCAATGTAGTACGAAATAATGATATTTTTTTATACTTTTGGTGTGATATTTTGGAAGTTATCGTTACATTTAGGCGTCAACTCGCGAATTTCCTATGTTAAACAATGGCGCATAGTCAACAAAAACCGCTCGCTAGTGGCGCCTCTGGTCACTCTGGCGGGCGCAAAATGGAACTAAAGCGTCACGCAATAATCGGGCCACGCGACAGACATTGAACAATGTTTTGTAAGAAATATTGCGCGCAGAAGACTCTGATACAAATATATAAATTGCATGCTGTGATTTACTGTATATTTTTTTAATAAAAGGATCGTGTTGGCGTACTAACATTTGGCTACTAACCTACTCCATGTAAAATTAGTCCAGAAACTCTATTCTGATCAAATAAAAGACCGGAAACGAACGGGGGAGGCAAAAAAATCAAATTTTGGGACTGATTTCCTGTAAATTATGGTTTTTATGGTGTTATCAGTGTCGTTCGAGTTTGTTGTTGCTGACAACAAAACGACTGTTGATTTTCGGCTCCATGGCAACCGATTGTTTTGATTGTTGGGAGAGCCAAACAATCAAACATTTTTAACTTTTCGCCGGCCGGGGTTGACGTTCTTCGAAGTTCTACTCAACTTTTCGACCATTCAAGGTAATTTTGACCGACAAAATTTTAATAATAATCTTACCCCACCTAAAATCACTTCAGGAGTCTGCTTTTGAGGTAATTAAGACGTATCGTCACTATTTATGCCACGAAATTAAATTTTTTTCTCAAATTCCTCAAATTATTCGATTTTCTTTGCTTCTAATCGTGTTCACCAAATTCTTTCGGGCCTAACTTACAACTCAACGAATATTAAATGTCTGCAATGCAGTGATGCTCAGTGGAGTGTCTGATGTGGTCCGCCCAAGAGCCTGATAACTAACGTTCCTGGCGAGATGGTACCACCCGAATGGTGGAGATCGATTGGCGTGCAAGGCTGCAAGGAAGACGTACGGTCCAGGTGCACTTGATAAGGTAATTAGACCCCGGGAGGGATTAAGTGATCATTGTCAGCACTTCTTGATCAACTTGCAAGAGCACTGAGCACCTGGTGCAGAGAGTTTGCCACAGTATAGTTTGGTTCGTATTTAGAATGTTGTTCATGTTTTATGTATACATAATCATCCCAAAAAAATTATATATAGGTGGTTGAAATTATAATATATTTATCTCTCTATTTCTCCCAAATGAAATACAGTTGAAATATGCTCGCTATACTGTCTTTTCTTTTTGACTATAGTAATTATAATGTACAGAATTATATATTTACTCTTCTTTTCTGTTGCATGGTTTGTTACAAAAATGGATTTTACCCCAAGTCAATTTATAATCATCATCAAAAGAGTAGCTGTTATTGCGTAGAGTAGATTTACTGCACTTTATAATAAATATAACTTGTTAATGGCAACATAGCCCTCGACGCTGCAGCGATGCTAAGTGGGGTGTCTGATGTGGTCCGCCCAAGAGCCTGATAACTAACGTTCCTGGCGAGATGGTACCACCCTAATGGTGGAGGTCGATTGGCGTGCAAGGCTGCAAGGAAGACGTACGGTCCAGGTGCACTTGATAAGGTAATTAGACCCCGGGAGGGGTTAAGTGATCATTGTCAGCACTTCTTGATCAACTTGCGAGAGCACTGAGCACCTGCAGAGGGTTCGTCACTTTTTTTTTGTTCGTATTTAAAATGTTGTTTATGTGGATGTTTTATATATAGCTTATTTAATTGCACGATTTAATAGAAGACATCGCGAGTTGTCAATTTTTTAGACTATACTTTTATTTTACTTGAAAAATATGCATTGTAAAATTGTAACTGTATATATTAAGCCTAGCAATATATAAATTTAATTTCTTGAACAATATTGTAAGTATATATTATGTATAATTAAAACCTTACTTTCCCAATTTTTTCCTTCTTCCTCCTCCTTAATTACAATCCTTTTTACCCAACATCCCAACCCCGACGAGAGAGACTCGACACCTCCCCGTGGTTCTCGTTGGACACATGTGCAAGTTTAGTTTACCAAAAGGAACTAGACTAGTCACATTGACGAAGATCGAGTCATTATATTTCAATTTTACTAAAATTGTTATATATTTATTCACTTGCAACAGTTGCATGTCTAATCGAGTTAGCAGAATTAAAGTAAAAGAAAGGTTTATAAGTAATTTTTCTATTCAAAATGATAAAAAAGATTAATTAACTTGTTACTAATTTGAAAGATCTTGTTTAAAAACGACATAATTTTTTCAGTGCAGCAAATAGAAAATAAAGATGAATGGTGCACAAATATTGTGAATTCTTCAATATCAATGTTAGATTTTCACATGCACTATTCTACAATTTTGTAATGATATAAAAAAATTATATCATGATGTATTACTGTATAATTAATACTTTATTATAATACATAAATATTATTTCATAATCATCAATATCAGAGACTTATAATAAGCTGAGAACAAAATTGTTCAGGCATTGCAAAAGTTTAAATATCTATATTTTTTTATCATATTGCAATTTTTTAAAGTTTTATTCCAAATATCCTGATACAATCTAATACAAATATATAAATTGCATGCTGTGATTTCCTGTATATTTTTTTAATAAAAGGATCGTGTTGGCGTACTAACATTTGGCTACTAACCTACTCCATGTAAAATTAGTCCAGGAACTCTATTCTGATCAAATAAAAGACCGGAAATGAACGGGGGAGGCGGAAAAATCAAATTCTGGGACTGATTTCCTGTAAATTATGGTTTTTATGGTGTTATCAGTGTCGTTCGAGTTTGTTGTTGCTGACAACAAAACGACTGTTGTTTTTCGGCTCCATGGCAACCAATTGTTTTGATTGTTGGGAGAGCCAAACAATCAAACATTTTTAAATTTTCGCCGGCCGGGGTTGACGTTCTTCGAAGTTCTACTCAACCTTTCGACCATTCAAGGTAATTTTGACCGACAAAATTTTAATATTAATCTTACTCCACCTAAAATCACTTCAGGAGTCTGCTTTTGAGGTATTTAAGACGTATCGTCACTATTTATGCCACGAAATTCAATTTTTTATTCAAATTCCTCAAATTATTCGCTTTCTTTGTTTTTAATCGTGTTCACCAAATTCTTTCAGGACTAACTTACAACTCAAAGAATATTAAATGTCTGCAATGCAGTGATGCTCAGTGGGGTGTCTGATGTGGTCCGCCCAAGAGCCTGATAACTAACGTTCCTGGCGAGATGGTACCGCCCTAATGGTGGAGATCGACTGGCGTGCAAGGCTGCAAGGAAGACGTAAGGTCCAGGTGCACTTGATAAGGTAATTAGACCCCGGGAGGGGTTAAGTGATCATTGTCAGCACTTCTTGATCAACTTGCGAGAGCACTGAGCACCTGGTGCAGAGAGTTTGCCACAGTATAGTTTGGTTCGTATTTAGAATGTTGTTCATGTTTTATGTATACATAATCATCCCAAAAAAATTATATATAGGTGGTTGAAATTATAATATATTTATCTCTCTATTTCTCCCAATTGAAATACAGTTGAAATATGCTCGCTATACTATCTTTTCTTTTTGACTTTAGTAATTAAAATGTACAGAATTATATATTTACTCTTCTTTTCTGTTGCATGGTTTGTTACAAAAATGGATTTTACCCCAAGTCAATTTATAATCATCATCAAAAGAGTAGCTGTTATTGCGTAGAGTAGATTTACTGCACTTTATAATAAATATAACTTGTTAATGGCAACATAGCCCTCGACGCTGCAGCGATGCTCGGTGGGGTGTCTGATGTGGTCCGCCCAAGAGCCTGATAACTAACGTTCCTGGCGAGATGGTACCACCCTAATGGTGGAGGTCGATTGGCGTGCAAGGCTGCAAGGAAGACGTACGGTCCAGGTGCACTTGATAAGGTAATTAGACCCCGGGAGGGGTTAAGTGATCATTGTCAGCACTTCTTGATCAACTTGCGAGAGCACTGAGCACCTGCAGAGGGTTCGTCACTTTTTTTTTGTTCGTATTTAAAATGTTGTTTATGTGGATGTTTTATGTATATTTTTTTAACTGCTCGTTTTAATAGATGACATCGCGAGTTGTCAAGTTTTTAGACTTTATTTTTATTTTACTTGAAAAATGTAGAATGTATAAATTGTAACTGTATATATTAATCCTAGCAATATATAAATTTAATTTTTTTGACCAATATTGTAAGTATATATGTATATTTAAAACTTTACTTTCCCAATTTTTTCCTTTTCCACCTCTTTAATTATTATCCTTTTTACCCAAAATCCCAACCCTGACGAGAGAGACTCGACACCTCCCCGTGGTTCTCGTTGGACATACATGTACTAGTTTGATTTACAAAATTGAACTAGATTACTCACATTGACGAAGATTGAGTCATTAATTTTAATATTACTAAAAGTGTTATATATTTATTAAAGTTATTTAAAGTTTATATTTATCTTATATTATTTATACTTGTTGTGTAGTGCGAGTAGTGGAGATAGCAATCGGTCTCTATTATTGTGCTGCAATGGTAAACAGTCGGCGGCTATTTTGCCTAGGTCATAAACTCAACCATTCATACTTTGATTTCTTGTTTTCTTCACTGTGTGCGCGTTTTAGCCCTTGCAGGTGCATTGCAGGCATTGCTCCTCCTATTGGGCCCCCCTCCACTGCCTTGCCTCTCGTGTCTTTCGCCTCACGGTAAAGCGAGATCAGCGACATCTAGTAACAGTCATGTCTTAAATCGCTTTTTTAATTGGAGGTGGGGAGAGACGAAAAGTTAACACGGGCCTGAGCCTTCTAAATGATATTTTCTCTGGTTTATTTATAATCTGTATGGTACTTGTTTAATTGTCACTTCCAATAGTTGCAAGTCTAATTAAGTTAGCATAAAAAAATTATATCATGAATCATGATCGATGTATTACTCTATAATTTTATTACTTTATTACATAAATAAGATTTTATTATCATCATTATCAGAGACTTATAATTAGCTGAGAAAATAATGGTTCAGGCATTGCAATAATTTCAATATCTATATTTTTTTTCATATTGCAATTTTTTAAAGTTTTATTTCCAAATTTCCTGATACAATCTAATACAAAATATGTATATTATGGAGACCATAAAGCTTTAGTGGTGAACCTATAGTGATAAGAATTAGAACTACGTGCTCAAACGAGGATTCTTGTATTACTATATATAATTAACATTGTCTTGTAAATGCTCTACCAGGAGCCACAACTTAATTTTAAAGAATTGACAACACCATAATTAGTTGATACATGCCTTCAGATAAGTATTAAAAAAATAAATCAACTTTATAAGTGATGCTTTTTATATAATTTTTGTTGATTCTCCCAATGCTATAGTCGCATCCAAGATCCCTTTACTAATTAAAGGGATCTTGGTCGCATCGCTTAAAACGCTCAAGAAAATCTACCATGTTAATTCCCATAAGATTTTTTATTATTTTTTTTACGGAAAAATGGATTCGAGCGAAAATTTTTTTAATCGGTTTTTGGTTAAAGCTTGGGTCATAGAACATCACTATATTTTTTTCATACCACCTAACGGTGTATTTTTTCGAGATATTCGAGGGTTTTTGTCAGGTAAGGCCCCATGTTAAGCGACGCGTTCACTCTGACTTTGGAATTTTTTTCTGGCAAACCTATTTGAGATAGAATTTTTTGAATTTTGGTTTGATATGGAGGACTACTTGAACTATTTTTAGAAAATACTAACTCAACTTTTTTTTCTAGCGCGCACTTTACTTTAAGGATTAAAAAATTGGTTAGCGTTACACTAAAGAAATTTTTATTTACATGTATTTAGATAGGCAAGGGGAACAGCGTACCCCTTTCGTCTGAAACGTACTTCTATTAATGAAGATTTTAGGACTACATCACTGGTATAGCTATACTGTATTCTGCGCGTACATGTAAGGAACAGCGCCTAGATGGTAGGCAACTTTTTCAGCAGATGCAACAAAGTCTTATTTCCCCTGGAAGGCTTGGTCTTGAACTTTGACCTGCGACCCGGTGTTCTGAAGGAGTGATTGACAGGAAAATTTCGCATCCACCAAACCACGCGCAGTTGCATCACGAGGAGCACGCGACCTTCGTCTCTGCGCGCCAGGGTATCTCGGCCCGTCAATGTAGCACTTGCATTGCGAGCAACCTTATTTATAATAACTTGAGATGTGACCCTAAGTAGTTCTCCCCTCGCTACGATGCAGTATATTATGTAGCTGACAGTCGCATCAATTGCTCATCGGAAATCGAAACTTATAATTTTGTAAAATCCAATATCTATCTTACATCCTGTTTTACAAAATCTCAATTTTAAATCAAAATATATACTACATAGAAAATAATTACCAACCCAAATTTGATTTTATTTGTCACTTAAAGCCATAAAATATATCACTCATGAGTTTTTTAAGTGCTTGAAAGTATATATTTGTTGATTTCTTCGTTACAATTTATAAAAATTTACACTTTTAATATTTTATATAAATATAACATACAACAATGGACAACCCACATGAATATTTTTTACTGCAGAAATGAACAGAGGGTGCCAATTTATGATACTGTGACTTTTTCAAATTCTTTTGAGTCCATGGACTATTATAATTTTAAAATATTATTGAAACTATGGCCACACCCCCTGGAGGCGTCAATAGGAGTTTAGGCCTATTAAGGATCCAGGGAGGCCAACAGAACTTGCAGATCTTTCAATAATTTTTAAAAATAGTTCTGGGACTTTAAAAAAAAAAGAAAAAAAAACGAAAAAAATTGTACCCTCTTTTCATTTTTTGAAATACAAAATTGTCGTGCAGGTTGTCCATGCAGGCATTGATACTATATAATATATAGATATAATTATTGTCTATAGTGATATAAAATCATAATATTTTCGGGAAAATTTCTCTCCTTAAAAACTTGAAATTTTTAAATTTTTAGTACTGTCTTAATATTACAGTTTTTATCGGCGATCGTCATTAAAAATAGCACTGGGAGTCCACTCTGCTTGCATCTAGCTCGGTATACCAGCTGAAAAGTTACACGTATCCATGGTTCCAGGCGGGCTATTATTTTTTTATTCTTAATTCGTATTATCCGATCGGTTGCTAGAAGGTTTTTGGTGGCTGCATTGAGCGCTCCTACCTTCTCGCTGGCAGCTAGGGTACCCCGCTGGCTCTTGTTTCTGCATGCACGTTGAAATTTTACATGCTTCAATAAGAAATTTGTGGTTTAATAATGTAATTTTTTATAATTTTATTATAGAACTCACGTGTATTTTTTTTTTAAGTATTTAACCTTTATAAGGAAACAATTTCATAAAATATATTTGTTAATATTTGATTATAAAAAATAATATCTGTAAATTGACAATGATTTGTTGTAAAATTTAAAATTCTCTATAAAGTTGTAATATTAAAAGTTATAACTTATAATATTTATATTGTATGATAAACCTATAGTAACTCATATAACCTCCCATATTGACAATGATGGTTTTCCTTTACTATCTTACAGTAAAGCTCGGGTCATAGAACGCATTGCTATATTACATATTTTTGTCATACCACCTAACGATGTATTTTTTCGAGATATTTGAGCGTCTTTGCCAAAAAAGGCCTTTCTTTTCTGAAAAACCTAGAATTTTTTGGATTTCAGCTCGATGTGCAAAACCACTTGAACTATTTTTTTCCCGGTCAATATTGATTTCCACTCTATTTTAAGTTTAACCATTGGAGTTAATAATTGGACAGTGCATGGCTGCTAATAGGTTCACAAATTTTAGATTTTCACACACAACTCCTAAAGGCGAATTTGTTTAATTTGATGAGAAAAAAAGATGAGACGAGAAAGATGATGAGAAGAATCTCGATCGATCATTGTGATCACAAAAGGTGAAAAGATGTACTTTTCGTCTTTATTAATAGTTAAATATTTTAAATGAAACATCTACAGTTTTAGTTTAAAATATTAATAGTAATATTTTGCAATTTTACAATATAACAGCATATAGCATATATAATATTTTAATATAAAATACCCCAATTTTCTCCTCTCCCTCGATCCTCTGATCCTCTCCCTCGGAAAAAACACAAGAAAACTGAAGAAACCACAGTAGATAAAAATCTGAAAGTAGAACTTCTGAAGCAACCAACTAGAATTCAAGTACAAGTTACTAGCAACACTGAAGACAGTATACAAGGATTAACAAGCTTCTTAAAAGAGGATTTACAGGTATTAATTGATGATGGATTAAAAAGCAATTACTACAAGGATCTGCAGAAAATAAAAAATGACAATCAGCAAGGAACAACAACATCGCAGGTTTCAAAGAGAAAAGCTGAAACACAGAAAAAAAAGTGGAAAACCTCTACAAGCACCTCAATAACATCCACCTAATAATGTATTAGGTCTTATAATTTCTAGTCCATGCAATTTTAAAATTTCCACCAATTCATAAATTTAAGATGAACTTTTACATAGTAAAGTGCTTAAATTTTAAATTAATTAATTTTAAATGTTATTAAAATTGATTATTTTGATTAGTCTTTTCAGATTACAACAATGAATTAATAAATTTCCAGAGTTAAATTCAGACTTTATTTTAGTAACATATCAAAGTTATTGTTTTGATTTTGTTTACTTTTTGAAGGGACAAATTGATTGCTATAATCAATTTTCAATTAATTAATTATAAACAACGAAATTGGATATTAAAATTATTGCTATCTTCAAAAATTAATTTTTAGTAAAACGAAACAAAGTACTTATGAATAGTACTTCTATGTATTATTAAAATCATAAAAGTAACTAAATAATATTATTAATTAACTATAATTATTAATTCATCAACAAATTTAAAAAGAAGCAATGGAGTATTGACCTAAATTTTTTTTATTACAGAAATGGATAGAGGGTGCAAAGTTATGCTACCCTGATTTTTTTCAGATTTTTTAAAGACCGGGAACTATTTTTAAAAAATTATTGAAAGTTATTTTTGTGACGTCACGAGAAGCCGCTCCTTAAGAAAAAGATAGGACTTGTCGCCGCGTGACGTCATAAAAAGGACTTTCAATAATTTTTTAAAAATACTTCCCGGGCTCTAAAAAATCTGAAAAAAATCAGCGTAGCATAACTTTGCACGCTCTATCCATTTCTGCAATAAAAAAAATTGAGGACAATACTCCATTCATTTTTATTTACAAGTTAATCACTTAAATTTATTCTACTTAAATATCCATATTATAATTTATTGAATTATATTTGAATTATAACCAATTAAACTAGAACATGCAATGACGATATTATAAATTATATGTTAATATAAATCATTAAAAGAATGATAAATATTTATCTAATTAAATTTTAACACTTAATTGATGTTAAAATTTTAATTGCTAGTACTGTGTATATAAAAAAAATTGTATAACCACTAACAATAATTAAGTATCACATAAATGAATATTGATTGACATTGATGAACACCAATAAATTACACAAATCGACAAATGTTAATAGAATTATTAAGTAGATTCTTACAAATTGCTTGGAAAATTAAAATACCATAATATTTATTAATTAATTTAAATGTTATAGAAATATTGGTGTATAATGTATAAATCTGTTTGTCATAAAATTTGTGAATATATTTTGCAACATTATTTTTTCATCAACATTTAAATGTTTTCTAAAAGAAGATCCACTGATAATTCATGTATGAAATTATGCAAGCAAAAAATAAATTAAAAATCACCAATTAATATTTCAAGATACATGTTCGTTTACAGTGATGTCAGAAGGTGCTAAAAGTTCATTGGACAATTTTTATTACATGCATTAAATGTAATATACAACTCGCCCTCATCCTAGAGATAATAATATATTTATGTTATTATATTATTGATCGAGCAACTTCTGATGTTATATTGTATCAATTTGTCTTTATCATTTACTTACTGTTAAGATAGCCTAGTTCAATGCAATGTCTCAGTAACTTGACAAAAACTATTTAAAAATTTCTCTAGATAACAAACAAACGAACTAGTACAAAGTAAAAAAAAAATAAATAAATAAATAAAAAAAAAAAAAAAGTGACTTAAACCAAGAATGGAAATATCCAGGCTTGTTTTGTGAATGTATCCTATAACGTATATTAATGATTTAATGTTAAATTATATGACTTACATAATATAGGAATCAGATAAACATGGGGGGAGAGAAGGGGGAGAGAAACCGTAATAGGTTCCTGGTCATATATAAGCCAGTATATTTTTTAAAAAGATTTTATTATAACAAAAAATCCAATACTTTTCCCCAACATCATTATTTTCCTCAAGATACAAGCTGAAGGCAACATTTTGGCAGGAGATATCGCCGCAACAATGTTTTCTTCAGGCAACAATACTTGCATAATCCTCAAGCAAAATCAGCAGGAATGCAAAGAGTGCAGCAGGCCTGTTTAGGTTTAGAGACAACCCCGACAGGTCCACAACTGTGGAGATACCCTCACACATCATGCTCCGTAACAAAAAGTCCTCAAAATATACAAATTAGTTAACTTTTGTTTAATATTTACAATCAATAATAAATTAGAGAAACATACCATTGTAACATTTGCAATTTGAGGTACCAAATAATTATTGTTGTCCTTAAAAAAATGGTAATAAAGAAAAATATTTTTTAAGTGGTGAGCCTCTTTCAAACAAAATTGTACAAAATATATTGATGGGTAATTTATGCATTTCATAAATTAAAAAAAAATGCAAGCAAACTTAAAAAAAACAAAAAAAAAAGTAAACATTGTTAGTAATAAGTCTATGGATAAGTTACGTGAATTGCTGCTCAACAATTGAACTCTCCAACCATGCAGCAATTAATATTAGTCGAGTTTGAATTGACTTTATGATAATTAGTAATTAAATATTGAGCTTAGCATTAAAAAATATTATTATATCTAGATTGAATAAAATCTGCTTTCCACTATTAGAAGTTTAGAATGAAGTTTTGACAGATGGAGCAAAATTAAATCAGCTATTTCTAAAGTTTAAATGAATTAGTTTATTATGCTGCCATCTGCTGGTACGATGAGGAAGGACTGGTGATGTTAAAGCCATTGCAACCTGCCACTAAGAGGCCAGTTACCATCACTAAGCACCTAGTGTGAATTTAGACTGTCGCGTTTATTGGCGTAATTTGATACTAAAATGACTGGCACGTCTGACAAATTTCCTCACTAGTTTAACTTATTGACATGTTATCAGGGACTTGGCTAACGTACCGGCATGTCATGCAAAGAGCCAACACCTAGCAAAGTCCGACTTCCATTGGCGCAGGAAGTGCTTCTTGCAAATATAATTTGGCCGACTTTGTGGTAATTAGTTAAATTACCCCTTGTAACAACCTCACTTTGAGATTTCCATGTGCGTTACACCAAACCAATAAAGTAAACCGGAGTTTTTAATTTTATTGTTAATAGCAAAGCTTAATTCTGCCGAAACTGTCAGGAAAATAAGACTTTACCAGCAGATGACCGTGTTGGTCTCTCCAACTCAAATATTTAAGAAATTTGCCAGCAAATTATCAAAATAGACCTAATCCTCTCTGGGGTGGATGAACGCCCAGAATTATAAAACTAGAAGTGCCTATGCATGGATGGTAGTCAAGCTTAACGCAGTTAATTGGCTTTCACTTTTATTTATATTTATCAACCGAAAAAAAAAAGTAAAAACCTTACATTTCACATGTTAAAAAGATTTTTTATTAAATCGTTGATTACAACTTTTAGCTTTGATAAGTTTTGTTTTGAATACAAAATCTTTTTATTCAACAAAAACAAAAGACTGTTTGCCTTAATATACCAAATTCTACTACAGTACCAAGATAATTATACATTTTATAATATCTTCATGCAGTTGGTGTTCACAAGTAGTAGCTTGAGAATGTATTGCCACGGAATATGGTTTTAATTAAATACTAATACTTTGTTATATGTTTAATCACAATGCAATCCTACCATATTTTTTTTATCCTTTATTATTATTATTTTTTAAATTATGCATTAATGAAGCTTCAATTTATATAATAGGTCACTAACTAAAACTTAAATAATTCATCTTTTTGCTATCCCAAAATAAGTACTGTACTTTTAAGTCATTCACTGACTTCATAGTAATGTATCAAAAACGGTCATGAAATTAATAAATATGGAAAGCAAAAAAAGAATTATAAATGTATTTGTTTTAGACCTTTCACATGACGCCTACAATGCTTATGATGAAAATTTATGTAACAACGTAATAACAAATTTAGAAGTTTTCTTTTCTTTTTTTTTTTTTTAATGAGAAACAAGAAGAAAAATATGAACATTCCTTTAAGTCCTTTATTAGATCATCCCATAATAATTTTCTTTATTTACTTTATTAAATATAATAATTATTGAATGATAAATATATATTAAATTTACAAGCAGTATCCACATACACAATATTTCAA
This sequence comes from Siphlonurus alternatus, assembly GCA_949825025.1. Lineage (NCBI taxonomy): Eukaryota > Metazoa > Arthropoda > Insecta > Ephemeroptera > Siphlonuridae > Siphlonurus > Siphlonurus alternatus. The sequence goes on from OX463780.1 coordinate 12,884,768, forward strand.
TAATAATAATAATAATAATAACCATATTCTCACTTGTTCACTCACTTGCTTCCTTCCACTTTCTTAAAATTAATTTAATTATTTATTAAGTCAATAAAGTCATGTTTTATTCACTAATAATAATAATTCAGTTAATGATCTGAAGTCCTATATTTCCTTAAAGGTGTTTTATTTTACAAATAGCCCACATTGGCTTCTTCTTATTAATTATTTCTTAATATTTTAATTATAATCCCCACATGTAGATGTCACCACTGCTTCTCGTACTGCTTGAGTTGTTACAAGCACTGTTGGCCACAAATGATCAGGTTAAGAGAGGGAGAGAGACCTAAACGACGACTTCACTTTAACGTTGGAGAGAGCGGGGGAGGTGGCATGGCACGAGAGGCGGCAAGGACACCCCTACAGCTGACGGCGCAGCACACGTGGGGATTAAGCCTCGACTCACAACTTATGGTTCGAGGTGAGCCAAGTGAGACCCTCGTAGAGCCCATCCCCACTCGTGGCACATGACGGCTGCACGTACCAGTTGCGGTCACGTATTCTCGTGAGGCCCAGCTTCTCCTGTATTTCGTACGGCTTCATGGCTGCAACACAAACAACACAATGTCAGTCAGATTACTCGTGAAGTTGGAGTATTTGTTATCAGTTAATAGTGTCTGATGCATCATAGTAAACACCAGTAGTAGAGATGATAATCACTAAGGTTTTTAAATGCTTAACAGATACGTAATTAACAGTTGGTAAATAGTAAAGACTTGTTAAGGGATTTTGATTCCTTTAATCTTGGTATAAACAACATTGCTCTACTTGGCTGTACAGTACAAAGAAAACAGTAAAAAGTATCTTGGGAAAAAGAAAGAAACAAGGGGAAAAAAGTACAATTTTATTCCATTCTTGTTACAAACATAACAAAAAATGACTGGTCTTTCTTTTACAAGTATCTTTACACCCTAAAATACATTACAGTACACCCTAAAACACACACCAAAAAAAAAAAGTAATTTGACAGCAGAATTTCTAATCCTGATCATCAGCCGTAGAAAGTGATTATTAAATGTAGAGATAGGACTCAGGAAATTAGGTTTACCTTATATCAAGTATCAAGTTTACCTTATATCGAGTTTTTCCTATACTTGCAATGTTAATTATTTTTTACGGGACCTTTACTCCTTTACTCAATAACGAGTTTTCACTTTATAACAAGTTGCGTAATAACGAGTTTTTACTGCAGTTGGTACAACTTTACTAGTAGAGCAAAATTACTAGAAATACATCTAAATTAAGTTTTGATTATAATTAATAATAATAAAATTTTAATGGAATTTTTTTGCTAAATATTATATTTCAGCTAACCTCTTCGACTGAAGAACATTGGTACTGAATAAAAGATACCTCAAAATTTATGTTAGTATAAATATGATAAACAGTACAACTTGAAGAACATTTAGAAAATATCTTCAATTTTAACTCTTACCAATGTGATTATAAAGGACTTCTTGCACAAAACATTCTGGGTTTTAATAAACAAAAATTATTTCAAGATAATTACAATAATCCAGCAATGCCTATCATAAAAACAGCTAGCTCTCTATATCATCAACAAATACCATGTGTTTAGTTTTTAAGATACAATTTGCTATGAAAGGAAAACATTAATAATTTTCAATTTATTTTAGTTTGTAGTCAGATTCTTTATTGTTTAGCAGCTTGACAAAATTTGAATTCCAATAAGCAAATGTGACCAAATTTACAATCTGTTCAGAAATAAGGCCTTACCGATCGAAAGAGTCACAGCAGGTGGAAATTCTTGCGGTCACAGAGGTTCATTCGAAAGTAAAACTTTCGAGTGAACCTCTGTGACCGCAAGAATTTCCACCTGCTGTGACTCTTTCGATCGGTAAGGCCTTGCTGGTTATTCCTATCCTTTTCTTTTAATAAGATTAGTTGGAGTTTGCTTCTGTTACAAAACTAACACTTGGGGGAACAGTTAGCTTGTTAATATGTTGCTCTAGCTTGGTAACAAGCAATTGAGCACCTCAGTGTAATTGAACTGGCTATCATACTAGCTGTCAAAATAAATATTTCAATTCTACTCCTTTTCATGGAGCCATTAAACTTTCCTTGCTGTGCACCTCTGGACAGCTTGAACTGCTTAGCTTGTGTTCAATCTCACAGTCTATGTAGGGGTGGTGGAATTTTAAGGGTAGTTAGACTTGGTGCTTTTTCCCGCCCCTCCCAAAATTCCATATTAATAGAGCCACCAAGTCAGGGGTAAAGTTTCTACCAAGACTCACCATCTGGCAGGTCCTGTTTGTTGGCGAAGATCAGGATGATGGCGTCACGCATCTCGCGGTCGTTGATGATTCGGTGGAGCTCCTGACGAGCCTCATCGATTCGGTCTCGGTCGGCGCAGTCCACCACGAAAATGAGACCCTGCGTGCCGGTGTAGTAGTGACGCCAGAGAGGACGGATCTTGTCCTGCCCCCCCACGTCCTGGAACACACACCTTGGTTAGTCTCCTGATACATAGTCATGTAGAAAGGGATAGAAAAGCTTGGAGTCAACTGATAAATTTGTTATTTCCGTATCCAAATCTACATAAAACAACAGGAAGTAGCTGTTTTTAGTCTGAAAATATTGTTTAAAGGGAAAATTTATCTACATTGAAGATCTCAAGACTTTAAGATGAATGTATAATGGAGGGAATGAATAAAGTGTCTTGTCGATTATATTGTATTGACAACAATGTGTATTAAATTTGTAGATTGAAGGTCAGTCGATGTGCCTCTTTTTATCACTCAAACCTTGATGCTAAACGTCACCCATAAGGCCTGTGTATAGACATTTTATACATTCAGTTTAATGTATGTATAAAGGGGGGGGTTGTCAATAGTTTTCAAATAAATTATTTATCATATTTTGACTGGAGTATATTCAAAAGAGCACATAAAGTTAGGTCTTGAGGTGAGTGAACTTCATACATTATGTTTATATTTGTGAGCTACTGTTTTCTATGTGCTCCTTTAAAAAGACTCAGGTCAGTTTTAGGAAAAGTTTAACATGGTGACTTACCCGGTATGGTAAAATTTTACATTAGCCACTTGAAACCCAGAGAGGTAGACAATTTTATTTCTATGAGGGAATGATAGAGAGTGGTTCATAAAGTCAAGTCAGTGTGATAATCTTCTTCCTGAATGACAAAATCAGTAGGTTGGCTCAACCCTCTCCACAGACTAATGTTATGCCAGCTGCTGCCCCCCTCCCCTGCATCCTGAGTACCAACACTTTCAGCCAGCACAATAATAGAGGTCTTGTTTCAAAATGATTTTGAATTCTGGGGAGGCAGGCAGATGAGATTTTGTGAAAATCCTTTCATTTCAAGGTACATAAACTAATGGATTTTGAATGCAGAAAAGAGCTTGCAAAAGCTAAAACGTAGTGTAAGAGTGATTGATTAGGATTTGTAGAGAAAATATGTGGTGAATATTATTTAACTTTACTTTAATCTAAAAGAGTTCATCTACTGTATAAAGTAAGATGTACTACATAGAGGTACAGCTCTGTGATAAGTATTTTAACAAGTTTTATATTATTTTTCTAAATTCAAAACAAGGGCAAATAAGTAGTGTATGTAAGTAGCAGAACATGTAAATTATGAAACAAAGATGGAGCGGAAACTAAATAGCTTTTGAGGACAAATAATAAAAAACTGACGGGATTAAGTCCTCATTTTTCATAATATCAATACTTGCATTACAAAAAATTAAAAAGAGCACAGTAACATTTGCTAGGGACAAAACAGCTGATTATCATTATTTAACTTACCCAGACATTAAATTTGACGTTTTTGTAAGTGACGGTCTCGACGTTGAAGCCGACAGTCGGGATTGTCGTGACCGACTGTCCCAGTTTGAGCTTGTACAATATAGCTGGCTACAGTTAAGGAAACAACATTGAATATTGTAGCAGCCTCTTATAACTACAAAATCAATATAGGCAGGAAAGCAACCCAACATGAATATTTTATATACTGCTAATTAGGTTTACATGATTTTAATAGAAGTAATATTCAGCAATGTCTTTATATGTGATAAAAATGCAGGTCAAATTGTAATTAAAGGAATACTCAGCGAGGTCACAGAGAAAAAAGCGGGACAGTTCCATCCCAGGTTGTGACATCAAAGAAAAAGTACATCAAAAGCTCACAAAGACTCAAATAAAGCACTAACTGCAATAAAACTGCACATTTTTTAACTCTCTCTTTGACATGTTTCACAATGTTATTAAAATTGTATACTGCTTTTAGTAACATTAGCTTCAAACTGTGTTTTGTTTTACACTGGTCTGACAATTTAATACTTATCATCATAAGTAGCAAGCATGAAGAATATTTGTTTAATTGCCAACAAAACAGTTTAATATCCACACTTTGTAAGTATGAATTGCTCTATAGTAAACTTCAGCCTCGTTTAATTGATTGTAAACTTGATAATATACAATGTTAATATCTGGATTTGAATTTCGTCCCTCGTCCGGAATAATGAGCTATCTGCCTAACAAAATTCGTGTGCAATCTATCTGCACAATAGCTATCTGCTATGTCAGGTGAGTGCAATTACAAGGTTAATAGTAAAGCAGACAGCTCATTATTGCACATAAATTTTGGTACGCAGATAGCTTATTATTCTGGACGAAGGACGATTTACTCTTGGAGGATGACACTGTGCTACGGTATTGTTTTGTGTATTATTTGTTTGTTTGTTTATTTTTTATATATATATAAATATGACGTGCTTATATTGTTTTGTACAATCAAAGAGCAATAAAAAATAATGAATTATGTTTTAATTTTCCCGGCAATTTAAGGATGAATCTCAGTAGACTGAGATCTCACAATCGTAGTGCCTGAATGCAACAAGACTTGCAGGGGACCTAAAACTTGCCATGGTGGCATACAAATTTTGAAGCGAATCTGTTTTATCAGTTTTGTGAAAACTGAGGTAGAAGTTTAACATTGGCCTTATGAACGGAAACCGGAAATGGAGCTGTTGTAAGAAAACTGCCAGACTGAATTTGCTGAAACCATAAATGATTAAGTTTTAGAACATCTTGATTTGATCTTGATATTTAAAAATTTATTTCATTAATTTCTGTCGTAGAATAATATATTTTGACTTCAGCAGTAAACTGAGATTCATCGTTAAGCCTATTTGCCTATTACTAAATTCTTGAAATTAACTAAGGTACACCAAATCTATGTTGGATGGTATTCATTATGATTACCTTTCAGTAATTTAGCTTGGCAAGATGTACTAGCAACAGATAAATCACTATATAGTTGCTGGTATGTAAATAAACTTATAATAAAACTTCTTAAATTACACATTGAGGCAAAACATTAAATAAAACAGAGACTATTTTTTTAATTTTTTTTTTACGGACCAACCGTTTTTTAAAATTTCGTTTGATCGGAAAGAAAGCATTTTTATGAGAAATATAAAAATAAACAAATAAATAAAAAACACAATTTTATATGAATGTTAAAATTTAACAAAGGCAAGGATCAATAATTTTTATTCTCTCAATATAGTATCAAGCTCAAAAATTTTTATTGCAAAAATGGATAGAGGGTGCAAAGTTATGCCACTCTGATTTTTTTCAGATTTTTTAGAGCCCGGGAAGTTTTGCCGATGTCATGTTTGAACTCACGCCCCTTTTAGGTCATATCCTTTTTAAAGTAGAGTGAGTGAAAAATTGACCGATGGTAAAGCTCATTCTCTTGCATGTAAAAAGTTACTTTGGAGCACCATAAATAAGGATCTGAAATCAGTTGAGACCGTCCTTCGTAAAAATTCTGAGCATTTGGGTCTAAAAGTCGATGACTTCGTCCATCTACTCCATGCTAACGCTCGAAAAACGTGGCTTCTTTTTTATTCGAACTTTAATTTCTTTCGCAATCTCCCGTAAAATGTGTTTAAAAAATATTCTAAGATAGAACATATTATGGTGAATCAGAAAGTGTCATAACCTTTATTAGCCCTTCGTAAAAATTTTGAGAAAATTCCGATACAATACCAAAATCCGTGGCAAATTTTCATTTCAAATGATGCGGTCTACCGGTTAACAGCTGACTGGATCAACGGGATCAACAACACTATATAACTTCAGCAGATGCTCGTATTGCGCAACTTGCATAAATTTCTACTGCGCAGCTTTTGAGGAGCCGACGTAACTTTTTCGTATGCACATATATAGTGCGTGACGTCATTCCCGTCATGCACTGCGTACTCAACTCGCTGACTCCTCTTTAAATGCTTCACTTTCTCTGAACTTTTAATAATTTTTTAAAAATAGTTTCCTACCTCTAAAAAATATTAAAAAAAAATCAGAGTACATGTAGCACAATTTTACACCCTCTATAATAAATAAATTTGGGTTGATACTCAATTCTCAAAATGATAGCAATTATTTTCCCCCTAAAAATAGTGCAAATTAAGAATAAATATTCTAACAATTTAGCCTTTTCACCCAGTGATATTTTAATTTCCCTCTTGATCCAAAATTAAACAAAAAAGTAGGTGCATTTAAAGGATACTGGTTTTGCCCGCTGCGTCCAGCCCGAGCATCAGGATTCTCATCTCCTTGTTGCCAAAGATCTTGGAGAGCAGCTTGCCCATGGCTCTGCAGTGGGTGGCGTCTCCTTGGCCTCGGCGCCGGCGCCTGCACACACACAAGTCACACAATGTAGCAACGTTGCACAGCAGCGACACTCTTTTATCTTATCAGTGCAGCCTTGAGCGATCTCCTCGCTATCTGCATGCACGTTGATCCAACACAGAACAAGACTCATTCAAAGAACAAGAATGAATGTGTATTAAATTTAATAAAAGCAAGGCCTTTTTTATCATATAAAAATATTTAATAAGGTCATTTTCTATGCATGATATTAATAAGTGCATATAAAAAGTAAAAGCATAAAACATAACGATTATAAACTGGCTGCAGTCTACAATAATTGTTAAACATACTCTATAAAAAAATATTGCAGTTAATGGAAACGGTTTAATTACGTCTTAAGCTGATTCGCAATGCGAACTAAATTATTCCGATAGGTAATTAAATATTAAAGCGCGTGTTCAAACCCCGGGTGACTCTTCAATTTGAACAAGTCACATATTATCAGCGCCGTTATCTATGACCTAATGATACTGGTAATAGTTAATTACGACACACTAAAGATAGTGCTAAGTTTTTATCACACCAGTTCAAGGTACGAAGTGCCAAACTTAGTCAGCTGACGGTACGAGCATGTTAGCAAAGTCTATAGGCTTTGCATTTTAGCATCACTTTGATCAACCAAACAGGCGTATTTATATAATAATTATATTTATATGTAAGAGGCAGCGAGTGTTTCGCGTTCTACAAGCATGCTATTTTTCCGAACCTTTTTTCTTACATGCATTATTATTACAGTATTATTTAAGCTGTTCATTTGAAAAAAAAAAAATGTTCTAAACTTAGGAGTCTTTAAAACCCTAAAATAAGTGTTTGGAATAGTGTTGTAAAAATGTGAAAGTTCACTGCGAACATTCAAGAAGTTCGCTCGCGAACATATAAAGTTCACTCATGCAATGTTCGTTCGCGAACTTGTGAAACCTAATTCAAAAATCCCGCGTAAATTTCAGCGTTCTGATTGGTTACATCTGTGTTCTTAAATAAAAAGTTAAAATTAAATAGAAATTTGAATTAAAACACCTTATTTGTAACTATTACTACTATTTTGGGTGCCAAAAATGAAAGGACACGATACTAAATGTATATTTTAACTCCCAAAGGCTATGACAGAACAAAAAAAATAATTACTTTTTTGCGAGGGTAAATTTATTCAATTTATATCTTTAACCTGCTTTCATGAAGTTAATTGTCATTAAATGTGAACATCTTGCTGTTTAGCTTGCTGAATATCGAATTAAGTGTGCTTTTGTACAGAATTCAAACGTTCCCGGTTTTTTACATGTTCGCGAACTTTGTAATGTTCGCGAAGTGAACTTGTGAAAGTTCACTCATCTGAAGTTCCTTTCGTTTTTTACAACACTAGTTTGGAAATGCCTAGGAATCAGCTGATTCAGTCTGGGTCAATTTTGGAGCCCGACTATCGATTGCCAGGACAAGACGTTGGTTCATCCTAGGAGGACACGCCCATCGCGTCACATGGGCAGGTGGTAGTGACGTCATAGTCGCATTGTTGCACCGCCCAGCGAACGTCACCTCACGGGGAAAAGTTATCAGCAAATTTTAGATAACTTTAACAGCTTGATAAAAATTATTAAAATTACATTATCCAAAAAGATTTAATATTTTCGAGACATTTATTTATTATACATTGTGTAACTGTACATAAATTTCTTGGCACCGACACTCCAGAAATACAAGAGCATGAAAGTGTCGCTATGTCTAGTACGTGCCATCGATGGACAGATAAGGTACCAACAGAAACCTTACAGGTTGTCTTCGGAGATTTTCTACATAAAAAAAACTGTAATTCTCACTTCTTTCGATGACGGCGCATGGACCATTTAAAATTTAAAAAACATGTGAATATGCGATAGTAAAATTTGTACGCCATGGCCGCCCCTGTTTGAAAGGGACTCACAAAACCCTAACCAATATGCTATAGGTAGGACCCAAGAAGAGTATATACTTGTGACCAGTTGAATTTGAAAAAAAAAAATACTACACAATTTTCCATGAGACAGGACGTTTAATTTGGTGTGAGCCAAAGGTGTGCTGTTGGCTACCATTGTACAGGTTATCCGAGTGACGTCACATCAGGGGTCAGCGGTGGGGCGCGGCCGCCAACAAGTGAGCACCAAGCAAGTACGCGAGAACCATCAATAACGAGGACTCGTGACGTCACGACGGTGTGGTAGTTTTAATTGACGTGTGACAAGTCAATAATGTTCTTGTTAACGAGGCTATTTTCTTTGATTTGACGTCGTTTGTTGCAAAAGAGTACACTCAAGTACCGAAAATAACATTCATATTTAGTCAAATTTTACTGAATTTTTAAAAATTAAAGGTACTTTTCAAATATTTTTTTAAAAAAACAAATTCTGCAAAATCACAATTATTTCTCTAGTTAGAGCTCTTAATATTTCCTCTACTGTCATCCATGTACCAGGTCATGTCGTATCTTCTCGCCCTAGTAACGCATTTTCCGTACCTCGCTGCGAGTTCATCACATGGTTGACAAAGGGTGATAATGTGATCACACGTCAGACGGAGCGGGGTTGATTTGCAAACTGGGACGTGGCCCGCGATCGGCTGCTGCAGGTATTCCCAGCGATGGTTACAGTAATAATAGCACGCCGACCTCATTAACGAACGGGGTGGGCGGAACACGCGAGTACGAATGTGTAGATGGAACTTTACACAAGTTTAACCTGTCCATGACGTTCACAATAAACCTCTGCGTATAAGTTTAAATTATGGACCTTATCGACATGCAATATAAAGGTCATAATATATACTCATTGATGAGAACGACAAATCTAAATTTCACAAAAATTCATTTTCTGCGGAGACTTGGGGTTTCTATCATTTAGACAGGACGTGTTATCTGTTGTAGATATTATTAGCATACGGTTTATTTTCTCTTCTTCCGCAAATCGAACGTTATCAAATCAAGTTTCACTCTAATGTTATCTAAAATATAATAAAAATTTGATGTTAATATAGCAGCGACTTACAGCGATCGAACAATATACCAGAATAAATTAATTACATGACATTAGACGCTAGTAGTGTGGAGCAAGGAGCGAGAGGTGTTGACTAATGGCTTGTTTATGAGCCGCCAATGCATGCAACATTAAACAACACTTAACATCCAGCAGTAGCGGCACCTCGTGACGTCACTGGTTCACGGTCCCACAAACAACAAAGGAAGTGACGTCAAGTTCCGACTAATTTGCGCAATCTCAGGAAAACTAGCGACGATAACCATTTGACATTATATATATATAGCTTTTAAAACAATCAAATGGAAAATTAATAATAATTATTCGAATGAAGTGTACTGTAACGCACCAATATTTATTAGAATTTAAAATGTTCAATTATGTGAGCTCACTGTATTTTAAATGACATTGCATGAAGAATATTTCTCATCATAACACTCAGCGCAGCTCTTAAAAATAATGGAAAATTATGTCAAGCCGAACATCTTACTAAATTAGAACGTAGCAGCGTACGTTTTATTCTTGAAATTTTAATGCTGAAATCCACGTAATTATGCAGTTGATTTATGGCTTGAAAACATAATATTAACATCTCACGTTTGATTAAGCAAATAAAAGAATTTGTATCAAATTATATGCAATCTAAACATGAATTTATCTCGATTCTATTTCCCCTATTGACGGGTGAATACATCTTCAAACTCCAGTGAGCATACACCTGCACACCATATCAAGAGTGATTTGAATGAGGAGGCAGGTTGTTCGGGGCCCTCGCCTGATGCGCCACGCACGCTCCGCTGGCTACAGCCACCGAGGGGAGCAGAGGACGACGGATGACTATTGTGTCACCGACTGGGTCACTGCGATCGACGTACAGTCAAATTAACTTGAAATTCCACCGGAAGTGAAAGGTTTCTTGTTTTCCTATTCATATTTGCATTTCGAAACTTTGGCTGCAGGTTCGTAAGAAGAATACTAAAATTTTTGCAAATTTTTCAAGACTCAGATATGAACAAGACCACCAGAAACCTCTACTTCCGGAATGAATATTACATAAATTTGACTGACTGTAACAGAGTCACAGGAAGCAGGCTGGTGTTTTTGTAATGTAACGTAAAACAGGGAGTTCAATATTCATATAATAATTATAATACTGCATGGTTCGCGACTTTTCGTGACATTTTTCCGAAGCGCGGGTAAAGTTTGGTTTCTTCTATTTTTTAACCCAGCGCGGCAATATATAACCGTGGCGTTTTTTTCCGATCGAAAGCTTTCTAGAGAGGAGCTTGAATTTCCGGTCGTGTATTTTAATTTAAATAGACTGTGCCTGCATAAACTGGGGATGTCACTTTCCCTGTTTGTCTTTGTTATCTCCATGGCCCACGCAATTTGTACCTTCAAACTCGCCGCTTTCAGAGTTTTATAAATATAAGCACTTTGCTGCTTTAACCCAGGAAATGATAAGTTTAAATGTCAATAAAAAAAACTACGTTCTTTCTTTTCAAAAATTGTAAACTTGATTTGACATGCTGCATGTTCATGTGTGTTAAAAACGGTTCGATTTTGAGATATAAAAATAGACACACCTCTCAAAACATTTTTCAGATTTATTGTATTTGTTATATCATAACAAAAAGCAATGTTCACATTATAAGGATCACTTAAAATAACAGTTCTTTATTGAGACTGTTCTTATAACTCGTCCGAGACAAAAACATACGTACAGATTTATATATGAGACTCGTAAAGCACTTGGGTCATTTACAGCAGTAGTAAACCATTACCATCGTTCACAAAAATGTATTACCCATCCATTATACATGAGTGGCGAAGACAACAGTAAAAACAGAGCGTTGTCTGGAACTTGGGTATTGATTATTGTACTGCAGCAACTTAAGAATGCCTCCTTTTGCAGGAAATTTTATAATAACTAGACTATACATCATCGTAACAATGGGTTGGAGCGTGCGATTAGGTTGAGTAAATATTTGAGCTCGTTCTCTATTGTTATGAAAAATTCGATAATATTATGACACGAGGTTAGCTCCAGTGCATCTAGAATGCACGGGGTCACGCAAAGGAATGCCGTTGACACGCCTGCAGCTGCATGCCTGCACGCGTGCGACACAGCACGAGATGCTGGTGGGACCTTTATACGCAACTTGGCACTGACAGGCCCTAGATTTATAACGTTTACATGACCCCGGTTAACTGGACACCATCATAATATTTACTCAAGCTGTAATAACATTTATTACGTAAATATAGAGAATAACAAGTACAAATAAATCAACTTTTCAATGCAGTACAGTATCGACCTCAAAAATTTTTATTGCAAAAATGGATAAAGGGTGCAAAGTTATGCCACTCTGTTCTTATTATTATTTCTTTTTTTTTTTTTTTTTTGGTTCCAGATTTTTTTTTTAGCTCGGGAAGTATTGCTAAATTTTTTTGTCGAGGTCGGGTTTGAACCCACGCCCTTTTTAGGTCCTATCCATTTATTAAGAGAGGCGTCAAGAGGCGTTACTCACTCTTTATTTTAAATTTATTTTAAAAAAATAGTTCCCGGACTCAAAATCTGAAAAAGAGTAGCATAACTTTGCACCCATTTCTGCAATAAAAAATTTTGAGGTCGATACTCCAATATATATGGTGCGTCTAATGTAAACAGAAAATGTTTTGTGATTAATTTTGTTTGTCGTATCAGAAAGACCCTGTCATGTAAACGCAGTGATAGTTTTACTAGCCTCATTGCATTTGAGATACAGTACTTGATAAATTACGTAACAGCAGCTACGATTGTCATGCACTTTCTATGTAATGTATGTTCTCCTTGCTGCATTCCTCACGGCAATAAAATTATCCAGTCTTTGCCACAGAAGTGTATATTCGTGAAAGTAAGTGTATAATATAGCATCCTTGACACCAACCAACGTATGAAATAAATTTAGTTACTGCATTTGCGAAGAGATAATTATCATACAAAACATGTGCTTCATGAATCGTTCTCGTACATCTTGTGACAAAACTATAAAGTAGTTGTTATAACGATCTAGGATGAAAATAACTACAACATTGACAATTTACTAAGGGCGGTCGCACACAGGATCGCATGATTTAAAAATTGAATTAAATTGAAATTTATTGATGTATTGAGTTCGGGTCTGAGGACCAAGCAGTCATTGCCCGTAATTGATTTATAAAGTAAGAACCTATGCGTCATACGATCAGGTGTAGCCGCGCAACAGCTTTGTATCGTATGCCTTTGTGTAATAAGAAATTTAGAACCAGTTTAAAATGAAAAACGTATAATAAGATCTCAAAAATACGAGCATGTGTACGGGGGCTTAGAGCCTGTATTACACCATACAATTTGGCATTTTCCTTGCAAGAAAATTTCATCGCCACACAAATGGAGTTGCAGTTTTCCTGTAAGAAAAAATTGTATGCAATAGTTACAAAAATTGTGTCGTATAATACCGGCTTTAGAAATTCACCCACAAAATATTTTGCTGTTAAGATACTAAAAATACAAGACTCAATCCCACCACTGCTAAAATACAAGCATTTTACCCCCTCGTTTTGGTTCCCCAGTTGGAACGTCAACCTTCTCCCCCCCTCCCTCTCAGCGGATGCCTCAATTAATTAAGGTGATCAAGGCGGGGATTGCTTGCCCAGAGAACAGACGTTAATGGCCGGGAAGAAATATTACATAGTCTTCACCGACCGTTGTAGCATAGGAATAGGGTCTTATATTATCACCGGGGCCTGATAATACTTTTAACTATAGTAGTTGAGCATTTCTGCGCCTACTCTGTACAGCTGAGAGCAAATACTACTTTATGTTTATTAGCATGGCTATACAGCTCCGTTTTTAATGCACTTGACTGCATAAATTATTACTCAACTGTTATGAGCTAGTCGAGATAACAACAATTAACTAATCTTACTTGCACTACTTTCTTGTCTAACAGCTTGACACTTTCACGTCATCAAGAATATACAGAAGTTTGTCTGTAATATGATAATTCAAAATTTAATTAAAAGAATAAAACATTAGGTACTGCTTGTATAATCGGCTTGCTGTATTCGGAGTTGTCTCCAAGTACCATCTCCGAGCGAGGAATGCAAATTAGTGAGGGCCACGCCCCCTACTCGTGACGTCACAGGGGTGCGGGCAAGGACGAATGTAAGGTGGTCATACTTTACTGTTACATCATGGTGCTACATGAGAAGTACATTGGCAGCACAAGACCTGGAGGGGGAGCTCGGGAAAAGCGTTGTTAAAACCGTAACGACACACGAGTATAGCTTGTCTTTGAAAGACAAAAATTACATTGTAAATATACCAGATAATTTATTACCATTAGCTTATAAACGCAACATATTAAGTACATACACTAAATAATATTTATCTTACAAATTTAATCGTTATGAAAAAGTTTTTTTGAATGAGGTATTATAATTTTTCACCTCTCTAACTATTTGCTTTACAACGGACCAAAGTGGAAATGAATTTATGTTTATTTGAGTAGTTGAGGCAACGTGGTAAAAAATGCAAGAGCAAAGCTTTATCATGAACTTTTGTGTAATATAAAAGCAGAATGGAAGTCGGCGCTACACAGACCGTTATTACAACAAAGTTAATGTGGGAAGCCATATACTCTGGAGTAATGCTAATGGACCATGTTACATAATTTAATCAATTTACTTTATCGTTGTTAATGAACGTTTAATCAAATCAACACTAATTTATATGCAAATTACCATGGTAATAATTTTGCTATAAAACTGGCGATATTGACCCGTGGTAACATCCATGACTACTACTATATTGGCTGTCATTCATTTAGGTTCCGCTCGGAAGTATTCGGCTCGTGCTGAACCAATCAGATTCTTCGTTGTAAACAACCAACCAATGAGCGACGACATTAAAAAATACGATGTAAAACAAATTAAAAGTGACGTGCAGTGTAATTGTAACACGGTCCTTGCACGCACACTACACCGGGGTCATTGTCACTGTTTTCCCACAAAACAAAGCATAAAATATTAAACCCACTTGTTTATATTATAACAGTAAACATTAATTTTAATTTAATGCACACTCGTCGCCTCGGAAAATTTCCCTTTGCAGCCTTGCTATTCAGTTATTCACCATGTCCCATAAGAATAACACAGAGCATGGTGATTATAACAAGACTGCAAGAGGGAAATTTTCCAAGGCGACGAGCGTAATTTCTGCATTCGATTTCTACTATTATTATTGAGGAGTTTACGAACAGATCTAGTTTCATTCAGTCACGTGACTGAGGGTCTTGTGGACAGGTTTTAGGAGTTACCCCATTTTACGAAGGACAAAGAAGATTCAGAAGCAAGTCCAATGGAACCAGCTCGTCGTAAGGAATCAAAATTTAATTTGCTACTGTATCTTCTACGGTCACTTTTTTTATTAGTTTTCTTTTCAAAACGGCTCGTTAAGCGGGGTGATTGACGACACCCCCGCACATAACTTGATACTGTGATACAGACCAGTAACGTCACTGAGGAGGAAGAGCGAGGGGGCGGGGGGCGAGATTTGATACCAAGTTCCGGTCACAGACACTCTTCTCTCTCAGCAAAACCGCATGGAAAGAGGTTCTACTTCGTGCTAGAGGGTCTTTAGTAGACGCGTGTAATAAAACGGCACATCATTCCTATCTTTTCAATGCAATTTTATAAAAAATCAGATAATTTTTGTGAAAAAAAAAAAAAAAAAAAAAATAGGATCGAGTTTCTGAGATACGTACTGTATTATAGGATATCCATTATATAATGAGAAGCTTCAACATTGACGAATTTGAATTAAAAAATAAATAAGATTTTTCTCCTAACAAACCTTACGGAGCGATGTCAGAATGCGGCGCTGCGGCATTTTTAAGTTGAAGCTTGTCATTGGAAGAATATATCATTGGGACTGTGGCGACTTTGATAAAAATTTAGTCAAATCAGCATCTTAAAACCACTAAACTCAATAATTTGATCCTATTATTAGAATAGAATATAGAATATTATTTTTATTATTTTATTTGATCAGATTAATAGTTTATTTAATTACAAGGACTGAGGTGAAGGTGGAAAATATTTATAGTATCATATACAAAAGTGAGAAATATCCAGCCTGCTTGTAATGTAGAGCAAAGTCAGCAAACGTGATCATTTACCTAACAAACTCAACACAATGCGATGCTGAGGTAAATGACAAGCGATCTTTTATTACGTATTGACATCACCGGCGTACAACCTACCCTGCCACTCTAGACAAACTACAACCTCTTATCTGAAGTGACGCGGGGAGGAGATGTCTCACGCGATACAAATTGTGACCCTTTCGTCTGGGGCAGGTACAAATTTTAACAATTTTCTACGTCAACAACAAGATATTATGTTACACGGAGAAGAATTTTATTTTTTAACCGGTGCCGATTTCAGTCTCACGCTAAAGCGGAAAAATAATTGCATTTTTCTCATGAGTAAAAAAATAAGATAATAATAAAAAAAAAAAAAACATGAAGCTTAACTGTATACTAAAAGTTTTAAAAATTACATAAAAGCCATGAAAAAAGTTCTTTACTTTAAATTCCAAATTCTTTTTTTATAAGTTATTTATAATTAAATTAATATTCTAGCATTCTTGTTAAAAAATAAACCAGTCCAAATGTAGATACATACAGTATCACAAACCTTAGTTTACGTATGGAAGACATTTTGAATAGAAAATAGTACCGTTTTGCGTTACGACCTTCATTTTTTAACGATAGGCGCTCGATTAGAAAAAAACATCACATCCCTAGTTTAGTTTGCCGGTTTATGAGAACGCCACGGCCGTGGGCGCGGCAATCCGCTTGCCTAGCGGCCATCCCAAGTATCTAATATACTTTTAACCTATTATTAGTACTGACATCATGGTTTAATGTTCATTAATTTAGCGAACTTTAAAAACCAGAACAGAAAAGGCACGCTGCCATGATTTTTGTTATTGTGGCGTCACAGGAGCTCGAAATCGATTAATTAAATCGAACCGAATCGAACTTAACCGATCAGCTGAGCTGAAAAAAGGCGTTCGTTTTAAAATAAAAGACAGATCGGAATATACGTCTATATACGCCTCCAGAAGCTATAATAAATCCAGAATGTTACTTTTAAATGCGTAAGGGTGCTTATTTTTTTTAATTTCACCACTTTTTTTCAAGTTTTTAGCATTTTTGGTGTCGACGTGTTGTCACAACAGCGGCTCCGTGCGGCCCCACTGGCCCCAGGCTTTCGTCTGGAAGAGGTGCAAAGTGGTCGAAGTGGTGGCGACGCGATTTTGAAATCAAATTAAACTTACTTTTTTATACTTTTTTCCAATAGTTATACATATTATAGAAGCATGTAATATTTTTAAAAAATTCCATAGTTTAAAATAACCTTGTTGTGGGACATTTTTAAAAAATTAAGATTACTACGCCTTGGCGACGTCTAGTCTGTGATCTCAGGCGTAATCTAAGGCTTGTTTAACTGTATAGGGAAGTTTGTTTACGATACAATGAGTCAAAATATCTATGACTAACGTGATATGAATCACTATTAATATAACAACATAAACATTCCATTTCACACAATAGTGATAATGATATTGTTTAATAATAACAATACGACAACGTTTGTTGAGTGCTATCACGAGATATACACATTTAGCAGCCGAGTATTATTACATGGAGCAGACAAAAAGTCTCATCATAAAGCCGCGGTTCACCTTGACTATCAAATTTTGGACGTAGCTGTACACGCAACGTCTCACCGGCCGTTAATATACAAGATTTGATGACGTAGCGAAGTTCTACATGCTCGTTCCATCTGATGACTCATCTCGATAACATTAGTGATGTGGTGACCCCCACTCTATAATGTCGAGCAGTTGTTACTCAACAATAAAAAAAAACTTTTTGCGAGTAACACAAGAAGGGAGACACACCACTAGTTTTTGGGCGGGAAAAAAAAGTGGGCGGGCGGTTATGATGCGACCACGTGTGACGTCACATACATGCAAAACTAACGACGCTCAAAATTACAGGAAAATAGAAAAAAAATAATTAAAACTTTCCCATGAATAGTTTTCGGTGACGTAATTTTTGTTAAATATCTAAGTGTAAATACCATGGAGAAATTATTAATAAAATGATGGTAGTTTACAAAAATGTAGCTCTATTATAATAATACGTTGTTCAAATATTTTGATGATTTTAATTACTTTAAATACAAAGCTAAAAAGGTTGATTACGTACCTAAGCAAGGGATTTGGGTCATAGTTTTATTACCCAACAAAAGAGTATGTATGATGCATAACAACTTTGACAGACAAGCTTCCTGCTTTTATTCGCGGGATTGACTTCGACATCAACTTTCATGTCTTCCAGGTATAGTAATTAAATACATAGTATGCATATAGGTGTAATATTTCATAAAATAAGCATAAATAACAGTGAAGATTTTTTTTTTTACTGCATTATCTTAAATTCAAACAGCTTGTAATGCCAAAATAATCAACAAACTGGTTTAAATTCAGCACAAAGAGCCCAAAACGTTGGTTTATTTTCAGATTTTTTTATGAATCCACATCGACAATAGATAATTTCTACTAATAAATAAATAATAAATTTATGATTCAACCACCGGTCGAGCTCATTAACACATGTTAATATTTCTATAATTTCCGTAGCATTTTATAATGCAAGTAACCATGATGATTACGAAAATACATGACGCGAATAATGAACTTTATAATTCACAGTAATTTTATAAATGTGAAATAAGCCTGGTCGGTAAAAAAAAAAGTCAGAGGAAATTTTATTGCTAAAAAAAGTTTTGGGTGGTGCCGTCTTTTAGTACTAAAACATTGATGTTGTTAGCATCTTACGATCAATCTATAGACATAGGATAAATATGTCATATCTTAGGATTATATAAATTGCATGAATATCAAAAGAATCTAGTCATTATTGATAACACTGTTAATAAACCGCTTTCGTGTCCCATTCTTCGCTTTATCACGAGTTCCAATCATGGCCGTCATCCTAACGGAAAATCATCACCGAACATTAAATATGACATTTTCTATGCACTTATTATACTAATATCGCCAATAATTTGCATACACGATCCCTATACTTTTAGATTACAGGTAATAAATCATGCAAAGTAGCTTACCTCTCAACATTGACAAATAAAACGATTTATAAGACGAATGCCGTCACATCACACAACTCCATCCCTCTTGGCTTTAGCACGACTAGTGCTGCCCTCTCGAGCAAGTTATCTTTACGAGAGTGTAAAATTTATCCGAAGAGATGGCAGCATAATCCGTTTTATTATTTCTGTTCTAAAGTTCAAACATTAAAAATGGCTTGACAAAATTCAGATTTTTATTATATAAAATATATTTTAATTAATTTAATATCTCATTTCTAATTGATAACAATTGTATTTTATTGTACCTAATATTGTAATAATTACTGTTTTAAAGGTATACAGGCCTCAAATTACAAATTAGACAGACATTAAGTGTTGCTCAAGTTTATAATCAACATTCGTATTATTTTTACCTGTGCGCGGTGCGTCCATGATCTGTGCGAAGTCGCGCTGTAAAGAAAGTCCTTGCTAACGTCACAACTCACAGCTAGCACTGATTAGCATTGAGTTGTGACGTCATCAAGGACTTCGTGACGTCATCAAGGACTAAATTTCTTACTTTGAACTGCGACTTCGCACGGATGCATCACGCGTGGAAAAAAATGATGCGAATGTTGATTATTTACTCTAAACCCACTTGCTGACTGTCTAATTTGTATTTTGAGGCCTGTATGCCTTTAACTGGTCCATTCATAAAACGTAGAATTATCCGTCCTGACTGATTTTTTTCCAGTTTCCACAGTTCCCTCGTCGCGTCATCACGCGATAATATACAATGACATGCCATGCTGCAGTCTCTCGGTCTCACAAAAAAAAAAAGTGGTATTCGAGAAATCAGAGTAAATAATAAAGGAAATATAATGGTAATTCTAGCTATATAGTTTTCTACTTTGGAAATTCTATAGGTAAATGTATATAAACAGGACGCTGAAGTAAAAAAAAAAATAAAAATAAAAAATAAAAATAATAAAAAAAAATGCCTGTGAATTTAATTAATATACATATAATATGCCATGCTATAGTGATAATTATTATGGTATTGTGTTATGTAAATATTAAAATACTGACTATCAAAATGCCTGGCTAAAAATCATGTTTTATAAATTATAAATTATCTTTATCATAGCTGCAATATGTATGATATAGGATCGTATAGTGATTTTCATGAAGCACATGTGCATAATATACATACAATATTTTAAGTATTATATCTTTAATCTATACGGCTATACATCACCAACCATCATATATATTTTATAATTAAAACTCATGCATGCACTTCAATTTTAATAGCGCCGTTCAATCGTTGTTTTAATCAAAATAAATTATTATTGTAAATGCTGAAAATCTCTCTTTTAATGCAAGCGTATATAGAACTAAAATAATTAAATTGAGAGTACTTCTCGAGTATTTAGAACAATTGAATTATTTTTATAGTCTGTGAATTTAAATTATACTATATATTAGAAAACATCAGTTCTGACAAGCTGACAAGTGACAAGAGTTCATATATATTTGCAACTCGACACAGTAAATAATCCTGCAACACAGTAGTGTTCCTCGACCACGTGGTGTGGTGTGCAGACTGCTTTTGTTGTTGTCATTGTCGTCGTGGCTCGCTGGTCCTTCAGGATTGGGTTTGACTCTGGTCCTCCTATAATTGCATGTTGATGCCATGCGTATACGTATATACATATATAACGATACTTCGGGTTTCAAGCCTGGGGTGTACCTTTCCCTTGCTCGCCGGGTTCCAAGCCTAGCATCGCAAAATGGGGCGCGAGATCGGCTTCGCTCGTGGTGTCATACAAAGAGCGACTCCCAAACAATTCCGGTTAGAGGGATGCGACACGGACGTGATTGCAGGGTTCATCAGCAGTAGCGTAAGACATCATCGCCCGTAGTAATTAAGACCAAGTCAGAGGGTCAGATAGCAGGGGGGCAGTCGAACGTGATTTTTTTTTTATCGATAGTCATACGTCAAACACAACTAACAGGGAACCCGAGTTAATCATTTTATACCTGGCGAAACTCCTATGCAAAAATGACTATCAAAATTTTGTTTTTATAGAAATTATACCAACATTTGATCGAAAAATATTAATTATGACCGGTTATTTATCTCGATGATATAAAACTTGTGTAAAATGTAATTAACGTGAGCCATGATATGCTACAAATAAGCCAATGATCGAAATAAAATTAACATTTTGGCTTATTAATTAATGTTTATCAGGAGAAAATTACTTTTAGTAAAAGATTGTGTTGCATAATAACAACTATAGGTGGGTAGCAAATTAACCCACCTCGTTTAATATATATATTGTATAATTTTATTATATATTATAGGTATAATTGTATATATGTAGATATGGAGAGCATATTAATTATCAAAATTAAGCATGCATGCATGTTATATAAAAAAATACATGTTTATTTATTTTAAAATTTTTATTTATAATATAAATTTGTAACAATTGGAACGTTTGATTTTTTTTCTGCAATTAAAATAATTATACAATACTATACATCTTAATGCTTTACTTATTTTCATTTAGTTTAATTTCTTCTCCTTCAAGTTTTGATAAAAATTAAAAATCGATGAAATTTTCTTCTTCAGGTCAATCAATCATGTAGGATATATTTTTATTATAATTTTATCCATCATCTCGCACGTTTTTGCGCAATGGCACGCGACTGACCGGTGCTTCACACTGTTAGGAGGACGCTCTGACCACAGAAATTGTGAGCTTTCTCTTCTGTCTATGTTCTAACAGATGTGCTAAGCAAATTAGTATTTAATTACGTCATCAGTGTTATTAAGATCGTTATTATAATTCGTTATATATTATTTTCAATTTAGAATATCACGTGAGAGATATCCACTTTTTTTTATTAAGTCTGTGCATTTAAAGTAATACATCGCCTCAAATTTAAGTTTTTTTAAATAATTTTTCATTCAAATTTGCAATATTACTAATTTTATAATAATATATATTGCTCATGCGACAGTGATCGATCGATGCATTTACCATCAAAGCTTTAAGATTTAATATGTGAAATTTAATAATTAATAATAACGACATAACTACTTTATTAATACATCATAATATTTGAGGTCGGAATATATTAAAATTAGACTCCTATTTATAATTAATGTAAAGTCTACTGCAGTCTGGGAAAAAGTTAATTAATTTTACAGAAAATCGATGTTACTGCCATCTGTCGTAAGAAGGAACGTCTTCGGGGCACCGTCGGTGAAATTATAAGTTGCAATAAAACCATGGAAATTTAATTGTACGAGAATTAAGATACATCTGTCATTAAGTAGGTAATTAAAAAATCTTGTTTTTTGCTGTACTCTCCTACTAAAAGTTGTCGGTCTACATTCTTCATATATCTGGGCATGAGTAAAAGTTGCAAACGGAAATTCATGCATGATGACGAAAAAAATAATTTAATTGTATTGAAATTTGTTAATTTGTAAAGAATATTACAGCATTTTTATAAGTTGAGTTTTGTAACTTTTTCAACAATAAATTACCGTAAAATACGGTGTATATTAATTAATACGAACATCCATGCATAATGAAATAAGTAATGAAAGTGTATTATTTTAAATGTCAGGGTTTATATTTGTAATTTAGATAACTAACGGTTAAACTATACTTTGAATTTAATACTCAGAGCAGGTTTTACTTTTTTAAGACCCGGTCATCACATGCATTAAGAGAGTTATATAAAAAATTGAGGTACTACAACCCTCCCACAAAGAATCATTCCTTTGTCTTCAATGAAGTTGCGAAGTTATAAATTTAGAGTCAGTTCAAAAGAGAAGTACACTCTATCGAATAAAAATGTTCGATCGGACGGTACTTTAACACTTTAACATGGCCGGAGATGAGACAATTAATTCGAATAAAGTGTATAATGCTATATATATGATTTTAAGTGCTAAATTTCACATAACTTTTAAGCAGTAAATTTTAAATAAGACTAGGATCTCATTCATCTCAAAAATATTTTAAATTATTTGTGCACGAGTTATTGTTTTCCTCTATACTGATGCGAGTTAAACTTTATATACTTAAAAATTTAAAAGCTGAAAGAGCGTCTGGTTATGAATTTTTTTATATAATCTTACTATTGTATAATATAATAAACTTTTTTAACTAAATTATGTACGTCACTATTAATATTTTTTTGTTTATGTACTCTTATGTATAATTAATTCAGTTATTCTGAGTTATCATGTAATATTCACAGATTTATTATATTGTTGCACTGTGAGTCTCCATCACATTTATATGTATTATTTCTATATTTGTGTTGCAGTTACTTGAAATTTAATTTATTACATCTTGTCATCTTGCCACCAATAAGGTTATATATTAATATTGATGAAATTTGACGTTCCCCGGTACGATTTCTTCAAAATCTTTGTTTTTTTATAGTGGATTTTTATGTAATATGTCTTATGTTGGATTTTGTGAATCAACAATAAATTCTCTGACTGTCACATGTTTTCTATTCGTGTGTAATACGTTTAATAATATTATATGCACATGCAGGTCGTGCAAGGAGTTAATTACGTGTATGTGGATAGTACCAGGCGCGGATCCAGGAAAAATTTTTGGAAGGGGCTGCCTCCATAAGGCCAATGTTAAAAAAAATTGGAGTAGGGGAAATGCCTATATTGCCCATGTTAAACCCAAAATTTCGGGGGGGAGGGGCTGCAGCCCCCCAGCTTTCCCCCTGGATCCGCGCCTGGATAGTACACTCCATTCAATTAAAATGTTCAATCCGGTAATGTTAAAGTATAGCTGGATCGGTCATTTTTATTTGAATGTACTGTACATTGGTTATAGTGAGCATGAATCTATGAAATTGAAATTGCATTATTAGTTAATAAATTATATTATTTATTTTACTTTTCTACTTAACAAAAAAGCAGAATATGATGTGATCTCATACGGAAAAGGTGTTGAAATCTTCATTTTTTTAAGTAAATTATTCTTTGCCTTTTTTATGATGATAATATATTTTTAATGATAATGTTATAAACCTTCTCTTTGATCTTTGTAGCCTCTGCAAAAGTATATATACTTGCATGCTATTAATTAGTATGTATTTATGTTAGTATTTCTTGAGTAATAACATATTTTAACTTGGATAACTTGTATTAATTCATTAAAATACTTTAAGTATGCAATTTATTACATAAATATGTTACAATTTTATATATTTTACGACTTTCCTTGTAAACAACTTTTATGTATACCATATAAATTTAAATTTGCTCGTAATTTTTTAATACAACGTTCTTAAATTGCTAATAAAAAATTTAATCTTGCGCACAGGATTTTATAAGTTACTTATATACAAGTATTCTTCCAATGAAAAATTCTATAATACAACAAATGTAAAAATTATATATCATGTAATAATACCTTGTTTTAAATTTATTTGTCATTTTGAAAGTAAGAACAAGGTAACTTTCAAAAATATAATGTATCACCTCACTGAGGGAGATCTCCAGACACATAACTCCTAGCAATGTCACCACACAATTGAGCACCGGAATAATTAACTTGATTTACAGCCTCCTCTGAAGTGGCTCCAGACAGGAGAAATGCTCCTCCTGTGACGTGGTGGTATATTGGTCCTCTACGCCCAATAGACTTTCCCAACCAGTGTAAAGGCGGATTCAGATGGCGACAACAGCGATGCGACGCGATTTTAACGTAAAAGCTGTGAAATCCTATGCGGTGGCAAATTCGCTGGGAATCGCGTTAATTACGGCGCTTTTTTTCTTTAATCGCCAAATATGGCCGCCAATGGATGTTACAGCAAGTGCGCATTATTCGCGTCGCGTCGCATTATAAAAATCGCCATGTGAATCCGCCTTTAATCTTAAAGTTTTCAGAAAGGGTACCTTTTTTTCGCTAAGGTATACCCTGATAACGTCAGCTTATACCTTGCCCTTCTATAAAATACATGTATGTAAATATTTTTTTCGGAGAAAATATACTTTACGGCCGGCGTATAATATATACCCTCGTATACTCCCGACTACACCACTGTAATCCCTAAATACACAAACCTATAGATTTGTTTGCTGTTTATGTTTATGGGAGAAATGAAAAAAAATTAGTTTTCATTGGTTTTTGGTAGTGTAATTATATTTCTATAATGATATAATAATATATCGTGTACTGGTGTATTTATATATTTTTTTTTAAAATTCAATTGATTTTGAAAGTAAAAAAAAAAAAATATATATGAATAAAAATTATTGTATTATGCTAGTTTTTGCATGACAGCTTACTTGCATAGACATGACGTCAACTCTACAGCAGCCACGTGGGAAGCCTCCCTCGCACACGTGTCACCCCCACGTGGCTTTTGGTACCGGGAAGACATGCACGGCGGGTCTCACGTGGCTACCTGAGGTCACTAACCCTGGACAGTCACTGTCCGAGTTTATCCCCAGTGGTCCGGCCAAAGAGATATCTCGAGACGAAGATGCGAGCCCGCGGGGGCTCTTGAGACAAAATTTGAGATGAGCCGCGTAGGCGAGAATCTTAGGTGAAGTTGTCAAACGATTTCTTATTTCTCCTGTAGCTCGTGTATTAATGAATGAATATTGTACAGTTGTGTTCGCAAATAAAGGTAGCTAAAATACTGAAGTAATTAACAATTTTTGATGAATTAAATTTACTAGTCATTATAGTCATAAAAAAGTAAAAAGGCACAAGTTATGGAAAACGCCATATAAAATTTAAATTAACATAATTATATTTATCTGAATTTTAATTGAATTCCACCGCTTTATTAATTGTTGTATTCAATAATGCATACTGAACTTACTGCTCTTGATGAAGAGTATAGCTAGAGCACTTAAGTAATGTCACTTGTTATAATAATATAATGTCATGCATGTGATGCTAACGCCATTAAAAGCTCTTCCCGATCTTTATCTGCATTTTTAACAAATAAAATCAATTTATTTTATATTATAGTCAAAATTTTGCAATAATTTAGAATCTAAATAATTACAAACTGTATTAATTTAAGAAGTTAAAATTTGGTATTCTTCTAAAAATATGAATGTCATAATAATAGAAATACATTCCCATAATACATTATTAAACCTTGTTGTAAAAGTGATTCAATATGTTATTTATTAATACGTCGAACATCAATCATTATATAAACATTTCAGAAATTAGCAAATTGTATAAGATTGATACTTATTTGTTACGATCCATTTAGAAAAGGTCACTCTGATGGTCAGTGGTTAGCAGTCTCTGTGGCTGCTGGGATTTTCTTCAGCCGGGAGAGAAAGTGAATACTCACCTGCACCTGTGACGTCACAAGACTGCTCCTCCTGAATCCACCGTCACGTGCACATGACCAACAAACCCTGAGGAGAGACAACCTGGAAGCAATTGTCTGGAATTTCGGGAACTCCTTTAATCATTATACTAGAACATCGATGACGTTATTATTTTTAGAGTGAATCTTTTAATATCAGCATATAAGATTTGAAATTATTTTTATAAATCTAAAATAATATTACCTAATAAAATCACCTTGATAGAAGAAGAAGATTGGATCAGCATTATAAAAAATTGTATTTAGCTAAGTTTAAAAAATTACGTAAGATACCCTTTAGGCATGTTGTGTCAACATATACGGAAAATAAAAAGTTGCATTGAATGTTCAACCTTTTCCATTGTATGCAGAGCGATCTGATGCTTATGTGTAGAATTAACGTAATAGCAGGTGAAGAGTATTACTCGAGTATGTAGTACAATGATATGTACTTACTTAAGATGGGGGAGTGGAGCTAGTGTATAGAAAATGGTGTTAAAGCTGGCATTTGCATTGAGTCATAAACTGCTTCGACTTCAATTCAAATGATTGTTTCGTAACAATGTATTGTATTACAATGTAATTTAATATGTTAAGTGTAAACGTAAGTGTTTATAAAATGTATAAAAAAAATTTACATATGGATTTTATTGCCATGTAAAAACTTTTCATGGTGAATTTAGTAACATAATTAACGATGTCTTGATATTTTTATTATGTAATTTCTAGCAAAATTTTAGTGTAAAAAAAGTAGCATGTATTATATAATATATATTTATTTAATATTATATGCTTGTATAATACCTTTAAAACTAATAATATGGCACTTCTAAGTATCTGTAATTATTATATAAAATCTATGCATATTGCATATAAATCAGCTAATCAAGGTAGATTAATTTAAAACCATGCAACAAACAATGGGAATCAAAATTATATTGTGCCATGTCATATTTTATTTTTTTTATCTTATACTTGATTAACCGTACCAAGAAATATACCAAACATCACAACTTTTTTTCCTGTAGTTTGAAATTTTATCATGGCCATACATCGGGGTATAAACATAAAGTTAAATATGAAATTAATAAGGACCAAGTATCAGAGGTACATTTATACATATTATCCGTGAGGGCTGAATTACTTTGATAACTGGTGGCTCGTCATTCCCATATGAAGTTAGTAAACACTTACAAAAGTAACCCATATCACTTCTATAATCCATGGTGTCCCGGTGGGTATACTTGCCAAAATTTGGCAGGCTCTCCGTTCCATCGGGGTCAGATATTTGTCAGCCATGTCAGGGGACACTTCCAGCTAATTAATAACTTATCGTGAAAAAACGCCCTCTTCAACAATGTTTTCTCATCTTCATGCACGTCTAACCTAATACGAACTAAAACCCTTCATAATTCAACTATTTAACTATATACTATATATGTATTTTGACTCTGGAAGTGTTAAGAAACTGCTAGTTTACTTTTTTTTTCTTTTTTTTTTGTATATTATGTATATTATATTTTGTTATTTTTTGTGTAAGTTTTTGTCCTTTATTTTTATCTTGACGTAATCCAAGTTTGTCATTGTACAATCAACATGATTGAATCAAAAATTGAATTTGAATTATAATTATAAATCTGACTAATTTATAAAAGGATAGGTGTCATGCACTTTTTATGTTTAGTACCGTATTGGTGTTTTGCAATGCTATTATCACCCTAATTCCTGTTATCTTTTACATTTTATTAAGTATTTATGGGTGAAATAATAAATAAATAAAATAAAAATAAATAAAGCTGACGGTCATTCACAGTCGCGTGCTCTCGATTTTTTACATTCTCCAAACTTGCATGTCATCATATATATTATATATGTCAGCTATAACAAGCCTATAGGCTTTAGTCAGTTTTATCATTAAAAAATAAAAGTTGAAAGTGTATATATAAATTATATTTTTAAAATCTTTTATCTTTTTATCAATAATAATATTTATAATATATAATTTGAAAGTATAATATAATTATATTCTTCATCATTAATAACACCAGAGACAGAGAATAAATTAATATATAAAGTTTATTATAAAGTTTATTGGTATCGCTAATAATACATCAAGCAGGATAAAATGGCGAAATTTTCCATATAATAATTAAAAAATGCAATAATAAATGTAAATTTGCACTTTAGAAATAATTTGATAAAATTATTAATTTAATTTTATGGGCCTCACAATAAAACATTTCTACAAATTTGGAACATTATTATTGTAAATTGGTTCTTCATATCAAAAATGATATTATATTTGCAATGCGTTAAGACTAATTATAGGCTTTAACTTTCAATTTAAAATTTTTAATGGAGTTAGTAAATTATATACATTACTAAATTAATTTCAAATATTTGAGTCGTTTTACATAATATATGTAATATTTAATAAATTATATATTCTTATGAAATTTTAATTATACAACTTCAACATAAAAATTTTAAAATAATAAACAATTTTTCATTTTTGATTGAAAATATGTTTCAGTAATATTATTATTTTATAAATTAATATTATATAATATGAATTATTATTAATTCCATTTATCATTTAAATTTTTAGATGCTTTTTATAAAGTGTTGCGACAAATTATTATAAAAGTCCTATTTCATGCAGGTCATGGTCATATACCAACAGATATATTACAGATGAATCAAAAAGAAATCCAAAGCGTTTGTAACACATTTTCATTGACTTGCTATTTTATGGTCAACCAGATTTTTTTTTTATGCGACCAACAACAACAACGTGTTTTATTCCTATCAACTTTAACCTTTTAAACAAAAACTAGGATATAATTTCAAGACGATTTTAAATACTAGTTTGTTTTTTGTAACATAATATATAGTGTGCAACGATGCTTCATGTTTTTATTTTTAGTATTTTTACAATTTTAATTATCACCCTGAATTAAATACATGTGGTTAAATATTGTGAAATCAATGAAAGTAATAATTACTAGCTATAATTCCATGCAACAACCAAAGCAGAGGTTAATTACAAGAAGTGTCATCAATCACCATGATATGCCATCTCTGCAAGCCATAAGGTTACCAAGAAAGTGGATCTTCTTTTTATGTAATATTTTGAAACTAGAATAGCCTAGAACTAGAACTAAGAAAAGTAATCTAGAATATATTTGAAGCACCAATAAAAATTTTCTTATTTATTTAAATATATTTTATTTGAAGAATTGTTCAAATTAATTTGTTAACATTAACATGCCATGTGAATCCTCTGTACAACAAATTTGATAATTATTTGTTGTTTCCCTCCACCAAGTTAAAAAACTAATACATCTTAAGGGGGTCGAATACTGCCTTCGTATCGCATATCGTATGACTTCGTTTGATAAAAATTTAGAACCGGTTCAATGCGATTGCATGCGATACGAAACAATTTTTTTTTGTTTTATTTTTAAGTTAATTTCAACGGGTGAATGAACACTTACTGTGAATGAATTGCTCAGCAATCTTTTTCATTTGCCCCATGGGCTCTTTTTTTTATTATTCTGACTTGTACATTGTGATATATGTATGTTTGTGCCCATGAAAGAGATAATAAAATAATAATAAAAAAAAAAAAGTTGCATGTGTGCGCGCGAACTCCCAATCGCATAGGTTTGTAATTTTTTCATCATATATTATATAAGCTGTGAAATCATACGATTCTGTGTGAGACAGCCCTTAATTGATTTAAACTTTAATTCAATGGCAGGCGCGGATCCAGAACCAAATTGAAGGGGGGGGGGGCCTCTTTATAAGACCAATGTTAAAAAAAATGGAGTGTGGAAAATGCCTTTACTGCTCATGTTAAATCCAAATTTTCGGGGTCTCCCCAGCCTCCCCCTGGATCCGCGCCTGACCAATGGAAGACACTGTGGTATAGTAAATATTTTTCGTCAAACTTATAGCTATATGTATTTAACAACACGATGTTTCTAAACTACTTATTGTTGGGGTTTAACGTCTACATTGATAATATAAACTGTAAATTATACTGTATAATATACATTTTATATAGGGAGTTGTATCTGAAAAAATGATGAAATAATTTTACAAAAAAAAATTATTTCAACCCTTATAATCTTCCAAATACATTGATTGTTACTTTTATAAATTAAAAAAACACAATGTGTTTATCCGTGAAATCAGGTACTACTTTGCCCCAGAACGCTTAACAATGAAAAGGGTTCATCGGACATTAATTATTATAAACAATGAATATTTTGTTACAACCTTACAACCATTGTTAAGTGGAAGACTTTACTTAAAAAAAAAAAAAAAAATGAAAAGTTGACGTGTCCCTCTCGCTTGTTTTCAAGTGGTGCTTACTGTAACTTTTGGTATACCCCCGGAGTCAACCAGCACCAGACTGTTTGAACGCGACATTGACTCAGCGCTCCCCAACCACCACGGCTATCCGGCTGCCAATATTCATCTCTCCAGACCCATCTGGCAAGAGTCCTAACATAAGACATCCCGTGGAGTTTCACACCACAGCGTCAAGGGACATCAAGAGTTTGCTAATATTAATTCTGTTTGTTGCCATATTTGTCATTTTTAAAAAGAAAATATTTCAAAATAACTGTATAAATTATAAATCGAATTATCATTTACATACTATTACTTTTTTTATCACCAAATCTTTAAAAACACATGCAATAAACTAATAGTTATGTACACCTGGGAGGTGTTGCGTAGTACCTTGGACCGGGTTTCATCAGATCACCAAAGTCAAGTAGTTAGATCGGTGACCATTTTAAACAAAAATCATATTTTTTCACCTAGTGGTAAATCGTTGCGTTTTTGACCTATGTAGTTCCCCCATTTACTTTCGATTCATTGACAAACCTGTAGCGTCCATCCTGGCTGAGGTTCGTGTAGTCACAGGCAAATTTAATGCCGAAATGTGTTGATTACAAGGCGGCCCCCATTCTTAGACCAGACTGTCTGGACGCATCATCCCCACCCTACCCCAACTATAACTTGGACGTACCCGCCAAAGTTTATCTCTCCAGACCCGCCTGGCAAGAGTAACCTAACATAAGACACCTCATGGAAACACCACGGTGTCGAGGGACATCAAGACTTTGTTAATATTAATATATAGTTATTATTGTTTTATCGATTACTTCTATGTTTTCATTTTTAGAAAAATATTTCATACTAACAGTTTGTTCACCATCCTGACCTGAGCGCTTTGAACAGCGTATATATTTTTTTTATATAGTCAACGTGCAAGCAACGTTTTAATTGTTTCTTTCATACAAGAAAAATTACCAACACTTAAACTTGAATCTTAATTTTTACATTATTAAATTAACTTGTAGTACTTTCACAGCACTTTTTATGATAAAATATATCCTACCATAAAAGGATACCCAATGGAGAAATTTAACACTTCAGTGCCAAAACTATAATATTTTTCTATATTTTATAATTAATATACAAAAATATATAATAATTATTTGAAATTTAGACGCACCATACCAATTAAAGCACAAAAATCATACATTGCAACATTTATAATGTAGAGTAATAACATCTGTCTTGCGCGTTTATCTTCTTTTTGCTTACCTGTGAAAATTACTAAAACTAAATTGTTAAATGGCACACTCGAAAAATTAACCTTTAACACACATGTTATACAATTCTCCTTATTGTTCTACTGTACATCTGCCAGTCTTTACATTTTACCATGAAATTATCAAATTATTGCTTAAATTCATTACCTTATAATTAGCATTGAAAAAAACTATAGACAATTAAAGGTTGTGGAATTATCGTAAATTGCTATTGGACAGGTGCAAATATAAGCAATATCATCACCTGTCACCAAATTCTGTAAGGATCTTCATACTAATGTAACATAATTTAATTATCACACTTAACACGCGAGGCCTAGAAACAATTAGGAACTTTGAGTGAGAGGCTTACCGCGACTATTATTTTCTATTCTGCTTATTAACAAGAAAATTATATACAAATTTGAAATTTACTAGACTTTCAATGACTTTGCGGTTTCTCAGACCATGAGAATTATTCAGTAAAGGTTAAAGTGATTAATGGAAAATTAAATTAGTATCTTGATTTATCGCTTCTTACTTCTACATGACTTTGAAAGGCTTGCTGCATGTCATGTTGGTGTATAACCATGTTACATTGTCAATAAAAAAATACTGAACAGAGAAAAGGTGTACACAAAC
The DNA here is from genome assembly GCA_949825025.1 of Siphlonurus alternatus. Classification (NCBI taxonomy): domain Eukaryota; kingdom Metazoa; phylum Arthropoda; class Insecta; order Ephemeroptera; family Siphlonuridae; genus Siphlonurus; species Siphlonurus alternatus. Next base: position 12,917,349 of record OX463780.1, read on the forward strand.
ATAGGATATAGATTTCAGAAATAGTAATTACATTATTAGTACATAAAAAATAGACGTTACAGACTAATTTTTTTACTTCATTTGGCTCTACTTTGTTTTTAAATTTAAAAATAAAACATGAAATACAAAACAGAGCGAACTTGCCTACTCAAGTACGCTCTGTACAAAATATTAATAGTTATCGACACAGAGTGCACATAAAAACATAAATTAAACAACTGTTGTAAAATTTCTAAACTAACAAATTCTTTGGTCCTAAAAAAAAAAAAAATGTTTTTTTTTTATTTATCATATATATAGTACACTCGTCGCCTTGGAAAATTTCCCACTTGCAATCTTGTTAATCATCATGCCCTGTGTTATTCTTACAGGGCATGATGATTACCAAGGCTGTAAAGGGAAATTTTCCTAGGCGATGACTATACATAGCAGCTATTCCATAATTATTCTTTATTAGTATTATTTTTTTTTTAAATATCACGTACAATGTATACAACATTATACAGCATTGTCCTAATGTAGCCACTAGGATAAAAAATAACAATGAACTATGAGACTCAACTTGGAAATTTTCTGTCTAAAAACCCGTGATTCATGTAAATATACTACAGTCCTTGAAATGTTGCGGATAATTATCTTTATTAGTTAGAACGAGAATTATGCTCAATTAAATCCAAAAGTAAAGTGGGGATATAAAATAAATATTAACATTCCATGATATACAGTCATTTGTAGCTTACTCAGACAGATTTTAATTTGACCTATAAGCAAATATATTATGTTAAATTCTAAATTATATTTCATAATATATTATACGTCGTGTGAGTTACATAATTAAGTATACAAAGTTAATTAACTAATTATTTTATTTTCAAAATTAATTGCTTTCGTATGATATTGAAATAAGCTGAGATACTGTCAAATTATATTAACATAAACAAATTAATATTTTAATAATTTGGGATTTAATAAATAATAAGAAAAAATGCATGTATATTTTTATAAATTATGACTGAAAATAGAAAATTAGGGATTAATTATGCAATATTATATGCAAATTTTCCGTCTATTAACAAGAATATTAATTTGTTTTGTTATTTTTTAGTTTGGAAAGAAAAACAATCGAACTGATGATTGCCGGACACCTGCATTGCTGAAATACGAGGGCTCATAAAGAAGATATGATAATACATTCCTGTTAGTAACTAAAAGAAGTGCGTGAAAATGGGACGAGGACAAGGGTAATTTAAAAAAAAATCAGAAAATATATATGCTCAATTTTACAGCCCGAAAATTTAATTAAATCTAGTGTCGGGGAACTGAATTTTATATGTGGTTAAAGCCCGTTAAAATAACGGCAATGTTAAGATGGCAAAATCAAATATATTTACAATACTAATTTGCGCCAAATAAATATTATGACAATAATAAAAAAATACAAACATTAATAAGAATACTAAAGACAACATTGCAGGGTATTACTTACTTATTAGTAGAATTATGAATTAACCTTATTTTCTCTCATGCTATGTGTGCAACTAAACTGTATGGCATGCAAATCTTTGGCAGTATCATTTGAAACAAATCAGCTCGTTTTGAGCATGATCATTTTCTCTCTGTTTTAAGCATAAGAAAAAATACTCGTTTTTTCTACGGTTTAAGTATTATTATTAATGCCATGTAAAAGTTTATAAAAAGTATATTATGAGGGTTGACTTTTGAGTATGATACCCCTGCAACGAAAGCACCTAAGCTGGTTTGCTAAAAATGTATCAAAATAGGTATAGTATAAAAGACTTAAATTAAATTTAAAATGTAATACTTACAAATGCCAAACGTGATGAAGAATTTTTTTTAGCATAACTTTAAAGTCTATGGTTTTTAGGTAATACAGCAAGAAAATCCACGAGCTTATAACTATAATATATATATGATGATGACTATATATGTATAGTTATTTAAATTTCAATGCATACTGATGAAATGAAATGAAATGAAATGAATTGAAATGAAATGAAATGAAATGAAATGAAATGAAATGAAATGAAATGAAATAATCTTTATTTAGCTTTCGCTATTCAGTACAAATATAGTTTATATATTGTTTTAATTAAACAATATAAAACAGGTGGTTCATAAAATTTATGATAGTTCATAGAATTTTATGCCTACAGTACAATATTTTTAGGATACAAAAAAACATCTTAATAATTATACATTTTATAGTTACCAATTATAGCTATATAAAAAAAAATATATATTATTGACTTATGACATATAATTATAATCTTATACATTTATCTGGTATACACAAATCCTTCTTTAACAAATTCTATACATAATCTTTTAAACATTTTTTTTGTAGAACATGTTTTTATATTAATAGGCAATTCATTAAACAATTTTTTACCACAGTTATAAATTGATCCTTCCGATCTATGTTTGTTAACACTTTTTCTAAAATAATTATTGCAGCCTCTTGTATTATAAATATGCATTTCACTATTCTTAATAAGCTCTTTTTTAAAACGAATTGGAAATTTATCATTAATAATATCATAAAAAAATAGCAGCACCTTTAAGGCAAACCTTTGTTTAACACTTAACCATTGCAAAGTTTCTAGCATCAATTTTATATGGGTTCTTTTTTTACAACCCAATACAATTTTCATGGCTCTGTTTTGCAGTCTCTGTAACATATTAATATTTCTCTTACTTGTATTAAAAAACAATGATGCGCAATATTCAAAATGAGGAGCAATTATGGTTTCGTAAACCATTATTTTACACCAAGTACTTAAAAACCCTGAAATTCTGCATAAATAACCAATTTTTTTTTACCAATTTTCTTTGACATCATCTCAACATGATCATTAAAACTCAGTGTACAATCAATTAAAATACCAAGATATTTTACATTTTTTTCAAATTTAAGTACTTCTCCGTCTAAAATAATATTTACATTTGGATTATCAGCAAAAATATTATTTATCTTACGATTTGAACTTGCAATTATCATACAAGTAGTTTTTTTTACATTTAGTTTTAATTTGTTCAGATGAAACCAATAACTTAGTTTTTCTAGATCCTTATTGAGATCCTCACATAATATTTTAAATTTTTTACCTGAGATTGAGATAAGAGTATCATCTGCAAACAAATTAATCAACGAGCTATCTACATGTAAATGCATATCATTTACATGGTGACTTTTTTTTTAAAATTACCTTCCTTCGCGAGATATGTTGAATATATTATTTATACATAATGGGGGCGATTCACGAAGGAGTTATCCAGAAAGTTACTCAGCTTTCTCAGAAACAGTGGTTAGCATCAGCCTAATTCAATGACACTGAATGTGGTTAGTGAGAAACCTGGAAAACTCTCTTTGTGAATCAAGCTCATTAATATGTACAGCATATAGATTCTATTTTATATGATAATATATTTAAATAATATTAACAAAAATCATACTTTATAACTATGTAAAGCCGGTATTACACGATACAATTTTTCTAATTACTGTGCACAATTTTGGCTTAAGCTGGTATTACACGATACAAATTTTCTAACTATTGCATATACAGTTTCTCCTTACAAGAAAACTTGAACTGCATTTGTTTGTGTGGAGATGAAATTTTCTTGCAAGGAAAAATTGTATGCAAAATTGTATCGTGTAATACAGGCTTTACAAGAAAATTTGTATACAATAATTAGAAAAATTGTATCGTGCAATGTGATACCGTCTTTATATACGAGAAAAGACTTCATATATTAAAGAATTTGAAGACTAGCTGGTATTGAACTTATATTGCCATTGTCTTAGCTTTTATATTAATTATGCAATGATAATTATGTTTATCAGTTAAGTTTATCAGGCGATGATGTAATTAATTAAAAATCATAAAAACTATAACCATTAAAAGAGAAGAGGATTTCTATTTCATTTTTAATTGGAGAGTAGAGTAAATAAATTAAAGATTTCTTTACACTCTAGATTTTAACGATTAAGTGATGTATAAATAAATATTGCACATGATCAATAAATATGCAAATTAATAATGTAAATACAGTTAAATCAACATATATAATGCTGAAATTTACATTAAATCTAATATTTGACTAAAAGCTAACCATTATTAATTTTGTTTATCTAATTACTTTCATTTTCAATAATTGGACACATTTAACAATGAAATTCCCACGCACTTCGTGACCTTGAATGTTACGGTACTTGATGTGAAGATGCACCTAATAGTGAGGAGAGGTTGACACGGGTGATGCGCAACCCATCGTCTGGGCCAGGGTCAGGTGAAGTCGCTCACAGGTGCGGTGCTGCAATCGCCCTGCACCCTGCAGCCTCTTCAGAGAAGGAGGAGAGTAGCCAATCAGAAGGCGGGACCAATGAAGACGCTCTCTCATATAAAACGTGGATCTTGAACCGCGGGCGAGTTTCCCATATCGTCCTCAGATATGATGTGCTAGTGAATGCTCTCTCTCTCAAACTCAAAACATGTGGAATATACGAGTGTTAATAATAGGTAAGTAGTGTTTTATTTTTGCCGGTTAATAGATGCATGCGTTTTTAGCGTTAAATATGATCGGGTTCAAACTATATAATATATACCATACTTGTATTATAATAATTATATTTTTTTAAACTGCGGTGTGTTCAATATAAATTATGCATACTGAGAGTTGTTATAGGAGAAATGTTAATTATTTTGGTGATTTTATAAAATAAAATACTATTTAATTATATAATAATAAATTATATATGTATGAAAAAATATTTTTTTTTAATTATAACATAATCTTGTAAATATGTCACTATTATAATATATAAGACAAAGTTTCAAATTTTATTATATTAATTCAATTCAACATATTTTCTTTAAAAAATCAACAAAATCGTTAAATCTTAACCTAAAGAATTAAAGTACCAATTAAAAACAACATTTTGCTTAAAACTATTTTATCGAGTAGAAAATTAAATTTAATTATGTATATTTGCTAGGACAGTACTATACACACCAAACATGTTGAGTGATTATTTATTGATAGCTCAAAACGCGGGAGTAATAAATCGGATCGTTTAATTGAAGTCGTTGAGATGAAATATTACGATCCAGCGTTCAAATCTCTTTTTGGCACGTTCGCGGGTTCGCGCCGGAAGTCACTATATTGATTCATGGCTCACGATTTACAGTAATCAAACGTTGGCTGCTCCCAAATTAGGAGGACCACTTTCATTTATATAATATTATAATATAATATACATGGACGGGGAAATACATAAATAACAAAATTAATGATCCATTCTTGTATCTCGTTTCATATAATAAAAATAATTTGAGTTCCATGCACGTAGTAATACTGCATGTGAATGAAACATTGTATTCAAAACAAAAGAATTATTTTATGCATATCAAATTCGATATCAATAGCATGGAAAAGAAAATTAATATAATATCTAAAAAAAAAAAAAAAAATGGAACTTCCATGTTGCATTATGGCCTCATATATAGGTTTCAGAAACTGACACAAGAAACTCAATTTAATTTCTGCTTGACAGTTGGTGTTTTGTTACGAGATTTTTATTTTACAAATTTTAGCAGAAAAAATGAAACTTTCCAAGAAAATACTTGTAAAAATAAATTAATTTATTTTTAAACTATATTATTAGCATTAAATCTGTCTATATAAAAAGACAAAAAAGTTAAAAAACAAATTTGATTTACTCTGGTACATACAATATACCTACTTCGTAAATTTCGTAATTACCACACAGTGGCGTAAAAACCAATGCACATTGACTGTCTATATTTGCTGCATTGCGAGCATTCCTGACGATCAAAATATTTTTAAAAGTCTATTAATTCAAAATGCTGGAATAATTTATACATTTTTACATTTATGCTTCATAAATTAATCATTATGTCACACGTAATGCCATGAACAATTTTCCTATTACAAAGTATCAAAGTAACAAAGCGTCGCTCGACAGCCTTTCTGATTTTCTACGTCTGAGTGTGCAGTACACATGCATGTTCGCTTTGCGGTTATTTAACAACCTTTACATGTTTTTATGAGCGTAGAGCTGCATACTCACAAGGTGTGGGTAATTAAACGGATAATTTATTATACAGAGTGACTGCATGTACAGTGACAAAACATTTTATTTTACTAAATTTTCTTTGCAAACCCATCAAGAGTCGGGCAGGGTAGGTTGGTTCGAGGAAGGTGCGTGTCTGCCCCCCGCCCCCCTCATATTAATACTTGGGATACAATTTCGGCGTCCGACGTACCTTTATTAGTCGTCACCTTTATTTTGTGCTGTAGCTTCAGCAAAATTACAAGTTTACAATTTTAATATTTTACAAAGGTTTTGCCATCGCGTTTTATATATATATATATATATATATATATATATATATATATATATATATATATATATATATATATATATATATATATATATATATAATATTGAACTAATTTTCAATTAGAAATCGCACATTTTATTACCACCAACATTTGGGAGGGGGGTTGGGGAGAGGATTTTCATCATTTGGGTTGCGGGAAGAAGAAAGTTCAGAAGGCTTTAAAGAGATCGGGGAGGGGGAGGGGTATACCAAAGATCTTACAGAAAATTCTTTGGTTGTAATTACCCTCCAACCCCATGCATCCTTGTCTGCGCCACTTCTATACCGAACTGCCTTGTTCTGATTTGTGTGATGTCCACCCAGGGGCCGCGGCGCTGGTGTCGCTGGTCACTTGTCAAGACGGACAGGGGTACAACTATGAGCCCCCCAAGAACGAGTACCTTCCTCCCGCGAACACTGGCTACCAGTACGAGGTCCCCGAGCCCACCCTTGACTCGGATGCAAACTCTGCAGACCCGGCCTTCAGGCGAGGCCCTACCCAGGAAGTCCGTGGGGAAGAAAGCGAGTTCCTCACTCAGCAGGTGAGTCACAATGGGGAGTATCAGTGGTGACGTCACAACCACACTCACACTGTAATTTGAATTAGAGTAAAAAAAATCAAGGTTGTATAGCAGTTTTTAGAGTTTTTAGTGTAGATTATAATATAAGTTGAAACAAATCCCTTTCAAATTTAGAGATCGTTTTGTGTCATACCCTACTAGTTCACTCGTCACTATAGGCTACCAATTTCAATAAACATAATATCATATTTTTCATAATTATTTAATAGCATGCATTTCCATAATTAATTTTATTTCAATTAACTTAAGGACTATGTCAGCCACTTGAAAAATACAAAGTCTAGAAGATTTAGACGAAATCATTAGACCAATTGATAAAAATATACCACAAAAAATATAATTAATTGCTTCAACTCACTTAATTGGGACACATTTCAACTCGCTGCGTGTCCTTTGTCCCGACAGGTCCAGTCCTTCGAAGAAGAGACCTCCGATTTGCGGCAGGTGAAGCCGGCCGAGGAGAACCATGACCACGGTCACGACCATGGACATGACCACGGTCACGGGGACCACGAGCACCACGAGCACTGGGACCTGCGTGAGTCGATCCCCGGAGAACCGGGCACCGACTACCCGCTACACTTCACCGTCCCGGACACCGGCTTCTCTTGCATCGGCAGGACACCAGGTGAGGATGGTCTTGAGCTTTAGTAGACCTGCAAGTTGCTTTAATTAAGTTTTGTATAAGAGTATAAGAGTCCTGCAAAATGTTGTCCATCAGCGTGACATCACGTTTCTTCACCGCGATGTTGAGAAGTACAATAAAAATGTGAAGACATTTTATGAATTAAGTTTATATATGTTTAAAATAAAGAAATAAATGCAGGTATTCCGTTACAGAGAATCAATCCAGTACCATTTAGATCTGGACAATTCGGATAAGATTTAGCAAGCTACGTGATACAACATTAAGAGTAGTTACATATTATACTTCATATTTTGTACAACCATATATAATCATACTTGGCGGGCTTGGACGGTTACAAATAGTGGATTTGAGCCTCCGATCTCACTATACTCGTTTATTTGGAATTTTAAAATTTTACAATTAATACCATCTCTCATCCCAAAAATATAAGAGCGATGCTACAGCTCTCATGCAGAAACAGACAGAGAACTGACTTTTATGTATAGAAACTCATTTCAGTAATTAAAAAACTACAGAACCACGTTAATTAATACAGAATTAATATTAATTAATAAAGTTTTAGTATACATCAAAAACAGATTACTTAATTAGCACTATTAATTATCAGCTTCATGTTATTTTGTATTTGTTAATTAATATTTATTTTGTATAAGGATGCTATTTTTTGTAACTTGAAAAGAAATTTACAAAAAATTTAAATTTGATTATTTTTGTGACAGTGAAAGTTTTATTAAAAAACTAAAAACTTGTTAGTAGAAAAGACATTATGTAAAAATTGATTAAACATTAAAATATTGTTAAGAATGAAAGTTGAACGGATATTCCATCTCAAGTACGCAATAAGGAAGAGGCTGCATGCCTAAAATTTTAGGATGACGTCATCATATGTACCATTCCGATTTCAATTACGGCCTTTGAGAAAATTACTCGTTACATCGTGCACAGACGGGCCAATGAAAGTTTTATGTATGTAGAGATCTTTCTTGATATTACCGTATGATGCATTTAATGTTATCCTTATGGCATTGTCAGTTCTCATCTCACCGCGGTACGTACCACTTATTATTTTATTATCATACTTCATCTCTTCCTTGATATTAGCGTATATTTTCATTTAATGTTTTTAAATCCTTCGGTTCATCCCACAGTACATTGATATAGTACATTAAAAATAGAAACTCTGTTACTGTATAAGCACATAAAATATTTAATATGAGTTTTGCGAATGTTATATATTCTCATGCAAATAAATCAATGCCAAAGAAATTAAGATACTTAAAAAAGTTCTTTTTGCGACACAATTGGAATACACATTTCTTAACGAATGACTCATATTATTATTTTTTTAGCAAATAACTTAAAACAAAAAATTTTCGGTATTTACTGAAAGTATTTTCATTTTGTAATATGTTACATCACTCTTTTTTTTTATGAAAAACGTTACATTATGCTTTTTTTTTTGTTATTTAACCAAAAAAATCAATAATAATTTTTTTTTCATGTCTGTTAAAGTGCTAAATGATTTAACCTTTTGGTTTTTATAAAAAAAGTAGCTTATTTACCGAGAGATGAAAGTTTTAGTCGGCTACTTGAGAAGACCTTTAATTTCGTAGCTGTAACTTTTGGAGACAACACCTAGCGTTGTAACTTTCATCTACAGAGCTTTAAGGCTCATTTCCATGGAGCGATGTCGAGCGAGGCTTGGCGGGGCGAGAAAAGCGCACTTGCTTCAATCTCGTATGGCGGCCATGTTGGCAAAAAAACGCCCCCCGCAAGGCGAGGAAATTCCGAGCCTTTGATTGGCTATGGCACGCGATTTTCTCGCTTTCCACGCTCCATGGAAATCCGCCTTTATTGGTGTGTGATGAAAACGTTGACCAAAAAGTTGACTTATAAAAATTCCTCTCAGCATCTTCTTTTCTATTGCAAAACGAATGGACAACATTTTTATATCTCTTAAAAAGTTTAGTAGATAGAAAGTTGACTTGTTGTTTCTGAATCTGTCATTCCAGATTGAGTAATTATATTTTATTATAACCTTTGATCTGCAGATATAACTCTAGTTGGATTATGTTACTGTAATATTTTGATTGACAAAATTAAATAATATTTTATATAATCTAAGAAGGTGAGAAATTAATAAATAATTTCATTATATAAACTTTTAATAGAGTAATAATTTAGAGAAATATTAAGTGGGTTGTTTACTAATGATGAGATTTATAGTAGCCTCAGGGAGTTTTGTTTATTTAATGCATGAAGGTAGTTCAATTTAATTAATTAAATACACATATAACGTAATTAATTTATATTGAAATTCAGAAGGTAATATATAAATTTGAGTTAAGGATATAATAGCGTTTCTTTTCAGGACCGTAAAGCTAATTTTAACATAACCCTGCTAAATTTTCTACGTTCGAGTATATAGAAGACTGTATAATATTGTATTAATATTTCTAGGTATATGCTGGTAAATGTATAAATTAAGGTTTAGAAGGGTGTAATTAAAAGCAGTGATTTGAATTTAAAAAAAAATGCAAATATTTAAATGATAATTTTATAAATTTTTCTTTGGAAGACAACCTTTGTTATTTAAATTTATATAGATGTACAGTCATCACCTTGGAAAATTTCCCATTTGCAGCCTGGTTAATATTAATAATCATTATGTGTGGTATTAAATTCCTACGGGACATGGTGATTAACAAGGCTGCAAAAGGAAATTTTCCGAGGCGACGCCTGTATGTTGCTGATCATCACCATAATATTCATTATGTTTAAAGAAATGTCAACCAATTAAATTGTTATAAGTCCAACAGCGTGAATGATGCACATGTACTTGGCTATAGCGTTGCAATCTGCACTTGCAGATCGGTATTTTCTCTGTCCATTAAGTTAACTACATAACATTAATTGCATTCAAAGCTGCCAACGTACGGTATAATTTATGACTCTTTAATGCATGCAATTCCTCCATAAAGTTGTGACTTTTATTACTTTGATGTAAACAACGTTAAGAGATGTTCTATAAATTAATACACCTTTTTCATGTTGGCAGAATGTTTTTAAATTAGTATGTAGTTTAATATAAACATTAGTCATTTGGCGAAGCTAATAGACATTAATGGTTCTTCGTGCAAGATTGACGAAACAAACTTGAGGAATTTTAGAAATGAGTAGCAAATACCAAAAAGAAAGTTATCAACATAAGAAAATACGTAACTGTTCGTGCCAACAATAAGAAAATTACCACCTAATTATATTTGACATAAGATATATTGTTGAAGTTGACGTGTTAAATATAGACTGTAAAAATTCACACAAGCTTCTGTTATGTAATATTATGACTTAACACTTTTCTGTTAATAAAAATTAGATAAAAATCATATCAACAACATACTCATGTTTTTTATTGTTACTGTAATGTTATTGTTACCTAATGACACTGCTAATATTAATAATGTCATTCAGTCTATGATTTAAATAAATTACATCATTGATATAAGTTATGTCTGACCTTTTTATAAAAAAAAAAAAAAATAGAAAAAAAAAAGACGATCGTTAATAAACCACTTTGTGCGTTATTATTGCGTTATTATTATTATTATTATTATTGGAGGATGACTGGTCCATTGGCCGGCAAGGACGACGCACAGGTACGGCACGTGATGGAGAAAGTGATGCTACCTAGAGTTAAGAAACAGAGCGATGAGCAAAATGCGTGTAGGAGGCTGCTGTTGTTGCTTTCTCCACTTATATATTAGTAGAAGTTGCTCACTTTGGTCTTTACCATAAAAGTGCGTATCAATAAAAAAATTATGTGATTTACTATTTTATTATATAGTTTTTTTTATTATTATTGTTATATTAGGCTGCATCATCTTATTTTGGATGTATATTTTTTATGTATTGCTTCATTTTATTTAGAATGATGAAAGTAATATAAATAAATAAATCATTAAATAATATCATGTATATAGTTTCTAGTAACATATATAATTAATATGTATTATGCAAATCATTTATGTCATTTGAAAGTTTTGCAACTATATTTGCAATCATTAATATTAATATGAAATTATAATATATTTCAATGCTTACTTCAACACGTATGATTAATTGAGGTAAATTAGTTCAATGACATTGTTTCAATATTAAATTTATATTATTATTTCCATTCCTCCTACCATCAAATCGTTTCAAGATCCTACCACGCAAAGCAAGTTCCTTTTTAGGTGGTACCTGCTGCTGCATTAAGTACAGTACAGAGCCCTAAAAAAATTACTCTCAAAATTCAAGCTGCAAATAACATAAAATTAGATCTCCAAATTTACATTTGTATTATTCATATAAACTTTCTCTTAAAAAAAAATACGAATATTTATTTTCCATGATTATTTTTCTTAAACTATAACAAATTTTAATATTAAATGACAACAAATAAAAATTAAAAAAAACAATTCTTTAAATATGTATTTCTTTCTAATTAAGTTTCACACTTACGTAAATATTAAATAAGTTCCAAAAACTAATAATTAATATACCACACTGCAGAGTAACTTAATACTTCAAGCGTGGAGAGATTTGACCTAATGACCTCTAGGAAAACGTGAGATCATTAAATATGAGAAGCGGTTGGATGGTATTATCTAAGTTGCCTCCAATATATGTTAGCCAGAGAGAGTATTTTTGGGCGGCGGCAGAATGCGGAACCATCCAGACATCATTTGGAAATCCGGAGATGGTCCTTACTCAGAACTGTCAAACCCCCCGCAATTTATCCACCTTGCTAATGGAACTTTTGTTTCAATTTCTTACTTTCTCCAAAAAGATTAGATAAAATATATAAATTCACATCGTAATTTAATTTACAATTTAAATAAAGGTGTGAAATGTATGATACGCAAATTAATAATTTTACTATGACGTGTACATATTTTTATATTTTATTTAAATAACATACTTCTTAATGTACTTAAAATTTTGTTAGAAACATCAGCGATTGAAAAAGTGTTATAAATGCGTGAATTAAACTTTCTGTAATCAAGCATGCATTCCATCCAGTACTTCGTTATAGCGTTTTGTATTGTCACGTACCATATTAGCGTGGGTGTACGTTTTTTACTTCTTTTGTTTACATACATATATTATAAATTCAAGATCCGTACAACAAAATTTCTTAGTAAAAATTAAATGCAAATTAAAAAATTATGGTATTTAATCATAATACAACTTCAAATCTAAAAAAAAAAAAAACACACACGTAATTTGATTACATAGAACGGTGTAAAACGGTGATAAAAATTTATGTATAGTATAAAAGGTGGCTATTTAATAATAATATTAAACAATCAACGTTTCATTACGACACATGCAAGCGCATAATTATAGATTCAACTAACACGACGATTTGGTCCGGTTAATATTTGTGTCATGAGAACCAACCTCTGTTTGCTAGCCTAGAGGTGATGATGATGCAAGCCGATTTAATGTCTGAAGTGAGCTTAATGCCTGCAGCAAGGTAGAAAATTACGTACATCCAATCGTGCACTTGCAAGATTAATTATAATACTTACATGGCAGAGTTCGTAATTAGTTAATGGAATAATTTGGATTATTCCTGTTAAATTAACTTCCTAAATTATTGTTATCTGTTGTTTATTATCTTGCTTATTATCTGAATATTTTACTTAAAGAAGTTTAAAATACAAACGCTCGTAAATCAGTATTATTACTTTTTCTTCCTGCCAGCTATAAGAATTTCGATTATGTTATTACAATAATATAGGATCGCTGTTAAGAATTTAAGTTGATAGAGTTTAGAGTGTATTATAGGCTTACACGTTGTCTTACAGCATATAAACATAATAATTTACTACATTTTAAATTTTAGTTTCATATTAGAAAATTCAATACTTTCGAACTTACAATAAAGAAATAAAAAAAAAAACACATAAAGTTTGATAGTATAAAGTTTTTATAATGCAGGTATATATCTATATACATCTGTTTTATAAACATATGATGAATAAAATTACTACGAATTAATGTTTGCCTTTACAACGTAATGCTGACAACGCTCATATCTCATATTTGTTAATGTCTCCGTTCCTGAAATGTGGAATAATATTCAAGCTTATTAATTTGTCTTGGCTTGTCCCTAGGTTACTACGCTGATGTTGCAGCTGGCTGCCAAGCGTTCCACGTGTGTCAGGGTGACGAGGCAGCTGTGCAGTCTTTCCTTTGTCCCAATGGCTCCATCTTCCACCAACAAGTGTTCGCTTGTGACTGGTGGAACAACGTGGACTGTCAGGCCTCCGAGGCCTCGTACATTCTCAACAACGAGATCGGCATCGCTCAGCCGAGCAACAAGCAACGCAGGCCTGCTGTGAGACCAGACCAAGACCCGGACATTCAGTTCCAGCCGCAGTCGAGTAACGACGTTGAGGATAGTAGAGCGTACCTGCCCCCAGTTAACGACAAACGCAAGCCTGTGGAGACCGAGTACAACGGACCACCACCCTTCCTGATTCAGGTCACTGACCCGCCCGTCAGACCAACACAGAGACCAACACAGCCTCCTACTCAAAGAACGCAACCCCCGACACAGAGAACACAGCCTCCTACTCAAAGAACACGACCTACAACTGAAAGAACAACTTTCAGAACGCAGCCTACGGTTGCTAGAACCCAAGCACCGATAACACCACGACCAGTGGCTGACCGTGACTACCTACCCCCTGTAACTGCTCAGGAGTTTAATAGACCAGTGACGCAACAAAGGGTACCAGAGAGGACTACTCAGCCTCCTAGAAATGTTGTAGAGCAGAATTATAACAGGCCTGTTATAACACCACCCCCGAGGGTACAAGAGCGGTTTACTCAGGCAGTTACCACCCCCAGACCTGTGACGGTGCAGCAACAGCGGGTGACGCAGAATCAAGCGACGTATCTGCCACCTGGTGTGATTAGCCAAGTTAATTATCAACAACAAATTCCAGTACGTCAACAAACGATACAAACACAGAGAGTCCCTCAGACAACCCGAGCTCCATACGTTGCTAGCAGCACATACTTACCTCCACAAGTGGTAAGTCAACAAAATTATCAGCAACAACAAATTCCAGTTCGTCAACAAACCACACAAACTCAGAGAGTCCCTCAGACAACCCGAGCCCCGTACGTTGCTCAAACTGTTCGCACCACAACTGCCCGGCCATACCAAGCTCCTAGCACCGTTCCGACTATTCGTCAACAACAATACACTCAACCGCCAGTGGTGACCTCTCGACCGGTCGTTTCAACCTTCCAGCCAGTGAGAATTAACCAGCAAGTTGCTAGTAATGAAAATTTGAATGGTTATGATTACCCTAAACCCTCTATCAACTTGGAGACCCCAATAACAACAACTTTTGTTCAGACGACTCGCGCCGCGACTACCACAACGCCACGCCCGACTCAGAGGACTACACAGAGACCAGTGCCCACTACGACGCCAAGGCCTGTTCCGGTACAGAGAGTAACCACACAGACTATCAAAGCCATTTCTACTACTTTACGTCCTGCAAGCCAATACTTGACTCCGAATAGAATTGAACCCACAAGAAAACCTGTCTTGATTAATCAACAGCCTGCATTTACTGAAAATGAGGGCTATAATTACCCTAAGCCTGCTGTTGGGTTACCAGAACCTACAAAAAGACCTTACGTTACGCAACGAGTAACCCAGCCCCCAATTCAACGAGTTACGCAAGCGGTAACACAGCGCGTCACTAACCCCGCTACAGTGAGGCAAACATTTGCTCCTGTAACTCAAAGACAAACATTCGCTCCTGTAACTCAAAGACAAACATTCGCTCCTGTAACTCAAAGACAAACATTTGCTCCTGTAACTCAAAGACAAACATTTGCTCCTGTAACTCAAAGACAAACATTTGCTCCTGTAACTCAACGGCCTTCATTTGTTGAAAATGAGGGTTATAATTACCCTAAGCCTGCTGTTGGGTTACCAGAACCTACATTCAAGCCTTACCTTACTCAACGAGTTACGCAAGAAGTTACCCAGCGAGTAACTCAGCCCCCAACTCAACGAGCTACGCAAGCAGTAACACAGCGCGTCACTAACCCCGCTACAGTGAGGCAAACATTTGCTCCTATAACTCAAAGACAAACTTTTGCTCCCATAACTCAAAGACAAACTTTTGCTCCTGTAACTCAAAGACAAACTTTTGCTCCTGTAACTCAAAGACAAACATTCGTTCCTGTAACTCAACGGCCTTCATTTGTTGAAAATGAGGGTTATAATTACCCTAAGCCTGCTGTTGGGTTACCAGAACCTACAAAAAGACCTTACGTTACTCAACGAGTTACACAAGAAGTTACCCAGCGAGTAACTCAGCCTCCAACTCAACGAGTTACGCAAGCAGTAACACAGCGCGTCACTAACCCCGCTACAGTGAGGCAAACATTTGCTCCTGTAACTCAAAGACAAACATTCGCTCCTGTAACTCAAAGACAAACATTTGCTCCTGTAACTCAACGGCCTTCATTTGTTGAAAATGAGGGTTATAATTACCCTAAGCCTGCTGTTGGGTTACCAGAACCTACATTCAAGCCTTACCTTACTCAACGAGTTACACAAGAAGTTACCCAGCGAGTAACTCAGCCTCCAACTCAACGAGTTACGCAAGCAGTAACACAGCGCGTCACTAACCCCGCTACAGTGAGGCAAACATTTGCTCCTGTAACTCAAAGACAGACATTTGCTCCTGTAACTCAAAGGCAAACATTCGCTCCTGTAACTCAAAGACAACAAACATTCGCTCCAGTAACTCAGAAGCAAACATTCGCTCCTGTAACTGAAAGACAAACATTCGCACCTGTAACTGAAAGACAAACATTCGCTCCTGTAACTCAAAGGCCAGTCGTTCAGACCCAGCTATTCACAAGACAACAATCCACATCAGCAGCTGTAACTCCTTCTTTTAATAAAAATGACGGATATAGTTACCCTAAACCAGCTGTTGGTTTGGAGCTTCCCACTTCAAATTTAATTAATTCTATTCAATCTCAGGAGCCTGCAGTTATTAACCAGCAATCATATGAAAGCACAAGCTTCCAGCAAGAAATCACGACGAGGCAGCCGTCTACAGTTCAGCAGGTATATCAATCTGTTACCGTGACTAACGCAGAGACAACTCATAACAGCGAGAGTGGCTACAATTACCCTAAACCTAACGTTGGACTACCAGAGCCATCACAAAACGCAGCAAACATTAACCAAGTTTCAGCGTTCACTCAAACTGATAACTTGGGACAAACATCAAGCCACGATCACGATATTGCAGTTCAAGAAAACTATCACCAATCTCAAAATAATGAACAGCAAATTAACGAAGGTTATCAACATAATGTCCCAATTGATATAAGAATAACTAGTCAAGGAAATGTGCAGCAACAATCAAATGTTGGCATTAATATCGATAATATTGTGTCTTTGTTAACCGACTCTAAACCAGCTCCGTTCTCCGTTAAGACTAATAGTCCTCAAATTGTGACGTCAGCTCCAGTCCAGCAGCAGGTTTATCAATCTGGTCAACACGTAGCGTGCGAGCACTCCAAGGACCCCCTGGACGAGCTTCAAACACCCTTAGCCCTCGCTCAACCCACCCCTTTTGCTACCAAAACTGCCGTGTCCCATGAAATATTACCTCCTATTGAAACCCAGCAGCCCATAAGGCACGTAAATGTTGAAGATGATGGTTATAGCTACCCCAAACCAAGCATTCCATTTATAACCCCAAACAACCCTAGAATTTCAGCAGCCCAAACATTCAATAATCATCAGGAGCAGACAAATAATCAACACATTGCTGTAAGTCAGCTGTCCCAGAACGTTGGAGGTCACGACAGTGAAGAGAACCGTTACTTCAGTCAAGAGCACCAACAAAGTTTTGTTCACGCTTATAATGCGGCAGCGTCTCATCAATTGCAAGTGAGTTATCCTTACAGATATATACTTGCACACTACGCACCTGTTTATTAATATTTAAAATACTAACAATTAATTATGTGTATTTTACTTAGTATTATTATCATATATTATGATGTTAATTATTTACAAAAACAAAAGATAACTTAATTTTCATGACAAATATATTTTCACAAATAAAAACACACACTGTTGCTCAATTAATATATTTTTCATACTTTGAATGAAATATAAATACGAATATATAATCAAAATTTAATTCTTTAGCACTAGATAATGCTTCACATAATCACTGATGTGGTAACATAGTACCCTTTAATTGTTCGTCTCCGCGTTACAATAACTATTTTGTTGAGTTATTTTGTTTTGGATTCTCATTTTTATAATACTTTAATCAAATATATAGTACAAAGAAAGCATACAATAAATACATTTATTTTAAAACTTCATTATAATAATTATAAACTTCAAATCGCAGTGTGAAATTTTTAAAGAAATATTGAAATTCTTTTAATTTTTTCTAGTATTTGAAAAATATAAATATATAGAATGCAGTGTCCCATGTCTTAATTTATGCTGATGTCTAATAAAATTACAACAATAATAACATTTGAAACTTCAATATGAATTAACTTCATATTAACAAGAGAAAATATTTAAATTTACCTAAAAGTTGCTCCATTCACCCTTGATTTATGCAACCTGCGGCACGTGACTGCTCAAAAAGTTGCATACTTTACAGTTAACACAAATTTTTTAAACCAGAATTTTGAACGACTAATAACTCACAATGATAATTTTTGTTTATTAGTTATTCAAAATTGGCCTTTTAATTGTTACAGGGACAGACGCAGCAATCATACCAACATCATAGTAGCGATCAGGGTTCACAATCATTCGCCAGTGAATCAGCATCTACAGGTCATCATCATCAGCAGGTCATTTTGCAGCACGATTTCGAAATTGTGCCATCCATCTCCTTTTCTTACCAGCTGGAAAACGAACCTTCGGTGCAACAAGAAGGTACCCTACAACAGCTGACGTCAGCTGACGAAATTCAGCAGGCGCCTCAAGCAATTGAGCAGGCGCCACACGTAATTCAACAGGCGCCAGCTCCTGAGGCTAGCCTTGTTGATAATTCAGCAGCTCACAGCGGCCACAAGTGCCCCTCAGAAACCACAGCGATGCCAGGATACTGAAATCCTTGTGTGTATAGTTAGTTGTTATTATCTAAGTGAACTGTTCAAGATATAATGGGACTCTAAAGCCAGTTAATATGTAATTATTATTATATAGTATATTTTTTTACTGATTATTGTTTTTTAATAAAATCTAAATTAATGCCTTGGAAAGTTTCCTTTACTATTAGAATAATATAATGTTATTCAGCAATACATCGACGTTAGATCTGCTGGCAAGAGAAACTTTCCATGGCAACAATCGTACATCGATCATAATTAATGTTGATTTATTTTGTATACACTGAATACATGACAAAAAAATTAAAATACTTTAGCAGATTATATAGCATGGAATGTGTTTTTGTTACACAAATTTAATGTATGGTGAATCATTAGTATATTGTATAAATCTAAAATGAAATTTATTAAAAAAATAAAGAGATCTGTTTATTGTATTGAAAATATAATTTGTTCAAAGTATCCAATTTGATATAAATATAAACATTTCTATATACTATAGCTGCAATTTAATATAGGAAAAGAATTATTAATTTTAAGAGTACGTATAATATTTTAACATAATAAATTCCAATTGAATTATTTGTATAATTTAAAAAATGCATGTAAAATAGCTTGTTTAGTTGTAAAATAATGTAAATAAAGTTAATTTGCACATTTTAAATATTCAAATTTTTTATTTATTATTATACCATAAGTAATGTTATTATGTTATATATAAGCATAAAAAGTAATAAAAAATGCAAACCTTTTATGAATATCATAAAACGGAAGTGAAAGAATTCTAACAAGCAATTGCTATCAAAGATTCTCACCCCCCTTCTACACATGACAATTACATACGACTTTTCATGTAATAACATGAAGCAGGGTTCGAGTGGATAATCGTCTTATTATTGGTTGTTTTTTGTGAAGAAGCAATTTTTATTCTTTTGGTAAACAGAATTTTTAGTTTTCATTTTCTCAGGCATGCAGGTTATTCAGAGACCTCCTTTTCTTTTGGCAAAATTTATATACTAATTAATATTTGATAAGTACTTCCATGTTCCCGAGATGGTAGCTAATTAGTAGGGCCCGGATTTTAAGTTTTCAAAAGTATGAATTAACACTTGATTAAGTCCAAATTTTTCTCAAAATCAGTTTTTAAGTTTCTTAAAATCGGTTCACTTTCAGTTCAAAAACGTAAAATAAGTTATTTCCAGTTTATATAATTTTTTACGATTTTTTTACTATTTTGACTCTTAAAACCTAGAAATAAAGGAAAAATTTAAAACCATTAAAAATTATCAAACTTTTTTTACATCGATTTAAGTTTTACAAAACTGAAAAAAGTTTTAAAAACTTGAAAAAACTCTAAAAAACTGAAACAGTTCTAGATTTTCAAAATCAGTTTTTTTAAGTCCAAACTTTTTTGCATTTTTAGGCATGAAACTTCATGATTCGTGGACATTTGAAGCCAGATCCCATATTACATGCGCATTTATAAAATTTGTTAAACTTGAGATCCTACTAATTAGCCCAAGAAAATTAATTTTTGATCCGGAAAAAACTAGGGGAAATCTGAATTTTTCAGAATCGGTAGATTTTATCTATCAAATATGAGTTTGACTATACCTTAATTATATACCACGTTGACGCCACTTGGAGGAAAGTTGGACGTGAAGTATATACCTATTAAATTTTTATATAAAGTTCTAATGAACTTATGATCGAGCATGAAAAATAAAAGTAAAATTACCTTAAAATACTTGTCATTCATAGCAATAAAAATAATCGCAAACAACTATACAGTATATAGAGAAATAAATTATCGAAGAAAAAAATTTGATGACTCGTCATCTCGGTGCGAAATTACATTTTGTGACTTTTACGCCAAAATTAAGTAATTAAAAAGAGTTTCAACGAGAAACATGATATTATAAAACATTTCAATCAACACAATACATATTCATCTTTATAATTTGACACATAAAATATATATGCTTGATTACAATAAGACAAGCCAAAGCTGAGATATGCATGGTACAGTACGTGATACGGTTCTCATTGCATGCGCCGAAACGTGCACAGCGCGCTCGCCACATGTTCTATATTTACTCTTAGCACAAGAGAAGCGCGTTATCGGCTGAAACTACGAGCTTTCTGTTTTGCGCCTAAACAGAAGTCGCAACTCCAAAGTCGCAACTTTTAACCCTGGCAGAGCCAGGCTAAGTAAGTGGAGGGGGTTTGGCTCAGTGACGTCACGGCCAATCAGAGAGGGCGTTACTGGTTTCGCGACTTCTAGAAAAAGCTCGTAGTTTAGGTTTAATATATGAGACCGCGGCTGCATGCGTATCGAGTTTCCACTGTTTTCTTATTTATTATAAAACACTCAAAATAAAATGTATGCATATCCTTCATGGCACTCTGAAATATCTTATTAAATTCTGTTACTATATATGATTATTATTCTTCATATATTATATTTTTTTTTACAAGGATACACCCCTAAGAGCTTACAGCTCGCGGTGGGGTAATGGGTAGGGATAAGGTAGGGAACGGATGGTGGCCACGGCCTGTTACGCGTCCCAGCATTCACTGAGGTGAGACTGAGGGAACCGTGGAAAACCTCAGTCGATCAGGACGGACACCTCTACTTTTTCTCAATGGACCAAAGCGATGTCTAAACCCTGGGGATCGAACCACACACAAGTGCATCACTGCACTGGGTGGAATTAAGCGAGACGAATTTACCCCAGAGAGGGATCTTAATTAATCGATCGATCATCGGTTACTCAAATTATCGATATGAATTTTTATTCATTTGCATGTCATGCAGCTATATAAGATAAAATATATATATATGGATATAATAGTGGTGTAAAAAGAAAAGTATTGCAAACAGTATACATTATTGTTATATTATTCAAACGAATGAATGACAATAAGCAATATATATATATAATGTGTGCCATATATATGACAGTGACGCTATACCGTTCCCAGATCGACCTCGTGAAACTCGCTGACACGTGTGTACTTTTGGCCAACTTCCTGATCAGAATTATTTAAGATATACTGCTGCAGTGAAGATACTGCTGTGGCTGTGCAGGCACTGCAGGCGCGGATCCAGAAAAAAATTCGGGGGAGAAGCTGCCTCCATAAGATAATTTACCATTCTTAATACCTGCAACCTGCAGTATAATATATTTATAACTGTGTTGTCGGTCGCTGCTCTTTGTCCTTTGTCCCAACATTTTTAAAAAAAAATCCATGGATAAAAACAATTGAGCAAAGAAAAGCGTAAACCGCAACCGTTACGCGGGAAAAACAGCTGTCTGTACCGGTCTGTCTGTACCGAGGAACTGTCTGCTGCCACTTCGGTCGTGGTAGCATTAAAGATACTTCGGTTTATTTTCATTGGCTAACAAACGATGACGTCATAAACCGAAGTGGCTGCATTAAAGATACGTCGGTTGATTTTTCGAAGTGTAACATATGATTCATGACGTCACTAATGTAACAAAAAAATATAAATGAACCCGCGAGACTGTTAAAAATCGTACTTGGCGTGTTGTACGCTTTTATAAAAGATTAGTAATATTAAAAAATTGCATAAGCATAATAGTAGCAGGTATATGGTCCCTGTGTCTGTTGGTGAAAGTATTTATAATATAATATATGATGTATTATTATTATGTATATAAACAATTAATGCTGCAGGGCGCAGGGCCCGGCACTTACAATATTAATTATTATAATATGTTATTTAAAAAATACGTAATAAAATTATAATAAAATATAGCTAGAAAAAAAATGTACACATGCAAAATTAATAAATTTCAAATAACTTTAATAATTAAGTGGTACAAAATTTACATAATTTTAGAAATATAATTAAATTATATTATATATATTATGATGAGTTATAACACTTTTATAAGAGTTATAAGTTATAGCAAAATCGTTGCTAATATTTTTCTTTAGTAGAATATAAAAAAATAAATAAATAAAATGTTTATAATAAACAATTGTTTCCTAAAAATATAAACCGCGGTTAGCACCAGCTTCGGCCAGCTTATTATATTATTTCAATGACCAATGACACCGCGCGGATTTCTATGTTAAATTAAAGTGATTCAAAAATTGTATTCGATGTGCACCAAATTTCTACTTACGTAGGGGTTATTAATTGGCCTTAATTCTTAAAACATTAGGTGTTAATTCCAAAATCAGAATTACTGATTATTTAATTTGCCATATTTTTATTATTAGCACGTATTAAAATAAAATTTACACTGAATCATTAAATAGGTACTACGTGTATAGGGCAAAGTTCTTGATGATTCCATAAAAGGGGCGAACTTTATATTATGGGCCTGGGGGTAAACTTTCAGATTGGACCCCCTTGGCGGTGGCCGCAGCGTTCCGTTTAAAGGGTGGAGGCAGAAACCTTGCCGGAGGCGCGATTTTTTTTTTTTTTTTATTTATTCAACTTCTTTTTTACTTAACGACAATAATTAGCAGTAAAAGTAAAATAAACAACCATCCTTTTTCCATTTTTTTTTAATTGTCATAAAAAACATATTTTTTGTGCTGCATGGAACCGAATATCTAAAAAAAAAAAAAAAAAAAAAAAATCCATTTACAGAGGTTCTCCAGAAAAAATTCAAAGTCCGACAACAGGCTCTGACAGAATGAATCGTTTTATACGTTTTACAATGTATTTGGGGTTTAACTTAATTGACTTAACAAAACCACTCGATTTACTCAAAAAAAATTCGTAGATTTGTGTTACGAAATATATTTATATATAGCAGTCATGGCATATTCCCTGTCATGAGCTTTAACCAAAAAACGTCTAAAATAATTTTATTACGAAACCAATTTCCAGCAAGAAAATTAAAAATATATGTTTAATGTTAAATCCCATATAAGATTATTTATTTCTTGAGCATCAGGAAACTGGTTTCGTAATAAAAATATTTCAGATGTTTTTTTGGTTACATTAAGTTCGGGCTATGTATATAAAACGTTGTAGAGCTATATTTTTTTCGTACGATCAAAAATCCACAAACTTTCTGTATGACGGACTGTACACAAATCTCTGTATAATTTAAAAAGTAGAAAAATAAAATCAAGCAAAATGCAAATGGGGCAAATAAAAGTTACACCGTTCAGCAATTAAATCTACGGAAAAATTGTTCATTTTTTTAATTAATCAATTTTTAAATAATCGAGATCGAGATGCTGTTGCATGAAACTATTATAAATATATAATAGCTGCTGCTATGGTCCCTCTTTTCCCTGTTTGGCCAGTCTACTGTTTAACTATGCTACACTCCTCGGTCCCCTAGCTTCTATGCAAATATAATATACTATAGTTATGTTGTTACCTGCTCCTTTAGTTCTGTATTATGTTCCATAATTATATTAATTTTTTTACGATCGGGTTGATTTGCTACGTGATTTCTAAAAGAAATGATACGAAAGAAAAAAAAAAACGATACAACGTTCTATGGTCCCAGCCGTCCCAGCTTAATTTTGAAACTTATAAAAAAACAAAAAAAATGATTTAATTTTAATTACTCAAGGAAATTAAGACATCATTGCAATAGCAGTCTTTATGCGCCTGCATGTGTGCTATGCCAAGGGGCTTCGTTCGGCCTTACTGTTGTGGTTATACGCCCCTTTTGCAAATTGGCCACCTCGGTAAGCCCTTGGGTCCGGGGCAGTGCCCTCTCTGCCATCCTGGTAGTTACGCCTCTGATCCATAAATTACGCACACGGAAAAAGAGATAGACGGTCTCCAAGCTGAAAGAGTTGCCTATCTTACAGGCGCATAGTAAGAACTCCAATTTTGACTCCGATCCTAGCTTATTTATTATATTTATTATAATATATTTGTACAGTCTTTGCATTGCTTGTAGGGAGGGGGGGGGGGAAACGATATACCAAGATTCAAGAATTATTTTGCGAGTCATGGCATGTTTATAATCAGAATGAATGAATGATTGACAAAAATTAAGATATTTATTTTGTCCCGGGCCCATGCAGTTAGTTTGAGGATAGGCATCAGTATAATATTTTATATTTTATATAGCATGCAAAACATGACTTTATGGCGTACGTATTAAGTATATATAACTTTTATGTTTAATGGCAAAATAGACTCGCTTAATCTCAATAAAAAATTAACGAAAACAACAGTCTTAATTTGTTATATATATTATAATTCTTTTTTGATTAGTACATGCTATGGCATGAATGAACAAAAAGTGCTTAAAATATTTTATGTAAAACTTTTATACAATTTGCTATTATACAGTTTGTACTTTGGGCATAGAAAAATGGCTATTTATTAGACACAATTCTGCTCCTTTTTTAATCACGTTGGAGTCAATCGGCTTTCGCTTATTTCTTAGGGGGCTTGGCCGTCATTGCTCATTTATATCAAGAGGCAGAAATAATAAGTTAATTTTTTAGAAAATAAAAAAGGAACTATTCTGTAAACTATCTTTGTGTTCACTAAATAATTTATATAAAAAAGAATTATGATATATAGCTTGCCGGGTCGGCCTATTTAGCATGAGCAGCTGTGACACCCATGCACCCCCTTAGATTTTGCCTAACAAATCAAGTGTTTTCAGGAAGGCCTAAGAATGACTTGGAGGAAATATTTTAATTTCTAAAAAATTGACTTATTCCTGCCTCTTGATATAAATGAGCAATGACGGCCAAGCCCCCTAAGAAAGCGAAAGCCGATTGACTCCAACGTGATTAAAAAAGGAGCAGAATTATGTCTAATAAATAGCCATTTTTCTATGCCCAAAGTACAAACTGTATAATAGCAAATTGTATAAAAGTTTTATATAAAATATTTTAAGCACTTTTTGTTCATTCATAATGCCATAGCATGTACTATTCAAAACAGAATTATAATATATAACAAATTAAGATTGTTAATATTTTCGTTATTTTTTTATTGAGTCGATTAAGTGAGTCTATTTTGCCATTAAACATAAAAGTTATATAGTTAAGGTAGAAATAACGCCGGTCAGCTGTTCAACGTAGGTCCCTTTGAATAACATGTAAACCTTAGCAAATTCACAAAAATTCTGAAATTTTCTTGAGAGGCAGATATTAGTGCCCAAAAGCCATAGAAAAAATTTCAAGACAATTTAACGAGCTGATTTTTTTAAATTATTTATTTTTTTAATTTACAGCATATAGGACAGGACTTTCCCATGGAGAGACAAATTAAAAAATTAATTAAAAAAATTGGCTCGTTAAATTGTTTTGAAACTTTTTCTATGGCTTTCAGGCACTAATATATGTCTCTCAAAAAAAATTGCAGAATTTATGTAAATTTGCTAAGGTTTACCTGTTAATCAAAGGAACCTACGTCGAACAGCTGACTGGCGTTATCTCTACCTTATACGTACGCCGTAAAGTCATGTTTTGCATGCTATATAAAATATACTGATGCCTATCCTCAAACTAACTGCATGGGCCCGGGACAAAATAAATATCTTAATTTTTGTCGATCATTCATTCATTCTGATTATAAACATGACTCGCAAAATAATTCTTGAATCTTGGTATATCGTTTCCCCCCCCCTCCCTACAAGCAATGCAAAGACTGTATAAATATATTATAATAAATATAATAAATAAGCTAGGATCGGAGTCAAAATTGGAGTTCTTCTTACTATGCGCCTGTAAGATAGGCAACTCTTTCAGCTTGGAGACCGTCTATCTCTTTTTCCGTGTGCGTAATTTATGGATCAGAGGCGTAACTACCAGGATGGCAGAGAGGGCACTGCCCCGGACCCAAGGGCTTACCGAGGTGGCCAATTTGCAAAAGGGGCGTATAACCACAACAGTAAGGCCGAACGAAGCCCCTTGGCATAGCACACATGCAGGCGCATAAAGACTGCTATTGCAATGATGTCTTAATTTCCTTGAGTATTTAAAATTAATTAAAATTAAAAATTAGATTATATTTTTTGATTTTATAAGTTTCAAAATTAGAACGTTGTAACGTTTTTTTTTCTTTTTTTTTCCGTATCAGATCTTTTAGAAATCAAGTAGCAAGCAAATCAACCCGATCGTAAAAAATTGATATAATTAAGGGATATATATAATACAGAACTAAAGGAGCAAGTAACAACGTAACTAAAGTATATTTGCAGAATGCAGAAGCTAGGGGACCGAGGAGGGTAGGCCCTGGGTAGCATAGTTAAACAGTAGACTGGCCAAACAGGGAAAAGAGGGACCATAGCAGCAGCTATTATATATTTATAATAGTTTCAACAGCATCTCGATCTCGATTATTTAAAAATTGATTAATTAAAAAAATGAACAATTTTTCCGTAGATTTAATTGCTGCATGAACTAGGTGTAACTTATTTGCCCCATTTGCATCTTGCTTCATTTTATTTTTCTACACTTTATATAGTTAAGTAAAATTACAGAGATTTATTTTGTTACAATCCGTCATACAGAAAGTTTATGGATTTTTGATGGTACGAAAAAAAATATAGCTCTACAACGTTCTATATAATACATGGCCCGAACTTAATGTGCTCTGGTTCCCCAGGCTTTGGACATCACTTTGATCCATTGAGAAAAAGTAGAGGTGTCTGTCCTGACTAAGGTTTTCCACGGTTCCCTCAGTCTCACCTCAGCGAATGCTGGAACGCGTAACAGGCCGTGGCCATCATCCGTTCCCTACCTTATCCCTATACCCATTTCCCCGCCGCGAGCTGTAAGCTCTTAGGAGTGTATCCTTGAAAAAAAAAAAAAATATATCTGAAATATTTTTATTACGAAACCAGTTTCCTGCTCAAGAAATAAATAATCTTATATGGGATTTAACATTAAATATTTTTTTTAATTTTCTTGCTGGAAATTGGTTTCGTAATAAAATTATTTTAGATGTTCTTTGATTAAAGCTCATGTCAGGGGATATGACTGCTAATACTGCTATATATTAATATATTTCGTAACACAAATATACGAAAATTCTTTGAGTAAATCGAGTGGTTTAAGTCAAGTTAAACCCCAAATACATTGTAAAACGTATATAACGATTCATTCTGTCAGAGCCTGTTGTCGGACTTTGAATTTTCTGGAGAACCTCTGTAAATGGATTTTTTTTTTTTTAGATATTCGGTTCCATGCAGCACAAAAAAATATATTTTTTTAAAAATGACAATTAATTTTTTTTTTTTTTTTTTTTTTGGAAAAAGGACGGTTGTTGATTTTACTTTTATTGCTAAATATTGTCATTAAGTAAAAAAGACGACGAATAAAAAATAAATAAAAAAATCACACCATCGGCAAGGTTTCTGCCTTCACCCTTTAAGGGTATATAAATTATAAGGTACCCAATGCTAAAAAAAAATCCCACACATGAAAATTATGAAAAAAATAAATAAATTGTTCTCCTCTATAACATCCCCTATCAGTGGCTAAAATATCAGGTATACAAATGCGAGCTAGTTTTTGAGTTATGAATTTTTAAAATTGACTAATTTATTATGGAAGTTTGAGTTTTCCATGTTAAAGTAGTCAACTTTAAAAATTCATAACTAAAAAATTATAGCTCGATCGAATTTGCATACCTGATATTTTAGCCACTGATAGGGGATGTAGAGGAGAACATTTTAATTTTTTTCATAATTTTCATGTGTGGTATTTTTTTTTAGCATTGGGTCAGCTGATCCTTACCCTACCTTACCCTTAAACGCTGCGGCCACACCGCCAAGGGGGCCCACTCTGAAAGTTTACCCCTGGGCCCATAATTTAAAGATATAATACGCCCCTGTTTCGGAATCATCAAGAACTTTGCCCTATACATAATGATTCAGTGTAAATTTTATTTAATATATGTGTGCTAATAATAAAAATATGAAAAATTAAGTAATCGCGGTAGTCTGATTTTTGAATTAACACCTAACAGATTAAGAATTTATTATTTTATTATCTCGGACCTTTCATGGGCACTATAATATAATAATGTAGCATATATTATATATTATAGTCAAAATTGAATATACAAATATAAGTCCATGCTGGGGCAAGTGTTCATGCAGTTCATGCACCCATTAAGGCCAATTAACCTCTGAGTAGAAATTTGGTGCACATCGTATACAATTTTTTAATCATTTTAATTTAAAGCCGGTAGATTACACGATACAATTTTGCATACAATTTTTCTTTGCAAGAAAATTTCACCTCCATCCGCGTGGTGTCATTCGCGCTAACCGCGAATTATATTTTGAGGAAACAATTGTTTATTATAAACATTTTATTTATTTATATTCTACCAAAGAAAAATATTAGCAACGATTGTGCTACAATTAACTTATAACTCTTATAAAAGTGCTATAACTCATATATATATAATATAATTTAATTATGTCGTTTCTAAAATTATGTAAATTTTGTACCACTTAATTAATTATTAAAGTTATTTGAAATTTATTAATTTTGCATGTGTACATTTTTTTTCTAGCTATATTTTATTATAATTTTATTACGTATTTTTTAAATAACATATTATAATAATTAATATTGTAAGTGCCGGGCCCTGCGCCCTGCAGCATTAATTGTTTATATACATAATAATAATACATCATATATTATATTATAAATACTTTCACCAACAGACACAGGGACCATATACCTGCTACTATTATGCTTATGCAATTTTTTAATATTACTAATCTTTTATAAAAGCGTACAACACGCCAAGTACGATTTTTAACAGTCTCGCGGGTTCATTTATATTTTTTTGTTACATTAGTGACGTCATGAATCATATGTTACACTTCGAAAAATCAACCGACGTATCTTTAATGCAGCCACTTCGGTTTATGACGTCATCGTTTGTTAGCCAATGAAAATAAACCGAAGTATCTTTAATGCTACCACGACCGAAGTGGCAGCAGACAGTTCCCTGTACCGAGGTACCGACTTGTGACAGTTGCAACAGCAAATTCCAAAATTATTCCAAAATTATTTGTTGCTTTCATTGTAGTTGTTGCTGATTTTAGTGACACTCGAAAAGTCTAAAATTTGGGTCTATTAGCTGCAATAAATTTTGAGATTTTATTAAAGAATTTAAAATGGCTGGTAAACCTGTTGTGAAGGCAAAGAAACCTCGAGCTAAGAAAGGAGCCAACGGCTACAAGTTGATGGAATCAGTAGTATCTCCAGGTACAGTTTTAGAAGATTTGGCTAAGGAAAAATGGATTATTGGCCCCCCTATTGGTCAAGGAGGATTTGGTGTAATATACTCAGCTAAAAAAGCCGAAGAAAATACCGCTAGCTACCGCTATGTTATCAAGTTTGTAAGTATCAAATTTATTCATATTGTACCGGTATAGTACCGTATATGATAGCTAGCATAATGACTAATATGACTACGTATGATACTGTAATTATATTGTGTGCATACTTATATTATGCATACTATAGAGCACACACATTTACATACTGTATGTACATCATATAACTTTGTTCTATCAAACAACTATCACATATTATGCATAGTTATTGATTTCAAACACGATGTAAATGATTTGCTTTTGAGACAGAATTCATTCTCAAACTGTGTCATATGCATACAGTACTGATACTGTATCATGTTAATCATGTATACATAATTTTGTATTGTAAAATGTTATGTTTTATTAATTTTAGGAACCACATGAAAATGGACCTCTGTTTGTAGAGAGAAACTTCTACCTGAAAATAGCCCAAAAAACAGACAGTAAGTTTTGAAAATACGCATTAAAAAATGTAAAGATTGCAAAGACGTTTAACATGCAAGCTCGCTTTAACCCATGTTATCAGAATAGGTTAACCTGTAGTTTGACTTAAAGGATTAATGTCAGTGGTACGAAAAATGAGCTTTATGGTCTCTCTGAAAATTTCAGTAAACCTTCCTGACATCATGAAATAATTTATTTCCATGAAAAAAAAAAAAAAATACTCTACACCAAATTCGGTGAAAATTTTGAGATATTTAGCATTTAAGATTAGCATTATGTGTATTATAAATAACCAGCTCTATGGTCTAGTGGTTAGTGCTCCTGGCTCTTGTCCGAGAGGTCCCTGGTTCAAATCCCGAACACAGCAGACTTTTCGTGACTGATTACTAAATGATGGAATTGGTAGGAGGATGGCAGCTTATGGCTGTCTATACTCTGCTGCCCTTCAGTCTTGCACTGACACTGCAGGCTGCACAGATCTGCTGGTAGTAGAAGCCCAGAAGAGTGCAGGAAAGGGTTCTGGGTGTCTAGTAGACCCCAGCTCGGTCGCAAGATAACTCTTTCTGGAAAGGTTTAAATACCTGTCCACACCCAAAAGAGTGCAATTGGCATCAAGGATATTTAATTTAATTTTTAGTTATTTTAATGGGGACTGCTGTGACTTTTAGTCAAATCAGTATTTTTTCCACATGAAAAAATTAATTGCTCAAAATCTACACCAAATTCGTTGTTTTCTTTTAACATCAGCAAAGAAACAGTTAAATCATTATGGACTAAAAATATTTTCAGTTAATCATCAGAAAAAATTGAGCAATGGCCACCGTGGTGACATTAATCCTTAAATTCTTTAAGCAACGTCTATAGATGCTTTGTAACATAACATGAATAAGTGATTAATACTGTGTAAACTTAATTTTCCAAGCTTGCTGTGTCGACAATTAATTGGACGACCATTTACTAACGATACATTCCTAATTTGCTCAGTCTGTGTTGCATCTTCCAAGGTATTTGCAGTAGTTAGGGATCCAACAGGCCATATTAAAGTACCTTATTTTCATAGTTAACAAACTTCACTTACGCTAGATGAATTGATTGCCATGGTCTCGGCTGTTTGTCAAACAAAACACTTAAACTATTGTTTTGAGTCATTGGTTATCATTAATTTTCAATATCTTAAAGGGACATAGGACAATGCAATCATGAATGCATAAAAAGTTTATGTAAGATATGTTAGTGTGAGAAATGAGTAAATTTCCGTTGTCGGACCATCCCCCGAATTGATAAAATTTAAATAAATATAGACAGCCGCAGGGCCATTGCACAGGCAACATCACACTGAGCATGGCTGGGCGAGAGGAGCGGGGAGTGAGTTCTATGGAAAATTGGCAGCTATGTTGCCTTTCGTGATTGCTGACGTCAGTAATCCACACTTCAGTTACTCGCTGGGCATTTACCCTGAGGCACTCGCCACCGTGCGGCATGTATTCATACTCAGGTAGTGGGTAATTTTTAAATAAAAAATTAATACTTATTTTTATGATCCCCTGTCCCTTTAACAGTAAGTAGCACAGAAATAACCAGCAAGGCCTTACCGATGAAAAAAGTCACAATATTTAGGAGATTTTTTTTTTTTTTTGCCATAGATTTACTTGGAAAATTATTTACATTCCATTAAATTATTTCGCATTGTCAAGATGAATGAATATCTTCATTATCAAATATCTAAACCGCTATGGTTCTTTTCCTTTACATATTAAACCATTAGATACTAATTTTAGTGTTTAAAGTAACCACCTTGATTTGAATTTTGTTAAATGTTGTTCTAATTGTTTCAGTTGATGCGTGGGTGAAGTCTAACAAGTTGACGCACCTCGGCCTTCCTCGCTACTGGGGCTCTGGCTCTCATGAAGTTGGCTCAGTCAAGTATCGATTTCTGGTGACTGACAGGTTCGGAACCGACTTGTGGACCAAATTCAAGGAAAACGACAGCCGCTTCCCTCTTCCTGCAGCCATCCGTGTTGCTCTTCAAACGGTAACTCTTGAAATTGCATTTCATGGTCATTCAGTCCAGTTTAGGTTAAAAACTGGATAAGCAATTAAGGATGAATCTCAGTAGATTGATATTTTGCAATCGTAGCAACAGGACTTGCAGGGGACTTAGAAATCACTATCAATAGGTGGCATACAAAATTTGAAGCGAATCTGTTTTATAAGTTTTGTGAAAACTGAGGTAGAAGTTTAACATTGGCTTTATGGACGAAAACCGGAAATGGAGCTGTTATAAGAAAACTGCAAGACTGAATTTGCTCAAACCATAAGGGAATAAGTTTTAGAACATTCTCGATTTTTTAAAATTTATTTCATTCAATTCGTTTGCAGGGAAATTTGCTTTGACTCCGAAGTAACTGAGATTAATAACTCTTAAAATTTACACTGGATCTGGATGCTTTTTTTTTTTCGAGCATCTCGGATGCTCGGATGCGGATGCTCTCTATTTTTTGAGCATCCGAGAGCACTTGGCATCCACATCCGGATGCACATCCGGTCCCTGCGATAAGCAATGAAGGATGAATCTCAGTAGATTGATATCTCGCAATCGTAGCGCCTGAATGCAACAAGACTTGCAGGGGACTTAGAACTCTCCATCAATAGTTGGCATACAAATTTTGAAGCGAATCTATCTGTCTTATCAGTTTTGTCAGGCGCGGATCCAGAAAAAAAATTCGGGGGGGGGGGGGGGGGGCTGCCTCTATAAGGCCAATGTTAAAAAAAATTTGGAGTGGGGAAAATGCCTATATTGCCCATGTTAAATCCAAAATTTCGGGGGGGGGGGGCTGCAGCCCCCCCCCCCCCCCCTGGAGGATCCGCGCCTGAGTTTTGTGAAAACTGAGGTAGAAGTTTAACATTGGCCTTATGGACGAAAGCCGGAAATGTAGCTGTTGTAAGAAAACTGCAAGACTGAATTTGCTCAAACCATAAGCGATTAATTTTTAGAACATTCTCGAGTTTTTAAAATTTATGTCATTCGATTCGTTTGCAGGAAATTATTCTTTGACTCCAAAGTAACTAAGATTAATCGTAAAAAAAAAAAAAAAAAAAAAAATACCAAGTTGAAATTCTTTTTTTGTTGTTATGCAAATTAAGATTGATAACTGACGAACTGTTCATTTTTAGCTCAACGTACTGGAGTACATTCACTCGACTGGCTACACTCACGGGGACATCAAGGCTGCCAACTTGGTGTTGGGAATGGATGCAGCCACAAAGAACAATGTGTACCTCATAGACTTTGGTCTTGTGACCAAAGCCATTGTGACTGGCGAGTATGCTCCGAACCCCAAGATGGCACACAACGGCAGCATTGAGTACGTCAGCACTGATGCTCATGACGGAGGTACGTCTGCACTGCACCGGAAATGACAACTTTAACACAGTAAACTGCATGAGCAGTTTAGTCATCAAAAGCTCTTTGCTGTATTGTAATAGGAAAATGAGTGAATAACATGGTGATGAGCAATAAATATTTTGAATTCCCTGAAATCTTTCACCGGATTACAGAAATGCTAACTGTAATTAAATCTTCTTCTTTTGTCTCTTATGCATACATTTTGGCATTCAAGCCCTTTATTTCTAACAAGTCAGAAACGAGATTCTTTCTTTTCTCTCTTGATGCCGCCTAGCAACGAGTTGTCATTAAGTGAATAGAAGAGAAATCCTTATCCTATATTATCAGTACATATTTGCAAGGGAAAGCATGCCACTTAGTGTGTGTGTGTGGGGGGGGGGGGATAATGTGACTCAAATCTGGGATAAAAATGCCGAACAGATGATTCCTAGCCACACTATGTCTACGAATTTCACTGTTTTTAATGCTGAAAGTTTCGTTTGAGAATAGAGTAAACAGTTGCTTAAAAATATCTGGCATCTCTGCAGTCTGGTGTTTAAATGTCTTAGAGTTTGAGGTAGTTACCTACCATTTACATTCAATATCTTTTACAAAGCTACCAGACGAGAAGTTTTCTTAAATTTTTAAAATTGTTCCAAGACCCAGATACAGTGTCCTGTTTGTGCAGTGCCGTCGTTCCGTGGAGACCTCGAGTGCCTGGGCTTGAACCTGCTCCACTGGCTGGCCGGGACGCTGCCCTGGGAGAAGGTGGCCACCTCCTCGGTCAAGGGCAAGGAGGTGCAGGTGCAGCAGCTCAAGAAGCAGTTCATGAGCAACCTCCCCGGCTCCCTCAAGACCCTGGATCTTGACAAACCTACGCAAGGTAAAGACATCTTGTCAGATATTGTCACTGCTCTTTGGTGCAGTGGTTAGTACACTTGGCTCTCGTCCGAGAGGTCCCCGGTTCAAATCCCGAATACGGCAGACTTTTCGCGACTTGGAATGGGTGTGACTAGCTACTAGATGAAAAAGTTGGTAGGAGGAAGGCAGCTTACGGCTGTCTATACTCCGCTGGGGTGATTAAGACCGGGGAATGTTGTGCAAACAACATACGTGCCCCGCTAAGAAACGGTACTTAACTGTCTGGCGTGCAGACTGGGTATTAGGAGCCCCAGAGAGCACTGTGAACAATGTTGAAAAACAAGTTCCGCCATTGGTAACCAACCAGATATTGAACCAAGAGGCATGCTTTTGTAAGGGAGGGGGATGCAAACACCAAGATGTAATTATTAATGCAGTCTAGATAAGACATGCTGTATAATATTTGGCCTTCACTGTTTAGGTTTTTTCCAAAGTTATAGAATGATCATTGCCTTCAGTAGCAATGAATGTTAAAATACTTCTAATAAGACTACAAGTGAATGGACTACACCTGCATGCAGTTTATGCAGTTTTTTATTGCATATTTGAATAGAGGAACTTGAGTTCTGTATTGTAATTTTTTTTTTTCCAGATTTTTAACCTTATAACACCCTTAAAATCTAAGAAATAGACGCTCTGACATCACATGTCATACAATGTCTTTCCCTATGCTTGTATACTAAATATTTACATGACCATGCTGTCACAGTGCCTTTCTTCATGATTTTGAGGGTGTTAGAAAGTTGAAAAAATCTGAAAAAAATAGAAAACACACAACTTGAGGTCCTCTATCCAAATTTGCAATATAGTTGTCCATTTTTATCATAAAATATCTCTAGCTATGCATTTGAGTTGGTTGCAGTAATTACATAATACACGTACAGCATGTATTTTATGCAATCCTTTTTTGCATCTCATTTGATTCCATCTGTTTTCTAGATGTTATGTTTGGACCTGAAAAAAATTGATGTTCAAGTTGTTTGTGGCAAAAAACAACAACTCATTTTATTTTATTTTCCGCTAGATATCCTGGCCAAGTACCTGAAATACGTTGCAAGCATCAGTCACACCGAGAAGCCCAATTACAAAGTGGTACGAACCATGCTGCAGCAGGCTCTCAAGGAGGCAAAGGGCTCTGATAAGGGACCCCTGGAGTTCTCCAAGCCCGAGAGTAAGGCTGTCAAGAAATCTTCGCGGGCAGTCAGCTCAGACCAAGAGGCTGAGTCGAAGCCCAAGCGTGCAGCCCCCAAAGACCGAGGGGCCAAGAAAGTCGTGGCGTCCCCAACTGAGAGTTCTGAGGAAGAAATGGAGGTGGATGAGGCACCGAAACCAAAACGTAAGGTGGCAAAGCCGAGGGCCAAGAAGGTTGTCCAGTCCCCCACTGACTCTGAGGATGAGCTGGAAGAGGAGGCACCCAAACGTAAGGTGGCAAAGCCGAGAGCCAAGAAAGTTGTCCAGCCCCCATCTGAGAGCTCTGAGGAGGAGATGGAAGTGGATGAACCTCACAAGAATGGCAAGACTGGAAGTGAGTTTATTGTTTAAAATTTGTCTACGCACCTCAGAACAGCATAAATTTGCCCCCTGCTCTGTTTGTGAATATTGACACACAATTTTGTGGAGACTTGATTAACTTAAACATGTTTGAGATGGCTAAAGCTCTCCCAATGTTGCAAAATTTCACAGCTTTGCTTCTGAAGCAAGGGTAAAGTTTATGGTGTCTGAAGGCAACATCTGGAGCAATATGAAAGTCATGCAAATTCAACACCAGGCTAGGATCATTGGCTAGAACCAGTCATTGGTCAAACCTTAAGTCTACTTGTTATAATTACGTTTGTTCAATATAATAAGTAGTATTTGATTTGCAATAACTGTTAACTTAATTTGCTTCTATACTTGTGTTGTTTTTACTGAAGTATTATATTTTTACCACATTTCAATGGTAGACTTGTCATGTAGCTTGAACGTGGCCCCTGAAAGAAGTGACTGAGTGTGTAACCCCTCATCTTGTGTGCAGGGGGCGCCGCCAAGCCGGGACGCAGTGCAGCTGCTGTCCTGAGCTCCTCTGAGTCAGACGAGCCAGACGTCGCCACTGCCCCCAAGAAGAAGCGTGGTGAGTGCTACTGAGCAGGAGTTGTTTATATTACTATTGAACTTGCTGGATCTTTGTGGACTTGGTTTAGTTTAGCTTGACGTTAATTAGGTGCTGTACCAAACATATAATCATTGTAGCTAGTCGATCTGTGATGATTGTGTTGGTTAAGGTTGGCTTTATACAGGCTAAGCCACCGATTTGACCAATGTTAGGGGGATTACCCAATCACGTTCAAGTATTTTCAAAGCCTCATAGTACCGCAAAACTTTAAATGCACTCATCATGCAATGCTATTTTTGAAATTTTGCGGTGCAATGGGGCCTAAAAAATTGACTGAAATTGATGCATGAAATGCATTCATGAATGAAGGGACGTTGGTGTTAGTGCTCAAGTGATGTGCTTGTGTTTGCAGGTGGCACAAAGAAGGAGAAGGAAGAGACTGTTCCTCTGTGGAAACAGAGCCAGACGGCGCAGGCGAGCGGAGTGGTACGTCCGGGCGAGTATGCACGCCAGCAGCCAGACAGCAAGCCGAGGAACACCAAGAAGGCCTCAAAGTAAAGTGACAGCTCAGACATTCCACACGACTGCTTGCAGTCTCACACTTCTTTTTTTATTTAAAATTAAAGTTGATTTTCTCTTCAAATCAGACTGCATTTTCTGTGTATTTTAATTGTTAAGTACTACAGTTTTCACCAAGTTTATGAAAGTAAGAATTTGAATGCAGCCCAACCTGCAGAGAGTGATTTTGCAGCTGAGCTGAGAGTACCAACTCTTGTCATGTTACTGTCATATACCTTTAATGTTGTCTAACTTACAAATCTAAGCTTGAGATTTGTTTATGTTCTCAAGTCTTGTGCCTTGAATCAAACTTCAGATGATAATCAGTATTTTTGGTTTGTTCTCGCTTATAAAATACCGGTAAAATTTGCTGTCATGCCAGTACAATTAATTACTATATTGATTGGCTCAAAAAATGCAAAAGAAAAGATTATTTAAAAAAAAAAGTTAATTTTGCTTTAGTACATTTTCCCAATGTTACTGCCAGTTACTTAATTGAATTTCCAGCATACAAACACACACATACATCACTTGTTAAATTTAAGTTTGTGTAACAGCTTGAGTTTAAGTGGTACATTTACATTACAATACATTATTATTTACATTGCAATAATATTGATATTAATAAGCCAGGTTTCTCATGAATTCTCTGAATCATAATTGTATATATTTTTGTAAACCTGCTTCAGTGCTAAAGCATAATTATAGTTGTGAGAACAATGTACAAGTTTTTTATTAAAATATATTACTCTTGACTAAACTTATGACAAATGTTTTTGAATGTTTAATTAATGTTTTCATCGTAATTAAAAATAAAATATCTAAAGGGGCATTCACAAAGTCTTAAGACCACATTTAGGGCTCGATAATTTAAGACCAGAAATTTTGGGTCTAAAAAGCATGCCTAAAATCGGGCTTTAAATTATCGAGCCCTAAATGTGGCCTTTTTTAGGGCTTTGTGAATGCCCCTTCTAATGAACTGTCTTTACTTTGAAATGCAGATTGATACATATATGGAAATATGCTACAGGTAGCTTTATTTGAAGAAATCATTGATCTATAGAATAGCTTAATAGCTTATTAATTAATTATAGAAACTTAACTATTTTTTTTAGTTCTTTTCTTTTAGTTCTTTTCTTGATTCCAAATAATTTTTTTGTAAGTTTTATTGTAATATATGGTGAACCATATGAAGTTAACTGTAAACTTTGCTTTAGTACTCAATACAGAAATAGAGGAGGTCAAAGTTAAGTTGAGGCTCATCTGGATTTTGTTGCTGGGTTTGTCAAGTTTTTTCTTTATCTTACAAACCTCAAGAGGATATTACGTTGCGATTTAATAGATCAGGAAAAATTAGCTCTCATTTCTGCCTCAATTCTTTGTTGCTTTTAAAAAAAATGCAGGTCACATGGTAGTTGCAGTATTTGCAGACTGTATAAGTAACTCATATACACAAAACAGTTTCCGTTATGATTTTACAAGGCATGCTCTGTCCAGGTTTCAAAAAGTTAATAAAGTAAAGTTTGATGACAGTTCAAATTAAATTTGCATACCAAGGGTTGTTTTACATGGAAGAATGAAAAATGTTGTTTATTTTTTTTTTTATGTCAGGTTCAATGAGATCAAATCAAATCAAATTAAATTATTATTTATTCAGTAACAGATACAGAAAAAATGTACCAAATATAATAAAGTCAAGACAACATACCCTTAAGGGTAAGGTAACGCCACCAATGTTAAAAAAAATCCCTCTCACAAAAATTCTGAAAAAAATTTAAAATGTTCTCCTCTACACCCCCTATCAGTAGCTAAAATATCAGGTATACAAATACGATCTAGTTTTTGAGTTATGAATTTTTAAAGTTGACCAATTTAACATGGGAGTTTCATTTCTCCATGTTAAGGTCTGTCGCTATGAAAATATGCAAGTGGAATGAAAAGAGATGTCACTACCAGTCTTTAGTAAATGATGTCCGAGATTGGGTGATTTTAATTCCAACATTTCAAAGGAAATAATAAGATTAACCGTTTTTAAATGAGCAACAGTCATTATAATTATGTTTATCTATTTCCTAGTCTGATTAATTTGTGAATACAGTAATTATATGATAAGTTATTGCAGTTAAAAAAATGCCCCTATAACTCAGAGAGCAAAAGCTCAAGGCAAAGAAAGAAATATGAAGGGCAGCCGTGCCGTGATGAATGCTCCTGCTCTACCGTTGCGAGTGCGCCTCAACATTCCATTGTATTTTAAATTGAATAGAAGGGAGAGTAACGGTAAATAAACAAAGATGTATTATTTTGAAAGAATTAATATTATGATTTTTAGGATAGTAAGCATCGAAACTTTTTTTTTTTTTCGATAAAAAAATAAAATATATTATTGTATTTTTATGTGGCTCATCATATCTAATCATATGCTTGAAATAAAAATAATTTGATAATAATTTGTTTCTGGATCCGCGCCTGATTATATTTATATATATATTAATATTTTTTTTTTTTTACAAGGATACGTTACAGCTCGCGGCGGGGTACTGGGTAGGGATATAAAGTAGGGAACGGATAGTGGCCACGGCCTGCATGCTTACGCGTCCCAGCATTCGCTGAGGTGAGACTGAGGGAACCGTGGAAAACCTCAGTCAGGACGGACACCTTTACTTTTTCTCAATGGACCAAAGCGATGTCCAAAGCCTGGAGAACCACACACAAGTGCATCACTGCACTGGGTGGAAAGCGAGACGAATTTACCCCAGGGAGGGAGCAGCGTATTTTTTACTTGAAACGGTCACCCATCCAAGTACTAACCACGCTCGACGTAGCTTGACTTCGGTGATCTAACGAGAACCGGTCAATGAACTGCGCCAATAATATTATTATTAAAAAAAAAAATAATAAATATAAATATTTATTTATTTATATTTATATATATTTTATATTTTTGTAGATATGTATTATATAAATACATATAATATAACTATACATATAATAATAATATATATATAGTTATATAATATTATAACTATATTATAAATGTTATAATAAATATTATAATTTTATATAATTACGGTCCAATAATTAATAATAATTATAATAATTAATTAATTTTTCTCTCAATAAAAAAAATCGATATATATATATATTATGTATTTTTTTTTTTTTTTTTTTATTGGAGGAATTTAATAGCTAGAGCTAGGCCTTGTAGGAGCCATCAATTTCCGTGTGCAGACTACCAATGCTGAGCTGCATGAGCATGGCCCATGGGTCTGCACGGCCCACGGGCCCGCCCGTGCAGATCCGTGCGCGAGCCCGCAGAACCTAAGCCGTCTCGGCGCCCTCCCTGCTGCTGGTAAAGCTCAAGCTGACCATCCTCACTTGCCTCGCTGCTTGCTGGCGAGCAAGCTAGGTGCAGTCCCGAACAATGGGACAATGCACAGTACATCCGAGGAGAAAAAAATTCAGCAAGAGGGCTTGTGACAAAGTGGGGAAATATAGTGTGTAATTTTCTTACTTGTAAAGTCCTTAAAACATTGCTGTACAGTATCCATATTAACTTGTTCATCAGAGAATATATATATAATTAATATTATACAATTAAAAATTAAATATCCTTTAAAGTTTTGTAAAAATGTTGGAACAAAATTCCTCCAATCAGTATTTTTCGAAACGCAAACGTTGCGCCTCTGGTGGCCGGCTACGTAGCGACAGTCCTTAAAGTAGTCAACTTTAAAAATTTATAACTCAAAAACTAGATCGTATTTGTATACCTGATATTTTAGGTACTGATAGGGGGTATAGAGGAGAACATTTTAAATTTTTTTCAGAATTTTTGTGAGAGGGATTTTTTTTAACATTGGTGGCGTTACCTTACCCTTAAAGAAAAAAAAAAAGTAGTAAAAAAAAAAATAAATAAATAAAAAAAAATAGTAAACAAAAAAAAAAAGTAGTAAACTAAACTAAATGAGACATTGGATAAAATTGGAATGAGATAAATAAACAATTTGAATTTGAATAATTTAATTATCATGTTTTTTAGCTTATTTTTTTCATTGGGAAATTCTATTGTATATCTGGCATAATTATATTACTCTCTTAATACATTTTTTTGGCTTAGAAATGTGCCTGCTGAGTAGTTATTATGTTATTATAATATTCAATATTTAGTATAATATTTATATTTATTTATATATTACAGTAACACATAATTTGTTCTATATATATATATATATATATATATTGTAGACGGCCGAGGTAATAATGCTGCTGGCTTACCCCGTAAAGGGATATGGCGTCATGTTATGTTATGTTGTTATATATAATATTAAAATACATTTTTCCCTCTATATAGCATCGTCTCAGAATGCAAATCACGTAACTACAAAAAAATTTGATGCAACTCTAAATCTTATCTCACTAGAACACAAGAGTCAAAGTTCCATCATTTTTTTTTTTGTAGTTACGTGATTTGCATTGTGAGGCGACGATAGGGTCTGGGGGCTAAGATTATTATGAGTAAACAAAAGTTTTAACGATTAATCTCAGTTACTGCTGCATGGAGTCCAAGAATATTTTGCTGCAAAGGAATCAAATAAAATAAATTTTAAAAATTGAGAATTTTTTAAAACTTAATCGCTTGTGGTTTGAGCAAATTCAGTCTTGCAGTTTTCTTACAACAGCTCCATTTCCGGTTTTCGTCCATAAGGTCAATGTCAAATTTCTACCTCAGTTTTCACAAAACTGGTATAAGACAGATTCGCTTAAAAATTTGTATGCCACCTATTGATGGTGAGTTCTAAGTCCCCTGCAAGTCTTGTTGCATTCAGGCGCTACGATTGCGAGATATCAACCTACTGAGTTTCATCCTTAAAAGACATATTGGCGTGAAAAAAGTGAGATGTAAATGTGAACTTGCATGCTGGTGTTGTAGTAGCTCATATGGTGAAGTAGGCAGCCTCGTAAACACAGATGAACAAAGGGGATGCATGCTGCTTCAGATATAATGTAATATTTTCTTTATACTTACCTGTGCTGATATAAGGTAAACATTGATACCTACTGAACCAAAAGCTACTGGATTGTGGTGCATATTTCAAGTTTTTGAAGGCAAATTTTTAATTTTGTGACATATTTATTACTGCTGTTTTAACAGAGTGGGATGTATGTTTGAACAGCCACTTAAATTAAGAGAATAAAAGGGAAAAAACAATTAAAAAAAATAAAAAAATGCATGTTAAAACGGAACCATAGTTTAAGGTAGAGATAACACGTCCCCACTGTTAATAAAAACCCCATTCATAAAAATTATAAAAAATTTTTAGAACATTCTCCTCAACATATCTTATCAGTAGGTAAAATATCAGGTATACAAAAACGAGCTAGTTTTCGAGTTATTAATTTTTAAAATTGACTAAGTTAACATGGAGAAATGGAAACTCCATGTTAAATTAGTCAACTTTAAAAATTAATAACTCGAAAACTAGCTCGTTTTTGTATACCTGATATTTTACCTACTGATACATTTCTTTTACTAAAGCTTTTCAAACATAATCCAGCCTCTCAAAATACACACGTTTGCCAAATTAATATATTTTTTTGCATACAAAAATTGCAATATTTCGTTCTTATAATTTAACAACATATTATTCAAATTCAAATTTGTATTAAATTATTTTGGTGGTACAGTGACAAATTTAGATCACATCAAAATAAATAATAATATAAATAATAAAAACAAAATTAACACAAAAAGACATAAAAAATGACAAAAAACAGCAACAAAGAGTCACAGCAATCAAAACAATTACATTATACAGCCAAAATATAAACTCTTTATTACAAAAACTTCCTGCATTTTCCATTATAGATTATAATTATATATTATTTATTTCAATCTTGTAATACAATTAAAGGTAATTTACACTAACAGATTAATCCCAAAATAACAATTAATTTTGTAAGTTTCAAATTTAATTTATATTTTTAACTTTTTTTCATGTTAAAATGTCATGATTACATCTGAAACTCCTAACAATACAGTTTACAAGTTAATAAACTT
Source organism: Siphlonurus alternatus (assembly GCA_949825025.1). NCBI lineage: Eukaryota > Metazoa > Arthropoda > Insecta > Ephemeroptera > Siphlonuridae > Siphlonurus > Siphlonurus alternatus. Next base: position 12,960,967 of record OX463780.1, read on the forward strand.
TTTATAGTACAATCATTTATTTTAAATTTTACGTTGATTAATTGATTTAAAATGTGACCCAATCCGTAATATTTTTTCTTTTCTAAAAACTTCAGGCTATAACATTAATTTTGTGATTTAATATACTTTGGTCTGGTGAACCTCTAATAAATTCAATATAAATATGTATAGATTAATTGTATCCAATCCTTCCAATTTAGCGCATGTATCGCAGCAGTTCTTGTATTGGTATAACTAAATATATCATGAAAATTATATTTTTATTAATAAGAACGAAAAGTGTACTAACCATATATTATGTTATATAATACCGCAGCCGATAATGTATCGCTATAATATATATTTATATTATGCATAATTTTTAATAAACTTTTTTTTTAATTCTTTCAAATTTGAAAACACATGGCAATAGCTATAATTAATGGGTCAAATAAAATATTGATGCGATTGTGTGCACGCGCGGGTCGACGCCAATTTTTCCTGACCGTCCCTAATATTTATATTTTTAGAATTTGGCAGCTAGAGGCTAAAGGCTAGACTAATATGAAAATAACAAAAAAAAATAATCGTAAATTACACAAAAAGAATAAAAAAAGAAGATAATTGAATATATTTTGACCATATTAAGAGATTAGTCTAAATAATTAGAGATAACATTATAAGCGCTGCGATGCTCGAAATATTTGACCCGCAACGCGTACGTTACACTTGTTTACCGTTTCGCGGACGTTGCATGATAATTGATAACAATAACTACGACATATGGTTGACATATCAACGCGGCGTACTATTAATAGCGATATAATAAACGGTAGTTGGAGAACAAAAAGTGGGTCAGGGATGGTGCAATGCAGTGGCTGCAAACATGCCAATTTTGCAGTGCTCTCTGTACACGTTATTGATCGTCGTTAGGGCCCGGGAGTCTGGGGTTCGAGCCCCACCCTCGTCAAGTCGACCCACAATGCTGTGGAGAAAGTCGTGGGAATCAAGGCATGCCGAGATTGAGAGAGCGGCGCAAATCTCACCGTCGTCTTGGCTGCATTCTTCAGACATTTCAATAAATTAATATAGGGGAAACGAAATTAAAATACTCAACTATCGCGCGATGAATGAATATTGGGGAAAATCACAGTAAAAATAATGAAATTAACGTTCATTGAAAATTGCATGTATATAAATTTACTGTAGTAAATTAAAAAATTGCAGCTATGCATTTTTAAACAAATTACGTTTTTGGTTGATTGATTGATTGGTTGGTATTTATTTGGGGCAATTGACACATTTCGGTCATGTATCATGCCCCCTAAAAAATTACGCTTTTATTTGATGTATTAAAATTAAATATATTGATCGTTATGCTTAATTTTTGTGAGTAGAAATTCATTTTTGTACGATCCATATCCATCACCATGTACCCCTACATTGGACGGCATTAATAATAACATATATACATATTAACTGTACGTAATATATAATTATGTAATATCATATAATATCAGAGAATATTAATCCTTCTGTTCTCCATTTTTGTTTTCTCTGATATATTATATATATATTATGCAAGTGAAAGCTCTACTAGTAGGACAGAAGTAACACTTCTGTAGGTTATTTCTTTTAAGTTGATCTCCGTTATTTTTTATTCTTGAAGGAATCCGATTAAGCTGCGCGGGCATTAAAAAGAAGATAATGTATTAAAAAAAATTATACATCCTTGACGCCATTTGTACCCTTTCGGGTGTGGCCACACAGGTATTTAAACCTTTCCAATAAGAGCTAGTTATCTTGCAACCAATGCTGAGACTTACCTGATAATATATAAATATATAATAATTAGAGTAAAAGTATATACGTCATAAATTATATATATAGATTTAAAAAAAAAGTACATGATGTACTTAAAAAGTATAGACATGTACGTTATGTATTTTTTATAAACGATAATATTTATGAATGATGTTGTCAAATATAATAATTGTACAGATGCAATAATAAAATATAATTATGGGTGCGAAAATGCATATATTATATAGACACCTGTGTAATACAAGCTAGAGAAGAAGACTTGAACTTAAATTGTACGATTATTAATTTATTAACTGATAACTATGTAAGATAAGTAATCAGGCACGGACTGGCCTATCAACCTTTCGGTCGTGGACCGATGGGCCGCGGCAAAAATGGGCCGCCAGGGCAAAAGTGGGCCGCAGGCCGCGAATAATAAATAGGAGAGAAAAAAAGGCGAGAAGGAAAAAAATAAGACGAAGAAGAAGAAGAGAAACAACAAAGACTTGTATAAATATATAAGCAATTAAACAATATAATATATAATGCATAATTTTTACTTAAACCGGTATATCAACGCTGTAGAAAAAGGGCCGCTTTTTTGGTGGAATAATTATGTATAGTTGTTGTTTTCTTCAAATAGTAAAAAATTTGAGGCGGCCTGTTTGGATGCGCAGGGGTGCTCAACAACTCGCTATAGTCAATATACTTACTAAAATTATAAATATTAATAATACACAATTTAATAAATAAGTCTTACTGTATACATGGTAGAATATTTCACAGTACAATTAATTATCTTAAAGGGACACAGGACCTTAAAAATAAGTATTTTTTATTCAAACGTTACCTACTAACTGAGTAAGAATGCGTGCTGCTAAGGGGCGAGTGCCCCAGGGTAAGCGCGCCAGGGGCAGCGCCAGCCGAGGAAGATGACGTCAATTCCCTCCGCTGGCAACATGCAGCAGCTTCCTCACTGCCTCTCCCCCCTCCCCTCACGCGCTCGAGAGAGGAAGAGAGGACGGCGGGGAAATAGGGGAAATAAGAAAGCAGAAAAAGAGAGGCCTTGAAAAGTGATAATATAACAATGTTATTTATTTATACTAAACGGAAAATTTTTAATGAAGTAAATGAAGTAAATTGTTATACACTACCATCATATAAATTATCACAATATAGTTAATTATCTTTTGTAACAATTTTTCATATTTCTTTGTTTTTAATATATTGTTTGAAAGTAGGTAAATTATATTATTATAATTATTTCTTGTTTCATTTAATATTAAACATGGATAACTAGCTCCAAACTAATATAATTGAATTATCTTATTTTGTGTGTCTTGTTACAACATAAGTGTTTTTTTTTCAACTATAATTGTATGCAATATATTTACATAATATATGACGGAAAAACAACAATAATAAAAATTACCTTATAAAACATTTGACTTTGTATATTATAATATATTGTGTTAATTCCTAACATCATTAAATACATTTATCTAAATTCATACACGTGGTGCTAGGGATAGATATATTATCTTACTTAATTGATTTCGTGTATTAGCATATTTTATTGGATGATAATTAAAAAATAATAACATATTTAGGACGTTTGCAAGAAGAACAAACTGATTTTTTTTCTTAGGCTCCGCTATAGGTGTATTTTATTATGTTTATTTTATATTTAATGCCATGATACATTATAGATAACATAGTGTTATGTAATTTTATAATACAACATTATATATTAATAATTTATTAATTTATATGAAATATATTTTACACCTGATAGATATGCATATAATATATAATAACATATGATTATATACATATATAGTATATTTATGTGACGATTTAATGATTTCAGTTAGGCAAAAAAATAGTGAACCAAAATATATATTAAAGATTTTATATTATATTTATTTAATAAAATATAAATCTTCCATATTATTGAAGCTTACGTGCTTCGACATCGATCGGTCATCATCGTTTCTTCCCGCCACATACCGTTTGCCCCCTCTCCTCTCTCTCCACCAGCCCTTCTCTCCTCGCTCCTCCCAGCCTGACTCGGTGCGATGTTGCAATTTTTTTTGCCCTGCGGCTCTCTCTTTTATTTAATTAATTTAAATTTGGGGAGTGGACCAAAAGCTAAAATTTGGTCAATTTTAGCATTACCATATCTTAGAGGAACTTGTGGCGAACGTAGAGCGTTATTGTCCTGTGTCCCTTTAACTTTCGAAACAGCGTGAAAGCACAAAAAAAAAAAAAAACTGCGATCCGGCCCATTTAGCGTGAGCAACTGTGACACCTCAGATTTTTTTCTACAAAAAATGAGGTGTGTTTCAAAAGGTCTTAATACTCTTAATCACACGAACTATTTTTGAATTTTATCAATAAACAAAAACGTTTAAATGGTCACTTGGCGATAAGTGATCGGGGGGCAACGAAAATGTCACAACATCACGGCATGTGCAGCCCTAGCTGGCTCCTATATGAACTTAATTGACTTAAAATCACTTGACAATATTAATTGTTATCTCTGAACTGTTATTCTTTTTTTTTTAAATTAGAGTGGTGTTTTATACCAGGAAGAAGGTGGATTTGGTATTTTCTAAAGTTATTATTCAAATGGTCTTCCATATCGAACCGAAAAAAAATATCTCACACTTAGATTCACCAGAAAAAAAAAAAAAAAAAAAAAAGTCAGAGTGAGATCTCGATTTACTCGAAGAAAATATTGCATACGGCGTCCTGAAAAAAAATATAATATATATCGATTTATTTTATGACTCGAGCTTTAACCAAAACTTTTTTATGTTAATTTTTTATGGGAACATTTAATTTATTTCCTTTAAAAAAAATATGGAAAAAATTAATGAAAATTAACAAGGAAGATTTTGTTGTTGTTTTTTTTATAGAAAACTGATCAGGTCGAAAAAAATTTAGTAATTTTTTTATTAAATGAGCGTTAACACAGAAAATTATTCCAACAAAACCATGGTCAGAGTAAACGCGTTGATTTAATCGTTTAACATGCAAAACTCTGAAATTCGCGATAAGCGGCACGAAAAAAATAAAAATATAAAAAAATTGTATTGAAGTTTTAAAAAAAATATAAAAATAAATTTCTTCCGAATCCAATTTTTCGTAAGAAAAGCAATAAAAACTCGCAGCTATTCTTTTGACATTTTAGTATTAAAAAATTAGGAAACCACGCCCCTTTTTCCAAAAAAATCGCGCCTGCATGCGGCGGGCAACTGGGGGGCTCCGCTCCCCAGACCCCCCGAATGGGTGTTTGCCTCCGCATATGTGGGCCGTCTTTCTTTCTCGACCAATGGGCCGTTACAGCCCACAGTCTGTGCCTGATTAGATAACATAAATATGATAATTTGATATATAATTAATTTACTATAAAACTTTTAAAATATAATATTCCAGTTAATGCAATCAGATTAGTATGTGTCACGTTACTTTGAATTATATTCTTTTCTTTTTATTAATTAAACTAAAAACAATAGCGCAGTCGTTGTCTTGAACTAAATGGATTATAATTTACTGCACTGCAATGTTTTCACCGTATGCCTCCATTGCCGTGAGATTTTAAAGGTCTCTGCTGCATTCATATGTTGCTTGGCCTTGGTTACAAATATATTATTACCTGCTCTGTATTGAAGGTAGGGGGTAAATAGCCTACGTGCAGCAAGCCAACTGCTATTATTCGTTGCTGCAGCTGCCCTGAGGCATCCAGCAACAGTTCATGTACAGCTGCAACAAAATTATTTACATTTAATTATTTCCTACTCGTAATTTTTATATTTCTTTACACATCCGATATGTAACAATCAAAAACGAGAATTTAAACGAATTAAGATATGTCTCAATTAATTAATAATTAATTGAGACATATTAATATATTAATATTAATAATTAAAATATAGGAGTTAAATCTAATTAAATTGTTTTTTATGTCAATTAAATGCAAATTAAATAACATACGACGTCTCTATTACATAATTATGTTGATTGAAATGAAAATTAAATTAAAATTGATTCGATGTATTTATTTCAAGTGAATTAACACAAAAATTTACATGCAGCAAGTATAATATATATTTATGTCGATACTTTAATTATAGTTGCGTTGTTAATAATTGCTTAATTGAGTGCTTTTATTGTTATTATGCATCTGCGTGAAAATATGTACATGACAAACTATAATATACATGCATATATGGCTATAATTATAAAACAAAAAGCATGAAGAAATTTATATATAAACAAAAACAATGTCTGTAAAATTTAAAAGTAAAAATATTTAATTATTCTTTGTAAATAATCCTTGGGAGATATAATAACATTTTTGAACTGCATGTCTGCTATATAAAATCCCGCACTTGAAACTGGTATTACGTTTGTGCTGGCACTGCTAGCCGGTCTGCTTGCCAGAGATTATTTATTATTTGTGCATTTAAATGTTAAACGTTCTTAAAAAATACAATTAATTAGTGTAATATTGAAAATAGCTTTCACTGAAAAATACATCATAAAAATAACAAAACAATATTGCGTGGTTTAAAATTATATTGTGCGAGAGAAGACGAGAAATCTCTAACAGCTTTCTATGGAATAATTAATTGCATTGTATATATATATGCAATGTAGAAGAGGTGTTCATTTGGAAATGACTCGTTTTATTCCATTAAATTTTGTTTTATTTTCAAATTAAAGGGACGGGAGAAAATAAGCAAAATTCGTAAAAAGACCACCGTTTTGCTCGTGGTACACTACACAACTGCAGGCGATCATAATTTAAACGAGAGAGTATACATGCAGTTATAAATATGGTTCTATGCGTGATGTGTTTGTACTATATATAATTATATAAACGCATCAAGAGTGAATTTTGAACGTGATGATAATTCAATGATGCATGAGTTTGTTTACATTTCTAAATAATGACGATGTGTCATTACCTAATGACGTAAATCTACGCAGGCGTTGTTTCGCAACTGCATGATGAGTTAATTAAAATAAGCAAAAATAAAATTGACTTATTTAGTGAGACCACGTAATTAATAATTAAGTACCTCGATTTAAATGTAGTACGTGTTATATGTAGTACGTGTTATATGTATAAAAAATATATAATAATTGTGAATTTTTAAGAGGACTATATTGCGTATTGTTTGTAATTATTATATTAATTATTATATAATATACAATACTCACATAAAATTTTGTTATAGTATCATTGATCAAATTTCAGTACTAAAAAAAGAAGATATACAACACCTTTAATTTTAGTTAAGATTAAGATAATTATATATATTATAAAATATAGAATATGGTTTATGAATCATGCGTAAATTTTTATCATTTTTATAACTGATGAAGTTCATCATTACGGATTGTTTGGTTTGTTTTATTATTAAATGCACAATTATTATATATTATATTGCGTTTCGTCTAAATCGCAGGCTGAATTATTATTATCTATTTTTTTAATTTTATTATGCAGCTCATTTAATTAACTGTTGTACTTTTTTAGTGTGTTTAATTAAAAAATGCTACCTATATATAATCGAAAATAAACAATTTTAATTTTTTTTTTTTCAAGGATACACCCCCTAAGAGCTTACAGCTCGCGGCGGGGTACTGGGTAGGGATAAGGTAGGGAACGGATAGTGGCCACGGCCTGCATGCTTACGCGTCCCAGCATTCGCTGAGGTGAGACTGAGGGAACCGTGGAAAACCTCAGTCAGGACGGACACCTCTACTTTTTCTCAATGGACATATATACGAAAATAATGAAAATAATAGGGTAATTTAACAACCATCATTAAATTTAAATTTTTTTAAGAATTACAATTCAAATGCCATGCAGATGAGCTAGAGGTTAGCCTAGGTTATAAACCGATGTATTTTTTACTACCTTAAAATCTACTGCGAAAAATAATTATATTAATTGTAATTAATTTTAATAATTAAGAAATTGCATTATACTGTATAGCACAGTGCGGCTGCTGCAAGATTTTAGTTTGATTTATTAATTAATTTTGCACTGATTCATTTGTAATTTTTATAAAATTAAAATTAACCGTCTCCTGCAGCCGCGACGTAGCGGCAACGTTGTACTGTCTCGGCCCCAGCACACAGGAAAGCGTGACGTATATGCATAGCGGTGGATGCCACTAGCGAGAAGCGTGAGACGGCGGAGGCCCGCTTTGGGAGGGGCAGAGAGATGCGTCTGGAGCAAAGTTGAGCTCAAAAATCACTTCTTCTTGTAAACAAATTGAGATAAAAATTAAAAATACGCTTCAAAATTTATCTAGCTGCTGCGGAGTAAATATTAAAAATCATCAAATAAATTATTGAACATTTTAATTTAAATAAAATTTAAAATTAAATAACAATTAAATTATATTTATTATTTAATTTTTCCATGGCATTCTTCTAATACATAAATACAATATAATAAAAATGCTATATACAGTTTAATTATCCTATATAACCGAGTCAATGTAATTTTGTCAAGATGTATAGACTTTTAATTGAATTTAAAAGTTGTGTGTTAAATATATTATGGTGCTAATGTGATGTTTAAAAGGACACAATTTTAATTATTGTATTAATTTTATAGATCATATATATTTTAAGAATCACGGACCAAATACCCCCGGACGAAATACCCCCGGACCAAATATCCCCGCCCGGACCGGACGAAATACCCCCGGACGAAATACCCCCGGACGAAATATCCCCGGACGAAATACTCCCGGACGAAATACCCCCGGACGAAATACCCCCTTGTAAGTGGAGAGGGGCGGGGCGACCAACACGGGAGGGGAAGTTGACTTTATTTATAAAATTTTCACAACAAATATATATCATATATAATATTCAAAGTATATTATTTATAGTTAATGCCGTATCAAGATCTCAAATTGCGTATTTAATTTTATTATGCCAAAACATACTCAAAATTGTGCCGCAAATAAACGATTTTTGTATATATATGCTATGCTTACTTTGATTGTGCGGCAATTATAAATTGTCTCAGCGTTTTGCAGCAAGATTTTGAAGGTTTTTAAACGATTTTAGGTTTGTAAACCTAGGTATGTGCCCCTAGCGATTTGAGCAAAGCCCGAAATTAACAAATATTTCGGGCTTTGCTCATTTAAATTTGAACATTTCTAGAAGTGCTCAAATCGAAAAAAGCAATCCCCGACGAGAAGTTTTATTTCGGGGTTTGCTCCTTTAAATTTGCTCATTTCTAAAAGTGCCCAACTCGAAAAAAGCCACCCCGACGAGAATTTTTATTTCGGGCTTTGCTCACTGTTTTGATCATTTCTAGAAGTGCAAATGAAAAATAATAGCTGGAAATTGCGCCGTATTATAGCAATAAATAATAAAATAATGTAAATTTAATAATATTTTAATTATATCACTTTTTTAATTTATTGATAAACATACAAATTTAACATTAATAGCGTGTATAGTATTTTTTTTTTTATTAAAACATTTCTTTCTGTATTATTCAAGTCATATTGAAAACATACGATTTTTTCACACTGAGAGACACTTTCAATTTTTTTTATTATTATCATTTTTTTATAACTAAAGGTATGATTACAATTTATATACTCTAGCAATGAATTCCAGGTAGCAGATGAATAATTTCTAAGTTCAGATGACGTACCACACATGACAAAGAAAAGAGTGTCTCAGATCAGCAGCAGCATTAGCAAATTCAAAGCAAGGTTTTGTGTTTTGCAATGCAACTATAAGAAATAAAAGGTTGTCAATCTAAAACATGTTTATTATTTTATTTATTTATTACAAATTATTACTATAATACGGCACAATTTCTAATTATTACTTTTCACTTTGCTTTGAGCACTTCTAGAAATGATCAAAACAGTGAGCAAAAAGCCCGAAATAAAACTTCTCGTCAGGGATTGTATTTTTCGAGTTGAGCACTTCTAGAAATGATCAAATTTAAATGAGGAAATTTAAGCCCGGAATAAAACTTCTCGTCGGGGTTTCCTTTTTTCGATTTGAGCACTTCTAGAAATGTTCAAATTTATATGAGCAAAGCCCAAAATATTTGTTAATTTCGGGCTTTGCTCAAGTCGCTAGGGGCACACCTAGATGTGCGCATTGAATTCGGGCTTTGGTGCCAACATATATAAATAGAAAAGGAAGGAATAAATAAGGAAATAAATAGAACAACAAGTAAATTAAGTTTCTTCAGGAGGGGACACATGCTACGTTAAGTGTTCACGGCACCTATAGCACCGGGGGACCAAAAACAATAAAAAATATTGCAGTTTTAATTTTTAGACCTATACCAATATATTATATGCCTATACCAATCGAATCAGAATTAAAAAATTACACTACAAAAACTTACTTAATTTTTTTTTTAAAGTAAAAAATTATCTAGGGACGATTTTGAAAATTTTTGGTTAAAAAAAATCTAAAAAAAATGCAATATAAACACTTATAATTAACATGCATAAAATGTATCGTATCAAAATATATTACACATTAATTTTAATTTGATATGAATGATATATGTTACATTAATGCAAAATGTATTGGCCTAACGTTACTAACTTCCTTCTGTAATACGACGCGTGTGACGTCAGACAAACGACAGAAAAACAGACTTTATAAATAAAGTCAACTTCCCCTCCCGTGTTGGTCACCCGCCCCTCTCCACTTACAAGGGGGTATTTCGTCCGGGGGTATTTCGTCCGGGAGTATTTCGTCCGGGGATATTTCGTCCGGGGGTATTTCGTCCGGGGGTATTTCGTCCGGTCCGGGCGGGGATATTTGGTCCGGGGGTATTTCGTCCGGGGGTATTTGGTCCGCTTACCATATTTTAAATATTGTTTGGGTATATGTGTTTAAATTTATTAAATTTAGGCTAATTTTAATTAGAATTAAGTATGTTACATATTTAATGTAATAATTGACGTGATCCATGCTGTACAGCCTATGATCGAAATAAAAATTTGAATTTGAATTTGAATTTGAAAAGCAAATAAGCTCTTTTAGCTGAGACATGAAGGCTACGTGGCTGCTCGAGGTTGCAAAAATGGCGACATACTTCTCCGTCAGCAATACGTTTATTGATTTTTACATTCTGCCCTGCAAAAACTAGCTCTGTGCATTGCAAGGAAATCTTACATTACATAAGAATTTCATATTTTTAGGAAATCCCTTCTATTTTAATGAAACCATCGATGTGTCATGTTTATATTGTTTATTATTTCCAAAATGAATTTACTGTTGGTTTTATATTTTTCCCCTTCCCTTTTTATTTGATTTGAAATATATTTTTTAATAAAATTAATTCCCTATTTTATACTATAAAATTTCTCATGAAATTAATTTAAAGGAAAAACAAAAAATATTGCAAATTAGCAGCATCTAATATTAATAAATTACAAAATAAATATCTAATTAATTCTAAAAAATTAAAATGCTGATTTAATTAAACTATCATTGGTGTCAAAATTATGTTATTGTTATTGCTATTATTTTTTTTAAAAGTATTTCATTAATTCCATTGATATTGAATTAATCCTTGGAATAAAGCTGGATAGAAATTACTGGAAAATACGCCTCGGCTTCTCTTGGGCAGCTGCGTCATTGCATAAAATGACGTCACAAAATCTGTCTGTTAACTACTTTTATATATCCGCATTTACTCATCACCAATTAAGTATTCCAACATTATAAATGATTTATATTTATTATCAAAATAAGTTTATATATATTTTTACAGTATATTTTAAAGTTTTTATTGCTTTTGTACAAAATCAATGAAAATTAAATATGGAACTATTTGCTGGACCTCGCGGATGAATACATTATGTTGCGTCTGGGTATATAAAGGAGACGTACTATTTCGCATCGTCAGACTTTCAAGGAATCGTGTGCTGTCTACTTCGTGTTGGGAAAGTTTCAAGTTGAGCTGGCGCCTCTCCCTTCGAGGACTGCTGCTTCACATCATCTGCGCTCAACCTGAAACAGGTGTGTTTCTTCAGTTCATTGCTCTTGTGCTAGCCTAGAGCAAATTATCTTGTTCCTCATGGGCGTAGCTCAGGATCGAGTAGATAATATTGGTCTGCAAAATAATAATGGAAACTCGATTGTGCATCATCGTTTTAAAACAGAGGAACTTTCTGCTTGGATAAACCAATTTAGAATTAAAAGAACAGTGATTTGTAAAAAACGCAAATCTGATTATAGATTGCGAGCTATGATTGCAAGTGCTTTGCTTAAAGCTGAACAAGAACTAAAAATGAAACAGCAAGAACGTTATAAAAAATGGCAATTAATTAAAAGTGAATTATTTGGTCAAAGTGATGTTAATTCTAATTGTAAAGATGAGAATTTTTGTGATTGGAACCCTACTACGTCAAGTGAAGATTTTGACAGTTTGAATATGTTTATGTCAAAATTAAATGAAGTTAAAAGACCATTAGAAAGATAATATTTTGACTTCTATGCATATGCATACAGTAGAGGCTATATGTATATAATGTGTATTTAATTTTGTAATTAATTTTTTTATAGCCTGTCATATATGATGTAAATTGAATATGTTACCATGTGATACTATTGTGGTGTTTCTCATTACAGTCTCAACATTTGAGAAAGTATGCCTTCCCTTGATCGTCTCACCCTAGGCGCCGCAGTCGGGCCCAGGTGACCGAGACCTTCCGTGTCCCTGCGGAACGCTAGCGGGTTTGTAATGACTATACCTCCTAAATGACTAACGTGAGGAGACTAGACCACAAATAATAATTTTTTTATTTCTCAGCTCAAAAACTGTCCAGTATTTTTTTAATAATTAAATCATGAATATTTAAAAACAAACAAAAATTAATGTGTTCTTTTTTAAAAGAGGGTTTATGCATTGACACAATTTTCAGGATTATAAAGAAAAATATGCTGCATTTTTATGAAAGTTACTATTTTTAAGGCCATGTCATGCGGCAGCCATCTTGTGTGCTTGAGTAGCGGTGTGGGAGGTCATACCCCCCCCCCCCCCTTCACTGTCCTATTTAAGGACAGTTGGGTTATGTTGTGTAACAACATGGTGGCTCCTTTTTTTTTATTAACTGAGAGTTGTGTCGTGTTACATGCCTTCAGCAAACTATTTTCCTGCATGTCCTATTTTGATATTATTTCAGGCTGCTAGTGAGATAAATTTCTATTTGGAGCATTTTTTTCTATTTACAGAAAAGACGATGTCATCCACAGAATAGGTTTTAAATTTTAAAAATGGAATAAATTGAAAAGAAATCGTTTGTGTTATTAATTCAATGTTAAGAGCCGCTGCATTAATATAATATTAACAACGTTTTAAAGAATTTCATAATGAGCACTAAACGGAAGACCCAAAAATCAGGGGGTATTTTTAAATTATAAATCCAAGAATTAATTGCATTAAATGAATTTCAATAATATTTTAATTATGTAGTTGAAACTTGTATAAACTTTTCTTTTAACTCGTATAGGAGCAGTTTCGACTAAAAATATTTTCAGAAAAACAAACAAGAAACCACAGAAAAATAATTATGATGGTTTTAGAATGAGATGAAGGCGTGCTGAGAATATCAGAAAATATTAATAATGAAACATCAAGTTGACAGAAGTAGCAGGCGCTGTTAATTGTCAGAAGTAAAAGAGATTTATCAGCGAAATAATCTAAATTATCGGTAGAAGCTGAAACCAGGGAGTAGACAACTGTTTGGAGAGAGAGTGCAGTCAAAACTAATTTGATAATTTTCTTTGTATACAGTGATCGCAGTGTAACATTAAATTGAATAATTAATAAACTCTACATACCATGGTTATCAGACAGGGAGTAAAAATTGCAGACCCAGTCTTCAAGATTAATTGCTAATTTGGTATCATTCTTATTAACAGATTATGCCATTTATAAAGTGAAGCCTTCTTATCAAGCAAATATTTTTAATCTAAAGAGTAATATGGACCAAGAGTAATCAAGAACAATGAATTGACAGGATAAGATGAATTTATTTTTGTTGACAGGAAGTAGAGTGTAGAGCCTCACAGAAACAACATTTATTGATAATAATTCTCTGCTCAGTCTAGAACATCCAACCAAGATGGGAGTCCCAAACGATATTTGATTTGCAAGATTTATATGTTTCGCCCCAAAATAATGAACATCGATAAAATGAATATTCCGGATTATAGGAAAGGCAGAACAAATTACCAATATTGAGTCATATTACAGGTTCCGAGTACTTTCACATTAACATTCCTATTTGTTGTATGTAAATTTTCATATTTATTTATCAATGTGTAACTTTTCCTATAGGCATGGCATTACAATCTCCAAACACCCATTGAAGCTTTGAACTTCCTCTTGAGCTAAAAAGTTGCATTACATCTTAGATTGGCTACTTCGTTTTTATTACGTGGAATTTTTGTTTGTTTGACGGAAAGACCCAGCTAATGGAAGCTAGCAAAGGATTACGTTTGTTGCACAACGCTTATACTTCTTCATTGAACCTGTCGACTTGAAAATGGATTTGTACCGTATATTTGTGTATCGCTTTGTTTAAATTACAAATAGTACATATTTTTCAATCGTTGTGCACGAAATCAAGATTAATTTAATAGCATGATGTTGATTAAAAAAGCTGCTTTTATGCACAGCATTATTATTATATTTGTTGATCTGCTGATGAGACTGATGTAATATATTTTTTATATCCTATAGTTGGCTATTGAAAATGTCTTGCTCCAATCTTTTAATTGGATTTTTTTTTTTTTATATTTATAAAATAATTATTAACCGTTTTTCTCGATACGCCTTTTGTTAACTCTAGTCTTGTATTTGTTGTACCGCATAGGTTGATATTTCACTGTGGACCTTCATTCTTCTTGTTGATTGGACCCAAGCACACAATTGCTAAAAAACCTCTACACTTATATATATTTGAAGAAGCATGATTTGGACAACCAGTAATCAAGCCTTTTATTAAATGTGATAATGTGTGAAATAAAAAATAATAGGAAAAAAAAACGCAAGCATTAAAATATTAATGAAGTAGAAGTATTCAAGCAAGTCTTTTTTCTGCTAGTGACAATTTTAAGTTTTGTGATATGTTCGTGTGCATACCTTTTTCTTTTTTGGTGGAGTTAAAAAGAGCAAGATGCAAGCAAGCAAGCAAATTTAGGCGGATGATACACTAAATGTTTTTTACGTGGGACCCCATGCTTACAACATATTACTGCTACTGCTGCCACATGATATATATATAAGCACGCCCTGTTTGATTTGGACGCAAGTAACAAAAAATTTTCAAGGAATCGAGGAGGCTAAAAGTTGACGGGAGTAGAGTATTATTTTATTTGATAATATTTTTTTAATGCTTAAATGTATGCAAAATTAACTAACTTTTAATATAAGTAAAATTTTTTACAACAAGCTATCATAATTTTATAAAGAATTTTGAATATTTTATATATTATCTTTAAATTTTTTATTATTAAAATATAAAGATTAAAATGTTAAAAAGAAAATTTCTTTTAAAATTTTGATATGCATGATTATTTTATTATTGATGTTTGTATTATCGGTGTTATTGGGTTTTGTCTTTGCTTCGTTTTCTTTTCCAAAGGATTGCCCTCCTGAGCGACGTGTACGCTTGATAGAATACTCTGGTAGCAGCGTGAACACCTCCGTGCGTGCGTGAACGTGCCTGGCTTGTGCAATGCGGTGGTAAGGCCAGGAATCTTACGTAATAACAATTGTTTAGTACTTTTCTCGGTAATTTTATCTTTGTTTTTTTTTTTGTAACAATTCTGCATATATAGTTTTAAATATTTATGCTTTCATTTTTTAACTGCTGCCAAATATTGGCATGCATGTATGTTTTTTGCATATATGTTATTGTTGGTATTATTTTGCTACAGTTATATGGTGAAAAAAAAAAATTAAAAGTTATAAGCTAATACTTTTTTTCCAATCCAAAATGCTTCGTTTGGTCGTAAGTCTCTTTTTTTGCACAATAACAAGCTACTTCTTTGTAAAATAAATGCTAGGGATGGAATGTTTGTGTGGGTAACCCTGTTGCAGATATCCCAGTCCAATGACCAGAACCATTTTTGTAATGAGTCGAGCTGGTGAAACCGGTAAAATTTGGGTAGTGGGAGGGGCAAAAACATTTTTTTGTTTTATATTTGCAGAAAAGGTGACTGACATAAATCAATATTGATTGATGCGGAGGAACAGGAGGAATCGCTCGTCCTTTGGAATCTTTTCAGTGCCCTGTCGGTAAAAGGGTTGGGATATAGGGGAAAATTTCTATTTATACGTTACAGAACTTGAAGGAAATCCTGAGTCGTGATGCCGTTCCTCAAGACACAGATCGTAAATAAAGATGCGAGAGGAGTAGGAGACGTTCACTTGGTAATAGGGTGGGGTGGGGTTAAGCAACTTTTTCTTTTTTGTATTCCAGAGTCGAGTACCACTACTTGCTTGTCACACCCAGTAGGCACAGCCCGCCAGTTGGAAAAACTGTGGTATTGTATTCGTGCAATTTTTAACCTCCTAGTGAGGAGTAGGGCAAACAATTTTATGAAGACAGCAATTATAAGAACGAAGTTTATGTATGTACAATCCTGGAATTAGTATTTATCTAAGAAAAAAAAAAAAAAAAATAAGATAATCAAGCACCAAGCAAAATAAAAGAAAAAAAATCAAGGAATTTAAATTTACAAGAGTCAAGAAATTAAATGCAAGGTTCCGAAATCTCAAAAATCAACACTTTTGATGCCCTGAAAAAGTAAAATGAGGATTATTCTATTAAATTTACCTTGGTAAGGGGGTGGGGGGGTTACTTATGAAAATGTTAAGTGTTCTTACAGATTCATTTGCACACATCGTGGTCTTAGTCCTCTCTTGGAGAATGGAAATGGCAATCTCAAGGATCCCTAGCTCCTCGTCTGAAAATACCGTCAAGTAAGGGGGGTGGTTTACGGGAAAGCAGTTGGTTTTTATTTCAGGCAGTGGTGTCAGCTCTTGAGCACTGCCTTGGACCAATGCCCTGGAGAGCTTGCAGCCCCCAGTTTGCGATCTTGAGGAACACAGCAAGCAAGAGGAGTCTCCGGACTGACAAACAGGGTTTTATTACCTTTATTGATATTGTTGAAACTTCTGCTTATGTTGGTTCTTTTCTCACACGGTACTCAGGGTTCCACGCCTTCCCAGTAGAAACAAGTCGACTTCGGTGACTGGCGTAACTCAGCTCCAAACGACGCTACAGTTCATTACCTGTAAGACAAAAAATGTTTGGTAATTTTTCATCTTAAAAAAAAAAAAAAAAAATCAAATAAATATCTTTATATTTAGTTACCTCTTTGCCTAGTATTTTTTTGTGGGGAGTAGGGGGGATTACATGTTTTATTTGCAGCCTCTAAGTAACGTGAGCAAGCACCGGTTAGAATATCTCCCCAGACTTCTATGGCAACACACCTAAGAAAAGTAGGACTGCAAGCAGCTACAAGGCCTTGCTGATCACATGGGCATCTCACGAGCGAACCGTTTCCGCCCACTTGGACAGGATTAGTCACCCCGAGAGCTTCTCTGATGTGGCGTCGTTGCAGCCCTGAAATGAGGCAAGCCAAAGGCTCTTTCGAACTTAAAAGACGTCATTACAAGATTTCATCATTTGAAAAAAAAAAAAAAATATATTAAATAAAAAATACTGGTATACATGCATATTTGTAGTTAGTTTAAACATGGGTAGGCTAGGGGGGATGGGTTAAGCATTTTTCATTACAGATCCTGGACATAAAGGAAAGATGAGGAAGTAGGATGAACTACGACATCTTCGCCTAGACGTTTCACACGTAGGAAGCTGGCTGGTGGAGGACATGGCGTGGCAACCCACGACCATGTGTAGGCGAGCAGCGCGGGCACAGAGGGGCCACGTACCAGGCAGAGCAGCTCGGTTGCGTCCGGCAGCGAGGCCGGCGTAGCAGCGCAGAGAGGCAGGCGTAGGAGCTGCTACTGCTGCTAGACCTTCGTGAGCGGCCCTGATCTGCTCTTCACGCGGGCAGCTGGGCAGAGCGGTCGGCCTTCGAGGGGCGGCCTAGCAGAGTACCCCGTCACCCTAATAAATTCTAAGGATTATCAGGTGGGAGGTGCGGTACCTACTTTGTTTAGCAGGTGCAGACCATGAGGGTCGAGCGGATGCGGTTCCCCGGCAGTGGTCTCCCTGGCACTTCGACAGGCAGGGTTTCGTGCGTCAGAACTGAGAGGGGATCTTCCGAGACATCCCAGTCGACCCTTGTCCCGGGAGGCAGTCAGAAGCGGGCGTCTAGGTTTCCTGAGCGTTTCGTCCGCCCCCGAGCTGAAGTGGTTCCGAGCAGCGGGCCACAGGAGATAACGTCACCCCCAGGAGTTCATCATCGTCCAAGGGTCCAGCGGGTCCCAGTTGATAGCAACTCGTCGCGTCATATTAGCTTTCGTCTCGTTTGGGAATTCTTCAATGTTAGATCATGAAGACAGGCTAAATTCGTTTTTAAGAAATAAGCGCATTATTTAGAAATATTATATTTTACTTCATCGTCGAGTATTACGTCAGGAGCAGAAAAAATTACCAGTCAACCAGCTAGTGAAAATATTTTACTGGAATAACACATCAAGATTATTTTAAAAAAATTAATTTTTTAAATGAAGTCGTCGCAGCAAATAAGTAATTTATATCATCGTCGAGTATTTCGTCAGGAGAAAAGTTTACCATCACACTATTACCAGTCTACCGTCCAGTTTCTATAACAAATACCTTCAAGGATTTTTTTTTTTTTATAATTTTATTAAATTTAACAAGTCGTCATACAGAATTTATCTATTTCTCTTCACTCGTGAAGAAAAATATCCTTCTTAGAGAAAATTGAAACCACTTCAAGACAAACTACCCTTCCCGTCCTTATTCACTATACCCGTACTTCCAATTTCCTTTAAAAGTTCTACTGAAAATCTACAACTTCATTCGTCAAATATAAATATTGATCATTGCGTCGTCATAACTTAGAGATTTGATAATTTCTCGATAACCGCGGTATAATACAGAATAGTATTTGGGAGGGTATCCTTTAAAGCTTAGGGAGAAGAGGATTGTAATCCGGGAAGAAGACGGCCTGGCGAAGAAGCAGACGGCCTGGCGAAGAAGAAGACGGCCTGGCGAAGAAGCAGACGGCATGCGGATGAAGAAGACGGCATGGAGCAGAAGAGGACCCGAGGACCCATCGTCAAGGAAACCACTTTGTCCTAAGTATTCACCTTTTCCAATGTTGAGTAACTATTGTAATTTCCATCCTTTTAATTATAAATTATTTTAATTATAATTTGATTTAGCATGAACTTGATTACAGTATATTGTTTGATTGTAAATATGTTAATCAAATCAAATTCATTGCAAATAAGACAAAAAAAAAAAAAAAAAAAAAAAACTAAAGAAAAACATTTACTTAAAAAAAAAAAGCAAATTTGATTAATGTTAACTTCTAAAATTGTTTTCTGTTCTTTTAATTATAATTTGGTTTAACATAACTTGATTACATACAGTATATTGTTTGATGGTAAATATGTTATTTAGTTAATCAAATTCATTGCAAATAAGCTAAAAAAAAACATTTATTTAAAAAAAAAAGCAAATTTGATTAATGTTAACTTCTAAAATTACTTTCTGCTATTTAAAATAGTTCTTTTGCTTTCCTATTGTAAATTTTGAATGCAATTTTAATGCAAAAGTTTGTTTTTAATAACATCAAAAATGAAAAGGTTAAATGCTAGGACAAAGTGCAATTTCCTATTATTTTTTTATTTATAAAAAAAAAAAAAAACCCCGTAAATCCACAAAGTTATGGTTGGCCTGGTGTCATTTGCTAATTAACGGTCGCTGGTGTTTTAAGGTTCTCAGCGTATACCTAATGAAATAGTACACATTTCTTTTAGACAAGTTCCGAAAAAATGTTTTAATTTCTTTCAATTATTTACCTTGTAATATTTTACTACATCAACTTGTTTTACCTTTAAATGCTAAACAACTTCATTTATTTTAGTACTTTAAATGTTATTGTCTAATTTCCAATAACTAATTAATTAATTTTGTTTAAATGTTAACAATGCCTTGAAATTTAATTAATTAATGCTTCATTACCAATCTCTTCACCGTTATAAAGCCAGATCACGGTCGCTAGTGTTTTAAGGTTTCTCAGCGTACAACTAATTAAAACTTACACATTTCATTAAAATGTACACATTTCTTTTGGTTTAAGTTCCGAAAAAATGTAGTGTTTGAATTTCTTTCAATTATTTACCGTCTAATATTTTACTACATCAACTTTTTTTACCTTTAAATGCTAAACAACTTAATTTCTTTTAGTATTTTAGATATTGTTTAATTTCCAATAATTAATGAATTAAGGGTAAGGTAACGCCACCAATGTTAAAAAAAATCCCTCTCACAAAAATTCTGAAAAAAATTTAAAATGTTCTCCTCTATACCCCCTATCAGTACCTAAAATATCAGGTATACAAATACGATCTAGTTTTTGAGTTATAAATTTTTAAAGTTGACTACTTTAACATGGAGAAATGAAACTCCCATGTTAAATTGGTAAACTTTAAAAATTCATAACTCAAAAACTAGATCGTATTTGTATACCTGATATTTTAGCTACTGATAGGGGGTGTAGAGGAGAACATTTTAAATTTTTTTCAGAATTTTTGTGAGAGGGATTTTTTTTTAACATTGGTGGCGTTACCTTACCCTTAAGTAATTTGATTTGCAATGCCTTCAAATTTATTTAATTAATGCTTCATTGCCAATCTTTTCACCATTATAAAGCCAGATCACGGTCGCTAGTGTTTTAAGGTTTCTCAGCGTATACCTAATTAAAAAGTACACATTTCTTTTAGTCGAGTTCCGAAAAAATTTAGTGTTTGAATATCTTTAAATTAGAAAAAATTTAGTGTTTGAATATCTTTAAATTATTTACTGTGTAATATTTTAGTATTGAATTGAATTGATTGATGTATTGACTTCGGGTCTAAGAACCAAGCAGTCATTGCCCGTAATATTTTAGTGCATTAACTTGTGTTACATACCTTTAAATGCTAAACAACTTAATTTCTTTCAGTATTTTAGATATTATTGTCTACTTTCCAATATTTAATTAATGCATCATTAGCAATCCTTTCATCACTGGAAATTACACTTTTATTTTAAGTTGTAAAATAATTTTTATTATTTACGATAGTAATGTTACTGATAATTATTACCGCACTTCATTAATTTTAAAGCTTACTTTTAAATTTTAGAAGTATTTAATTTGATCAATATATATCATAGTTTCTTTATTGTTTTGACTTTGGTTGAATGCATTCACAGTATATTTATTTGTCAACACTTCTTTATAATTAATTTGCAACAGCTAATTTCATTTTATATTGTTGGAATTAATATAATTTTTCATAACGTTCTTTATTTCAAGATTATTTTCTCAGATTTTGATTTATCTTCCATACGTTACAAGCTGATTCACTGTATATATATATATATTTTTTTTTTTATAAATGTTGCTATTACCGAGTAATTGTTTATTCCTATTATAAATTTTTGAAATTTATGTCTTGAAATTTATTGATGTGTTGTTTTTCGTTACCGTTTTAAATCTGTGTTATCTGTTATGCAAGTTACAACATTTATTTTTTAGTTTTTTCATACTTCAAACAAAAATTGGTATAAAAATGTCAGTAATATGATATTTGATTGTCACTTAAAACAAGCTTACTTTCTTTATGCTAAGCTTAGAAGTATTCTAATTAAATTTGCTTAGTATCTTGCTATTTTAACTGATAATTTATAATCATTTTCACTTGAGTTAAATACATTATTGCTTGAGAATTATAATTTAAATTTACTACTGAGTAATCGTTTCTTAGTGTTAACTGTGCCTATAGTTCATTAATGCGTCGTTCTTCGTTCATAGTTAAAAATACAATAATTTGCTCTGCTTTTACTTAAATAGAAACATTTATTTGTAATTTAAATGTTACCGACTTTTTAAAGCTTACTCTATCATGTGAAGCTTAAAAATTATTCTGAATGATTTTGCTTCTTATGTATTATAGTCTTGCTTTTTTATACTGTAATTAAATACATCATTGTTTAAGACTTATACTAATTTTGCAACAACTATTTTTTGTTCTAAAATTGTTGTCAGAAAATTAATGTTCTAGTGATTAATTTTAAGTTACTATAACTATATTTTATTTTCAATTTGTTGGATCAAAATCAAATGTTTTAGTGAACTAAATTTTTCTTGTTCTCTCAACTACCTTAAATTAATGATAACAAACTGATTCACTGTATTGTTTTCTAGGATTAGTTACTACTACCGAGTAATCGTTTCTTTAGTGTTAACTGTGCCTATAGTTTATTAATGCGTCGTTCTTCGTTCATAGTTAAAAATACAATAATTTGCTCTGCTTTTACTTAAATAAAAACATTTATTTGTAATTTAAATGTTACCGACTTTTTAAAGCTTACTCTATCATGTGAAGCTTAAAAATTATTCTGAATGATTTTGCTTCTTATGTATTATAGTCTTGCTTTTTTATACATCATTGTTTAAGACTTATACTAATTTTGCAACAACTATTTTTTGTTCTAAAATTGTTGGCAGAAAATTAATGTTCTAGTGATTAATTTTAAGTTACTATAACAAAGTATTTGTCTCTTACTGTTACTATAACTTGAATTAAAGTATATTAATGCTAGTTTCTTTATTCAACATTTTAAATTTGTTCAGTGTATTCTGCAAGCAAAATTTGTTTTTTATTCTTCAGAGAATTTGTTTTCTTGAGATATAAATGCTTACCTGATTAGCAGACTCGAAAGCTGAATTACTTTATGTAAAGCTTAATTTGGTTTAACGTGCTTAGAATGTATGGTAGGGTCTTGCATTTTTTTTAATGAATTAGAAAAATACATAATAACAGAATTGTTTGAGACTGTTTTATTTTTATAATAATTTGCAAATTGTTTTTAATATTGAAATAATTCAAACAAAATCAATATTATTGTGATTAAATTTAAGCTCATTCTCTTGCTTTTCTATTTTCTTGTTTTCTAGCTAGTTTCTGTAACTGAGCAATCGTTTCTTTTTGCTTTACAGAGTAAACCACACTTCTTTCTTCAATAATCGTTTATTGTTTTTGACGTTGGGATGTTTTCTGTTCAAATACTAGCTTGTTATTTTATATTTTTAATGTATTTTATTATGTCGTACATTTACAATTTTTTGTGCTTTACCAAAAACACCAGTTTGAAAACACTTAAAATTGGTTTCTTTAAGCGTAGAAGTCGAAGGAATTTTATTTTCGTTCCCAGCATATCACGTTCAAATTATAAATAATACCTTTTCGATAAGGGGAAAATTGTTTGCCATTTTCAGTATGAAAATTACAATTGAAAATACTAAAAGGCCAAACATAACTATCTTTACAAATTCTTCAAGAACCCTGAATTTTATTAAAATTGAAAAATTAAATTCCATATTATTTTCCACTTTTTTTTTAAAGAAAATCATTCCAAGAAATGTTCATTCAATATTTTTTTTCAATGTCAAACAAGAGTAATGTTTAATACTGTTTAAAAATAAATTATAAATAAATTATAATTATTGTTATAAAACAGTTTTTCAATATTCAATGTTAAATTATAATATTATTCTAATATTTAAACACATTGTTTTTTTTTTTATTCATCATTGACTATATTATTATACACAAAAAAATTATGTAAAAAATTGTTAATATATGTGTGAAAAAAAAAACCTTTTATCTTCTTATTTCTTTAGTATGTTGATGGAAATCTCTGCATGTAAGGTTATAAATCTGTAAATCAAAGTTTTGAAAATATTGCTATAAACAAGCAATTTAAATATAACACATTAAATTACATTCACCACAATACAATGCAGTCCAACTTTTTGCTGAGACTTCTATCAACATATAGGAATCTTAAAATGCACCCACTTATAAAAATTAAGTTATTATAATGCATATTGATATTATAAAATATATGGTATACTCTTCGAAGATTAAAATTAAATAGAAAAGTATATACAAATTTGAGATTTTTTTCTTTAATTGCAGCTTTATTGTAACATTTAACATTTCTAAGTAAATTAATTACTTTTAGGTTAATTAATTAATTTTTGTGATAAAAAAATATTATTAAGGGTAAGGTAACGCCACCAATGTTAAAAAAAATCCCTCTCACAAAAATTCTGAAAAAAATTTAAAATGTTCTCCTCTACACCCCCTATCAGTAGCTAAAATATCAGGTATACAAATACGATCTAGTTTTTGAGTTATGAATTTTTAAAGTTGACCAATTTAACATGGGAGTTTCATTTCTCCATGTTAAAGTAGTCAACTTTAAAAATTTATAACTCAAAAACTAGATCGTATTTGTATACCTGATATTTTAGGTACTGATAGGGGGTATAGAGGAGAGCATTTTAAATTTTTTTCAGAATTTTTGTGAGAGGGATTTTTTTTAACATTGGTGGCGTTACCTTACCCTTAACATGGAGAAAATTTATCCATGATTATAAATTTAAAATAAGTACATATACATACACAAGCATTTATTTTCTAGACTTAATAGAGAAAGCTATAATAGTTTCAAGGATAAGGAATAATAGAAAAGTGGTACTTTGGATTGTTTGAAGCTTAATTTACATAATATATATAATATAAGTAATTCACGGATGAAGAAAATCTGTAAGTCTTAAGGTAGAGATAATATGTATCAGCTGGACCAATGCTAAAAAAATCCCATTCATAAAAATTATGAAAAAAATTTAAAATGTTCTCCTCTACATCCCCTATCAGTAGGTAAAAAATCAGGTATACAAAAACGAGCTAGTTTTCGAGTAATTAATTTTTAAAGTTCTCTAATTTAACATGGAAGTTCCATTTTTCCATGTTAAATTAGAGAACTTTAAAAATTAATTACTCGAAAACTAGCTCGTTTTTGTATACCTGATATTTTACCTACTGATAGGGGATGTTGAGGAGAACATTTTAAATTTTTTTCATAATTTTTATGAATGGGATTTTTTTTAGCATTGGGCCAGCTGATACATATATTATATCTCTACCTTAATTATTCCTCCATGAAGTAATTGATTAGTTGATATATGCTCATATATATTTTGAGTACGGAATTATATTTATAAAAAGACTTGCAGATATATTATTTATATCTATACCCATGATGAAAATATATTTTTTAAAAAATATATAATAAATAAATATATTATACGGACCAAAAAATTAAGTGACTTATGTACATAATAGGATATAAGGTCGATTGGGTGTAGAAAGTATACACTGAGCAGCAGGGTTTACGAACAGCTATGTAGGCTACTAATTTAGCTTCAAAATTTATTTTACTACTAACTTTGGAAGAGACATATGGCAGTACAAGCTAATTTTATATACACCGTCAGACCATGGAGAAAGTAAATTATATATTATACTATGTATTAATTATTATCCTTGCGCCTTGCGTCGATCAGATCGACCAAAATATTTTTAAAAAACTATTGTAATAATTTTTTTTTTCCATGCATGTTTTTTAAAAAATATCCCTCCTTTTTTAAAAAAATCGATCTTCACTTTAACCATCAGCTGATGCTGAAGCAGGTCCGATCATCTTCTGTATGTAGCGAAATACTTGAGTGCGTTTGAATTCACGGGCCAGCCCGGGCTGGCCCGGGCTGGGTAAAATGGCGGTGACCTTGGTCGCCTGGTATGAAACGTCATAATGTCGTCATAATTAGTTCCCAGTCTGTCCGCCAGGTCTCAGGCGCACTGTAGAGTCCGCCCGCGTCAGCCTGGGCCAGCCAGGAAGTGACGTCTTGAGAGGAGGAAAAATGGCCGCCGGGCTGGCCCTACTTGACGACAAAAAACGCTTCAGCCCAGGCCAGCCCGGGCTGGCCCGTGAATTCAAACGCACTCACTTGTAACTAGCTCATCCGAATTCATCCGCGTTATCATGAAAACTTTCGGCAGCCTCCGTCAGATGGCGCGTTGATCAAGTTTGGTCGATTTGCGCTTTTCGTTTCTCAATTGCTACACTAGAATAAAATGGCTACCGCTTCCGGTTTTATTATTTTTTTTTATTTTGCTTACTAATTTGTTTATTTATGAAAGAACACAGAGAAAATGGGATTATAAATTGTATTTAAGAAATTTTACAATAAAATAAAATATACAGTTGTCACAAAAAGGTCCCGAGATCGTCTCCTTGGCACGCCAATCCAATGGGTGGGGTGGGTACAGCGTCCAGCTTTGCCAGCTGCAGCTTGGGCTTGTTTTCTGCTGTAACACGAAAATTATAGCTATAAACATGCATATATAGGAAATTATAATATCATTAGGATACACAGAATGAACGTATAGTATAACAAAAAATTGTATCTTGAACAAAAGCGATGAAAACGGGGTAAAAACAATGCCCAATGTTCCCGATCTTTTGGTCACGTACTAACCTTCAGTTCAGTCGTTCATATCAGGATGGCTGCATCTCTTTTCTCGGTTATATATTGTGGTGATACAGTTCTTGTATTCGCAATAGAGGCTTGTAGATATTACACACACATTTATAACTCTTCAAATCATGAAATATAAGACATAATCGAGCCGATGGTGAACGCCGAGCCGCAGCTGCCGCCATGTTGTCATACTCGCAAATGGCGAGAGATTCTTTGAAAAATAAGTTAATTGAGTTTATTAATTAAAACACATTTTTATGATTGATTATACTAAATTAAAATATTTAAAACATTAAGAAACAAAGATAATTATTATATAATAAAAAAAAGTGGGAGATCTAATTTCTGAAGCGCAGGGATAGGGTCCGAAGCGTCCGCTAGAGGGCCAAAATACAAAACTTTGAGCCGCTCGGAAAGATGCATCGACCTGTGCTGAAGGGAAAGATTTAATGGGCGTATTCGAGAAGTCGCTCCGATATGTCGGAGAAGCTTATCCGTGTTTTTAAAGAAAATCTGCGAGTCCAGATCTGGCGGAAGTCGTCACGCCCGCCTTTCTACCACCAGAGCGCGCCATCAGCAAGAGTCCTCCCGCTTCTCGCTGCGGCGGCAGCGATAAACGAGAAGAGTCTAATTGTGAGAGTCGAAAAGCGTAATCGCGGGAGTTTGGGAGCTGATTATTTTCTTCTTCACACAAATAATGAGCACAGAAACTGTCGTAAGCAATTAAAACCGCTGCAGCAACAATAATTTAATTAATCCATCCATTTTTATGGTACTAAACAAAATAACTCGCCAAACATCTGTGGGGGCGGAGCCAACTATCATGGGCGTGTCTATCGGTTTAGAAAAAGTGTTGGGAGCTGTCCCAATTCTCTAATCTCGTCTACTATGTCTACTACCCTTCCCTAAAAATCACCTTCCGCCCTAGGATCATGTATGTATGGATAGGCTATCCCTATACCAATAGCATTAGAGCGGCTGAGGCAAATCTCCAACGTAAGATGGTGACCGAGCGCAATCAACCGGCGGCATATTTTCAAAGTTTTGAATAGCGTAAAAAAAGTGAAACAGTAGAGAGCACAGTAGATCGAGAGCTCGCGAGATCATGCAGAGATGTATTCGATCTTATACGTCAAAAGAAAAGAATTAGAAGCATGATTCAAGCCAAAGCAGGTCAGAGCTATAAAAAAATATGGGAAAAACTGAATAATATATACTGAATTTCCCAAGTATATATATTTGTATTTTTTTTTTTTATGATTATGTATATTAAAGTTCGAATAAGCGATATATTTCATTTTTTGGAATATTTTATTTTCTATAAATAGTTTAACCTGATGCCTTCTATTGAGAAATGAAAACCAAAAAATTCCATCTCAAATAGCTTCACCACAAAAAAATCCCAAATTAAGTTGCTGTTTCGGAGGCCTTTAACATATACATTCTTATATATATGGAACAGAAAACCAGCTTTTTACTCCAACTTCGTCTGAACTATGGAACCCAATTAAAAAATATGTACGTAATCTATGATGAATTCTTTAATGGATTTTCAAATAATTTTTTTTTTTTACGGAGCCGTTTTTCCGGAAAAAAAATCTTGAAAATCTTAATTATGGGAATTAACCCGCAAAAATTTCAATATTTTTTTTCGGAAAAACGGCTCCGTAAAAAAAAAAATTATTTGAAAATCCAATAAAGAATTCATAATAGATTACGCACGTATTTTTTAATTGGTACCATAGTTCAGACGAAGTTAGAGTAAAAAGCTGTTTTCTGTTCCATAAGGATGCATGTTAAAGGCCTCCGAAACACCAACTTTGGGAATGTTTTTAGGTGAAGCTATTTGAGATGGAATTTTTTGGTTTTCATTTCTCAATATTATAGAGGGTGAGTTGAACTATTTTTAGAAAATAAAATATTTTAAAAAAATTAAATCGCTCACTCTACTTTGAAAGAAATTACTATCGGCATCAGGCCTGATGTATTATTATCGTAGGGGTACTTATTTCAAAAAAACAACAAAGATGTGACTGGACGCAATACTATATAATAGACAGCTAGCTAGCAGTTTAATCTATTACATAAAAAGTCTGGAGGATATTCATGAGCAATTAAACTTAGAGAGACTATGTTTTTATCTTAGCTCATGCCATGCAGTGTTGTATAAACTTCCAGATTATTAAAAAAAAAAAAAAAAATGAAAGTATACCTGCATGTGTTTAAGAAACAATTGTTTGACTACCTAACTAAAAAGAAAATATTACTCCATTAAGCTCATGCAAGGCAAAGAATGTCAATAATTTTATTTGTATAATTTTGTATTGTAATAATTGAATATTGTCATTTTGTATGTTTGTCTATGTCTATTATTTTTAGAACCACAAGCAGGGATAAAAATTGAGGCCAAAGTGGGGGTTAAAGTGTTTGTGAATGCTCCCCATTATATATGTTTTAGAATAAAATTATTAACAAACATGGAATAAAAAGGTGAAGAATTATAATAATTAACAATATACATATACAGTATCATATAATTTATTGATGTCATTATAAAATCTTTCCACAAAATCTTTTTATGTGCATATGCCAACAGTCAGCATGCACTATATCTATTCTTGATCAAAATCTTTTATTTTTTTCCAAATGGCTTTTAATTCTTTTAAAAATTGGCTTGCACGCAGGACTCCCCGGCAAAGTTTAGTGACTCAATATTGTTAAATTTATCTGCCCAGGCCATATGTATATATACTGCATGAAAAATTCATTTTAAGCCGGTATTACACGATACAATTTTTCTAGTTATTGTATACAATTTCTCCTTACAAGAAAACTTCCACTCCATTTGTTTGTATGGAGATGAAATTTTCTTGCAAGGAAAAAATTGTATGCAAAATTGCATCGTGTAATACCGGCTTAAAGTGAAGTCCATGAAGACACTTTTTAATGTTTAATCATTGTCTACCTTTGCTGGCAACTATATTGTAAAAAAAACTTAGCTGCATCTTATATATTATG
This sequence comes from Siphlonurus alternatus, assembly GCA_949825025.1. Classification (NCBI taxonomy): domain Eukaryota; kingdom Metazoa; phylum Arthropoda; class Insecta; order Ephemeroptera; family Siphlonuridae; genus Siphlonurus; species Siphlonurus alternatus. The sequence continues at coordinate 12,990,409 of OX463780.1, forward strand.
CAGTATATAATGTATATATTATATATAAATTTATATTACATATATTTATTTATAATATATTTGCAAAATTTGCATATTATAGCCGTATAAAATATAAAAAAAAGCCAAAAAATGCTTATTTCTTGAGTAAAAAAAATAGATAGTATTTTCTCTTTATTAAAATTCTTACTCATTACATAGAGTGCTGTACACCAAAAATGTGTCGTACTTGTTGACTGAAGCAACGGGTCCAAAGAAGGAACGTCAATAGAGTTTTGTCGGTGCGACAATGATGTGTTGGGCCTCCTCGCTTGCCTTTTCTGTGTAGAAAACCATGATTAGTATTTAGGCAAAATTAAGCATAGACTTACTGGTAGACTTAATTAAATAGTACACTCCATTTGAATAAAAATATCCCATCCGGCTATGTTAAAGTATAGCCGGATCAGACATTTTTATCTGAATGGAGTGTACTTTAAGACAGGGACTGGATCCCGTATCCGGATCCGCTCATTATCCTGTTAAAAAAATAAATGGACCAGATCCGGGTATCCCGATCGCCTTAAAAATATAAATGGACCAAATCCGGATATCCCGATCCCCTAAAAAAAATAAAAGGATCTGGACACCCAGATACTTTTATATTTTTTAAAGAGGATCCAAAAAAGGGTTCAGGTATTTTAATTTTTTGATTTTCACTGTTTGAAGTTTGAATTTTATCTTCCCAACTTGCGCAATTTGCGGCTTCTTAAAAAATAAATCTTTTCTCTTATTGACACAACATTGGGTCCCAGGGACCGCATGGGTATCCCCGGGACACAGCGGAACGTCCTTGCAATGCCCCGCGAATGTCCCGTGGTCTATATTATATTAATTTAATGCTTTTTAAAATTTAAAATTTTTAGGAATTGCTTAACTTATAGTGTAGAAGGGACACAGAAGAAAATAACGCAATTATATTGAACTTTTGGATCAAACGTCCTTTGAGTGTCTCGCAGGGATACACCAGGGGTATCCCATGTATGCCCCGCAGGTGCACTCCTAGGACGTTACTGTTTTTTTAATATTGGTTTTAATTGGTTAAATTATAGTATTTTAAAACGTTTAGCTTCATCTCGAGAAGATTTTGATTAATTTGATAACTATCGATGAATGTCTCGCAGGTGTCTCTGTGGGACACACGGGGGGTATTGTCGAAAATTGTAAAATAACAATTTCCTTTGCTTAAGTATGTAGCTGATTGAATTTTTAATCACAATTTTGAATAATTTTAATTAGTAAACAGAATGTCCCGTAAGTGCACCTGGGGGTCATTCATGAGACGTAGTTTTTTTCTAAAATATTAAAAAATAAAAAATGGTTAAAATTTGAAGATAAACATTATTTATATGCCGTATTGGAAGTTTCTCATTATTATTATTAAAATTTATAAAAGAAACCATAGATTGTAAAATATCCTAAATTATCAAAAATATACAAGTCGATTTCATAATTTATAGTTTATAAAGTTAAGTTTTCTACATTTTAGTATGAAGACATGTGTCCTAGTGGTAAAGACACCAGACTTCAAATCTGATGGTCCTGAGTTCGAGTCTCACCTATGCCAGTTTTTTAATTTTTTTTTTGCTATTCTTTCTCTTTGATAACATCATTATAATTGATAAAAACATTTTTTAATTGGTATTATAAGCATATTTGCTATATAACCCTATGTATCCCTGCAATGACTTCAGGGTGTATCCCTGGAATGTCCCCAAGGGGTACCCTTTTGTGCATGGAAATAGGGGATACACCTTGGGGCACTCCGGAGGGACGTTTGAGGGGTACCCCTGGAATGCCCCGGGGATACACCTGCGGTCCCTGGGGGGTGTTCATATATTATATATTTTCGTATTTCATTAATTTCAATTAAAAGTATTAAAACTAAATTTACACTTACGTACAGACCCCATGCTTATTTTTTTTTTTATTTTTATTTCTTAAATTTGAAATGAAATTTGTGTTAATTTTTATTCTTTTTATATGCATATTAAAATTAAATGATTAACTGTAAGAAAATTGTTCAAAATGTTTAAACAGTGCAATGAAATTCTTCGAATATTTAATCATATAATTACCAATATTACCAATATATAATATAATTAACGTACAGTATGGCATTTAATTAAACAATTAACAAACAACAGTTCTTATCATACATTATCAGTTACAGTATGCATAATATGTGTATGATACAGAGCTACAGTACTGTACAGTACATACCCGTGTATCGAGACTGGCGTTTCTCCTTCATTTTGCAGGGATTTCCGCTTAGCAGCATTCTTGCAACCAGGTGCACAACAAGTTCTTGTCATTAACGCTTATTTAGCTTCACATTTTCGTATAATATCACATAAAATATGGAGAAAATAGTAAAAAATTGCAATTTTTTCTCCATCCCAACATGGCGGACAACAATATCAAAACATTAGCGTCACGTGACTATCACGTGACCGTTACCACCCACTTCCTCCTCACGACCGAGCTTCACCGAGACAGCGCCATAGCCTATCCATACATACAAGATCCTTGCTTCCGCCATATTGAATTTGCTTCCCAATACTTTTCGTTCCCTACTTCACTCCCTTTTTCGTCCCCTACCGACGCCATTTTTGTAGGGCGCATACGATGGACCCTAAATTGACGAGCAAGATGGCGTCGTTCCCTACCCTGGGAATCTTTAAATCTAAATAATTTAATTACTTAAATATAATAAAATTAATTTAAAATTTGTTGATTAATTAATTATTAGAAAAAATATATTGACAATAAATACTTATAATCAAATTATTAATTTAATAAATATATATAATTTAATATTGACATTATAATAAATATTAAATTAATTTTAATTATAATTAATTAATTAATTGATTATAATTAACAATTATAATTAATTAATTTTAATTAACAATTAAAATCAATTAATAACAATTTTTTATAAATATTTAAAGAAATTATGTAAATATATTGAAATTTCTTTTGTAAAAAATTTGAAAATATATATGAAGGCTTTATGAATATAATATATATATATGTAATATGTTATAATAATATATATATATTATAAAAATATAAAATTGGAATAAATATAAATTAGAAAAAATAATAATGACCCGGGGCCTATATATTTATGTATTATCTGTATTTGGAAAATTTATACAATATAATAACATATTTTTAAAGTATTTGTAACTGCATGATGTTCTAAAGTTTCGGTATATTGCATGCATGAATGACATCATTTTTCTATTGAAAACGATTTTTCATGGAATCCTTACAATAAGAAAACTTGAACTCCATAATAATATTTGTTTAAATTGTTTAATTACATTATAAGCAACATTGCATCTTTCAATCATTACGTATTAACTTAAGTTAATGACATTTGCATGCAGGCGCGGATCCAGAAAAAAATTTCGGGGGGGGGGGGCTGCCTTTATAAGAGGCCAATGTTAAAAAAAATTGGAGTGGGGGAAATGCCTATATTGCCCATGTTAAATCCAAAATTTCGGGAGGGGGGGGGGGGGCTGCAGACCCCCAGCCTCCCCCCTGGATCCGCGCCTGTTTGCATGTAAAAATTAATGCATGTATATCGTTTAATATATATAAGTCAATATATTGAATATAACACGTACGGGCTTAAATTAATTAATAGTAATATTTTTTTTCTAAATTATTTTATTATATATATTTTCTTCCTGCATGTTTTTATTTTTCAAATAAAATATTATTTTACTCAATTATTTGAAAAAGCCGGTGAGGAACTTGAGGAGGTACGTACGTGTCACTTATGGCGCAGTCATGTACCGTGAGTCATGGTTTATATTAATTGGGTTTGACCGACCGGGTCATGTCAGATCACCAAACACAACAGCACGTGGCGAACGTCATGACAATTTAAACTAAAATGTATAGCATCATGAATCTTCAAATTTGTGGCTGACAGGCGGATATATCCAGGGGGGCGGCTGCAGTCCCCCAACCCCACCCCCTTGAATTTTGGATTTAACATGGGCAATATAGAGTCTAGAGGCGTTTTCACCACTCCATTTTTTTAACAACAGGAGCCCCCCCCCCCCCCACCCGAAATTTTTACTGGATCCGCGCTTGCTGGCTGATAATCAGAGGATGTCAGGATGTCACGTTTCCCTCAGTCACAGCTAGGCAAATGCCGTGATGAGAATTATTGCAGTTAAGGCCGTGGCTGCAAGAATATAATAACCTAGCTCGTTCTCAATGAGAGCCATGGTGAAACGTTCAAGTTTTTGGGTTTAATTCGGAAGGTGTTCGGAGTTTTTTGACTATATATATTACTAAAAAGTATGTTATAGGTTTATCCAAATATTATATAGCTATATATTAATTATATATATATATATATATATATATATATTATATATATATATATATATATATATATATATATATATATATATATATATATATATATATATATATATATATATATATATATATATATATATATAATATATATATATATATATATATATATATATATATATATATATAATATATATATAGAGCTATATAGTTAAGTATATAGAAGGATAGCGGCCATTTGTTATTTGTTCTATTTTTATAATTATATAAGCCATTGAGCTCTAACAATGAGATATTAGAATGTTAAAATTTTAGTGACTTAATCAAAAGAAGGGGGATAAATATAATATATGGTACTGTGAATTTTTTCAGATTTTTCTGAGACAGGGAACTATTTTTAAAAAATGATTGAAAGTTTATTTTGATGACGTCACGGGCGGCACTCCCTAAGAAAAAGGATAGGGCAGTGCCGCCCGTGACGTCATAAAATAGACTTTCAATGTTTTTTTTAAAAAATAGTTCCCGGTCTCAGAAAAATCTGAAAAAATTCACAGTACCATATTTTTACCCCTTCTTTCGATTAAGCCACTAAAATTTTCACATTCTAATATCTCATTAAGGCCTTGTAGAGCTCAATGTTATCAATGTCGTCAATTTTTATTTTTACTTTCTTTTGTTTGTTGTTTTATTATTCTTTTAATTATGCTGTATAATATAAATATGCATTTATGTATAAATTGACATGGGTGAAATAAAATAAAATAAATAAGCTTTAAAGGCCTTATATGAACCTTTGCACAATATTGAGTACACGGTTAGCTTTGCTTTAGTATGATTCGGCTGCATAAATTTTTTTGTTTCAGTAGCACAAATATCAGAGATAATAGCCGATGAAAAGGAACCTGCGACGTCACTCACGCTCATTCAGCGGCGACAATATAGGGAAATCCCTGCAAAAGATAGGTTCACTCCCGCTGCAACCACGGCCACAATTTTACTTCTGGAATTTTGAAACTTTACCAGGGCAGTCTTGATAGTATTTGTCAAATAGCCTGAAAGATTTTTTTTGATGACATTCATACAAACCGAGTTATTGCGGTAGAAAGAGGAGCAAAAATGTTGTATGGGAAAATAATGTTAAATTTTTTGCATATCTTGCAACCGCAATAACTCAATCTGTACACATGCGCCACCAAAAAAATTCTTTCAGTCTATTTGACAAATTATACTATCAAGACTGCCCTGGTAAAGTTTCAAAATTCCAGAAGTAAAATTGTGGCCGTGGTTGCAGCGGGAGTGAACCTATCTTTTGCAGGGATTTCCCTACACGGTAACAAAAACTAGTCATTTTTGTTTATTTTTAAAGTAAATATTAGAAATGATATAATAGTGGGCCTCGTTAGCCTTATTTTTAAAGCAATATTCTTTATTTTAAATCCAAGAGGTGAACTTTAAAACAAGAAAGAGATACAGTGGCCTCGGACCATCCCCTCCCCCGTGTTCTTGCCTCCCGACAATGGGAGGGTTGTTTTTTTTTTGTAGCGACGGTACAGACGCCCTTACGATACCCACCCCCACCATAGGGATTTCTTTATTTCTTTAGAAAAACGACGGTTAGTGACGTAGTAGAGGAAGTCGGCTTGGCTTTTGGCTTGTTGCTTGGCAGTAGAGATTGAGAAGTGTTTGCTGTAAGGTGTCTACTAGTTACTGTGATGTGCTGCAGTGATAAAATATTTTTTAATTCGTATTTTTTCTATCAGTTTTCGTTATCTTTTTAACTTAAATCATACATTTTGTTGCATGATTAAGGTGTTATACTGAACTTGAATTTTAATAGCAATTTGGTCATACAGACCGATAATGTGTCAATTGCTCCAAAATGCTTCAATGAAATAAAGCTACCGAATAACACTAATTTATATACAATGTAAATAAAAATTATTAAAGTGTCGTTCTCGTTTTTCATCACTCTTCTTTTTAACACCATATCAAATAGTAAATAGCCACCACATATGCGTGTGTGACGTACTAAAAATTGTGAAAAAATACGAATGAAAATGTTTTTATATAAAATAAAAGATGGATGCCCCAAACCTACCCCAAGCCCACACTACACGTTCATCTACTACTTGCATTATTATTGCATTTTAAAATTATATTTTTGTCTTGTCATTTGATGAGTAAAGTGTAAGTTTGATAACGATTAAGTTTTTTTATATCATAAAATAATAATGCATAAAAACACACTGTTATACAAATATATAGAAGAAAAAAGAAAGTACTAGAAGAAAAATATAACAATGCCAGAAATTAAAGGCATAACTCTAAATGAAAGTAAAGTTACTTCTTTGGTTTCAAAAAGAAATACACCGACAATAAAGAGGCAACCCTAAAATATAACACAGTCCTCCTTTATACCTGCTGTCCGGCCCCCTCAGTTTTAAAGTCGCCTCTTGGAAATGACTTGAAGATACAGTGAAGAATTAAAGTACCCTCTTGCATTACATTGCGAGGGATTTCTTTAATTTTATGGACGAAATTTTTTACCGTGTATATTGTCGCCGCTGAATGAGCGTGAGTGACGTCACAGGTGCTTCTTCATCGGCTATTATCTCTGATATTTGTGCTACTGAAACCAAAAAAATTATGCAGCCGAATCACACTAAAGCAAAGCTAACCGTGCACTTAATACTGTGAAAAGGTTCAGAAGGCCTTTAAAAGCCACATGAGTCGGCGCGGACCATTATATACATATATATATATATATATATATATATAAATATATATATATATATATATATATATATATATATATATATATATAACGATTAAGTATAGTGAATATTATAATCTTTATAGATAGAGGGCTTTAAACCCGTTTGATTGTCATGCAGGCTCTCGATCATGGACAGCTAGGGGCGGGAATCCATGCAGCTTGCGGTTCTGGAAGGGGCCATATCCCGCATTGTTAAAATTTGGAGTAGGCCGCGGGGGGCGATCTTTGGGGGTTTTAGTATATAACACATTCAATGTATTTTGGGACATTTGGGGAGGGGGCGATTGCCCCCATCGCCCCCCCCCCCCTCCCCTTGGATCCGCGCCTGATAATATAGATATTGTATGAAGAAAAATAAATTCTCAATAACATTTTTTTTTTTTTTTTGGTATAATCTCTGTAATCATAATTGTTCGTGGGATCATATGATATATGGTTCCACGAACAATTATGATTATGACAAGGGCAATTTTGTAAAATATAGTTCGATCGATGATATATATAATTTAAAAGTATATTTTTAGTTTAGTCCCATGTAGTAGAGTGATCATGCAGTAATATTATTAATTATATACCATGCGGCAATATTACCATCAGGATTCAGAAGTGCGTGGATGCGGACGTGTCGTTGCAACGCGTATATTATATAACTTTATTATCTTTTCATACTTTATAATAATTAATTATTGATAGCTCGAATCTAGAAGACATTTTATGAAAGCTATATGGAAACTGATCAGAATTTAAACAATTTAATATGCAAGTGCCTATAATAAATATTACCGCAAATTTTTATATAAATTGAGTAAATATTAATTATAATTATATTTAATTAAAAAAATAATAATTTTAGTTTAAAGTACTAACTGTAAGTATAAAATAATTACAATAAATTAAAATAATTATTTTTTATTATTGTTATTAATATTTTGAAAGTAATTAATACAATTAAAATTAAAATTTACTTCTATATTTCCCTCTTTTATTTGAAAAGTGTTTTTCACCTTTTTTTAATTTAAAAAAACTACCACCAGGTGGCGAATTTGTAGGAATAAAGGGAACGAAAAGTGTCGTTCCCAATACCAAAAAAACACAAAAGGGCCCTTCTTGAAGAAAGTGTAGGGTAGGGAAGGGTAGGGAAGGGTAGTAAACGAGTATTGGGACACAGCCTTAAAATATCTGACGGACTGAGTGTGTGACGTCACTTCCTTTATCTGTGACTTATCTGTCGGAGAAGACAGATTTATTCTCGAATACGCCCAAAAACAATAATGTTCATGATACAACTATAATAGATAGGTCCATCAGCCCTACGAATTTGGACTGATCTGCGCATTTTGGCCAAAAACACCCAAGGTGACGTCACGTAGTGAGCTCAAAACAGCTGTTTTGCTGCACGAGGGGCCCCTACCGGAGCAGAATTTTTGTTCAATATTAGCGAGAACGTTGCTTTTTATCTCATCTCAAATTTGATATTTATTTGCAATACTACAAGCCAAACCGGTTGCAGTAACGTATTAAAAGAATTTTTAAACACTGCAATTCGCAAGAAATCTGGGGTAGAAGTTCGTATCTTTGTTCATAAAGCATACAAAGTTGCTATTGGCTGTGCGCAGATTATTCACCTAGCGTTTGCGCAGCTTCATTTGGATTCAAGCTTTTTTATCATGCACACTTCGCAGAGCCATGCGCAGTAGACTACTAACATTTAAAACTCGTTTCTGCGCAGCTTTTCTAAGCCGTGGCTATTAATTTACGGAAAACTCTATAATAGAGCAGAAAAAATTAAACGTATGCACCGTGCGCATGGGACGGCCCTGGGGAATAATGTTTACATTTGATTTTTCTGCTAGTACCGATACTACTGAGACTAATAAGCCATCTGCAGGTAAATAACTATTATATCCCTATATATTATAGACAATTAATTAGTTTCTTGTATTTTTGAAATTGATATTTAATAGAAATTGTATTTGTTCTTCCAATAGAAAAGGTTGGAGTTTTAGTATGGACTACAGCTAAGGAACTTATTTTTCCCTTGAAGACCGACTTATGTACCAAGTCCAGCTACAAATATGAGATAGGAGATAATTCACTTATCCTTTTAACTTCGGAAGAAGCTATTAAACTTCTTCCTCAAAATGAGAGTTGCATCAGTGAAGCAGAGGCTTTGCATTCGGATTTAGTTCCTGCCAAATATGAAGGTAAAATATTTTACTTTTGTACTACCGAACAGTATAAAATTAAAATGCATAATGCATATTATAATATGTGGGTGCTTTCACATAATTATATGTACTGTATATAATAATTATGCATATTTTATATGCTGTATATAGGTGAATGCATACTCTATAAAAGTTGCTACAAAATCTGCTGGAAGAAACCGTGGGAAATGTTGATGTTGCTACCAGCGTGCCATATATATATTAAGCTCTTGTGGGATGTGTCCTGCAGTGTTCAAACTCCGTACAAAAAAAAAAAAAAAAATTAAAACTCATCTTGATTTTTTAACGATGTTCACATAATTTTCAGCCGCAGACGAGCAAAAGTATATGAGAAAAGCTGCAGTATTTCTACAGTGCATGCTGCCATGTGAAAGCACCTTCATATATAATATATATATATATATATATATATATATATATATATATATATATAGGCATATAATATGTGTACAGTATATACTATAAGAATGAGCTTAATTTGGTGAGGGTACCATCTGCGCCCCATCAATAATACATACAGTCAAAGGGGGGGGGGGGTAATGGCAACCCTTAGAACTGGCTCCAATAATGGTTAACTGAGGTTTAAACAGGTAGCAATTATTTTTTAGCACAAAAATACGCACTCAGAAACATGGACTGATATGTTTAGAGTACTTTTAGCACATTAACTTGCATGGTAATACAGAAATATTTTTTTTTTTGTGATCCAAAGAAAACCCAGTTTACCGTTACTGGTGTGTTTACCACTACCACCCCCTTGACTGTACAATTGATTTAATTGGGTCGGAGCAATAATTATTTTAAGTGTGTCTTAATGTCTATATACCATATTTTATATATATGAATTCATATTATATAATATGTACAGTACTTATAATTTGCTTCAATTTACCACACCAAAATTTTGTTATTACGTTATATATTTTAATCTTTGAAACATTATTATTAATATAGTTACAGTTAAAGTTTTTATACATCAGTAATAAAATAATTATGAATTTACTGTACTCTATATGAAATTTTTTTAATTCAGGTGGTCTCAAAGTATGGGAGTGCACAGAAGATTTAGCTGCTTACCTTGCAAAGGAAAAAGTACTTCAGAAAATGGCTGGCAGGCTAGTTCTTGATCTCGGATGTGGGGCTGGAGTTCTGGGGATTCTCGCCATGCAGCATGGGGCAACAGTCCACTTCCAAGACTATGTAAGCAGTTCTCTTTTACATTACAGTACGTGTTTTTTTGCAGTGCAGATCTTATCTTTTTGATTCAGCAGATAGCAAATCTTTATAACGATTTATAATTTATAACGATAGTGCTCAAATTAAACTATAACTGCCTATAGTTTATGTTCACAAAGAATAATAATCAATAACCACATTATATTGGCCATGTCCACGTCTAAATCTGCTATGGTCCAGATCAGGTCTTGAGCCATATTCATTAATATGTATTTTTTTAGACACAAAAACATGATCTTAGCTAGAGCAATCAGATTTCTGTAGTAGAAAATTATACTCAACAGATAAAAGGGAAATCAGATTTTAAGACTACTATAGTTTTTTTTTTACATAAAATAATAGTAAAATGCTTTTCCTTTGAAGGAATTACTTAAATCTTTGACCATTTTGTTTTGCTGCTATCTCAGTTCAGAGCCATCTAACTGTTGGTTGTTCTTCAGAATGAAGAGGTCCTGACCTGCCTCACGTCTGCCAACGTTGGCCTCAACATCAAGGACAGCTTGACGGAGAGCTGCCGCTACTTCTGTGGAGACTGGCAGTCATTTGCAGACCTCGAAGACACCAAGTATGAGCTCATCCTGACCTCGGAGACCATCTACAACCCGGAGTGTCAGCGGAAGCTTCTCAAAGTCTTCAAGAAGCGTCTTAGCCCAACTGGCGTCATGTATCCTTGTCATGAAAGTGGGAGGGAGAGGGCTTGCTCTACCAGGGCTGTATGTTCATAGGTGGCAGGGAAAACAAAACGAAACAATTTTTTTTTAACATTTTGAGTTGCATATATGGTTAACCTGCATTACTTCATTTTCTTTTTCTACTTCGTGGTCTTTTCATTCTCTACCTATAGTTGTATCATGATTCTCTACAGTGCACTGTTTTGTGTGCAGTGGCGTGCGGTGACATTTTAGACTAGTCAAGCAAATGAAGTAATGATGACACAGCGGAGGGGGCCCCGAGGGGCTAATACCCCGCGATTTTTTTGAAAAAGGGGGCGTGGCACTCGAATTTTCATTACAGGAGATATACGTAAAATCATGCAAAAACGCTCTCAATAAAATTGTTTCCTTAATTATGGCTAATTGCCGTAGATTTTTATTTTTTTTTATTCATTTTCGATCATGATGGGGGTGCATACAACTATGCATATTAAAGCTTTTTTTTTAACTGTATATGCATTTAAGTACCTTCGGTGTACCTTTTCATTCGGGAATAGGGCGGCCGGCATGAGCGATTTGCGTTTTTTCAGATTATGTTACCCATTTTTTTTTTTTTTTTTTTTTTTTTAAAGATTAGGAATAATATTTTCTTCTTGAAGTAATTCTGCCATTTTAATAATAATAATAATAATAATAATAAAAAAAAACGTAGTCATCACGCTAAAGCAATTAAATTATGAGAATAAAATTGTACAAAACACCATAAGATGAAGAATATTTTTATGCATGACAAATTAGTGCGTTTTTATAGTCCATTAATTAAATAAAATATTGGGGAAAAACACGAGAAAACACTTAATAAGGAGCCACAAAAATCACGCACTGTTGCTTATTATTAGTTTCCCGAAAACTAATAACATTGATGATCGAGTCACTCGTGGACCTATAAATTTTGTCCCTGATTTTTATCATTTATGCGCCATCTATTGATACACCGTTTAACCAGTTGGGCGTTCCGATCATCCAGAGCCGCCATTGTGCAAGCAGTGCTTGTACATTCCACAAGCCTCAGCATTTTCCACCCCCTCCCCGTACATTTCCTTATGAAGCTTTACGTTGGGTGGGTTGTTTACAAGCAACCAAAGTGATTGCTTGTACCAGTAGAGGCGCTGCTATCGCAAGACAAAAAAATTATAAATCGCGGCAAAATGCTGGCAAATTTAAAATTGTTAAGAGAGAAAAAAATGCTTGTCACGAAATTTGTTTTCTTCTTTTTTCTCGGAAAATTCAGGGCAAGCATTGCTTGCATTGCTTTTATGGACCGCACGCCCCTGTTTGTGTGAAAATCTTGGTTTTAAAATTATTCAGTATTCATTTTATAAATTTGAAAAAAGAAAAAAAAAAAAAAAAAAATTAAGACTTGCAAGAGTTTTTAATTAGATTTAAATGTTTCAACTTTATCTTCCATACCTTTTTGATTGCAGGCTGTTTGAAATTGATCACATAGATCATGCATTTAAAAAATAGTTCTAATCACAAAAATTAAGTAAATTTAATTCATAGTTTTTATAAAATTATTACATAATTTTAAGATGTGTTAATAGTATAATCACTTCTGAATAAAACAAATAATTCCGGGTCGTATGTTAACAACATGCTATTTGAGTTACATGTCACATTTAACTGTTTCATATTCAAATGTGTACAATATAGCTCTATTTAATTAGAAGGTACTCATTCTTATGTGTCTTTTATCTTTTCGCCTTTTTTTTATTATTTTTTCCCACATCATTTCCTTTTTTTTTTTGGTAAAACCTGATTGTTTTGTATTGTACCCATTTAGATTTTGAATTGCAATAATAGCATAATAAAACATAAGGCAATTAAAATCCTTTGAAAATATATAGCAAATGCAGAAAATACAGAAACTGAAAATTTCAAAATACTGTATATTTTAAAATTATACTTTCTGGATATATATATATATAAATATATATATATATATATATATATATATATATATATATATATATATATATATTGTCTCTCGTCCGCAATAAAGAGCTATCTGCTATTTCAGGTGAGCGCAACAATGAGCTTTATTTTATACCGATTTACGGCTCATAATTGGGCTCATGCACCTGAAAGAGCAGATAGCTCGATATACCTTTAAGTGTAATAAGGATATTTGTTGAAATTTAGTTACGACCGCAAACACAAGCTCTGGCCAGACTGTTAATTTTCCTGAGCTGTATCTTCAGCCTGCTCGCAGCCAAAACATACTACTTTGGAGTGGGGGGCGGCCTGCGTCAGTTCGAGCAGTTACTGCAGGAGGATGCCTCCCTGAGTAGCCGTGTAGTGTGGACCTGCCAGGAAGGTAAGCAGACCTTGTAACTGCAGGTGCACTGATGATAGCAAGCGACAACGTTAAAGAGATGCACTTTTGTAATGTCGGACGCAGCAGCCATTTGTTACAAGGATATTATTTAATTTCACTGTAATTAAACTAATCAGAGAGGTTAAATTAATTCTATCCTAAAATATGGATATATGTCTTTTGAATTGTGTACTTTTTATTTGTTGTATTTTATTTTATGCATATCCTGCATATAATTGTTTTTAATTGTAACTTGTTTTACTGCTTTTTTAATTAACAGTTTTTGCTCCAAGATCCAGTAAAATTAGTGTAATACATAATTATTATATAAGATGCATATTTTACTATTTAGAATATTGACAACTGATTTTTCAGACTTTTTTCCAACAACAGAGGTCAACAGGATAAAAATCCTTAAATATTTCAAGTAGAACAAAAATTGTGACGTCATTTGCACTGCACTCACTCCCTACCCCTCTTTCTGAGCTGGTGTAAGAAAGTGGGGGCAAGGTGTACATCGAGCAGGATATTCTGTCTTGTTCAATTGATATCATTGCTGACTTGTTTATTTCAATTAATGCAAATTAAGTGCAAGATATTGGAGCGAGAAAGTAAACAAAATAGTGATGGGAACAATGATGGAAGTGAAAGCAATTAAGGAATAAAATTATATTACTTTAATGTGACTATAATGCAGCTGGGACACCAAATGTTCCACACAAGAACATACAATACATATAATCTCAATTTATTGTAACTAACTGAACCACCAAATGTTCCAGGAGTACAGCGGGAAATCCTGGAGATCACCTGGAGATGACGGCAATTCAGCAACTTGATGAAGAGATATGATTTTCTTTTTTTAATTTCAACAAATTTTATACAAATAAAAATAAAAATATAACATTATTATAACTACAGTATATTCTTTTTAATTAATACCCATGGAAGACATACAATTGCAATTTATTTGTTAAGCTATATACTCTCTATTATATCTTTTAGCATCACTTAAGGGTAAGGTAACGCCACCAATGTTAAAAAAAATCCCTCTCACAAAAATTCTGAAAAAAATTTAAAATGCTCTCCTCTATACCCCCTATCAGTACCTAAAATATCAGGTATACAAATACGATCTAGTTTTTGAGTTATAAATTTTTAAAGTTGACTACTTTAACATGGAGAAATGAAACTCCCATGTTAAATTGGTCAACTTTAAAAATTCATAACTCAAAAACTAGATCGTATTTGTATACCTGATATTTTAGCTACTGATAGGGGGTGTAGAGGAGAACATTTTAAATTTTTTTCAGAATTTTTGTGAGAGGGATTTTTTTTAACATTGGTGGCGTTACCTTACCCTTAATCAACAAGTAAATCACATAATAAGATTAATAAGTAATAAATAACTGTTATACTGAATATATAGCAGAGCCTGTATAGGTTAAAATTTATAAATTTAACTTCATGTTAAGTTTTTAGCAATTAAGTAACAATTAAGTAATTAAAGCCAAATTAAGCTGCAAATGCTGGTATATAACTCCTAATTTTATTGGTACATAGATAATTCTTTTAATAAAACAAAAATCATCTGCATACCTATGACCTATAGAGCTTAAAATTAATTCATCCTTCAAAAAGATCACCTCTGAATTTAAATGCATATATATTTAAAAGGGGGAAAAAAAAGTTAGAAAAAAAAAAAATGCTGTAATTATTTTGCCATCAACCATATGGAGGAAATATAAATAATTTATCCATGCCATCAACTTATATAAGCTGTTTTAAGGGTAAGGTAACGCCACCAATGTTAAAAAAAGTCCCTCACACAAAAATTCTGAAAAAATTTTAAAATTTTCTCCTCTACACCCCCTATCATTAGCTAAAATATCAGGTATACAAATTCGATCTAGTTTTTGAGTTATGAATTTTTAAAGTTGACTACTTTAACATGGAGAAATGGAACTCCCATGTTAAATTAGTCAACTTTAAAAATTCATAACTGATATTTTAGCTACTGATAGGGGGTCATGTAGAGGAGAACATTTTAAATTTTTTTCAGAATTTTTGTGTGAGAGGGATTTTTTTTAACATATTGGTGGCGTTACCTTACCCTTTTAAGACTTAATTATACTTATACTAAGCCAATCAACAAACTTAAGGGTAAGGTAACGCCACCAATGTTAAAAAAAATCCCTCTCACAAAAGTTCTGAAAAAAATTTAAAATGTTCTCCTCCATACCGGATCAGTACCTAAAATATCAGGTATACAAATACGATCTAGTTTTTGAGTTATAAATTTTTAAAGTTGACTACTTTAACATGGAGAAATGAAACTCCCATGTTAAATTGGTCAACTTTAAAAATTCATAACTCAAAAACTAGATTGTATTTGTATACCTGATATTTTAGCTACTGATAGGGGGTGTAGAGGAGAACATTTTAAATTTTTTTCAGAATTTTTGTGACAGGGATTTTTTTTAACATTGGTGGCGTTACCTTACCCTTAAAACATTTAAAGCAAGGATTATAATTTTCCTTTTAAAAAGAAAAAAAAAAAAAAAAATGACTTGGTCCTAAAATAAAAACAGTATATATATGCAGCCTATAGTCGAGCATTGAATCTCTTTATATAGAATAGCTTTCATAATTCTTTTTTAAAACTCAAACAAACATAACAATTCATCAATTAAAGGAAGAGGTACTAAGGTGCAAGACGCTCATACACCCAGCCATCCTGGCCCTCCAGAGTGGTGGTGCCATTGGGTGGGTCTCCCGTGCCGGCCTTCCTGAAGCAGATTCGGTCGTGCACACGGTCGCTCTGACCCTGCCAGAACTCCACTCTGTGTGGAATCACTCGGTAGCCACCCCTGCAACAAGATGAACGGCTGTCAGACTTTGCATAATGTATATGGCTGGGAATCAGCAGGCTCATGCATCTCAAACAGTTAATTGTTAAGGTATTCAGGTGATGCTAGAACAGTGTGATATCAAAATATTCTATTCACAAAGCATTGGCAAATCAAAATTTGTTGATACTGTAAAACGGCCTGCACATAAAATGATGAGACATAAAATTTAGTGTTGCTGAAATTTTTTCTTTCATATTAAAAAAAGTACAGTACATGCTTTTTTTTTTATTTATTTTAAAAGTTTTCTGGGACAATGAAAATAAAATGTAGCATGCTTTCAAGCAGAAATAATATTGCTATAAAACTGCGGCTTTACAGTAATTTAAATATATATATGATGGATCTATAGGGGTAGAATATTTTATGTAATTAAAAATTTTGTTGGCAATTATTTGGATATAATATCTACATAAGATATTTACAGCTATATAGTTATAGCTGTAAAAACGCTGCAAATTAAGATAAAACACTGCACATATTATATTGTAGCAAATTAATTACGAGAGCTATAATAATATAAGAATTAATATATGCTTCTCTATACTAGCTGTATTATGAAATATGAATGCAGAGCTTTAGGGTGCAATATTCAAAGTAAAAAAAAAAAAAATGTTACACAAACTTCTTGACAATCTTGAGTAAGAAAAAAAGAAAAGTACAAAAAAAAAATATTTGAATTTGTTATTGACCCTTAATTATTCAAAAGTTCTCTTTCACTTCAGTACTTGTTGTAGCTATTACCATGAAAAGAAAAACATCTTCTGCCATCCTGGGTCACCCACATCAATGTCTTTTTTCCAATATAAAATATCTGATTTTTTTTTATTATTTAACAGTATTATTTTTAGATAAGATAGTGCAGGAAGCAGGCTCGGACTGGCCATAAGAGTTGGTGAGCGATTGCTCAGTAGGCCCCATTGGCTGGGAGACCCCTACAACGTTAAAAGTAGACCCCCACAGGGTCAAGTAGGCCCTTGATATGGGCCCGTACTCCTGTTTGCTTAGTATAGGCTCTTTTAGCCCAGTCCGACCTTGGCAGGAAGCACTGAAAAATCAGCTGACTTGAGTGCTGCAAATTACTGTTGACACAGGATGTCAATGCTCACCATTCCTGGGGCCTCGGTATTGGCTTGTCTGCGTACTGGGCGATGATTTCCTGCTCACGCCTGGTCAGCTCTTCACGACCGGCGATCACCGAGCTCTGGTGGCTGACGCAGGCACCGATCTGACTCTCGCGGGGCCGCGAGTTGAAGTAAGCATCAGACTCTGTGGCAGGCAGCTGCTCCACCGAGCCCTCCACACGGACCTGTGCCAAGATGGAATGCTCATCATAATACCCTGGGAGAAAGGGGAGGTGGGGGGGAGGGGCATAGTGTTGTTGATTTATTTTGGTGGGGGAAGAGACAATTACCTTTGCCAACATATTTTATTAGAAATTTTAATGTAGTAATTTTTGTATTTTGTAATAATTACAAGGTTCAAAGTTAATGTAAAATGTACTAAATCTGGACTTACTGATCTCTTAATTGGCTCCCAGTAGAACGTCAGAGCAGCCCTTGGATTCTCAGCCTGTGAATTAATCACAAAGTCAGGTATACAAAGCATTGGTGCCATAAAAAAACACTGTTTGATAAAATATGCATACTTAATAATAAAAAAATAACAAAAAATTGAACGATAAATGCATAATTAATATATAGATACACATTGAGTGGTAAAAAGTCCTTCAACCAAAGAACATAATTACATGATAGGCACGATCGAGAGTTTCTAGATAATTAAGCAGATATTATCAACTTGTTTTTTTAAAATTGACTAGAAATTTGGGGGTAATGAGGTGAGAGGGCAAATTCAAATTAGGGTACACTCAAAGTAACGATCATGATTGGATGCTGGAAGTAGAAGAGACTCGAGGAAATTTTTTTGATACTTCAACAGTAAGAGATTGGAAAATATTGAGAGTTATGGTGGTTTTAAGATAAGTTGAGAGATGTGTGTCCTTGAGATGAAGCATGCATCCACATTTGTCTTACATACACATACATACATATAACATGACGCCATATCCCTTTACGGGGTAAGCCAGCAGCAGTATTACCTCGGCCATCTAAAAATTGCCCTCCACAGCACTCCATTCTTGCATACTCCACTTGCTTCAGAAATACTCATAACATTCGTTTGCCTTCTACACTTTCTATTACCACATTTGTCTTATTATATTTTAATGATAGTCAGGGTCAGGGTGTACTCAAGACTGTACTTATATTCGCTGGTGTGTGCCCTGGCAGCTAGATGGGTGTCATGCAAGAGCTAGCTTTGTGGGTTCAAGTATATTTCTAAGTTGACTCACAATGTCTTTTCCTTTCCTGCTGGAGAGATTCGTGAAGAACTTGAACCCATCTTTGCCATATCCTTTAAGAAGCACATATCTTGCTGACGGTACGCCATCTCTGTAATGTTGAATAAGCTATAATTACACTACTAGACATCCTCAACATCAAGATTGCAATTATGAGACAGAAATTATAACATTCAATCCAATGTATTTGTGCATTCTATTTAAAATATTTATGGCAGATATCAGCATGCACAGAGGACACTAAATTTCACTTAAATGACGTACTTGATGAGTGAAGAGTGAAACATCAGGTATACAGTACAGCATGGGAACACAAAATTATACATCACACTTCGTGATTGAGATACAATATATTATTATATGCATACAGTATGTATTTACCGAAGGGGTTTTAAAAAGTGTCATGTTGTTTACATATATGGTATCGGCAACAATGTGTATTATATTTGTGAAGTGAAGGTCAGTCGCTGTCTTTCTTCTTATCAGTCTTTACCATAACCATGATGGCAAACATCGTTTATGACGTCACGCAAAAGGCCTGTGTATACTGTAGACACTTTTTAAACCCCTTCGAAACACCATCACTGCTTAAATAATACATAGACTATAGTCTTACTTGGAAGCTGTGGACAGACACATGGCATTTGCCTCGAGGACGCCAGGTGTACTGCAAGCCTCGTCAAACCAAGCTTTGAACTGGCCCAAAGGTTCTTTGCTGACGAGATCGGTCTCCAGGAACGTTTCTTTCTTATCTTTGTATTTTATCCTCATACCTACACACAAATTAGTACACATGTTAAACAAGTAAGAATCATAGGAAGCATAAATTGCTTTGATAGGGCACTGGATTAATAATTATGGTAAAATATCATACCTCCAATATCTTCAGATATTGCTGTTCCTGCCCCGGCCATTGTATTTGTGCTCAAATATCGTCTTCCTATAGTTATGAAAAACCTATGATATGCATAAGTACTAAGTATCTTTGCCATCAGCAAATATGTATTGCATAACACTGATAGCAGAATGGGGTCAAGCCGGTCGAAGAGAGCCGGTCAAGTTTAAAAATATGGCACGTCCACATAACTACCGATAACTACGCATTATAATATCTATTCTGCTTTCGTTAAATATTTTATGCTAACGATCAATAAACATAAATATAAAGTAAAAATAAATAAGTCATAAAAAATTACTTATTTTGTAAACACGTTTACTTTACCTCGAAAATAATTAACTTTTTGACAGGCACACAAAAAACGTAAAATTAAATGCTGTGTTTACATGCACAGCTGATTTATCAGGTGACTGACCCGCGCGAAAATAGCAGCTCCTTCAAAACATGTTTCTTTCGAGACACCAAACTCTCTCGTGTTAATTAATTGGGCCCGATTGGGCCTTTTGACAGAAAAAGGGAGGTTTCTAGTGGGATTCTCTCTGCTGTGGGAAAGTAGAAATGTGGAATAATATATAGTCTAGAACTCATAGAGTCCTATATACACATATATATATTAAAATGAACTATGCATTATACTGATTCAGAGACCCTAAATTAATACTGATTATATTATTTACTATATAATAATTTTCCCAGTCTCTGTCATGCCTCTCTGTCTGCTCTGTATATATTATAATAGTCTTATAGTATATACTTATATTAATATTGTATAGCATATATTATACAATTAAAATCACACGCTAACTTAAAATATGGGTATTTTTTTTATATATAAAATAAATAAAACCATGTGACATAAGCGTAACATTTTTTTTTTTTATTCACAAGAGCAGCGTCTACAAAGTTCATCACGCGTAATTTGAGTTTAGTTACAATTAGGAGAATTTTTAGTACAAAGCCTGAAAAACAACGAACTACACACACAACACTCAACAGTTTATTATCAGTGGAAAATATGTTTATTTTTGGGATAACTGTTTTTTATTATAGAAGATTTACAGATCCATTTTTTTTACTAAAAAACTAAAAATTTAAATTTCAATTAAAAAAACAAATTTTTCCTTTTTTTTTTAATGTCCAATATTTCAATATCTCAGATGAGATCTATTCACATTTTTCCTTCAAAAGACTAGAAGAACTCCAGGTTGCGTCGCTGTTCTAAGCTATTAGAACCTGACAAACCGTTTGTTTTGCCTCTAATTAACGGGAATTAAGTCAGAAATCGTCATTTACAAAGCTAAAATTGCTCTTGAAATTAACTGCATGGGTGCATATTTAGCTGTCACTCCTATATATGAATCGTTCTAACTTGTAAGATGTCGTTCTACAATTCTGATTATTCTGAAACATTATATTTGAAACTTTGTTAACAGATATATGTGATTAATTTCATACTCCCACAATAACCATTTCTAATTTTCCTCCCGTTAAAATAACACAGATTTGAGCAAAAACCTAGCCTAACAAAAAGTTACAAAAGGGAAGCCCTCACAACAATAAAAACAATGCACATTATTATATATATTATTACAAAAAAAATTTCGATAATGCTCCGCATATTTATCGTGATCACAGTTTATCGGAAAGCGGAGTCGAAAAAATATATTCTCGAAGTATTATATATTATTGGAAGCAATGAGTTTTCACCATATAATTAATTATTTTTATTTTTAGTAAGTTTTGAAGCTTTATAGGGAAATCTCATTAACGAACCAAATACTAACACTAACTCTTCGTCAAAATAATGTTATTTTTAATATTAGTTTTTACTGAACATAAAATATTTTAATGCGACAAAATAGCTTGAAAATATCAGAGTTGAACAATTATTTATATATTTATTTTTGATTGACTTTGAAGGCATTTAAGTGATTTTCTTTTCGACACTGAGAAGCAATTTGACGAAGAGCGGGAGCACCAAAATTAAAGATCGAGGACCGTACTCAAGTTTGACAAAGATATTCTAAGTTGTTCATCTCAAGGGTTAAAGTTCAGTTCTAAAATTGTTTCTCCATCGAAACGTAAAATGAAATCAATTTGACCCCTTGTGTTGACAATTGCTCAACTACGGCCCTCGCCTAGAGTGTCCAGGAGGCGAAGGAAGACTCGGAGGTTGGGGAGGGCGACTGGTGACTGTGCTGGCGGTACGCGTGGTCCAGTTGCAGCTTCTGACCGATGCTGAGTCGTGTCCGAGAGTCAGAGGTTACGCCACCGCCGTTCGCAGAGAAAACTTGCCCAGGCGAAGGTCTGTCAACATAATCGGCGAGTTAATTAAGTCATAGGGGGGGCTAATTACATGGAAAGTGGTACCCCCTTTACCCTAAAGTAGCGTTCAGAACTGTCGGAATCGGAAATAATTTCCAATCACTTGGCGAATTCTAGTAATCAGAAATTTTGAATTTTCTGATTGGTCAAGAGCTTTTCCGTTCCGTTTCCGAAGTGATTTTAAACGGGAGTTTACACTTAATTTTGTTTTTTGATATACGCTACCGAGTTCGAATCCAAGTGGACACATAATGTGTTATTTTCTGACACTTGAGGATATTGGAAAGTTCCGCCAACACCCATCTCTCTTCATCTCTCTTATCCAAGTCAATTTCTATCAACCGTCGTAGTTTGCAGGCTCAATGGTATATGTGCTAATATGGTCATATGAAGAAGCATTGCCAAGGATTTTGAACTCAAATTCAATCAATCTCAAAGTCCATACAATGCCGATATATTTTTTATGATAATAATTCTCAAATTTAATAACATTAAATTGATTAAACTTGTCGTATTTTACATACCAATTTGATGTACGCTGCAGGGCTACTTTATTGATAATATTTAACATATTTTGTAGTTTAATTTATAAATTATTATACAAAATATTATTAAAAGTTTAAAACATTCCTTCTCTTATATTAAAGTTCAATATGCAGAATTATTATTTAAATTATTGAAAAATCACAGATTTAAGTTTTGTTGTAAATTTTAATATAATATATCTGGGTATTTATAATTTATGCATGTTCCTCTAAAGAGAGATTAATAACTATTTATTAATACATAAATATGCATATAAAATGTATACCAAAGTTTTTAATTTAAATAATAGGGCTTTATTTTATATTATAGAATATATAGAACATCAGCAGCAAGGGAAAATGAGATTTATATATAAACTTGAAAACTTGGTAATTTTATATAAGAGACGTAATTAGCATTTTAAAGTTTGCTTGCTTGAATGCTCTTTATATTATAATTCGTAAATACCTTTATGTTTAGTAATCCCATACTAAATGTAAAATGATAAAATAAACTTAAACAAATCCTCTTAAGTGTTTTGTTTTGCAACGAAAGTCTAATTTGCATTATTATAATTTGCATATGGTTTGAATTTTAATTGCTTATAAATATATTTTTTAAGACAATAATTTTAAGACGTGACTTTTAAACTATAAGATGTATATTGATATTTTACGTAAATTTTAATGTTGTAATGTACAATTGTTTAATTGCAAATTAACAGAGCATTGATATACAGTATATTTATTTAAAAGGCATTCGCTCAAAAACGAAAACAAAAAACAAAAAGTGATATTTTGCAATTTTACTTTTCTCACAATAAACGATTCACATACAAAATTTACAAACAACTTTTAATTATTGGGGATATAAAAATAATATCAAATCAATTAATGAAATAATGTTCCATACTCTGCCATGTTAATAAAACTTAATTTGAAAACCCTACAATCACAGTTCATTAATTCTGATTAATTAAGCTTTTTAGTTTCAAATTGCCAACCTTGCGTCAAAATATTGTTTATTATAGTCCTGTGCCTCCTTCATCAGCCTTAAGTTTTTTTTTTTTAATGTATAAACAGATTTTGTACTTGTCTTCATGAATGAAAATTAAATTATGTCCGAATATTATGACTTTTTATATGCGACGGTCGAACATTTCATGTGGAGATGAGGGAGAGAGTGAAACTCGAGTAGCCGGTGGGCGTGCAGACAAAGGTGCCACGTCAATGTCCCAGGAAGGTTTGGCTCGGAGACGCTCGCACGAAAATAGAACGATCACGTGACCGAGTCGAACGTGAGCGGTCGACATAAAATGTCCGTGGCGGCATTTCGGGAAAACCGCGCCGACAAACCATCGAACATTTCTCAGAAATTTGATGGATTTGTAAACAAACAACCAAATTAAACGTGATGGATGTGGAATGAATTAATGGACAGCTGTTTGCTAAAAAAAGAGTAATCATGTGGCTACTACATTTGCTATTAATCGTTATAGTACTTATAGTATATATGCATTTTATAGGGGGATCATTATATATTATATAGATTTTAACATAACGCTAGGATAGAATCATGCCAATTTTTGTTTGAATAACACCTGATATGTATTATTTTAATATTAATCAATTATATAAGTGTGCTACAATAATAAATGATGTATATTTATCATCCAGAAGTGGACGGAGTGCACATTTTATTCAGTAAATGTATTCCCGCAGTGTCGTAAATCGTCGTCGTAGAGCGGCTCTTGTGGGCGTTTCCTGTGGCCAGAACAAGCAGCACAGTCTGTGGTGTCCATTCGTGCCCCGTACATACCACACATTTAAGTATGCTACTTAAGCAGGGTCGGACTGGGCTTAAAGGAGCAAACAGGAGTACGGGCCCATATCAAGGGCCTACTTGACCCTGTGGGGGCATACTTTTAACGTTGTAGGGGTCTCCCAGCTGAGGGGGCATACTGATCGATCGCTCACCAACTCTTATAGCCAGTCCGAGCCTGTACTTAAGTAAAATTATTTTAATTTAGAGGTATTACTATATATATTGTGTAACTAAAATACATGAAAATTGTTTTCTTCTTTAACTTAAGTGTCGTCGTATGGACAGGGTAGGATAACGAAACGAACGCTTGTTACTCGGAGAATGTAACAAAACTGCCCTCCCAAATGCCTCCTGTCCTAGAATGCAAAAACAACCCTCACTTGCTTAAATTAAATTGCTTTCTTTCTTTCTTTCTTTTGTGGCTACTTTTATAAGCTATTTTGTGCTTTGTAATTGAAAACATTATCGTTTTTTTTTTTTTTTAAAACTAAAATCGTGATATTTAAACATTTTTACATTAAGACTTTTAAATTTTCAATGAAGTCATAGTACATTAAACATATCCGATTGTGAGTCTGTTGAATTAACATGTTGAATGTAATATATTATGGATTAGAATTATTAATATCAGTCATTTCAAACTGTAATAACATAACAGAGTATCAGAATTCGTTTAGACGTTATTGGAAGCGTGCCAAGCTGTTGCTGTAAAACTTTGCAAATCCTTGTTTAATGACCTTATAGATGGGGCTAACTGATACTAGGGAAATTAATTTATATAATTACCTCGAGATTTTGGCAATGGACTTCATTAATTAATGATTCAATTGAGCAGAATTTATATATTAAGATCGCTCGAGAAATTGCCAAAATTGAATGTTCAATTTCCTGTATATGTATGTTTACATTCATATTGTACTTTTTATATAAACGTAAAACCAAGAATCACGGTGAATTAAATTTCCTCCAGATGTTTATATTAATGTTATAGAACTTACCATAAATGAATTCCGTTTGTAAACAATTTACATTTTTTATACTTTCGTATAACCTCGAATCTCATTTAAATAAAAATTATTTACGTTAGTTTGAAATTGTTTTAAGACCCATCAGAGTAGACATATTTCAAACAAACGTAGAATATGACAAGAAAACAACTAATAATTATCTCGATTACGTTGAAAAAATATATATTTTTTTTCAATAAAAAACCCCGAAAGAGAGCCTGTGCAATATATGAAAAGTATCACGTTCAATCGACCAATAATAAGATTTGCAGACTCATATTCACTATTATACGTTTACATGACGGTGTTTAATGCGTATTCGTTGACGACGGATAATGTTATTCTTATGAGGCGTCGTCAAAGAATACGCATTAAACACCGTCATGTAAACGTAGTGATAATGATAATTAATCGAATTGAGCTTATTATTATGAAGTATAGTACACTCCTCGCCTCTGAAAAGTTCCCTTCTGCAGCCTTGTTAATCACCATGCCTTGTGTTATCCTTACGGGACATGGTGATAAACAAGAGGCTGCAGAAGAGAACTTTTCAGAGGCGAAGAGTGTACACATCGGGCCAACTTTGTTTAATTAAATTGCAAACACTCTTAGAGACACGATAAGAAAAGTGCGTCTCACTGTCAGTCTAGGAATACCCCCAAAATTAAGTTCTCCATAGAATTCTCCCATAAGGAAAACATAGGTGTTACCTGTTTAGAAGACCTGGATGCGATGGTTCTCGCGATCGCACACTAGGATGTTGCCGTTGGACATAACTGCCACGCCCTCCAGGCCCTTGAACTCTCCGTCCCCGGAGCCCCAACAACCGAAGGCGCGGAGGAACGCTCCGTCCGGGTAGAAGATCTGGATTCGGTTGTTGCCCGAGTCGCCTACGAAGATGTAACCCTGGTCGTCCACTGCCACTCCCCTGCAAACAGCGCGAGATAACTCGGTCAATATCGTGGTCGAGGAAGGATAGTGTTGTGTTTATTTGAAATTTTACACCAATGGATAGTTTCATGAACCATCTGCATGCATGAGCAGAGGAGCCAAAGAGAGGGCCTAAGGCGAAAGACCAATGCAGTGACGGCGAAAATAAGAACTTTTGACTATAATAAATCCATTGATGTACAACTTTTAAATAAATGAATTGTACGGTAAAAAACATAAAAAAATACACGTGATCACGCCCACTCTAATTGTCTGCTCTTCTTATTTCAAGTGATTGTGATAATTGCAATTTTTGAGCAACATAAAAAACTTCAATCTTATCTATCAGGGAATGTTCAATCAATTTTATATACTTTTTTTTTTTTAAACATAAAAAAATGAAGAAACTTTAATTGAATGTAAAAATATTAAATAAAAATTTGGTACATCAAATTTAAGTAAAAAATGTACCTATGCATGGGATTAGGGTTATATTTTAATCTTTAAAGTTTACAAGCACTAATTTTAAACTGTTGCAATCAACAATCAATGTCAACTTTCTTCCACTCATCACCTTTCAATCATAAATTTCCTCGCGTGATAATATAAGTTTCACGATCACGTGATGTCAAAATACGGGCACGTCAATCAATTGTGTTGATTGCAATTATTTGTCTCTTGATTGAAAACAGCTGTTATAAAAGGTGCACGCTTGATTAGCTGCTCGTCATGCGATCTGGCTATGAGTACTGGAAATGGCAATCAAAGCCGGCAAAAGTTCATAAAAAAAATTTTGTTTCAATATAAAATAAAAACACTTCACATCTGTTGTTTCGATTGACGATTCCCAGCAGGTTCAACACATGTTACAAATTGGCAATCATTTTTCACACATTGAAAATTTCAACAACAAAAATACTACTTGTATACAAACAATGACGAAATCAAAACCTAAAAAAAAAAAAAAAAAAAAAAAAAAAAAAAATTGGGGCATTATTATTTACCTTGGAGGTGCTAATTAATTACTATAAAAAACAGATAACAAATACAATTAATTAGTTGTAAAACGGAGGTTCATATTTCTATATATTTTTATGTTTCTCTTCCATAAACCTATGGTAAAAAGAAATATTAAAAAGAAAACAGTTATACGTACGCTTTTCGCCTCTGAAAAGTTCCTTTTTGCAACTTTATGTTATTTGCCATTATGATAATACTCACAGAGCATGGAAATTAACAATGCTGCAAATAGAAATTTTCAGAGACGATGACTGTACAACAAAATTGGTGGTGTAAAATAAATTAAAAAAAATTAGTAGGATTATAAAAACGTGAAGGAAAATAAAATTCATCACCTATAGCTGCTTAAATTTCTTATAAACTGTGTAATAACTTAATAAAAGTCAAAAAGTGGTTCCACTTTGATGCCTTTCTGATCTCGTGTATATATCGAAAAACTCTCTCAAACTCTCTAGCACTTTGTTCGGGATCAGCACCCACAGGAAATTTCTTTTCCGGACTCTTCACGCACGCATTGCAAAATAAATATATATCTGAACCACATCGATGTTTCTTTCTTTTTATACTTTAATAATATTACTTTATATAGAAACAATTTTTAGTATATATAGAAAAAAAATATTAAACTTGTTTTTCTGCTTGGAGAAGTCTAAAATTTGACAGACGTGCTTCATAACTTTTTTGCCTTTAATACAAGAGGTTGCCGGGAGCGTGCTTTGCCTAGCAAGTATACAAATGATTCGATGTATGTGCTGCTGCTGCTGCTGAGCTTTGCTATAAGAAGAAGGTCGAGCTCCTTGCGTGATTTCTCTCGAGCCTCATATTTCGTGATAGACGATTCGACTGCGCGCCAAACACTCCCCTACACGAGGGGTGGTGGTGTCAGGTGGGGGGTGAGAATTATAAAACACAAGCACACACCCCGGTATACAAGGGCACTATACACGAGCATCGTCAAATGTAGAACGGAGGATAAAAATAAGTAAAATATATTAAAGTATGTGAAAATGTTATTTTAAATGAATAACATAATGAAGGACAAAAAGATTGCAAGTTAAGTATTTTAAATTGTAACTCGGAAAATATTAAGCATAAATTTTTTTCTTTGTTTCTGGATTTAATGAATAATTATAGCAAAAAAGTTATTTTAGAAACTTTATTTAATAAAAATGAATTAAAAACTTCGTATAATCTGATGACAATGATATAATTCAACCGTTTGATTGTACAAAAATAATATTAATTGCTTATCATTAATAACAAAGATTGAATGAACTTTATGATAAATGTAAAAATATTTCCTAACTTTTGTAGGACCTGGTGTAAATGACACAAAGAAAATGATAAATTAGGTTCAACTAATGAGAAAAAACTGGTCAATATACTACTTTTCTATAAAACTTAAATGAGCAAAATCATGTTTAGACCATTTAAATTAATGACTGTCGATTTTTCATGGAATAAATCTGATGCTTTTTAATATTTACAAGAATTTTCCCATATATTGATTATTCAATCTCGACTTGTGTTGTGAAATATGTAGGGTGATTTTCCAATGAAAATCGCATTAGCAAGAGAACTCTAGTGCGTATCGATGGTTTGACGTATATAGGCTTACTGATAATAAATATAAGTAATGATAAAAATATTTGAAATTCGTTGACATATAAAACATAACAGAAAACGCAGAAAACGTTATTTTTACCCCCTTAAAAATTATTGTATTTTTTATTTTTAATATTGAAAATAATAATTTACGTTTATTTATGTTGAAAACGTGTTTGATATAATATTTTATTTCAAGTTCAAATTATAAATGATATATGGACAATTAACACTAAAATTGATTTATGATAATGTTTAATATGTCACAGAAGATAGTTTATTTTATTGGATATACTGTATTATGATAGTAGCAATAAATATTATAAGTAGCAGTATGAGAGAGTAGAAAATTTGTGATCCAATATTCATCCACATTATTCTAAAAAGGTACCTTATGCAAATAATGTGATTGTGAAATGTCTCTATTATTTTATGATAAATGTAATTTCAACGTGTAGAATCAGATACGTTTTTAGTCATATATTAATTGCAATAGGTCTGTTCTTAATACATTATTTCAGAATCAAGAATTTATGAATATATCAATATAGATTTTATTATGTAAACGTGTTATTATAATAAATGTATTGGTTGCGATTCATAAAGCAGTTAGCCAGATTTCTAACCACGTTTAACTAGGTGCCATGGTTTAACAAATAAAACAGGTATAGTTAAACTTAAACGTGGTTAAGCTAAACGTGGCTAACTTCTTCGTGAATCGCACCCATTTTCAGATTTTTGTTCACTATGATCAGAAAATAGAAATAATGTACCTTTTTTATTCTCTGATTCGATTGCTCATCTTGTTCTTACCATTTTTGGTAGTTAGCTCTACATGATTGTGAAATGAATGATTTTTTTTTAATCAGTACGAAAAGTGACTTTTTTCTAATCGTCCTTTTAATGCTGAGTTTAAATTACTTATCTCAAATAACATGCTAACTGTAACTTAATTTTAGAAATAAGCTATAAGCCAAAGTGGAAATTTTCGAGATAATATCATTGATTTACATGAAAATATCAAAATTTACTTTTATTGACTGCTCTTCATTTATGATATTTTTTTATGAAAATGACTGTACACTCTTGACAGCACGAACTTTACTGTAGCTATGGTATGCAGAGAGATAATGGACAACATACTATGAAAATTTTTTATTGCAGAAATGAATAGAGGACACCAAATTATGCTACTCTGATTTTTTTCAGATTTTTTTGAGACTCGGAACCATTTTAAAATAATTATTAAAAGTACGGCCACGCCCCCTGGAGGCGTCTCGGTCTTATCCTTTTTATTAAGGATTCAGGGGTGCTGACTTAACTTACAGAACTTTCAATAATTATTTAAAAATAGTTCTGGATTTCAAAAAAATCTGAAAAAATTTAAAGTAGCATAATTTGGTACCCTCTATTCATTTCTGCAATGAAAAATATTCATGTAGGTTGTCCATTATGCAATTTGTAAGAGAAGAACACTCAGTTAATAATTATCCTCAAAAAGTTTATCGATTGAGTGACAAAGAAGGCAGGTGTAACGTTCGTGGTGTCCAGAGGTGTAGCGGCTGAGGTGATGAATGTTAGTGACGGAGGGAGCGTGCACCACCGGGTGGCAGCCTCTGGTGCTCGGCTGGTGCGCGCTTACCTCGGAGGCGGCGATCGAGGAGGAGTTGTCGATGTGCCATGATCGCGGTCGTTGTTGTTGCTGCTGCTCAGAGAAAGAAGAAGTGGCGGGGAGGGGCAAATCTCGTGGGCTGCAAGAAAGGGCGGCTACCATGTGAGCTATATGAGTCATTCCTAGCTTGGGACGCACTCTAAACCATTGCAGGTATTGCTTGTCAAGATTATTCAAGTAGAAACTCTCATTGCTACAATTTCATTTCATGTTTTCAATCTTCAACATAAATATTGATTGTTGTCTATAAAATCTTATTTTTATAATCTAAAAAAAATGTCTTAAATCAAATTTTATATACAGTTCAATGCTGCATAGAATACAAGTTCTTGTAAATTTTTATTTTACTCAGTGTAATTTCTGATTGTTTTTTATATAAAAGTTTAAATTAAAAAAAAAAGTTAATGGAAGGAAAAAAAAAATCCTTGTTATTTCTGCTATATAATATCAAAGAATTAATATCTTTAGATATTAATTCTTTGATAATATGGTGGAGATTTAATATTTTTGGATTGAAAACAATAAATAAAAAGAGCGAATTTTTTTTTCGCGAATCTTTGTTTGAGTGATTTCTTAGCTTTTTATTATAAATAAGTAGTCAGAGCAGCTTGTTGCTCTACTAAAATTTTAATTACGCGAAAAAAACTTAAAGAAAATATTTTAAATCGCAAGGTGATTAAATTAATTGTACGAAACATCTGAAGTTAAATATACTTAATTTGTAAAATAAAAAATCGTAATCACTCTAAACTCTGGTTCAGTACTATAGACGTTCTAATGATGTGTGCAGTGTGCACTCACAAGTGGTTTTTAATTGCATGTAATACCACCGAGCGATTTAAAAGTAAGTGATGAAAAAAAAATTGGATATGAAATATAACTTTCAATATAAATACTAAATGAGAATATTAAAATTTTCGTTGAGCGACTTGATGAAAGTTTTGATATTTTTAATTAATTCATGGCGTAAGTAATCTTTGAACATTAACTCGGTTGGTGTAATTGTTCAGATGTTTTAATACTCCTGAAGATTGCCATGAAAGAAACAGACCCCTTGATCGAGAGTTTATTAAAATATGGAAAGATTTTTCATCTTAATGTATGAAATGACGAATGACTCATAAAAAACTGCTACGATTAATATTACTGTTTTACTAATTTATAAAGACAGATTAATCTTTTTATCTATGATAAATTATCTACCAGACTGTATAATTATTACTTTTGTAAACATTGCAAGTATTTGGAGCGTAAGATACTACAAATGCATTTGACATCATTTAATGCATCCCCAGCAGCAGCCAGCCACCTTAATTATTTTAATTAATCAACTTACCTTTTTTTGTACGCGAGCTTTGAAAGTTCTGATATACGATTGTAAAAAAAAATCACACCTACCTTCCACAATTCTTAAGATAATAATTTCATAATAACTTTAAAAAAAAATACAACCTATAAATAAACTCATGCAAAGATTTAAAAAAAAAAAATTAGTTAGCACTCAAGGGACACCCTTCAAGACTTTCGTGTCAATAAAGGTATAGATCAGGGTATAGGCATCAATATAACCTACTTGAAGTTATTATAAAAATAGTTCTTTACCTTTCTCATTATTTGAGAAATTGTAAAAGAACCTATAACTAGGTTCAAAACACCATACTTTCAGATGTTAATTCAGGGTTAGAATTCAGGTTTTCATTCTGGCTTAAATATGTAAAAGCCAATCAGAAGGTCGTAATCTGAAGATAAAACTGCTTTGAGAAATCACAATAAAGCAACACATGTGAGCAGCCAATCAGAGAGGGTGAAAGCCTGTAAGATAGGTAAGGTTTGGTTACCTGGGGAACTTAAATTGTCCCTCCTCGGATCCCTCGCTGCCAAAGGTGGTGAGCACTCTTCCGTTCACGTCGAAGATCTGGATGCGATGGTTGTTGGAGTCAGACACGATCACACGGTTTGTGTTGCTCACGGCGATGTAGTGCGGGTGTTCCAGCTGTCCTGGCTTGCTGCCTGAGCTGCCGAACTTGCCCACGAACGTTCCATCAGACTGGAACACCTAGGACCGAACACCAAGTGTTACAATCCACGTGTCACTTTTGAGGAATTGTTACTTTAATGAGAGACGTCTCGACTTGCTTTAGTGCTAAAGTCGTCTCCATTTATTTTTGATTTGATCTCCCATTAGTATTGGAGGACAAAGGAAAAGGTTCATGACGTCAAACCAAAGATAAATGGAGACGAGTATATCATTCTTATATTCCTATTACAAAGGTATGGTCAACCGCTTTCACAAAAGCTTTTTTTATACATGATTATAATCATGTTGTTATGCTTTTTGAGACGACCCTCATTTACGTAAAAATTCATGTAACTTTCTATATAGCTTATTTCAATTGTTTTGATTACTGTATTTTTGAAATTTAATTATTAATGAATTATTATGGTAACTATTAATTGCTTTTGCTTTCACATAAAATATAACAATATAATTCAGCTACTCTAAAGTATAAAATTGCAAGGATTATATTTTCATATTTTCACTTGCTTGCACAATCCCCCAGCTGTTCCTCTTTTCAACACAAGGCTAGTTTTAAGTTGGAAGAGACCGCGGTGTTATTTATAAAATTTGCTGCAGTTGAGATACCCTCCCTGTAGTATGAAATATGCTGCTGAATTATGCATTTTGTTAAACCAGTTACATGCATGAAATAAATTATGTTTTACATTTTTAAGTTTTTAACTTTTAAGAAACTCGGGGATTGAGTAACAGCTGTTTAATGAAAGCAATTTAAATGCAAATTAAAATTGAATATATCAATAACTTAACTAAAATGATTATTTAAGTTTTTAATTAAGATAAAAGTACCTGGACACGATGGTTTTCTTTATCACATACGTAGATGAAGCCCAGAGCGTCCGTGGTGACTCCCCAGGGGTAGTTGAAGCGTCCATCTGTGGTACCTTGGCTACCAAAAGAGCGTAAAAACCGTCCGGATGGATCCAGAACTTGAATACGGTGATTGTACCGATCAGCAATTATAAACTGTCCTATTCTATTAACTGCTACTCCTGCTAAACAATCAAATTCTCCTTCTGCACTGCCATAAGAACCAAATTCTTTAACAAATATTCCATTGGAATCAAATAATTGTACACGATGATTACTTGAATCTGCAACGACAATAGTATTGTCTGGTGCAACTGCGATTCCTCGCGGCCATGTAAAAAGCCCAGGCTCACTCCCCCGACTTCCAATTTTAAATTGTTGCCGCCTCTTCTGCAGGTACTGGTTTCTAGGGATATTTCCGAAACCTGCTGCTGTAGGAGAAGTGGGGGAGGTAGGCGTGTTTTTTTGATCGTCATCAGAACTTTCGAAACTCGCATTACGTAAAGGTAAACCGAGAGATAGGCGTCTGGACGCTGCTGAGGATGAGGCACTGCTGGAGGCTGCCCCGGTAGACGAGGTTCCTCCAGCCGTACCCTCTTTATCCTTGGCTCGGTTGCCGTACTTGTTCTTGAGGTAGCGGGCCCATGAGCTGAGGGCCGCTCCATCCTTTTCAGTACCGGGAGCCCCCGCGGCCCCCCCGCGCTCTGGTGAATTCTCGCGAGATTTGAGAGCGTGAGATGATCGACTCCGGGAGAGGTCAGAAGCCCCACCCACGCCGCTGGTGCTGCTAGAAGTACCCACTGCCGAGGAACCGTATCTGCTGGACAAACATGTGTCGCCTTATATTAATGTAAGTAACAAGGTATATTATAATATTTCAATAAAAAAAAGCCAGCAACGAACACACACAAAAAGCATGTGCAAAAAAAAGCAAACTAATATGTTTTTCTAACTGCTGTTTTGTATATTAGCACATTTATATAAACATTAAAATATATAATATATAAAAAATATTTATTACAATAGAGAATAAAAAAAATGTAATATGAATAATAAAAAACTATTTCTCTCCGTGAATACAATGGATAGATTGTGATGAAATGAAATCAATGGGTACTTTTTTTAATGTTAAAAAAAAATCAGGTCACAATATTATATTTGTTTTGTTTAAGGCCATTGTTTGTTTTTGTTTTTTTATAGATTGATGATATATTTTTTTTAATGACGTTTTTGTTTTGATATAGTCAATTTCTCTCTCCAATATTATTAATGCTATTATTAATGGCAATAAAAATATGTACTAATATTATTGCACGTACAATAAATTTGCCAATATTTTTAACGTAATTTGATTTTTTCGTTTCGTACCTTGCTCTCCCGCTGGGGTATTTATCTTCAGTTGAGTATTTGCGAGTGGCCGCGCTGCTTCCGGTGCTCGCGGTATCTTCATCCTCCGGAGAGAGTGCCGCTGAACTCTTACTGCGGTTCAGGAAGCGACTCGTGTATCCTGAGCTGCCATACCTCGAAGACGCTGGTTCTTCTTCCTGCTGACGAGCTCGGCTACCGTACTTGCTGGCGCTCGAGTCATAGCCCGTGGTACCGGTAGTACGCCTGCCTCCCGCACCACTATCTCCATAGCGAGCGCTCGTGGCGTTTCTGTTTGCCTGACTGTACGAGTCTCGTGCTTGTGCACTACGGGCCAGCAGTGAACCAATCTCCGAGCCTGGAGGTTCAGCGGCCACGGCCGGAGCGGCTGCCACCTCATCCTCCGACTCCTCACTGTCACTCTCCTCTTCAGACTCGGACTCAGAACTTTCTTTCTTGACAGGTTCTGGCTGAGCTGGCGTAGATGAGCGATTGTTTAAGAAACGGCTCTGAAATTTAGGTTTTTCTGTGGGGGTAGCGGCGACGGGGGCAGCGGGTGTGGTGGTGGTGCTGCCACGAGTTCGTGTCTCGGTGGTGCGAGCAGCCGCCGCTGCCTTCTTTTTCTCCTCCTCGTCAGATGACTCGTCAGATTCTTCCTCGGAGCTCACGTGTGCAGGTGGCGCCACGGTGGCTGGCTGCTGGAAACGTGTACTCCGTGTATCGTTAGTATCTGTGGTGTTAGTGGAGTCAGAGTCACGTCGTGTTGATGTTGTTGTTTTAGCAGCTGTTTTAGGCAGTGACGTGCTTGCATCTTCATCTTCTTCTTCGGAGTCCTCAGCATCGCTCGTCACCTGTAACACTTTGTTTCGTTGCACTCTTTTTTGGAATTTCATATTATATTATTTATTTTATATATTTACAGTGTTCAGTGTTGTATTTTAATATTTTTTTTTCTAAATTTTACTATTTATAATTTGTATGGAAAGGTACTATATTTTAAGAAGGACAGGACAAAAAAGACACACATTAAGGGGGTTCAGGGGGTTATTCTACGTCATCACGCACCTCGCTCGGCCTCCTAGTTGCAGGTGGTTGTACGGCGGCTCGCGGCGACTCTTCCTTGATGGAAGCCACTCTCTCGACAGGGGGGCGGGTCTCCGCGGGGGCGGCAGTAGCTCCAGCGGCCGTTGAGGCCTCCGCAGTCTTATTCTGTCGCTTAATCTTGGAGATCTCATCCTCCTCACTAACTTGACGTGAGGTTTTCCTCACAGGCTGCTGTTGAGCAGCTACAGGTTTAGCACCTTGATTAACTACTACAGGTAAAGTTGCTGGTTTAGGATCTTTCTCCTTTTTTATTTTTAATTCGTTCTCCTGTAATCTTTTCATGACACGTGGTGAATCATATAGACGTGTTATTCCACTCAATGGACCCTTTGCCACGTCTTCCGTGTCTAACACACGTTCACGTTCCTTACGTGGGATGTTGGTTTGGGATGGAGATTCCTCACAGAAGCGGACGGAACGTCCAGTGGTGGAGCTATCCTCGTCAGGGTTATCCAGGTGACGTGTGAAGCGAGAGCGGTAGCGAGAAGGACGAGTTCCGTTCTCTTCGTACTCGTCGTACTCGCTGTCTCGGGCACCACGACCGTAGCGCTGTGCCGGCCGTTCTCCGAACTTACGTCCTGCGAGAGGTGAGGTCCTGCCGTCAGTCTCCCCATTTCCACCCCTGGAGTAGTACTGCTCCTCCTGTTGTCTGAATTGAGAAGCCAAACGGTGGTCACTCTTGCTCCTCATGAGCCCTGGACCTGCCGGTGGCTGTAAACCTCCAGAATTACCAGTACTACTAGTGTTGTTAGTACTAACTCCAATACCTCCAAAAGGTTGTGGCATGTTAATGGCAAGTTCTCCATATCCTGCTACATTTAATACTAATTGGTTAGGATCTGATGACATTACAAATCTAGCACGACGTGTATAGTCGCTTTGTTCGTACTCAAAGTTCCTTATAAACTCGACTGTTTTGAGGAATATTTCCTTAGCATCCATTAGTTCGCAGTCATCCCACTCGACGGTGTCTGTCATGTGTTTGTCTGCAAGCTCGCAGTTGGCTTGGATGTTGCCGAGCTCCTGCTCCAGCTGGCTCTTTAACGTGGTCAGGTTGCGAGCCTCGGTGCTCAGGTAACGGTCGATTTCGTTCCTCAGGTAGTCCGTGCGGTCCTTCAGGGCCTTGGACAGTCGTCGGTGGATTTCGTCAACCTCGCCCTCCACGGAGGCGCAGTTCAGGGTAAGACCCTGAGCGTTCTTCTCGACCATCGACACCGCGTCTGTCAGGCGGTGGATGCCACGTCGGACCTGAAACACCAGTGACGTCACTACACAGGTTTACCCTGAGCTGAAAGTGATGATAAATTGAAGATATCAGTACATAGTATTTAGATTTGAGGTACACTTTCCTTAAAATATAATATATATAATATATAAATTATGTTATACCTGTGATGGTATAAATAAATGTTAACATCGCAGGTCAACATATTAGGTCATTGATGATGTTCATAATATTTATGTTAGGAAAAAGTACATGAAAAATATTGTTGTAAACTTAAAAACAGAAGAAAAAAAATGTATTATAATTGTAAAGCTGAACAAATACCTTCATATTTTTTTTTAATATAACATGAGCATTTAATTAATTTAATTAACGTAATAATTCTATTTATTTGATTTAACCATTAACTATCAATAATCAGCAATTTTTATTATTTACAAAGATACCATAAACAATAAGATTGTGTATTTGATAAAAATAATTTGAATTTAATTATTAAAATTGTTGTTCTTATTATTTTTTTTGGCAACATTATGACTACATGTTGCCTAAAACATTTGTTCCAACAATGAATGTAATGAAAATTACTTCAATTGAAGAAACTGATCACGTTTTCAAAAAACCTTTGATTGTCCATCAGGAACAAAGATAACCTTAATTTTCGACTTCTACTGATTTTATTGTTGAACAAATGCTACCATTGTTACACGTTAGAGAAAAAAGGTTATTTTGATTAGACTTCCCTCTCAACGTTTGGGAAATGAGGTAATCAGCCTCGCTGACAGTAATACGACGGCAAGGCTCGAGAAGACACCGTCTCATTATGAGCTGAGGGCTGTTTTGTACGGCGGCAAATTGGAAATGACGTGCCGTATTAGCAGGGAAACCACATGCAAATTTTTATTGACAGCTCAATACAAAAACGGTAGCGAAGAAAATTACGGTGCTCTGAATATAAAATGATATTTACATTTTTAACTTTCTACTTTGATATTTGTATAAATATCTCGTCATATAAATAAATTATTATTTATGATGTTCTTTGAAAGTTATAAAACCTTGAATTATTAATTTAAATTCATAAGTGTATAAAGATTCTTTACTTAAATGTTGTTTGATCACATATTTCAACGTTCAAAAGCATTTTTTTCTAATAAAATGAAAATTATTGAAACTAAAGTTACATGACGGTGACAATGCAAAGTGATGTTATGCATATTAATATAATCATTTAGAAAAAAATAGTAAAGAACGCAAAAAAGTTTAGGTATATCTTAAATACAAGGATGATGGTGTTGAAATAGAAGTTAGGTAACTTTAGGGTAGAAATTTTTCTGGTTAAAAGCGAGTATGAAGCGTCGACTTATATTTTAAATGCTATATTTTTAATAGAGTATCGACTTCAAAAATTTTTACTGCAGAAATGAAACAGCAAAGTTATGCTACTCTGATTTTGTTTTCACAGTTTTTAAAAAACAGAAACTATTTTTAAAAAATAATTGAAAGTACAGAAAGAGGCGTCACTCCTAAAAAGAAAGAGCAGGACCTAAAAGGGGCGTGGGTTCAAACCCGACCCCGGGAAAACTCTTTATCAATAATTCCTGGCCTTTAAAAAAATCAGAGTAATATAATTTTGCACCCTCTATCTATTTCTGCAATAATTTTGAGGTGGATACTCTATTCCATGTTTAGTTTTTGATTCAACCCCGGATAATTTTCTGTTTTTTATTATTCTGTGTGTTCAACTAAAGTCACGTGACCCACCTGGTTGTTGATTCTGGAAATCTCACGACGCAGAATGTCCATATGAGCCTCCTTGCAGTCTGCGCAGATCTTCTTCTCGCAGTGCACACAGAGGGCGCAGTACGACTTCTCGGAACACACGTTGCAGCGCTCCATGACCTGGCCGCTCGTGGGGTCGGGCAGCTCGCCCGTGATCTCGATGTGCAGCTCGAGGAACCGCTGCAGAGTCACGTTGGTCGGGAAACCCTGCACACCCTGGTAGGGGATGCGGTGCTCGGCGCGACACTCGGGGCATTTTACCTGCGAGCAAGATCGTCAGTCTTTGAGAAAACATGTTCAGTCAGTACGCTCACATGACGGTGTTTAATACGAATCCGTTAACGACGCCTCATAAGAATAACATTATCCATCGTGATCGTAGTAAATGATATGAGGTCTGTTCGTAAATACACAATCAGAAAGAATCGATTATTTGTGATGAACCTTCTGTACATGGGAAATAAGGTTCATCACAAATAATCGATTCTCTCTGATGGTGTATTTACGAACAGACCTATGTAATACAATGACTTTTTCATCAAATAAGATATTTGCATTTATTATTATTTATATATATTTTTATTATTCACTCAAGTACATTATCTATACTATTGGTGCGATTCACGAACAAGTTAGCCAGGTTTCTAACCACGTTTAGCTTAACCACGTTTATATATTTTACATCTGTTTTACGTATTAAACCACCTAGTTAAACGTGGTTAAGCTAAACGTGGTTTAACACGTAAAATTGGCATAGTTAAACGTGGTTAGAAACTTGGCTAACTGCTTCGTGAATCGCACCCAATATGTATCATGGATGAATTGAGGTATAAAAAGGATGCAATACATGACAAAAGTAGCATCATAACACAGAATTGTGGTATGACACCCATTAATTAATTATTTTAAAAAATAAAATATGTATCTCAAAATAATAAAATTTTACTAGGTTAGTTTAAATTTGCCATTCTTTTCAAAGTTATCACTTCAGAATAAAAAAATTATAACCAAACAACATATTTTTTTTTAAACAGTGAAATTTACACGAGTCTGTGAATACATTGTAATATAAAACAAGTTTAACATCTACAAATTATAGTCTGTGTTAGTTTTTTATGTGTGTGTAATACCTTCAAGTGAATGTTATGTAAATTTACTGGAAGTGATGGAAATAAACCAAAATTTACAAGGAAATCATAGAAGTACACAGACTGTGCTCTTGCTATAAACAGTGCCCAAATAAGCTGTTAATAATGAAGCCAGAACATCCTGTTATCGTCTTTTTCTAGTATGGTTATGACGAAATTCCGCTACAACAATTAACTTTGTGCGATGAGATTGTACTTAAAATAAATACAATATCCTGTACATTTTTGCTGTACAGCTGTGCGAATTAATTAGCTAGCATACGCAGTTATATTTTAGTTGTAACAAAAATGTATTGTTCATTTTTACATTACAGTACGTCACCGCTGTCATTATTACAAGTCTGCGAGTTTAAAAAAAAAAAATATAGAAGCTTATTTTACTTGAAGCATTAATTAGTATTTGTTGTCTGTGGCATTATTTATTATTTTGTACTTCAAATCGATTCAACTTCTCAAACATTCAACCAATTTTTTTATTGGATTCTTTAAAATAAATATTTTTTGCAATCAGAAATTTTCATACAGTAAGTAGCTTACTAAAAATACTAAATATAATTTAATTCATTGTACAACAATCTCATGTATCAATAATATTTAAACTGAAAATGCTAAATTATTGGTAAAATTCATGATTTTGTTTTTATTGCGTATTTACATGGATATAGAAGGTCTCGAATTATGTATTGTCAATTTTTCACAGATCTTTTGAATAATCTAAGACCTTCAAAATTAAGGAGAAAGACGCTGTGACGTCATAGTCATGCAAGAGTTTAACATGCAAGCGTAGGGAAAGACGTTGTATTGCATGCATGACTAATATGTCACAGCGTTTTGCAGCATGATTTTAAGGGTAGTAGAGAGTTAAAAAAATTTGAAAAAAATTGAAAATACAAAAATTGAGGTCCTCAATCCAAATATTCATTTAAATTTTTTTATGAAGGTTGTCTATTGAGACAGTAATATAAAATAATGTAATAACGAACACAATCCAGGTCAGAGTTGTTATAGTATCAATTTATGAATCACAATTTTGACATATTTTCTCTATCGGTATCAAATTATTTATTTATATATTATAGAGACTAGAGAGAGTATAAATATGTTCTTATATGAATTAAAGTGTATTCCGCCTCAAGTGTAATAACATGAATATAAAAAGTTAAAGTTAATACCAGCAGCAGGCTGTTATTCTCAGCTTGGCGTTGCGGATAGCCACACGATTCGCCGGTCTGACACTTTTGGTTTGTACTCTGTGTTCAGCAGATATATAGACAACGTAATCAGAGAGTGCTTTGTAAGGAGGGGTGTACGACACTGGTGTTAATGACCACGAGGCGGGTGTGACCACAGCAAGTACGCTCGTATATACATCGCTGTCATAAGCAAACAATGGTTGCATGAACCCACCCCATCTCCTTCAGAAAATTCGTGCAGACTGAGAGTTTGAAACCCACGTTTGGATCACGATCCTGGCGAGCCGCCAATACTCCAGCCTGCTCTCTCTCTTTCTCTTGATGCCAGAAGCAGAAGCAAGCAGCCAAGAGTAAGCCAACCAACCCTATGCCTTCTATAACTGTGGTTACTACGTACGTCAAATATACAAAAATAACTAAAGTTTAGAAACCTCTCTCTGGCTTATATAGTTTATACACAAAAATTTAAATAGCAAAATTTATAAAATTATTATATAAACATTACATTGTTTCCTAATTAAAACTATGTTAACATTTAACATTATTAAACTTTGATAAATTGTGGTATAATATTTTCACAGTAAATATAAAATTGATTTTAAATTAATTAAGGTTAAGTATAGTGATTGTAATTGCGATTTATAAATAAGACGTATGTAATGTTGGCTGTGGTTTTTCTTCACTCAGACCTTTTAAAATTAACATGTCATGTTTTGAGACTTCTGCGTACAGATTTAGTCATCGCTCTTGTTGTTCATCACCGTACAGATGTGGTACAACAATTTAACACAACTTGCTTACAAATAATCCAGAAATATTAATTTTTTAAAGGAATAAATGGACAACATACATGAAAAATTTTTATTGCAGAAATGAATAGAGGGTACCAAATTATGCTACTCTAAATTTTTTCAGATTTTTTTGAAACCCATAACTATTTTTAAATAATTATTAAAAGTGCAGCCACGCTCCCTGGAGGCGTCAATAGGCGTCCAGTCACTATTCTTTTTATTAAGGATTCAGGGGTGCCAACTGAAATCACAGGACTTTCAATAATTATTTAAAAATAGTTCCGGGTCTCAAAAAAATCTGAAAAAACTCGGAGTAGCATAATTTGGTACCCTCTATTCATTTCTGCAATAAATTTTTTTCATGATGTATGTTGTCCATGCATTGTTCCCATATTTTCTTCTTGTATTATTTGTTAATTTTCAAGTGTTTTTTTTCTATTTTTTGTACTTGGTTTGACAACCCTGTGTGCACCAATATATTGTTGTAGCAGTTAAAATAACCACCTTTCTGCACAAGGTAACTAAACTTCGATTCAAGTAGTCACAAGAATGTTTTATTTCTTGAACTATAATGTCGTACCAACAAAACCATCATGTTAGAGTTAGAACTATCAAGAAGTTTAGGGTTTCTAAACCTTTCTTTAAAACTTCTACGTGTTATTTCATTTACAAAAACTATTTGTAAAACAAGGAAAGTAATTGAAATGCCGTCTCTCACCCAGGAAAACCTTCGATTTACTTTTTTACAAGATTTACAATCTTTCAAATCAGAGTTAACACCAGAAAATGTCCGGAAGTGACGTAAATTGCCTAGTTCCGCTTTTATTTAGCCAGCAATCGGAAGTGGAAAAAAGAAAATGCATCACTTCCGGAAATTTTCAGGCTCTCGCTTGTTCGACTGCGCACGTGAAAGTTCAGTTAATTTCAGGAGGGTGGGTCACCAGTCCTTTTGTCAATTGTCACGAGGGTTCACTGACCTGTCTGCGCACGTAGTCAACCAGGCCGTCCATGCAAGGCTCCATGCAGAACGAGTGCTGGCATGGTAGCAGTTTGGGGATGCGGTAGCGGTCCAGGCAGATGGCGCAGGTCAGCAGCTGTTCGAACTGCTCCATGGCGCCTTTCTCCCGCCGCGGGTGGCTCTAACTGCTGAAACAAGCGCCATGTGTGTTACCTTCGACATAGGGGGACCAGATGGCTGTATAGTGTACTGGAGGCTAAGCTAAACGTCAGTGCCGCTATACCACGCGTCAGCTACGAAAATCGTCCACAAGGCTCATATTCCTATCCTGTAGCGTTGCGAGAGTGGTGAAAAGATGATTCTCTTATGTGATTTTTACTATAGCCGTAAAATCAATCGACGTTGCCAAATAATGCAGTGCTTGTTCAGCTCCAACTGTGCTTGTTCCGCCGAAATGGCAATGTCACACCTTTTTCATTAGCTCGCGGCATCTCTTAAGGCGGATTCAAATGGCGACAACGGCAATGCGACGCGATTTTGTCTCACAAGCTGTGAAATCCTATGCGGCGAGCGAATGCGCCAGGTTGCGGCAGCGAAATCGCGTTAATTGCGATGCTCTTTTTTTTTAATCGCCAAATATGGCCGCCAATGGATGTTACATCAGCAAGTGCGCATTATTTGCTTCGCGCCGCATGATAAAA
Source organism: Siphlonurus alternatus (assembly GCA_949825025.1). Lineage (NCBI taxonomy): Eukaryota > Metazoa > Arthropoda > Insecta > Ephemeroptera > Siphlonuridae > Siphlonurus > Siphlonurus alternatus. Next base: position 13,034,272 of record OX463780.1, read on the forward strand.
ATCGCCATGTGAATCCGCCTTTAGATGTGACTTTTAGCTTGGCCCTCCTCTAAAAACATAAACTTTTTGTATCTCAATGAAATAATACTATACAGTAGAATTTTATTTTACATTTTTCTAACTTTTTCTTTATTTTTTATATACAAGATAAAAGGTCATAATACTCCTATACACCATTAGCCTCATAGCCTCAAAAAGTCTTTTATATAATAGTTTCTGATGATATATTTTATTGCGTTTGACTGTAGTGCCAATTCAGTGCACTTGTGATGTTGTAAAATGCAATTAAGAGTCTTTAAGATTAAGTTTTATTAACATGACTATAGTAACAAAATGTCATGACATCATGTATTAGTTAAAATTTATGTTATAAAGCTTTATATAAAGTTAAAAAAAATGTAATACTTGAAACAATAAAAAAGGAAACTTTTTGAAAAGTTTACAGATATAAGACTGTGTCCTCTATAGAAGTTTTAACTCGACAGTTTCTTTTTACTGCAATGTGCCAGTGTCGTTTTATATTATAAAGATCCTCTCAACATAGCGTGCGTCACGACTCAAGAAAGAAGATCTGTGTGGTGAAATTTACAGGTGTCTGTCTCATCCCACCTGAATGATGTCCTGCTGGTCACGCCACATTTATTATACACGACCAACAACAACTTATCATGTCACAAATTACGTTCTTTCAACTTCGATATTTTTAACTTTTTTAATAAGCAAGCATATATTTTTTTAACTTGTTCATTGGCTTCAATATGAGCAACAGCTTGCAAAAGAAAGTCATTAAAAACAAAATTCAACAATAGTTTATTTGCTTTTATGCAGAAATTCTTTCCTATAAAAAAAAATCTGTTTTGCATATGTTTTTTTATGAAATTGGTTGTAAAAGTTAATTATTATGTTTAGGTATAACTTTGAAGAAAGTTAAAATATACAATAATAAACAGTGATCAAATTTCCTTTTCAAATCAGTCCTTTGAATTATATTAGGAACTTTAGAAGTACAGAAAATTCTTTAAGACAGATTTTTTTTTTTTACTGAAAGAGACATCGCTCATGTTATAAAAATAAGTAAAGAGAAAAAAGTAGCACTTTATTTTGAAACAACATGGAATTTATATTCCAATTCTGTTTCAAAAATTCATCTTTAATAAACAACAATTTTTTTTTATAAGTCTTTTTTTAGAAAAATGTTTCAAACAATCAATAAAATTTAACAGTTTGTGTTATTTTTATATATAAATTAAATACGAAGCGTCTAGTACCTTTAAAAGTAAGTACACATAAGTGTTACATTTACGGTTATTGGACAAAAGGGAGACATTACGATGGCAAGTTCTTGACATGAAAAAAACATTTTTTTTTTTTATATCAGCTCAGTAGAAATGTGTCAAGATTTTGTCTTGAAACATTGGGATTACATGTTAAAAAAACGTTGTTATTTGTTCGATTTGGAAGCACCTAGGAGGAGTTAAGCTCCCATGAACGCGTGCTAATATTAGTCCTGTAGCGCTTGGACACTAACATCCTTCTAGAAACGTCATGACGTCACAAGCAGTTTTATATTGGTGCATACACTCACCCAAATATATCGTTACGAATATTATGTGACGTCACTTTAATGTTTATAAATAGAGAGTGATATCTGAGTTTATTTAGTATCTTGCATCATGGTGTCGGTTACTAAAGATGATTTACCTTGAAACAGTTAAAATTTAAAGTATTGTAATTTTTTACATGCTTAATAGAATACTTTTTTAATTGTTTTAATTTTAATGTGATTTTTTAAATTATATATGATATAATAATGCTTTATTATTATTTTTTAATCATGTTGTATACTGTCAACTTTATTATGCTATATTAGTTCTGTAACTGTTGCTTAATAAATAATAATTTGAGTATATAATATGAACCAAATTTGTTGTTGTTTTTCCTCTCGGAGAAAAAATGGGTACCAAATTAATGTAGTTTTTGTCTTTTTTTAAATTAAAAGTTGGTAATATTTTTTCCGTGTACAAGATTTGACGATTTATTATTGGTTGTGACAGCTTAGCAAATCAGAACAATGTTATAATTTTTTCGACTGGTGTATTTCCTCAATATAGGTCAGCAAGTGGAAGTGACGGCTAATTAGAAGCTATTTTGAACGAGCGGGCAGCTCGCCCACCGCCTCTGTGCGCGGAAGTCGAGAGCCCATGACGTCTGAGCACGTGTCTTTGTACTCGAAGTGTGATAACGGTTAATAATAGACTGGAGATATTGGTGAATGGGGACGTCTATGTGAAGAAAGCTATTTTAATTTTTATTGACGTCAAGTGCTCAAATCTCAACTTCGCATGAAGGAAATTTAAGAGAATATTAGTTATTAAGTGCCCTCTTTCCATTTTCAGGAAATGTTGTCATCAAATTACTTACTTCTAGTAAAATCAATTAATCTATTAATCTTTATTGAAAATTGAACAGGGATCGTTTCAAGATTCAACATAGATTTTATTTCACCTAGTTACATGATACATAAAGTACATGAATATAACATAATTTGAGGTTACTTTTTACCGTTATCTACCAAATATTTGATACCACCTGTAAAATATGCAACCAGAGGAGCAGTTAAGTAACGCAGATTGCATAAATAAAAGGGGCATATTAAATGGCGGTCGGAAAGTTCATAATGGCACTGAGCGTTTTCTCGTTAATTCACGAATGTTTTCGCACTTCTTGCCAGCATTTTCGGACATGTAAGTTGCATAAATCATCAAATCTACGTGGACAGCGGTTGACGGATTGGAGACAAATTGATATAAACTGACATTGAATTAATAATGGAAGCGATTCACGAAGAAAGTTTCTCACTAACCACACGTTTAATGCCAGTCTAAATCAATGGAGCTTACCGTGGTTAGTGAAAAAAGTGAACAACTTTCTGGCTAACTTTTTTGTGAATCACCCCCAATATTAACAGCAAATAAACAAACAAAAATATTATTTGGATTCTTTAGAAAAAAAAAAGTCATGAAATTTTTCACAATATTTTATGACGCTAAATATTTGTAAACAAAGTCGTCACAACGATAAAAAATGTCGTTCCACTTAACAAACTTTTTTCATCGTCACTGTCGGTGTTGCAATCACGTCGGGAAGACCCCACGTGCCAAGCTCGTCACTCACTGATCTGACGAGACTTAAGGTCATATTAAACGTCCTTGGTAATTTCCTCCACACAACCTCATTTCAAATAAAAAAAAAATACCACTCAGTTGTGCAATGATAAAATTGGATTGATATTGGGTCCGATAAACATGTTTTTAGATTTCATAGCTTATTAATTACACCTATCATATATTATTACATTCGTATCACATTTACCTCACTAATTTAATTAATTATTTTATATCACTTAGGGATATCGGGAACTCTGTTTGGATGAGCTAACAACCTTTTCTGACCGGCCTCCATGCATCTAGATCCTACTGTAAAACATACGAAAGTAACTAAAAAAAAAAGTCTTTCAGGTTTATTACCTTTGTATATCATCCGGAATAATGTGCTATCTGCTTAACAGAGTCTTCTGCGCGCAATGTTTCTAACAAAACATTGTTCAACAATGTTTTGTTAGAAACATTGCGCGCAGAAGACTCTGCTGCTTACCACGATTTCTTTGCAATAATTCTATCTGCTATTTCAAGTGAGCGCAATTATGAGCTTTATTTTATACCAATTTACTGCTTATATTTGCGCTCATCTGAAAAAGCAGACAGCTCATTATTGCAATAAAATCATAGTAGGCAGATAGCACATTATTCCGGACGAGGGACGATATGTTTTTTAATATACTTAATTTGTTCAAATGAAAATAAAAAATAACAAAATTTCATTAGGAACTGAAATATTCAAGATTTCTCATTTTGCTGTACTTTTTAAGAATAATTTAATATTATTATTTTTTTTTGCTGAATTCCATTAAGATTTGACAGGTATATAACAACGTTGGCTTTCATTATAGACAATGTTAACAATGCAAACCGGAATCTCATCAGATGTGAAGGAATTAATTGTTAAAATTTTATAGACACAAACTGAAAGTTTGTTTGAGTCACATAAACATTTGTTTTATACAATTGATATTAAATCCTATTACAATGTTTTTGTCAGTTGTTTAATTTAGCAAGTTATCAATTTTCTCCTATATAATACAAGAATATTTTAAGCCTTGAGGACAATAATGTGTACGTCTTGAACAAATATCGGGTTTTCTTTGAACTTCAATTTATTTTTATAATTGTGTTGTTTCAAATACGCCATTTTAAATTACTTTATATATTTGTATAAAAGTGAAATAAAGATAATTTATTCTATGCTCCTTTTATAAAATTTGATTAAACTTTTTATTCATCAATCACAAAACTGTATCTGCTTATACTTGATTAAAAACTAAATTATTAAGCAGGTCATTAAAAAAAAATCATTATGTTATATCATCATTAAAATCGATTTTATATTTTTACATATGTATTTTGAAATATGAAAATTACTATTACTATGAACACATGAATTGTTATTAAAAACTAATATTATTGCTAATATAATTGTCTTTTTCCTGTATACAACTACTATATTTTCAATTATTTTAATTCACTTCACGTAACAGTAATAATAATTCTTACCTTTTTTTAAATTAATTAAAACTTTTTTGCACACTGCACTTATTTAATTAAAAAGTAAATTTAATTAGCACTCTGTTCTGCATCTAGTCTTGCCGACTGCCAAGCTTGATCTGCTTTGCTTATATCTCCTCGTGGTTCTGGCTTACAGCCCTGAATGCTCCCACGCAAAGAACGGTGGTGGTGTCAGAACGGACCAAGAGGTTCTTCCTTGGAGATGCACGTACGCACTGACAACGCTCCGTCTTATGATCGGGAGCCAAAGTAAGCCACTGTCATGGCGGCTACATCATTAAAATATATATTTTTTTAACACGATAAAAAAGTTAAATCTTGGCAAAGTATAAAACAGAATACTTCTCTCATATATTTTATTAATATGTTTAATTTTAAATATACGTGATGCTTTTACTATAATATACATTCATAGAGTTGATTGCCAAAACATTTAATTTTTAAATGATTTTGAAGGTAGAATATACAAATTGAATACATAAATTTGTTTGTTATGTGGTTTGGTTCGATGATAGTAGTTATTAAATTTACATGCCTACTGTGCAAATTATCATAGAAATTGTCACTATAATTGTTTTATGTTACTGCAAGAGTCAACAGCATGTTTGTGTTGAATTTGAATGATATTGACAGTACGTTGATTGCTATATGACATACATCAGTATGAGAGGAACTATATACCATGCATAGATAGAGAATACGTTGCAAGCATCTGCTTATGAATGTCAAATTTTCAATGGCATCGTTACATAAATTCTCTCACAGTTGCAATTTTTAATATTACATCTCTTATTGTTAGATCAAAAGCTGTATAATAAATTACCAAGATCATTAAAAAATGTATAAAAATATGAAGATTTAAGAAATTTGCTTAAAAAGTTTCTCCTTAATAACTATTATTACTCTGTTTAGGACTTTTTACAATGATATTTTTAATTGTTTTTGTATGTTGTACTCGGACGTGCCTTATTTATATATAATGTACTTTATTTTTACTTGCTATTAACATATTCATAAATGTATCTGGAATTGGACAAATAAAATGGATTGAATTGAAATTAATTTGAAGATTTTCTCGCTTTTTTTTAAACAAATTTGTACAGTTCACCATTATGAAGGTTAAAATGAAAATATAATAAATCTAGAATAAAAAGTGATCATATTTTTGAAAAGTAATCGCAGCACTGACACCATAACCAGCTGATCGATATAGTTTAACTTGGACGTGTATCTCGGGGGATTCCCCAACACGTCATGAGGCGGACGGATTTATTGCGGCGGAGGAGGCCCATATGGCAGTAGCAGCAGAAGCGGCTCGCTTGCAATTACCTTTCAAAAGTAATTGCCTGAACACAAACTCTGACACCGACTGCGAAATATGCAAAAAAAAAAACGACGTCCGGATAATTTTGTATAAACAAGTTTAAAATAACAGTCATGTCTAGAAAAATTGTATACAGTAATAAATATCTTTAATGTTGATAACGCGGTTGGAAAAAATAGCATCGATAGTTTCAATATTAAATTTATTTGATATATGGACAAAAAAAAATATTCAAAGAATAAATTTCTGTCAAAATGTATATGTATACTTTTAATAATATACTGAGTGCATGAAAAAAAAAATATATCAAAATCCTGGTGTTAAGATAAAACTGGGTGTAATAAAATATTAAAACTTGAATCAATAATAAACTTTCATAAAAAAATATGGTATAAATTTATTTAGAAAAAAAAAAGTTACTATTTCTCATTCTTTATTATATACGATGGGTTATATGATATTTCTTTTTTAGATAAAATATTTACATATTGTATAAAAGGTTATAAATAATTTTTTTCCTTTTTATTTTTTTATATGCGAGACTTGACAATATATAAAGAACAGGTGTTAAGTTGAAAATGAGTTTCTCCAACTGGGATTTGAACCATCGTCCTTTTTAGATCGAATCTTATGTTCGTATAAAATGTCTTATAAAGAAATAAAAAAGTACGGAAAAAAAAGAACATCGAAAAAAAAAAAGACGAACGATAAAAAAATGTTGCCACCATCACCTAGTGTTGAAAGTGATGCCCCTGGGAGTTGATCTGTACGACTATGGACCATGGTACTTCATAGGCCATCCGGCACAACTTTCCCACAGGATGTAACCGGAAGTTCGAGATTTCAAAGGGTTCAAACAGAAGCTTCAAGTGTTTCTCGCGGCAGGAAAATTTTCTCCATAAGCCACCATGTTAGAAAATTTAATTATTTTTTCAGTAACGGTTAAAGCTATTAGTTTAAAACCATCTCCTACCCCACAATTTACGGGTCTTCTGATAATGAATCAAGAGCTTATTTTCCTCTAAAAAATTTCTTTAATGCCAATAAAGAATTTCAATTTCATTTTTTTTTTTTTTTTTTTTTTTACAGATTTGGGTAGGACGGTGGGAACACCGCAAAATCATCTGACTTGAAGCCTTTACTGCATTTCTCGTTTAAATTTTTGTAAATTAATCAATAGTCCAATACAGATAGGTTTGCAAACAAAAACCTTACACTTCCGGTTTGATTGTAAGTGAATCTTATGTTATTCGTACTGTAGGTGGAGGACAAGTCTGGATGAGTCGTCTCCAGCAGGCAGGCAGCTGCTCGCGGCACACAAAAAGTTGGACAAAGTTTCATGTGTCCGTCGTGCTTGTTATTCCTGCCGAGTGTCCGACTAAAATTTCTTGCTGCGATTTTTTGAGCAGTTGACCTGACCGTAAAGTACGAGCAAACAGAAGACTTACAGTCGCTTTTGGTGTCTGATAATGGCGGCGAGATAGCGTCTGGTCATATAACGTGTATGTCTCACAAAAAAACACGTGAAAGATGGACTTCAACTACCTCAAAATAACTCACATTATATACTTTTATAAAAATCTTACACTAGTGTCACCTCTGTTAATTAAAAAAATTGAAATTCATGAATATGGCTTTCAATTTCCATAGTAAACATTTTTTTCTGGTTTAAACGAAATACCTTAACTAAAAAGTAAACAAATCAAAATTTCTTTCCTATATACCAAGAATTAAATAAAATACAATACAAAATTTGAATTTGAATAATATATATAACATAGACACAACGTCATCCTATCGCAAATGTTTACTGCAGATTCTAAATAATTATGATGTTAAATGCATTTGATTTAAGTAAGTTATTTTAAAATAATCTGGTTTAGAAACGTGAAATGTAAATTTAGAAACGTTGATATAGAAAATTGGATGCCAAATTTTGAAACCAATAGTACAATTTTCTTGTAATTAATTATTAAACATTCAAATTATCAATATTGAAATTAATTACGCTTATATTTACAGAAAAGACAAGTCTGAACTTGCAACATTGTGTGTGTTCTTGATGCGGATTGAGAGATTAGCAAATGAGCGTGGCGACGCGGACGTATCACAACTTGAAATGAGTCACGTTCAAGAGAGATATAAGAACGGAGGAAATCAGGGCAGTAGGTCGGGTCACATTTCGAGGTTAGTTTATGAAAAACGAGCCAAAGAAAATGACAATTTATAAACTTCATAATTTCGTAATAAAAACAACAACGTTGTTCAGATGAATACCTTGACTCTATGGCATTAATTTACAATTGCATTATTTAACATTTAATTAGTTCAAGCTCTGCTAACAAAAACTAGTATAATATATAAGCACACTTTTGCATTAATTAGTTTATTTTAAAATATTTTACTTTAAAAGGTACTATTATTATTGTTGTTATAAAAAAACATATATGAATTATTCATACTGAAAACAACTGCATATTATATACTAGAATATTCATAAAATTTTACTTCTGTTTTCATATTTATTATTTTAATCTCGACAATTATACACGTCAGAGATAAACTGACAGAGATATGGAGGTCATGATGCATTTTACAATGCAGTACGTGCACGTGTAAACTGCATTTATTATAATTTTGTTCTGTAGAGAGATGATAAAAATGAGATGAATTGACGTCATAAAGTTAGTAACGAATCTGGCGGTAAGAGCCGAACTACATCATTTGGTTGTTTAACATTGTAAAATCGTGCAAATGTTATTCTGATGGCACAATTTTACAGAAATGACTGCACAATAATTAGTTGTCACATATACCTTCAAACAAGTATTAAAAAATATATTAGTAATGCTTTTTATATAAATTTTGTTATTTTTGCGATTCTCTCAATAACTCTCAATGCTATAAGTATTGCCGTATTTTCAAGAAAAATATTATAGCCAAAATTTCTGCGCAACAGCCATCTATTGGTCCTTTATGTACACTGCGTTTAACAAAAAATATAACACATCACTGGATATATTGGGCGCGATTCACGAAGCAGTTAGCCAGGTTTCTAACCACGTTTAACTAGGTGGTTTAACACGTAAATCAAGTATATTTAAACGTGGTTAGAAATGCTGGTTAAGTGCTTCGTGAATCGCAACCATTATAGTCAACAGTTCGAAGGTAAATTGTTCCTCGTCATTGCATTGGTCACTTCCTTGAGCTTCGATACCTGCCTTCTCTTTGGACCTGCTGTAAGCGACCTTTGACTACAATACAGTCAAATTTATGTAACATTCCCACCGGAAGTGTGAAGTTTCTGGTCGTCTTGTTCATGTCTGAGTCTTGAAAATTTGCAAACATGTTAAGTACTCTTCTTACAAACTTGTAGCCAAAGTTTCAAAATGCAAATATACGAACAGGAAGGCCAGAAATCACTCACTTACGGCTACTTCCGGTGGCAATATTAAATTAATTTGGCTGTTGATCCATCAGTGATGTTACATTTTTAGTTGAACGCAGTGTACTCCCATCCCTCGGGAAATTGTACTATCCTAAAAGCTGCATTTGCAAGAGCGAGTGTGACTCTTGATAAATGAAGAGAAAACGAAGAGCGGCGCGAGAGATCTAAAAGTGGACAGTGCCAGGCTATTCCTGGACGCCGACGCCAGCACCGAGGTCTGCTCCCTCCCATGTGACATGCACATGGCAACCAACTACCGGATTTGTATTTTATATCCCTGCTGCGAATAATTTAATCCAACGTCGAGAAAATAAATTGTTATGACAGTACTAGCAAAAAGACTTGACATAAAATTGGAAGTGTAATAAATAATTTTTGTAAATGAAAAATAAAATTAAATATGTTATTTTTTGTTGTAAAAATAACAACATTAGATTTTTAATGTTTATTAATTTACATTATTTTTACATAAAATATAAAATTAGTGTAATTATTAACTGTGCAGGATAATAAGGAAAATTATTTCCATTAATGTTTTATAAAAAATAATATAAATAAATTATAAAATATTTAATTTTAAAAGTATTTCTGATGCATGAAACATGTAAAATATAAAACCCATTATCGAATTTGATAAAAAGTACTTTGCTTTTGCATTAGTCCCACTCAAATGAACAGTTTTAGTGTATGGAAAAACAATACACAAGAGAAAACGTGCTTCTTTTGTTGTTAAATTTTATGTTTTGTTTACGCACTTTTTGTCATAAAATTAATTTTATAAGTTTTAAATTACTTTTTTATGAAGATAAATTAAAAATAAATATTTAGAGTAATCTGTTGAAACAGATTCAGTGCATTTAAGTATGAAAATATTATAAATTTGTGAATTCGTACGAGAGATTGCAATATATATTACAGTGCATTTAAATATGGAAATATCATCAATATAGATTGAGAGTAATTAAGTATAAAAATATCATACTTTTATAGATTAAGCATGCATTTAAGCGTGAAAACATCATAATTTTGTGAAGTCGTACGAGAGATTGCAATTTTAAAATGACTCTGCGTTTAATTGGATTGGCATGCTGCAGGCAAACATGCCACGCGGCCTCAGCATTGCTGGCGACGTACTATAAAATACATCGTAGCCATTCAGGCAGCAATCGTGTATATCACAGGTTAAGTTGAAACGGCCATGAAATGAGCGTCGTTTGTGTGTTTTTCTTCTTATAAATATCACCACTAGAGCTGCTTGGTAGTTAAACCAGAAAATAGTTAGTGGGTATTAGTTACTATGGAACTTACGAAAAAATGGACTTGTCCATATTCTGTGTCCAAATATTATTAAAAACTTTAGTCTAATTAAAATATTATGAAGTTATGTATAATAAATTGTTTAGAAAATGATTATTGTTTATTAGGTGTTGAGAGCATAGCCTTTTGCTTGTAAATATTGTTAGTATTGTGATGTTTATATGTTATTGACTATGACCTCGCTCATATTTCATTCTTTACCTCTAGCTTCTGTATTCCGGATATATCCTCTGCCACACACGGGCGCACTATCAACAACCAACTTTGTTTCAGTTTTGACGCTGGGAGCACACTAACGTCAAGCGCGCAATTGTTTGTCTACTGCAAGAAAATGCATCAGCAGTGTCGTCTCGTGGTGAGCTATTTCTGGACGGAGATTTCATGAGAGAAGTTGCAGCACGAGGAAAAAGATGACGTGGTTTTTCGTTCCACCGCAAAAGCTCGTCAGCACTTGGCCTTTAGCTTGTGGCGGTCTAAAACTTTTGTTTCTCTTCGACTTTGATTCTTAAGTTTGTCTCCATTGCATTGTCCTTCGCTAAAAGTGATTGGCTTGGTGGCTTTGATTGTAACATATAATACCAAACTTTGCCCGCATGTTTTGTAAAGAGACATTTGTAAGGAGAAAATTTTACAAAAAAAAAAAAAAAAAAAAAAAAAAAAGAAGAAGAAACTTATTTGATTGATATTCAAATGTAATTTAAAAAAATGATGTATATATATATATATATATATATATATATATATATATACATATATTTTTTTCTTTGACAAAGTTCATTCAGTTTTGTATATTAAATATTTTAAATTTTAACACGTTCATGGTTTATAAATATTAATATTTTTTTGTGGAGAACTTTTTAGCCTTTAGTTTAGCCCCTAGTTGGTATGCAACTCTCGTCACACAGCGACCGAAATCTTTGCCTAGCTATGCAAAATCAAGGGGAATAAAGAAAGGCATGAAGAGGCGAGTCCACGTACCTTACGAAGAGAAGTAGTTAGGGGTGGGTTTTTCCCCCCGTTGGGGGTTGAAAGGCGGGGAACCGAGGCCCCGCCACCTCACGCCACGTCCTTGTGGCGCATGAGCCTCGAATCTGCAACCACGTGCACGTTAGCAAACAATTAATTATCAAACTAATTAGTAGTGGGGAATGAACTTCGAGTGTGACGTATTGATTTGTCATCACTCATCGTGCTTAAATGTGTAATCATTTGTAATATTTGTACTAATGAATTTCATATTTTCAATATTATCATCAACAACATTAAGGATAATAGTTAATTTTTTTTTATAAAAAGAGTGAAATTAGTGAAATAAAAATACAACTTTTAAATTTCAGTATCACAAAATAATTTTTAAATACATTTGGAAACAATTCACACAGAATTAGAATTAATTATAATGTTATAAAACTTAACCATGTCTTATTATAGATACAAAGGGATGACTCACACACGATTGTACACACTTAAAATACGTACTTAATTTGACAGTAAATATTGATTAAACGTCCAAATTAGCATGCAGTTCACACCACGGCCACGTCACATCACCCCGCGGTTATGACACTGCAGAAGGAAGATCCTCTGCTCCTCGCAAAGTCTCGGTAGCAGGAGGACTAGTGGTGCCCGGCGAGGCCCCTCCCTCCTCCCAGAATACACTCACGCTGCCTCCCCGCCCGCCGGACCAAGAAAAAGCTACCAAGACGAGGAATTTCTGGCACTACGGCCGGCTTCCATCAAACCCTCGCTAGCAAAAGAACCGAGATCTTAATGCAAAAGTAGCAAATAAAACCATTGTATCATTTAGTACTTTAAGGTTATGTGTATGACCTTTATACATCTTTCACTTGGAATTTATGTTGCAGTTAACCGAGGGGAAAAAATGATTAATTGTATTATAATGAGTAATGTCGGGAGTGACTAAATAAAGTAAAATGATAATATAGTAATTAACATTTTACTAATTATTAAATGTGTCTCAGTAAATAACACTTTTACCACACATGATGTTAAACAAAACGTAGCAAGAACGAATGTTAGTTTTGCAAGCATAACGCAAAATTCCGAAATAGACTTTAAAAAAAATAAGCATGTAGCAAAGTAAGTTAAAAATGGAACACAACATAAAATCATGTTCCAGAATACAGTTCGGTACACGATGTACAGTCTGGCTCAAAAAGAACGAGTACCAATTGTTTTTCTCACGCTTCAGCTCTATACATAGATTTTATCAGGTGATGAATTAATTAAACTAATTAACAGTTGAAATGGATCCTCGTCAGTATGATTTTTGTGTATTGAGTTAAAAAGAAAGTTGGTGCTTATTTTCCATGTTGTTTGTAAATACTGGACGTGATTCACGAAGGAAGGTAACCAGGTTTCTCACTAATTTAACCACGGTTAGTTTCAGCCTAACGACACTATAATAAACGTGGTTAGAGTGAAACCTTCTTCGTGGATCGACCTACTTTGAGTTGACGTGTTAAACATCAGTGTTTTCATTTCTTAATGATTGCTTTCTAAATATGAAACGCATGGAATGGCTTACAGAATATCGATACATATATAATAGAAATATATGTATAATAAATTAAAGCCATTAGGGTCAAACTAGCATATTTCCAAGGCAAACTGAAATTGAATTTTTGAGCCATCAACAATAATTTTTATGGAAAGTTGCATGACTATACTTGTCTTTCTGAATCCAAAAATTATTGTTGACTCAAAAATTCAATCTCAGTTGACTTGGAAATAAACTAGTTTGATCCTAATGCCTTATTTAACATATACATATATAATCTTAATACATATATCATATACATAATAAATATACACAGAAAGGAACACTTGACCTTGTATCTCATTTTTCATACTGGGACTTTGTATAAATATACAAATTGGCAAAGTCTGCATTCGCATAAACAATAAAAACATTAGCTCTGTTTGTGTGTATCAAGAATAAACCTTCTGTGCCAGAAATGTAAGAAAAATCTGATTTTCGTTTGATTGTGTATTTACTAACAGAGCTCTAGTTTTTGGTTGTATTTGAGTTTTTTTTTAAAGCTAGGGAGACAACAAAACTATATAATAGAAAGCTTCAAATGTTCTCCGGCTGGAAAATTTTCTTCGTAATTAAGCCACCATGTAAGAAAATTTGAATTTTTTCTCAGTAACTATTAAAGCTATGAATTTTAAACCTATCCCCCATTTAGGTAGGGATCTTCTGATAATGATACTTATTTTCCTTTAAAAAATTCTTTAATGACAAAAAAGCAATTTCGATTTTTTTTTTACATAGCTTTGGATATGGCGCTGGGTACACCGCAAAATCAGCTGACTTGAAGCTTTTATTCTTGCTGATATTTTTGACTCGGACATCCATGATTGAAAATTGGACTCAAGTGGTTCACATATTTTCTCAAGCAGACGGAGAACAAACGAGCGTGCCGAAGAAGTCACGTGTCACAAATCTTAGCGCCGGGTGGCGCCATAACCAGGGGTGGCGCCGTGTTGACATCGATCTCCATCCACACGTATAACATATCAATATTTTTAACGACGAAAAAACAACTCTAGTGTTAATAATATATCGGAAAACTATAAATAAATATAAACATCATGTAATAAATAATATATAGTGTAATTTAATATTATAACATTTATGATATAATATTACAGTTATATAGTGTATTTTATAATAACATTATTATACTTTTGATATATTAAAGTTCATAGTTTAATATAATATGATGACTGAATGATTTATTATGTAACCTAGTTTAAAAACATGATTAGTAGAAAACTTATGAATTATATTACAAAATAAATTATTATCATTAAATTTTAAAATGTTATATAATGTTTTATTATGAATTAATAATAAAATACTATAAAAATAATGTATTTTCATATTTTTTGCAATCCATATACCATTTAAATACTGTTACTTTCATACTAGTGATTGGAAGTGACAGCATTTTCAGGACACTTTTCCTTGCTTTCAATAAACTGTCAACTAAGGTAAAATTGAAAAGGTAGGAGCAGCTTCAAATCTCTAAGCTAAACGCTAGCTGTCAACAATAAATTCTAACTTTATTTATTTTTCATCAAAACTACAAACTGCTAACAAATTTTTCCAAGTTTGCTTTTATAAAATGAAAATGAACACTACTGAGAATCCATGAATAGTGTTTCAAAGATAGCAGGAATAGAAAGATTACTACTTCCTTCTGGAGCAGATTTCAGATGTTGCTGCGAAGTTTCTTGCTCACACTTTATCATATAAAACCTAACTTAATTGTTATAACCTTTGTGTTTGGAAGTATAAATAATGACGTCATGCAACACAATCATTACTAAATGTATGTATCCAGGATTTTTTGTTCCTAGTCCGCATTTAATAAAGTTGATTAAAACTACAAAGGATGGTTTTATGTTTAAGGAAGACAAATGCAAGTAAGGTACAAACAAACAATTAAAAAAGTCACTTGAGATGCGCATTTTTTTTTTTTTTTTTGTATTTTGGAATAAAAATTTCATACTTAGCGAGCAACAATTAATATGATCGAAATTATAACTATGTGATGTGTATGATTCTTTTGAGCACACATTTCAGAATTCTCTAAGATTCTGTCTGTTACCTGTGATCTCAATTTTAGAATGCAAACTCCGATTCTAACAGCAATTTGCGATTTCAACTTACTTTAATTTTATTTTTTTGCACCCAATACATAAACATAAAATATATACACATATATTGTATATATATGTCCTATACTGTATAGGGTAGGGTCACTTAGGGATAAGATTTTATATGACTGTCTTTTAGAAAGTTAAAATAAATTTGTTATTTTAAGCCATCTGTTAGACACTATTTCAAAGTGTAAGGCAGTTATGAACACTAAAATTAAAAATATTTGGCCTAAAGCCAAGGTCGATAATGTAATAAATAGTTTTTGAATATTTACAAATATAATAACAATTTTATTGTAAGTTTACTTGGAAATTATCTACGTAAACACGCACCTTATGAGAATTCAGTATAATTTTTTTACAGTAGAATTTCAAAGTAAAGCAAGCAGTTTCATTAAATTTTGCTTAATTAAAGGTATCTTATGACAAAACAAAAGCAATGTAAACAATGAAGCAAGTGCAATAACATCACTTGACCATGTTTTATTAACAAAGAAAGTCCTTTGTTCTTCCGTTTGTTGTTGTCTTTCATATAAAGAAAAACATAAAACATATTTGAGTCAACTCCAACATTTTCATTAAAAAGTTTGCTTTAAAAATAAAACGTTCGTTCTTATTGTTCAAGAAATATGCAGACTGAAGAAATATTGTCCATCTTAAATTGAATTTGGAAGCCAATACTTGGTTACAATAATTGCAGGGTCTTGAGAACGAGAAATATCGTTGCCTTTCTTATAATTCATCAACTTTTAATATACATTTTAATAACGTAATTTTAAAATGTAAATTCAAATGACAATCAAGTTGAAGTTTGCATGTAAATTTCGTGGTTTTTGTTAAAAGTAATTTTAAAATTATGCTGATATGATTTGTTTTCTGAATTTTCACGTTAGAAAATATATAAGCCGCGATTCATGACAGCAAAATTTATCTATCTTTCTCATTAACCACCTTCAGTTCCTGCAGCCTAAATCAATGGTGCTATAACCACGGTTAGTGAGAAAACTGGATAACTTTCTGTATAACAAATTGGTTTCACATAATATTACATTACAAAAGAAACACAAAAACTTAAACATGCAAAGGTGTATTAAAGAACAAATTTCCCATGATGATGTTTTCATTGAAATATGGACTTTATCTACATATGACATAAGGGCTATAATTGCAGGAAACCTCTCTGTGCTTAGAGCACTTACGTTCTTTAGTTGACAACATCGTAGAAAAAAAAAAACATGAAATTTTCAAAGTGTTGTTACAGTAACCCTTACAACAATAACAAAGGCTTATCAGCGCTGGGGGATTCCACCATTGTCGGAGGCAACAATGGTTTCATCGGCCACCACTGGCGGCGCCAGGGGTGCTACAAAGAAGTGCCGATCTCTGCAATGACTCACAGGGGCAAAATATAGCAGCGGTGTTGCTGGCAACGCGCCTGGTTTGTCTAAAGTACACAATGAAGCGTACCTGGTGGACATATAATTTAAGTAAACAAAGCACCGTAAGGAATCAACTTTTAATATTGATGTTATACTATAAAATAATATAGCTTTGTACGATACATTTTTAATATTAAAAAACATAAGATTTTTTGCTATTTTTTATGCAATAGTAAATATACCACCTAATATTTATCTATGAAAAAACCAACTAGTCACCCAATTGCATAGATGAGGTTTAAGGTTAGCCTTGGGCTCAATTCGTTGATTTTGATTATTGCAACAATCAAAATCAACAAATTTAGCCCCGGGCTAACCTTAAACCTCATCTATGCAATTATTATAATTATAATTATTATAATATTATAATTATATTTAATATAATGTATATTTTTAAATGTACAAATAATACAGTTTAAGATTTGTAAAACTACCACCGGAAATAGTCGGAAGTGTGAGGTTTCTGTACTTACTAGTTCAGTTTTGAACCTGAAACTTTGCCTATGTATTTAAATTAGGTATTTAAAACTGTACACAAAGTTAAGATTTTTCATCTTTTTCATTCAGCTAAAATTCTTCTACTTCCGGTTATTTCTGGTGATAATCTTACATTGGTCAAACTGTATGCATTTATTTCATTTTATTAATAATTAAATTTATTTGTCTCTTGGCAAAACACAAAGTTCATTTTCCCTTCAATGTTTTATTTTCAATTTAGCAATTTCCCAAGCAAGGGTCATGCTATTACTTACCAAGTACTTAGGGGAGTAATTGGGTCTGCAAGCACGCGAAGTCGGATATATCGAACCCCGATATTTGACTCCGTCTGTGATCAGCTGTGATAGGTTGGGAGAGGTCAGTCCAACTAATGACCGGAGTATGTCGCGATAATGACACAGTCGCTGCAAATTGAGCTAATTCTGTATCGACAGATACAAAGGCACATTTGGCCGAGCTTTTAAAAGGTGAAAGGGCATTTGATGATGCCATGGGGACATTTAGTCGAGGATCTAATTTACAGTCAGGACAAGGAATCTATCCCAAGACTGTATTGAGTGATTGAGTGAGAATCTCATGCATTCACAATAAATAGTATAAAATCCTGTAGTTATGGTGAACATATAGGAGGCTATACAATTAATTAAAAGTAGAAGTGTCCGTCCTGACTGAGGTTTTCAACGGTTCCCTCAGTCTCACCTCAACGAGTTCTGGATTACGTAGTGGCCACCATCCTTTCTCTCACTTATCCCAACTCATTATCCCACCTCGAGCTCCAAGCTCATAGGGGTGCAAAACCTGTAAAAAAAAAATAGTAATTTTGTAAGGTATTAGATAATAATTTTAGACACCACAGCTCTGCAGTCGGGTAATTTCAATGACTATATACACAGTACATAGTCATTGAAATTATACTGTGTATATAGTCATTGAGGTAATTCAGTGAAATTGACGTCTGTCTCTCAACGAGAAATTGACGGAGAAATGAGCACAGGGTGAGAATATTTTTTTACAATTGTTCTTCCTTTATAAAATCGCCAATGAATGGGAACAATGGCAAGTCATTGCCGGTAAAAAATAGCATGGTCATCACCTGCTTTCAGTACTGGAGTGGAAAAAACTGAAAGGCGGGTTACATAGGAACTATAATTTCTGATTTCTGAAACTCTGTTCATCTGCTTTACGTCCGTTTAACTTGAAGAAGCAATTATAATAACAGATGCGTAACATTATTCTGCATGAATGAACCAATGAAAACACAAATAACTTGGAGCAAATTGACCTTCCCATGACATTTCCACCCACGACTTATCCTTCAATTTCAGAGACGCGGTACAGTACAGCCAGTGTGATCTTTATCAGTTTTATCACTATAAGATTTATATATGACTGATGAATACACTAAACTTGTCAATCAAATAAGAAAAGGAAGCTGGCGAAGATTATCAAACATCTACTTAAGGTATAACCTGAGAATTTGCCTGTCAAGGTCAAGAGGCGTGGCTACACCTGCAAATCTGACAACACTGTTGCAATAGTAATGGGAATAAAAGATTAGGAGGGGGTGGTAACTACAGTCCTTGAGAACGTTGCCAAGTTTCTTAGGACATATCAGAAACGATCATCGCCACGGTTCGAAATATATGAAAACATTTCAGAAAAATAGTCCAAAAAATTAGCTTTTAATCCATGTAAAATTCTAAAAAAATTCTCGAGCCGTTTTTGTGCAATGTTGATTGAAAAATTTAACATTGAAAGGATACAAAATACACATTTGAATAAATTAATTATAATTAAACCAACGGTTAAAAAAATCTAAAAAAAATCAGTAGTATTTGGACAATTGTTGTAAGTCTACCAAATTAATTTCAACAACATCTGTCGATACGACTTTTTTCGTCCGAATATCTCAGGTTAAGCCTTAAATGTTGTCAAACGTTACTTGATTTCAAAAACATTTACGTAAAAAATCACATTATACTTAATCATATTAGAAAGTAATTATTATTATAATATTTAATAATTTATAATTAAAATTTCAAGAGTGAATATTTATAATAGAATGTATATAAGCATGTAAATACAAGCCCATGCTTGCTAACATTATGAAAATTACGTAAATATTACTTAAAAATCTTAAAATTAGTATGTTGGTAACGAGTTTTAAACATTTATAATTTCTCCTTTCAAAAATGTTACTAACTAATGGATGGAGTCTTAATAAGTGATTATTATTTTATAACAGAAGCAAAAATAATTTATTTTTAAAAGTTTTCCATGCAAAATTTATTACTTTTTAGTCAAATATCTTTTTAACTTTATATATTATATAAACAATTTTTTATCAAAGAGTTATAAGGAGTAATTAAATATTAAACAGTGAGTTTTGCAACAGTGATTTTCAGATCGACATGTTCGATTTATGTCGATTCAATGACGTCACCATTGAAATGAATAAGATTAAACTAGAACTGCCACTATACTGTACCACCAGAGAGCCAATTTAAAAAAAGTAGAGTGATTCATTCTGCACATTGTATTTTACAATTGTCAGAGAAGTGCATTATTAGTACTTTGTTATTTCTTTCATTTATAAAATAAAAAGTGGGTATCTAATATTCATGATATTAAAAAAATACATTAGCATTAATTAGTATTTGCTATTAATTCCATTTTACGTTTTGTATTTTTTTTTTTTTCATTTTTCTTGGTTTTGAATGAAGAAATGTGATCATTCAAATACAAATGTTTATTCATCGGATTCTAAATATTTTTTTACAAGTATAAATACATCAAGTAAAAATACAGCATTATACATGGGTAAGACACGTATAATGCAATGAGTAATTTCTAATTTTTAGGACTGTAACCCCCCCCCCTCTCTCTCTCTCTCTCTCTCTCTCTCTCTCTCTCTCATGTTCTCATTATTATTAGCTGTACCAGACTACATAATATATATATATAAACTGGTTGTATGTTTTCATGTTGTATGAAGTCATCTTCTTGTAATCCATGCAGCAAAGACAGCAGAGCTTATCAAAAACAAAACATTCCTTCACATGTTAATCCGTGTTCACGTTGCAACGAGATCTCCTCATCTTCTTGTGCCAAGAATGATAGAAGTTGTGAGGATGGTTTAAAAAATCAAATTGAAAGTACGATCCTCGACTATTTTCGACACTCTTCGGAACATTTCGCCAATCACACAAAGATTCACATTTAACTTGGTTTTCATCGGAAACGCTCGGGTGTTCTTCGGCTCAGCTCGGCCAGTGAAATTCTTCATTACAAACAACACACCAATGACTTAAGACGTTACAAACACGATGAAAAACAAGTTAAATATGAAGCAGAGTCGGTGTACATGACAGCTTGGCAATCAAACGCGCTCCTAAAAGACGATGTGATGACGTCACTGGAAGACAAGATGGCGGCAATAGCGTCTGACTTCAAAAGTAAGCCATCCTCTTTTATTATATTATCCTTGGAATCGTATGGCTTATCATGTGAATCCTAATCTGACAGCGGTTACTAATTTTTTAAGGATTTTAAGATACTAATTACATAAGAATTTCAGAACAAAACAATTAAAAAAAGAAACAAATCTCGCGCGTAGCAGTCTCTTAGAAATAATCGATAAACATTGTCGAAAGAGTCTTATTATAACGAGTTAGTTTCTATAGATGGACACACTTTAATTATTGTAATATCCATAAGGCAACTCATGACCTTCAGCAGACAATGTTTTCTTGTACGTGGAAACTAACGAAAAACTTAATATAATTATTAATTTCATCAGTAGCTCAAATCAATAAAAGTCACATGTCACAATGTCATATTCTATATTTAATGAGCAGCTCTTTAAAGCACTAAAAATAACTAATTATATTATATGGATTTGGAAATAACATAATTTTTTATTTGTCTATATTTTAATTATTATAAGTAACTTGTTGATAAGATTTTTTTTTTATAGTGCATGACCTAATTAGTGATAATAGTAGGATGGTTTGCTGTTCTAATATATATCCTTTTTTTTAGATTAATTTGATTGGTTGATTTTATTATTGGATTTAATACACCATATTCAATTTTTAATACATTTATGATCATGTAATGATTTCAAATAAATTTCTCACATTAAATATTATACTAATGTAAAAAAAACAACAACATAAACTCATAGTTCTGTACAGTTTTATTTAAAATTTTAGTTAATGTCATTATAAATATTATTATGTCAAAAATGTTAAAAATAGTAACTTAATTATATTATATAATACATACACTTAAAATGTATGAAAAACAATTGCAAATTCCAGTGATTTTTTTTTGCATATTTTTTTAATTCATAATATTTAATAAATTACGACGTATTGATATATATAATAATTAGTAATACAGTTATACACTAAGGTTATCTGAATTTAAAACTAAAATGATAAAAATTTGAATATATTTAAAAATGAATATAAATTATGTAATCATACTGTAAATTAATTTAGTTTTTACAATAATTAAATAATAGAAAATTTTACACCGAAAGTTTTATTTTTTATCTACCTAAAATGTAAAGACTGCATTTAATGTAGTACAGAAAAAAAAATCAGATTTATGGTAGAAAAATCAGAATCGAAGTAGTACGTACATTACTGAAAAATACAAGTAGAGAGAAAAGTATTACAAATATGATTTGAATAAAAGAAAATTATTAAGCCTTGAAGGTAATACTAATGGAAAAAGATAATACTTTTGTGAATGTGGGCGAAATATCAATTTTCTCTATAACGATACTTGATATTTCTCCTCTACAAATGGGATTGCCTGATATAATATATTGAAGAGAGTCGACAATGACTGGTCAGCAGTCCCCAAGGAGGAGCTTTCATTTCTGTTAATGGTGTCGAGCGGGCGAATTGATTTTCATTGACACCTCAGAGACCAGTTGAAATATCACGTGTTGCATTGAGGACTCACAAAAACGTTGCTCCGAGCGGCGAGCTCAGGTGAGAAAATTCTGTGAACGAAAGTATCTTATAATCATGAATTTTGTCATTTGATTTGTTTATTGGATCCAATACATAAATTTCATTTTATGGATACATGATATAATACATCTTCAAGATCTTCAAGTTGTGTTTTGTCAATTCTGTTATTACTTTTTAACTCTTTAAAATCCTTTAAATCGTGCTGTAAAACTCTATGACGTCACATTAGTGTAAATTTTTAGCATACAAGTTGCATATGGAATGGCATTATATTACCAACGCCCAAGTATAAGACAGCAAAATTTTAAAGGTGCTATAGGGTTAAAAAAATTGAGGTAAAAAAAAAATAACGGTATTTAAATTAAGCGGAAGTCCTCTACCCAAATATACAATAAAGAAAATCATGCATATTGGCAATGGAACAAATGAAGGCAGTCCATTGAGTTGCTGAAATCAATTCTTAATCTTTTCTTCAGCAAGCATAAATGCAGCCCTTAGTTTAGGGAAGAGAGGGGATATGGTATTGCCTACGGTGCATTTTGACGCCTCTAAATCATCCTCTTCAAAATTTTCCACCGTGAATCTGTTCTACTTCATTGGCATGATATTACGTGTATTTATTTGCAATTTTCAGTAATTTTGAGGTACCATCTTTCCATGTTTCTCCTGCTGAGCAGTTTCGCAATCTTCATCCTGGATTGAGCAACATCCCACCATTTTTGTTTAATTAGGTAAACAACATTTGTGGCTTTAAGACCAAATAAATGTGATTATAAATTACAAAATCAATTAAGACCTATCTTCAAACTCCATACACATATATATTTTAGTGCATACTTTAACACCTTCACAATTGAGGTGAAAATATGCTTTGGCATCAGTCATGCATAGATCTAAGCCCCAATTATAAAATATTGTTGAATATTTTGTACGAATCTGATTTTCTGAGCATGTTAGTCATAAAATTTGATTTTTACAGTAAAGTAGCGGCAGGAGATATGGCTGGTCCGTATGGTGGCAACTCGTTCCTCCGCGAGCAGAGGCCCGTGTTGCTGGCCATCCAGTTCTTGGGGGGCTCTCCGCTGCGTCTCACGGCCCGCGGTCAGCTGATCGAGGTCCGCGTGCTCTCCTGGCAGGCTCTATACTTCGTGGTGGCCGTGCTGGTCCAGCTGGTTCCTGGATTCTGGATCGTTGCGCGGGGCGTCAAGGTCAGTCATGGCACTAAATATGAGTACCGACTTCAAAATTTTTATTGCAAAAATAAATAGAGGGTGTAAAGTTACATTTCCGGCTACTTCCGGAAGGAATATCAAATTAATTTTACTATATTTTGTTACGTGAGTTTTTGCTGGTGTTGATAGTAAATTATTGCAAGGTGATACTTTGATTAAAAAAAAAAAAAAAAAAGCAATATTTAAATTTTGTGATAGAAGCAGAGCCTTTGAAGTCCTTTATGCAATTTTCACTTTACTTATAATTTTCATTTAAGTTATTAAGATGATAGCACTTCTTGATTAAGGATGAAGTATAATTATAATTACTTGCATCGCCTTTGAGATGCTGATGCAAAATATTGAACAAGTTTAAAGAGCCTCTCTAAGCTACTTCCAGATTTTATAACCAAGAACTTTAATAAAATATAGCCTTAAGGGTAAGGCAACGCGAATCAGCTGATTTTTTTAGTCCTATTTGATTAACATGTAAACCTTAGAAAATTCACAAAAATTCTGCAAAAAATTTGAGAGTACCTAAAAGCCATAGAAAAATTTCGAGCTGATTTTTTTTTAATTATTATTTTTTTTTAATTTTCAGCATATAGGGCTTTCCCATGAAGAGCCAAACTAAAATTTTAATTTAAAAAAATCGGCTAGAATATTTGTCTTGAAATTATTTTTTCCATGGTTTTCCAGATACTAAAATCTGCAGCCTTTCAATTTTTTTTTTCAGAATTTTTGTGAATTTGCCAAGGTTTACATGTTAATAAAATGGGACTAAAAAATCAGGTGATTTGCGTTACCTTACCCTTAAATGTTATATATGAGATTGACATTAATTTTTTTTTAATTAATGTGTGCCACAATAAATTATAATATTGAATTTTGTATTTTTTTTATAAAATAAATAATTTATGTCTGTCAATCGATAAGCTAAAAAAAATTGAAGGAAATCAAATTAGAGCCCCATATTGATACTAATTTATATTTATATAAAATATACGCATAACATGATATCCATGCTTTATTAATTTATTCCTAACTTTGTTTGAAACAAAATTAACTTAGTTTGTATAATATTGTTATACAAATATTTATCAATATAGACAGCAGTGCTAGGTTTCCAGTACGTGACCGGTTTTATAAAATATTTCGCATTTGTGTGTTACTGTTCGATATATTTGAGGCAAAGAATTAAAGATATTAATTCTTTGTTTGAGGTAACATAATACTTAAACCACCAGACAGGTGGAAGTGCACGTCAAAAGTATCAAAACACATTATTGTTAAATCCCATATTATACACTATATTTTCTATATTATTTTTTATTAAAAAAAATTGAATAAAAATGAAAATATGCTTCAGAATTCATCTGATGTAGCATACTTCGTTAAGGTCAAAAGCACTCACAATTTTACTGTAACAAACAGAATGTATATAGTGATTTCAAGCAATGCTACCCAGATAATATTATTGCAGTGCGTTATGATCAGGGTTATAAAAATAAATTTTGAATAGAAAGAAGTTGTCGATTGATGTTAAATATGTTGAGTTACTTCGAATACGCCAATCTTCCAGATGCAGTATTTTTTTCTAAAATCAAACCCTGATGCAGTAAATATAATTATAATAAATATACACGTTAATATTTACGATAAATCTAAATTGCATTCCAAGAGAATCTAGATTTATTCTTATAGAAAAAAAACTGACTGCCTTGTTTTGCATTTATTTACTGATATTATAAGTAAATAATACTGAGCTAATAAAAAAACTGT
This sequence comes from Siphlonurus alternatus, assembly GCA_949825025.1. NCBI lineage: Eukaryota > Metazoa > Arthropoda > Insecta > Ephemeroptera > Siphlonuridae > Siphlonurus > Siphlonurus alternatus. The sequence goes on from OX463780.1 coordinate 13,059,653, forward strand.
GTCACCCATTTTTTTAAAATATACAAAAAATGGATGCGGATAGCAGAAAAGCACCATAGGCACCATCACTATACGTTAACGAGTACGTTCACATGACGGTGTTTACTAGTAATACGTATTCGTTGATGACGGATAATTTTATTCTTATGAGACGTCGTCAATTAATCCGTATTAAACACCATCATGATGTGGACGTAGTGATTGTCACAGGGGAGTATTGGCCTATTTTTTTATTGCAGAAATGGAAAGAGCGTGCAAAGTTATGCTACCTTGATTTTTTTCAGAATTTTTAGAGCGCGGAAACTATTTTTAAAAAATTATTGAAAGTTATTTTTGTGACGTTACGAGACGCCGCTCCTTAAGAAAAAGATAGGACTTGCCGCCGCGTGACGTCACAAAAAGGACTTTCAATCATTTTTTAAAAATACTTCCCGGGCTCTAAAAAATCTGAAAAAAATCAGGGTAGCATAACTTTGAACTTTGCACGCTCTATCCATTTCTGCAATAAAAAAAACTGAGGACAATACTCCATTGCCAAGGTGTGGCTATTACTCTTAATTAACGCTATTAATTTAATTTTATATTATACTTTTACCTATTAAAATATCAATATTACCAATACAAATATTTAAAAAAAAAAGTATATAATTTATATACTGCATGGCTTGAGTTCAAATTTATTTTTAAAGGAATCGGAAAGGAACTTCGACCACTGGCGGACAAAATTGAACCAATTTCACAAATCAGCGACTCTGTGTGCAGGTAACAGCATGTCTGGGGTCCAGCTGGTGCTGCTGGTGTACAACTGTGCGTTCGTGCTGTGCTTCTCGTATCAGCTGACCACCACGCGGGAGCCCGCCGTCGCGTCCGTGTTCCTGCTGTTGTTGACCACGTGTTTCTTCAACATGGTCGTCGTGTGCAACGCAGCCCATCGAGTGCAACAAACGGTCCGTCTCAACAAAAATTCCCAGAGTCAAAAGAGTTTTAAAAACAATGTTTTTTCTTATTGGAAAATCTCCATGAAAAATTTTGTTACATATTTGGATAAAGATCCTCAAATTATATAAAAAAAAATCATGTTTATTTAAACCCTTTAACACCCCTAAAACCTAAAAAATCATGCACTCTGAAACAAAATGCTGTCATAGTCATACACATAATATTCAACACGCAAGCATAATATCGGGAAAGGCTTTACATGATTATTAATATACGTACTATAATTTTTAGGGTCTTAAAGGATTCCAAAAAATCTTTTTAAAAAAAATTATGATACATAAATTTCATATTTCATTACATTTTTCTCGTCTCCCTTCCTCCTCCCTATTTTGCACTATTTTCTAGGAAAAAAGAGGGAAATTTTAGAAGTATTTTCTGCATTTTTGCCTCATTTTCAGCGAGGCAGATAAAAGATGGGTTTTTGAGATGAAAAGACGTAATAAGATTAGGTTTAGACGTGTGAAGGATGAGTTGAAGACACATTTTTTCAACTAGGGGAGGTATCCTCGTATGCAATAAAAAATTTCACGCATTGGAAAAATTGAAAGCCTCTGACGTCACTAGATTTATTTCAAAGTACCCTTACCTATTTATGCACATTGTTCGTTGTATTCAGATGGTTATAGAGGGTTCTCAAACAGATTTATGTGCGCTGTAGGGTACTTAAAATTACTAATCCTTGATTAAATGCAGCATTATTACGTAATATAATGTATCTGAAAATAATAAAATGGAGAAATTTGATTCTATTGAATTTGTAAGCCATCAGCAAACCATGTTACACTTTACCTGAGTGACGTCATCTGTACTGGATAATGTGGGTACTGGGTAGAGAATCTCTGGTTATGTTATTTATTATGTATAAAACTTGACAGAAAGTGATACCATGTCAGAAACTGCCTGCACAAAAAGAGGTACACTTTCTTTACTAAAAATGTTAACATCAATGGCCCTATGTTAAGATTCATTTTCGCAAAGCGAGAAAATCGCGTGCCTCAGCCACAGCCAATCAGAAGCTCGGGATTTGTTCACCTTGCGGGGAGCAATTTTATCGCCAATATGGCCGCCATACGAGATTGAAGCAAGTGCGCTTTTCTTGACCCATGGAAATGCACCTTTTTACCTGATGTGATGTTAACATTCATATTCAAGAAAGTATTGTACTCTTAATATTTCTCTATACGTTACCCATCTTGATTTTGGGGGCATCACAAAATCTTGAAGAAATTTAATTATTGAGGTTAATTATAAAAGTGTATAAGAATAGAGGAAAAGTTTAAAACAAATTAATTTCTCGAGAAATCTTTGATTATTTGGCAGTAGATGCATAAAAAAGTTCAGTACGATGCAGTGATGCAAATATTGATAACAATGTGGAAGTTTTCATTTTAATTTAACGTCTTTGACAGATCACGTTGCCTCCTTGAAGATGCTGTTTGATGTAATTAATCCGTTTTACTATCTGGAAGATTTCTCTGAATATTTAACTCGCTGCTTGTATCGTTAATTTAGATGTAATCATCGCGAGTATTCAAGAGTTAAATTAGATAATTTGTACAAGCTTTGTACAAGAAGCAATTTGTACTTCAGGTAACTGGGTTGTTAACGAGAGAAAAACAAGTTTAATCTTGGATTGTGCACCATGTAAATAATAATTAACAAATTTAAGCTTTTTCTTCCAGATGTTCTTGAATATAATAGAGGCCATTACAGTTACAAAAAACTTACACGTTAATGAAACTACCAGAAACATTGTAAGTATTTTTTTTACTTAAATTAAATTTAATTTTAATTAATTTAAAATCGCAATTTGATGAAAAAACAAATTTAAATATAATTGAAAAGAGAGATTCGTTCTCTTTTCTCCGGTATTATGTAATGCATTTGCTAGTATAAACTGTCACATGAAGAGCAACTCACATACAGTTAATACATGCATTGAACGAAGTCAGTGGCGTATCCAGGATTTTCCCAAGGGGGGGGGGGATCCTCAGGATAAAGATTGAGAACAGCCCACTGGGGGGTTTGGGAGCCCATGCGATTTTTTTAAGGAAACGCCCCTTTTTTAGGGTTAAATCATGAAAAAATACTATTATATTAGAAAATAAAATATATGGCCTGATGCAATTTTTTAACATTTTATATTTTTTTTTCACCCCATTTTTCAATTTCTTTTCAATACGTGCGTAATAAACAAAGCTTTGAGTAAATCATTTTAATTAAATCAAGTAATTCATTTAACCACTTTTATATTATTTTTATAGAATCAGTGTACGTGTCATTTAATTAAATTTCATTTTTAAAATTTATTTAATAATCCAAGTTCACATCATTAAGATATTGTAACAAAATAAAAATAAAAAAAAGTGAATTGCTTCTCTTATTTTTGTTAAATTTTGTCTGCACCGCGTGGAGCAACCAATTAAATGAAAGTTCAGCACACGTGAGAGCGTTTTAATTATACAATAGTAGTTATATGCATGCATTGCAGTTTGTAAGGGAAATAAAACATTTATTTATAAGTCGCACCTTTTCTTGTTAAAATTAGAAACTATAATATAATAACTTATAATTTGTTTATTTTAAAGAAAAGACTATTTTTGATATCCCCTAAATTTCAATTTTTATTTAACTTTTTTTTTTTCAAATTTCTATAATTTTTCCTTTTTTCTTCTTATATCCAGTCATTACTCGATCTTCATGGGGGGGGGGGGTTAAACCCCGAACCCCCCCCCCCTTGGCTACGCCACTGTGAACGCTGACGATTAAAAATAATGCACGTTTTTTTTAAAAAGGTTTTTATTAAAACGCTATATAAGTATACAGTCCAACCAAGACCCTATAAAGAAAAACCCTATCGGTTGGAACTGAAAATACAACATCCATGTTGATCCTGTACGTATACGTTGTGTCTCTAGAAAATTTCCTTAAACAACATATTGCCGTTACATCGATACATCTCTACAGCCATCGAGAGTACAGTTTTCCCGGGCGATTACTGTACTTGTTGATTGATTGTTTGGTTGGTATTTTGAAGTAATTTACACATTTTGGTCATGTATCCCCCATTACTGTACTTGTGATGGCAAATATAAGCCTTGGTTAAATAATAAATCTTGTGCTAATTAGATTAAAAACCTCGTGGTTTGATTGGCAGATGCTCCAGTTCCTAACTCACATGGCTCGTATTTCTCCACCAATCAGCTTAAGCGGTTACATAACGGTGGGACGAGGACTTTTTGTCACGGTAAGTTGACCTTGACCTCAGCTGGGTCACATGCTCAACTTGACCTTGTGTTCAAGGTCATCGGGGCGGTGATCACCAACCTAGTGGTGCTCATGCAGCTTAGACTTAACCAGAAGTCAATCAACTTAATCGAATTCATCAACTTTGCGGATGTTTTAAATGATACGTGAGAAAATATCTAGCTGCATGATTATGGAATAAAGATGTATAAGTCATATGAAAAGAAAATGAAAATTGTTTGAACAAGTTTGCATCAATGGAAAACCTACATGATTGTGTTGGTGTTACATATTTTGGATAGAAACTTCGATTTATGTGCATGTTGTCATTTTTTTTTTAAATATTTTGTGATTTAAAGACACTTTAACGTTATAGTGATGCAAATATTATTTTACCAAAGAAGCATAGGGAAAGACGTTTTATGACTATGATGTTACAGTACGTGTCTTTTCCCTCGATTTTGAGGATGTCAGAGGTTTCAAAAAATATATCACACCCTTCAGTGGCTCTTTATATATGAAAAAAAAAATCATGCAGGTTGTTCATTGTATGGTACAAGTGTAGAGTTGATATGTTGATGAATAATAAATGGTCACAACTGCACAACATTATCACATTGGTAATGCAAATATCTCAAGGAGCATGCAAGTAATCACAAAAAAATAGGGGGCGTGCTGGAGTGGAAATGCTGTCGACATAAAAAAATTTATCACAACTCTCAGAAAAAGAAGTACCTAAAAGTTATTGAACATTTCTATTTATGGGTCTATCCTTGCATGTATTAGTGACCATGATACTGCCACTTTTTCAATAAATATCATGTCTTTACTGAGTTTTATTATACTACAAATTTATTCAAATTCATTAACCAATTAAATTAATATGTAAATTAGTACCCCAACTATGATCTCTGTACATAAATGTATCCAGCTGTATAATAAATTATATACCGGCATGCATCATTAAAAAACGTTGAACAATATAAAGATTTTTCAGTAAATTGATTAAAAAAACTTTTAATTAATAATTATTATTACTCTGTTAAAGCCTTTTTTAATAAATTGTCTGTGTATTGTATGTTTTCTTTAAACGTTTCTTACCTATGCGCATAATGCTTTATTTATACCGGTTATTGATATTTGCATAAATAATGTATTTGGAATTGGACGTATTTGTCTAAATGAATGCTAGTTTGAACAGGCGCGGATACAGAAAAAAAAATGGCAGGGGGGGAGGGGGTCTGACTAATGTTAAAAAATGGGGGGGGGGAAGGGAACGTTATATTTCCCTATTAAATCCAAAATTTCGGGGTGGGGGGTGGGGGCTAAGTATGGGGAATTGCAGAGTGGAATTGTGATTGTTCGCAAAGAAATAAAATTCCTTGCAGTAATTTCCTCGGAAAATTGCATGTATTAATAAAATTTACGTCAAGAAAGGTTACACAAAAATAAAAGAGATGCACTTAAGTACATTTGTCATTTTTATCTTTAATTCTTACAATTGGCTATAAAGAAAAAAATTATTCGCTGAATTTCTGAAGATTTTTTTACGACCTTTCCCCTATCTTGTTTGCTAATCTTAGGAGGGGTAAAAAAAAAGCCTTAAAGAACTTTTCAGTTACTGTTATGTCTTTTGAATATTTTTCACACAAATAATGATATAACTTGTATAAGATGGAAACATTTGCTTTTGAAATTTTATGTTAAAAAGTTAAAAAAAAATATTAAAATCTTTTTATTTTTAACCTCTAGAAAAGAGGATTGTAAACAGCTTTTCTCACTTATCTCTTAGCCAGTTGTTTCTGCTTTAACAGATTTTCTGAGCAGCACAAAAACTTTTTCTTGTAAATCTTATGAATATTACATTTTTTTTTTATCCGTTAAAACGTTGCAAAAAGTTGAATATCACTCTGTTGGATTTTTCCAGAATTTATTAGTCGCAACGCCTCTCTCCCTCACTGCCCCGGGCTATGCTGGGACTGTCCTATTTCCGCGAGCATTTTAATATGTTGTAACTCTGGAAACATGCGTCACTGCCCGTCTACAGATCATTGTTTCATTATGTTTCAAGTAAACATCATATCATCCGCGGGCAACGCGCGTGTCCGCGTGAATACAGCCATTTCATCAGCTGATTATGTAACAAGTTTACTAATTAATTATTACCGAGAAAAAGATAAGCATGGTTTTAAACACCATGAGAGGATGCCACATGACGGTCGACGTATTTTAACAAAAAAACGTAACATTTTCATATATTATTAATTATTTTAATAAAGCACATAATATGATTTTGTTAGTGGTACTTAATTAATAGCTGTCTTTCCAACTTTAATCAATATTGATCTCACAGGCGCGGATCCAGAGTGAGGGGGCTAGGGGGCTGCAGCTTCCCCCTTCCCAGAAATGTTTTATTTAACGTGGGCAATATAGGCATTTTCCCAACTACAATTTTTTTTAACATTGTTCTTATAGAGGCAGCCTCCCCTCCCCCCCCCCCCCCTGAATTTTTTGTCTATTTTTTTCTGAATCCGCGCCTGCTCTATATAAATATGTATTATATTTAGTGTATATACAGTATATATATATTTTTTAGATATTTCTCAATTCTGGCCTAGTAAAGATATTATTATGTAAATGTGTAAAGTGGAATACAGTCTTGATATTTTATAAAATTATAACACTACATAAAATATTTATAATAAAATAAACATATTCTGAATTTTTGCTTTCCTTTAACTTATTAAATTACATTATATTATAATATGTATTAAATATATATTATAATATGCACATAATTTTACCTCCCACATGAATGCAGTTGTGTAATGTGCAAACTGCATTTAAATTACATTATAATTTGAAATTTCCAAAACTAGATCATTCTAGAAGGAAATGGAAGGTATAACGTGCCAAAATTAACTTTAATGTTATTCTAAAATTATTTATATAAAAGGCCATACCCGAGAATAGCCTAAGGTGGGCGTACGCTCTGCTGGTCAACGCTACAGGTATTAACTTGCTCTTCTGTCATCTCTCCTGTTGCTTACCGCGACGGAATTAGCTCTGACGAGGTGTGCACTCGTTCCCACGCACTCCACGAGTCATCAACCCGTCACGAGCTGACACGTCGCTGGACGTGGGGCTGCACTGCGCAGTCAGGAACAGCTGATTGAGGGGAGAACATCGAGATATTTTTTTTTAGCTTTTCAACTGATCCCTATTAGTATAGGGTACTGGTCACATTGGCTGAATTGAATTTAACCTCCCGGCTCTTCTATAGACCCTACTTTTGTGGATCCCTTCCAAACCGGGTCGGCCATATATCCTAATCTATCCATCCCAGCATTCGCTTGGTTGTGACTGAGGAAACCATGGAAACCTCAGTCAGGATGGTCGGCAATTGATGGAGGATGCCATCAATCACCTCCCGGATGCACGAGTGGGTGTTTTTTAGCAACCGCCACTTGTGAAATGTTTGGCGGTGCATGGCTGGGATCGAACTCACGACCATCCGATTACGAATCAGAGGCGCATACCACTGCGTCAAGTGCCCGGTATATGACAAAACACTACACTTTTTAGATATTGCGATAAGGACTATAGCTTAATTTGGTGTTACATCCCTTTAATTTTGTAGTCGTATTTGAGTGTATTTAAAAGACCTTCATTCAATCTCTCATTTATTTCAATTCATATTACTAGTAGTAGATTTTAACATAATATTTTTTTTTAAAGAAATATAACATAATTATAATACTATTATAATAATACTGATAATATATTGATATTTATAATCATGATTAATTCTAGTGGACATGCTAACATATAATTAGGAAAGAGAAAGAATGATAAGTTAAAATAGCCTTTAATAAATTAAAAAAATATATTTCATATTTGAGGGAGTGATAAAGACTATCGATTTTTTCTTTTTTTTTTGTGCGATGGGGATCATATACATATTCTAAGATAGACAGACGCCGGAAAGGTTTTCAAGACGCGGAGGGTACGATAATTAATTGTAAAACCACAAAAATAAATAAATATTGAGGTATATATTTACAGTTGACATATTCCGATAACAATTAATAATTATTTAATTAATATACTTCAAAGCGCAATCATATAGCACTTTGACTGTGGGACAATTATGATTTCAAAGGTGATATTACGAAGTCAATTCATTACTCTAGCTTTTGGAAAAGAATACTCTAATATAGTACTGATGTACAGTACAGCGCATAATATTTCAAAAATTGAAACGGTAATGAAAATGGAGACCTTTTATTTTGACACTAAAAGATAATATTTATTTTGTTGCGTTAGCCTTATTTTCTTTGTAACACAGCGTATATAAATAGCTTTTTAGAAATTTAGTTCAAAGCCTTTTTAACTTTGAAAATTGAATATAAAATAGCAATTAACTTATAACGTTATATAATATAGTAAATTTATTTTAAACTAAAATAATTATAAAATTTAAAATACGTAAAATCTTATAATAGTAAAAATTTTGTTTTAATTTCAATATTTAAAGAAAATTTTCTGAGTAATATTTATAATTATGAAGTTTTATCAAAAGCTAGGATATTTTAATGTATTTATAAATGAAATATATTTATAGTAATGTTATGTAGACAAATTTCATGTTATCAATTTATGATTGAAAATTTGTTTGATGTGAAATATATGACGTCATGGTCGTTTCTTTGCCATTATGTTTTTTTTATAGTGTTGTTGTGTCATCATCACAGCAAAGTATTACCTGCTAATGAAGGAGGCATTTCACCTGCATGTAACATCAGTCAAGATAGCGAGTCCTTTGATATCACGTATTTACCACAGCATCTATGCATGCTAATTGGAGAGCACATAGCGTGCGAAATGCGTCGTCGTGTGAGCTCCTATTTTAGTATGACTATTACGTCACTGTCTAGCTCAACTCTGACAACATAATATAAACGAACTGCTGCTAAGAGGAGAGTGCTCTGCTCTTATTATATCAAGGAAGAATACCAGGAAATGTAACAGCAGCCTGTTCAACTTAATCTATTATATATTAATATCAAATGTTTTAACCTTAAATTACCAAGAGTTTCATATAAATTTGTTAATTAAGCCGCGGTATTTTATACGATACAATAATTGTATGCAATAATTATAGAAAAAAGTAAAATTAAAGAATACAATTTTGCATATATAATTTTTTCTTACAAGAAAACGTCGTGTTGTTTGCATGGAGATTAAATTTTGTTGTAAAGAAAAATTGTATGGAAAATTGTATCGTGTAACAGACTTAAAGTAAAATTTTCTAATTATATAATGCCATGCGCATACAACTTTTCTTAACAAGAAAAATTCAAGTCCCTTTGTTTATATAGAAATTAATAATAATACTAAAATGTTTATTGAGCAGCAGGAAAAAACAAACAAACATAATAATATATTATACTTGTATACAAAAACATTATAAATGTGCTTCATATATATGGGTGACTAAAAAAGTGGATCCCATTCACTTGATTATTGGAGATGAACTTTTCTTGTATAACGAAAAAGTGAATGCAAAATAATTTTGTAATACAGGCTTTAAATTAATTGGTCAACATTTAAATATATAATTACATATTTTTATACATTTTATTATATTATGATTATTATGTATAAATTTATTAATTAAATCATAGACCAAGTAAAAATAATTATTATATTATACTAATAAAAGTTTAGACAAAAATTAGCTGAGTGAGATTCCATATACCCAGAGCTGCATGCTATATATATACTGTATAATAATAAAATATAATATCATATAATATGCTAGCTAAGTATAAGCTATACATTTTAAGCACATTGAAGCGATAACAGAAACAATTAATCATATCTATAAGAAACAATTAATAAACAAAATAATTATCTCGATATATTGCAGATTTTACCTTGATTCCCACCATCCACATCACCTGAAACTGCATTGATTTCATTTGGTGGTTAATTTAATTTTAGTAACGTTGATTTATTTATTTATTTATTGATACTTATTCAAATTGCAAATATATACTGCAAATCAATAAAATGCGTTGAAATTTAAAACAACAACAGAATAAATATAATAATTATATTTCTTGTAATATAATAAAATTTAACATATATTATGAATAAATTTAAGCTGCAGCACGTATAAGCCGCACGTATATATTATATTACCAGAATATATACCAGAATTTGTTTACATATTAATTATAATTTTAGGGGGCATATATTTTATATTTTATAGCACTGAACAACTGCACTTTGATTCAAGTCTTGATGCAATTGCAGAAAATGCATATATCGAATATATCGTTAATATTAATATTATGTCAATAAAAAAAATATTAATGTAATATTGTGCTTTAATTTATTTTTTTTTGTTTTTACTCATTATCTCCATGGGGAGTATTTATTTTATAATGCATATGATCAACATTTTTTTTTAAGAGAGTCGAGGCTCGATCGCTACAGCATATCAATATTTTATAACTGTACCGCGATAATTTTATTATTACGATTTACGTGCCATTATCTCTGCTTAGTACAATTTATATGTTAATAATTCTCGTGCCACATAACGGGTCCTGTGGCGCAATGGATAACGCGTCTGACTACGGATCAGAAGATTCCAGGTTCGAATCCTGGCAGGATCGCTCAACATTTTTATGTTTCAAATAATCAATGACCATATTTATTTTACCGTTCAATAAGTAAATAATCAAAAATTCTTGTTTACTTGTGCTAATCAATTAATAAATTTTAAAGCATAATAATTTTATATTTTTTTTTTACTTCACGACTTTTTTAACACCTGGTATGATGCGTGAATTGGCGGGAAAAGGTAAATAGAGAAGGGGGATCAAGAGGAGGGAGCAACAGGGAGGGGAGGGGAGAGGAGGGGAAGTGAAAGGAGGTCAATAGAGCGAGAATATTATCGAAGCATTTTTTTTATTAATTAAAAAAAGGTCTCTTGATACGTATTATTAGATTAAAGAAATTTTTTAGACTATATAATTTATTTCTGACAACGTCACGAGGCGGACACTTTTTAAAATAAAATTGATGTTCTATACCCCCCTGTGCATACATACATACATATTTTTATATGTAGTATAGTACATAATGCATGCACTGCATTAATTGTTTTGAACTTTGAAGTGCCAGAAATATAATAAATAAATAAATAAATAAATAAATAAATAAATAAATAAATAAATAAATAAATAAATAAATAAATAAATAAATAAATAAATAAATAAATAAATAAATAAATTATAGTATTTTTATTTAGCATATATATATTATATATTTGGAATACGTTATATATATATAATTAGTATAATGTAACGAATTTTTATATATAATATATAGTATATATAAAGTATATTATATTTTGCATTTAGTAAGCCATATTTAGGGAATTTAGCTGATTAAAGTAAGTAGTCTATATGCATGGCATTATATATATGCCGTAATACATAATATTAATTGTTATTATTTTGTATAATCTTATACAAAAATCGTACAATAAAGTTGCTGTCTATGTTAAGAATACGGTATAATAATTAATATTATAATTATAGTACGTACTTAATTGTATGACTGGCAGACTTCAAAAATAGAGAAAAATATAGAGCTGCAGCTCCAATAGACAGAGAGATGCAGATTTGTAATTTTGAGAGATGTAAGAAGAGCACCCAGTCTATTCATATCAAAAGAGTTTTGGTTCACCACGCTTCCATAGACTGCGTGGTAACACCTTAATTAACACCTTATACACACAAAACAAGAGTTAGTTCATGGTGTCCAGAGACTTCCAGAGTTGTACACCACGGGACACCACGAAAGTTACCAACTGCAGCTTTGTTTGTGGTCTTTTTTCACGCATTGTATGAAACTGAACTTAATATTTTGGGGACTGATGACTTGAATCTTCTTACCTCCCCAAATTTCAAATCTGCATTTCTCTGTTTCTTGAAGCTTCAGCTTAACAAATGAGACAGGTAAAATTCGTTCTATTAATTCCGAAATGTATACAAATTAACCTTTATAACATAATTGGAATTGTTGCATTTCAACCAATCATGTTATGAATTACGAAAGTGGTTTTTAATTGGCAAATTGGAAAATTCCATGTATATCATGTTTTCTCTTCTAAATTTTGTTCGTTATTTTAAAAAACATTTTTTTTATTGAGTTTTAATTAATTTCTCTTGAACTATTTAAAACAAAAAAATTTTATTGTATTTTTTTTTTTTAAATACGAGCACTCTGCAAGAAATCCAATCACAATCGGCTTAATTCCTTTGGGGGATATTGTAAAATGGTTATCTGAATTCCTGCTGCGAGTTACTGAAACAAGCCATTGATTTTGCATTACTACCATTTACCATCATGTACAGACTAACGTTAAATTGTGTTGAATGAGGAAAGAAAGGATTGATAAATTTATATTTCTGACATAAACTAATTTTGCATGAAACGTAATTGAAACAACCGTGCCATCATAGTTTTATAAATCACCTTCAACATCCAGCAAAAGTAGTCTTTGTGTTTGATTTTTAAATTTCAACACATTAATTACTCTTAATTTTATAATTTCCTCAGGCTATAAAGTGCTTTCAAAACATACTATTAATATTTTTTATAACATATTAAATTAAGATTATATTAAAATTTAAAAAAATCAACATATTTTAACGACAGAACTTAAATTTTCATATAAAATATACATTGTTTTATAAAATTACTTAATTAATTCAAGATTTTAATCAAGATGTATACAAAGGAGATTAATTGAAAATTTTAATGAGAATTATATTTCAATCTACGATAACATGATTTAAATATTTTATACTGATGGTGATTTAAATCGGTTCTGACAATGTTATCAAAACAGACTTGGCGAGAGATGCTAGCGTATTGAGATAGATTGGACCTGCCCCCCCCCCCCCTCGGTCCGTGTCTTGGCGTTTAATAATCATGCTCCAATTATATTTAAGATAAAAATTATGGTTATTTCAAGTTTGCAATTTTTCGGTCATTTATTACAAACTCGTAGTTTTATTAATTAGTCTTTAATTCAGATAACTATTTTACAATCTCAAAGTAATTAAACCGATTGTCATTGGGTTAATTGCAGAGATTAAAAAAAATCCTATAATAGAATTTGTTGTTTTAAATGGTCCCAGAGAAATTAATTAAACAAAAATACATTGTGTTTTTGCAGTTTGTTTCTGTGTTGTAAGTTTTTGCTCGTTTCAAAATATATATAAAAAATTCAATGAGTATTGACTGTATTGACAAATGTGTTGTAATTTTTTTATAGTCATAGTTCATAGAGTATCTGTGTAAAGAAACTAATTATTAATTTTCAGTAACATGGAATATAATGAGATATTAGAATTTGAAAATTTTTTAGTGGCTTAATCGAAAGAAGGGCTAAAATTATGGTACTGTGAATTTTTTTCAGATTTTTTTGAGACCGGGAACTATTTTTAAAAAATTATTGAAAGTCTATTTTGATGACGTCACGGGCGGCACTCCTTAAGAAAAAGGATAGGGCAGAGCCGCCCGTGACGTCATAAAATATACTTTCAATAATTTTTTTTAAAATATATAGTTCCCGGTCTCAGAAAAATCTGAAAAAATTCACAGTATATACGACGTATATATACCATATTTTTACCCCTTCTTTCGATTAAGCCACTAAAATTTTCACGTTCTAATATCTCATTATTATATTTTTTGTTTCTTTCATGTTCTATTTATTCATGATGTTTATCATTTTAATATTTTATATATATTTTTTTTTGTTGAAAGAGAACATTTCTGTGAGCTTGGAGCTCAAGGCGTAGCAGGGTAATGGGTAGGGATACGGGGATACGGTAGGAAAGGATGCTGATGTTACGCGTCCCAGCATTTGCTGAGTTGAGACTGAGGGAACCATGGAAAACCTAAGTCAAGACGGACACCTCTACTTTTTAATCAATGGACCAAAGTGATATCCAAAGCTTGAGGAACCACACACAAGTGAATATTTTTGAATATAATTTGAATATTTCACTATTTTTTATATTATTTTTTTCATTACCTTTTAAAAATATGTTCAATACAAAATAAATTTATGTATTCATTAATTATTTATAATTTACAAAATTATATATTAAGTCATTTTTTATATTACATACAGTATTGTATTATTATCTTTCTAGACATTTACAAATTACTATCAGTATAATTTTATTATCTTTCAATTTAATCGTATATAAAGCAACACACAAGAGAAGAAAATGTAATATAATAAGAAAGTTAATTAAAAACGTAGGAAAATAGTTGAAATTAAATTTCCTTTCCTCGACATTGTGTAGAACAATTATAAAAAACTAACATGTAGCTACACGTAATATATAATATCACGTATTTTTTTTTATTTCGTGAAAATAATGAAGTGTAGATGAGGTACAAGCGTGCGTACGGACATGATACGTGATGAATGTGCCGCATGAACGTCAAGAGAAAGGTTCTCCACCAGTTTTATCTTTGTGCCAAGTCCATGAATCAAAAGATGATGGATTCGCTGGCACCCATATGTACCATAGAGTTATATAATAATAGAGAAGTATAATTTTTTTTATTTATAAACTGACTTTGTTATCCACTTAAGATCTAAAAAAACTATAATTTTATTACGTTTATGTAACTTCCATGTTATAAAATAATATATAATTATTTTGTGTGTAGAATAGTTATAATATTTATTACTGTTGTGGAATAAAATGGTATTTGATTTAATTAAGGTGGTAGTTTGTAACAAACAAACCGAGGAGGTATAATATATTAGTTTTATATCACTAAAATGCTGACGACCATATTTTCACGGTCTAGTAATTTTAGTATCACGTACTTTTGTCAGCAATATTACAGTACTACCATGTATTTTTCCTTCAATCACACTTTCATTTTGTTTGCTTGCTTAAAAAAGTAATTTTTTCATTAATTTCATCCCTCATTTTCCAACTTTGTTAAAATTCTTTTATGGACATTTAAATTATTTTCATCAAAACTTTAAATTTGCAGGACATCTCTGATTGATTTATTAGATACTGTACAGTGCATGATGACAATATTATTTTTGAAAAGACTATTGCCGATTCATATTCAGTCTAAAATTTTTGTGAAAGCTTTAATTTGTTTTATTTTGACTATAACAGAGCATATTCTGCTATTGGCGTAAGCATTCAAACTTAACATCAGTACTTGTATCTTCCTATTTAATAAACTTGTACGAATTTGAGCTGTTATTGAGCTGACATATGGCCTAATTGTCTGTATATTCTTGTGTACTATCAGAGGCGTGGATCCAGGAAAAAATTTGCCTCCATAAGGCCAATGTTAAAAAAAAAAAAAAATGGAGTAGGAGAAGTGCCTATATTGCCCATGTTAAATCCGAAATTTCGGGGGAGGGGGGGCTGCAGCCTCCTAGCTCCCCCTAGCCCCCCTAGCTTCCCCTCTGGATCCGCGCTCGTGTACTATACTATGTATATGCATATAGTCATTGCATGCTACTCAGGCCATAATTCAGGTTTCATATGAAGTATGTGATGTATTTTTCCTATAATTCAGGATAAAAAGTCATAATATTAAATCTGGTTTCAATAATAATGATTATTACTATAAAGTAAATAAAAAAATATATTTGTGATTAATGTTATATTTCATGACTATTATATGTAATAAAGGTTTGATTATAATACACAACAATTCAAATGCAACAAAGACTGATACAATGAAACTGAACACTGAGGTAATAATAATAAAAATAAGTAACTGATGACAATGCACTCACTGACAATACGACATATTGTTGATAATAGCATTATATTACAGAGTCTGTCCTAGATGCTGGGAAAAATATATTTTATTTAATAAAAAAAAAAATAACTATTGTTGAATATGAGTTATATGACATACTTTCTCAATTAAATCACAAACTTATTATTTTCTTGTTCATAAAGTTGATAAAGATTATTATATGATATGTTTCCGATGCAATTTCCTTGTAATGGTTTTTAACCATGTACTTTATCAAACAGCGTGCGACCCAAATTGATAAAGTTTTATAATCTATCTGTACTTACAATGATGGTTATGGTAATAAGTTTATGCATTCAAGTTTATAATGTTAAATTTAAATTGTTATTGCTATTACATAATAATGATATCATGCAGCATAGATCCAAAATGGGACTCATTTTTCTTATTTGAAATGAAAAACTAAGGAGAAACTCACATTGCTGGAAATAAGGTTGCTGAAATAGATGTCACAATAATTTAAATTTGTTCATCTACAAAAGAAGAAAAGTAAAAAAAGCACCCTATTTTGATCTTACATATAAGATAAGGTCATATCTTCTTAATAGCAACGTTTTCCATCCCTTATTTTTGTGTGTAAATTTTAACGGGGTGAAGAAATAAAATAAAAAGTTAAAGAATATATATATGAAGGAAAAAAAAAATGCCCAGAATCGTTTATTTTCAGATTTCTTATACAACAAAAAGTGGGGTATGAAGATTCAAAGCCTTCGATAGCCAGGGAGAGAGATAGGGGTGGAAAAGGGGGTGGTGATGTATTCGTAAGTAAAAATCGCAGCTCTCGCGTTGAGAGGGAAATGGAATGTGTAATTTTGACAAAATGAGGATTGCAAAAAAGCAATTTTCAACACTTTTTTTTTAATTTAGGAGCATTTTTTTTCATGTGTTGTTCACGAAGATAATATAGAAGATGAAGAATGGAAATCACTTTACATCTCTCATCTCATTTACTCAGCTTACGTCCATTATTTGTCATAAAAGAAGACACAACTGAAAATGTGGTGTAATCTTGGAGCCCTTGAAACAACGGACTGTAATTATTTATCACCCTTCTTTTTCAAGAGATAATGTAGTTTTGTTTAAACAATTCAAGCGTTATGGAATGTTGTGAGAGAAATAAATAAGTGGTATACATTTTAATATAACGTAAAATAAAACAATTTAATATTTTTTTGGTTAAAACTATAATTATATATTTTATATTTTTTTAATAATTGTTCCATTTTGTTACAATTGTTCGTATAAAATAAGCTCATGACCCGAAGTAATCTTTACTAAGCTTATATTGTGTTTACTATAAGCTGTATCTATAAAAATTGTGTCAGGAATATGAGAATTCTGAAACATACAAAAAAAAAATATCAAAATGACGACAAAATCTCGTAATATTTTACCCAGAAGAGTTCTTCATAATTTTAAATCTTTCCATCTCTTTTATACACGTTGAGGTATGTGGTGCTCTTCGCATACTTGGCAGCTAAGGTGACGTCTCGACGCCGCAGCCAAGTGAAAAGTCCCACAGCAATATTAGTCTCTCTCTCTCTCTCTCTCTCTCTCTCTCTCTCTCTCTCTCTCTCTCTCTCTCTCTCTCTCTCTCTCTCTCTCTCTCTCTCTCTCTCTCTCTCTCTCTCTCTCTCTTTCTCTCCCTGTCTACTTGTCACTAAGCATGCGGCTTCACGCCAACTACTCCAGCGGCAAATTTATTCAACACTAACTATATGAATAGATCTTTATTGTGAAGAAGCAAATTTGAATTGCCTCAATATAATAATATATCAATCATTGAATCGTATAATAATGTCACTTACATATTCTTGAAAGTGTATTAAATTTAATGCATTTATGTATGAATTTTTTGTGTAATATGAAGTCACTTATAGGAGATGCAGTGTCAACGGTGCATTTTCTGCACGCGTGACATGCATGCATTAGGGGACAAATCTACAGTAGCGTTCCTATTTCGTCCTCCTTTACCCTTTCTTCTGATCCCTTAAATATGCTAGGGAGCAATTTTGTAAGCGTTAAAGAGAGATTTAAGAAGCGTTTTCTTTTGTAAGAAACATTTTTCATACGAGGTAAAATGCAGTGAACGAAAACCGCTTCTTAAAAAAAAAAAAAGCTTCTTAAATCGCTCCTTAAAGGTGGATTCACATGGCGATTTTTTTCATGCGACGCGATGCGAATAATGCGCACTTGCTGTAACATCCATTGTGCCATATTTGGTATTTAAAATAAGAAAAATAGCATCGTAATTAATGCGATTCCCGACGAATTCGCCGTCGCATAGGATTTCACAGCTTTTACGTCAAAATCGCGTCGCATCGCCGTTGTTGCCATCTGAATCCACCTTAACACAGAATAACTATGAGAAAATGATAAGGAGAAACAATTAAAACTTGAGATGTTCGATGACGCACATGATTTATTAATTAATTAAATAACGTAATAACGATGCTATAGTCTGTGTGTAAGTTCTGGCAATTCATCCTATCCACTTATTTTCATTACTTACATACACACTAAATTTTTAGATGCTGAATTGGTTTCAGTACTTTATGTCAGTACAAAATTGCTCCAGTCAGTACAAAATTTCTCCAGTTTCGTCTTACATCCAGCACTTTTGACCTATAAAACACTTATTCCAAGTACAAATTTGGTACTGAAAAAAGAGAGTCAAAAAAAGTACCAAAAATTGACTCTATTTTTTCAGTACCAAATTTGCACTTGGATTAAGTGTTTTATAGGTCAAAAGTGCTGGATGTAAGACGAAATTGGAGCAATTTTGTACTGACATAAAGTACTGAAAACAATTCAGCATCTAAAAATTTAGTGTGTAGTCTTTATACATACCAGTGATAATTATTTTTTTAATTGGCTGAACTGCGCCTGCCAGATTGAAATGTAATTTCTGTTCAGCAATTCTGTTTACATGTAAGGTGTGTTGCCTAATACTCAGGGTAAGAAAATTATAACGATTTTTAAATAATTATTTATTATATGATACACATAATTGACATAACATGTTTATAAAACATACGATATTATGTATGGGCTAGTCACTAAAAACAAACAGACATACCGTAACATCAGATATAACATGTAAAATTAAAATTAACATTAAATTAAGGCTTAACCTGAGATATTCGGACGAAAAAAGTCGTATCGACAGATGTTCTTGAAATTAATTTGGTAGACTTACAACAATTGTCCAAATACTACTGATTTTTTTCAGATTTTTTTAACCGTTGGTTTAATTATAATTAATTTATTCAAATGTGTATTTTGTATCCTTTCAATGTTAAATTTTTCAATCAACATTGCACAAAAACGGCTCGAGATTTTTTTTTAAATTTTACATGGATTAAAAGCTAATTTTTTGGACTATTTTTCTGAATTGTTTTCATACATTTCGAACCGTGGCGATGATCGTTTCTGATATGTCCTAAGAAACTTGGCAACGCTCTCAAGGACTGTAGTTACCACCCCCTCCTAATCTTTTATTCGCATTACTATTGCAACAGTGTTGTCAGATTTGCAGGTGTAGCCACGCTTCTTGACCTTGACAGACAAATTCTCAGGTTATACCTTAAGCATTACACTAAAAATGATGCTAATTAAAGAAACAATTTTACAACAATTTTTTTTTTATTAACAGCACGTAAGTTTCTTAAATTCATATAATTCTGTTCGCTTAAATTCATTTTGTAGTCTGATGAACAAGTAATTACACCATAAGCGATAAATCTTCAATAAAAAATTGTAACATTATAGATTCTTATTAAACATGCGTATACGTAAACTATAACCGTAGTGAGTGAGGACATCAAATTATTATACGCATCAAGTTTTGAATATTGATAACAAAATTTAGTTGTTACAAAATATTACAAATAGTTTGTAAACCTCTTCAATGAAAGGTTTGAACATTCAATCTGTGTCATGCAGTTCAAATTACAATAACTTTGCATGCCACGAGGGAATGTGAGGCATGTGGAGGGTGATGGATGTGCAGCGGTCAGAGTCACGTACCGTGCACGTGACGTCACACATGATCGAACGTTGAGGGGTGAGATGTCATTATTATATAATCCGTTGAAAGCGTTGAGGGATGAAATAATATTTACTGCAATGAAAAGTATTTTTTAAGAATTAAAAACACCATCCTTATAAGGTACACTGTTATCATATTTTCACCTTCATTAAAAAATAAGATTTTTTTTTTTTTTTTTTTTAATTTTTTAGAATAAAGTTTTTGCGATACATGATAGGACATAAATTGTTGGGACTGCGGCGACTTTACTAAAAATTTAGCCAAATCAGCATCTAGATAAAAAAACACTAAAATATTATTAACTAAAAAAAAAAAAAATGAACCTATTATATTTTTATTTAGAAGTTGAATTGTTCTTTATCGTTGGGTGTAAAATTTTTTTTGTTATTACCATCGGGAAATAATTAGCAATGGGTATTACAAATTAATTATGTTAAACTTATAATTTTTGTTTATTAAAAGCTTGAAGAACCCTTATGTATTCTGTAGCGGCCGACAGGGAGATTATATCTGGCTGGTACAATATCATGTAATAATAAAAAAAAAAAATGATAATAATAATAATCCTTAAAAGATTTGACATTTTTTTAATTAATGGAAATAAAAAAAAAAAAAATAATAAAAAAGTAGAAAGTTAAGCATGCAGATGTTCCAAATTGAAGAACTTGTTGAATTTGAAGCTATCTATATTTGTAATTTTTTTTAAAGATACTGCACTTAAGGATGAATCTCAGTACATTCATATCTCGTAATCGTACCGCCTTGAATGCAACAAGACTTGCAGGGGACTTAGAACTCACCATCAATAGGTGACATACAAATTTTGAAGCGAATCTGTTTTATCAGTTTTGTGAAAACTGAGGTAGAAGTTTAACATTGGCCTTATGGACGAAAACCGGAAATGGAGCTGTTGCAATTAGTAATTAAGAAAACTGCAAGACTAAATTTGCTCAAACCATAAGCGATTAAGTTTTAAAACATTCTCGATTTGTTAAAATTTATTTCATTCGATTCGTTTGCAGGAAAATATTCTTTGACTCCAGCAGTAACTGAGATTAATCGTTAAACAATAAAAAAATATATTGTTTGCACGTATTGTTAATCACTACGTTTATAAGTTTTGAACGAACACGCAAATAAGTGTATCAAAATTTAATGGGGGTATAATTACATTACACAGTTAATAATCCACCAATGAAGAACCTGCAAGGTGTGGAGACTTCAAGATTGAAAACAGCTGCCGGATAAATTCAATTAATCTTGTTTAATATTACACTAATTGCTTGATGACGTTTCGTATTATTCTTATGAAATATCGCCAACATACATACATACATACGTAGTGATTGACAATTATAACAAAGTTACAGTATTAAGCGCGGAAAAAAGTCATTTTGACTTATTGTGCACATGAGGACTATTTTGTTGTCATTTAGGATGTCCACTGATCTCCGGAAGTGGATTAAAATAAGCCTATATAAAAAAAGACTATTTAGACTATTTTTGGTTTTTGAGACTGTTTTGGCAAAAGATGACTTTTTGACATATTTTAGTGCATTTCAGCTCTTTTCTTCATATTGTAAAAAAAAAAAAAAAAAAAAGAAGGAAGTAAAGAAATAAAAAAACAAACTTTTAATTATCACTCTTTTATAAATAGCACTTTTTATTTTAGCTTTTCTGCTGCATTTTCTAAAAAAAAGTGACTTTTTTATTGACTATTTTTTTAAAAAAAGTGAATTTTTTATAGACTATTTTCGAAAAATAAGTTGACTTTTTAGGCACCTATTTTTCGAAAAAGATGTGACTTTTTTCCGCGCTCTAATTATTATATGTGTTTTTTGAACAGTAGTAATGAAAATCAATAGGACCTTACATATTTTAAAGCAAAATTTATTCAACCGTTTGCGTGATGATGGCTGGAGAAAAAGTGATTGACATGTTCTGATAACTTATCACAAAGTGGTTCACTAACTTAGACTGCAGCGCCTTGCCCTGAGCTCAATAAAACGTCTGGAGATACCGAGGTAATATTTTATATAAAAAACAATATTATATAAATAAGTCAATATTATCTGAGACCTACAAAATAAATCTCAAGATATTCTTTGGCATTTTGTAGATTTTAAAACATGTATTTGATAAAAAAATAATAAATAAAAACTATAAATATAAAATAAATCAATGCTATAATATTATATATAGTACAAAGTACAAACATAATAAAATAGATAGAATCACAAAAATTTGATTTGATATTAATTCAATAATATATTTATATCGAGACTAGGTCATGTATAATATATAATATAGAACGTTTGTTATTTTAGGCATATCCTTGCATGCATGGGTATATAACATAATATATATGTATGTACTGTGGTATATAAGAAATGGTAGGCAATCGCAAGTCATGCGAACATGGTGAATTATTCAATAGAATCCCTTTAGGAGAAATCTCGTATATAAATGCATTGATATTAGTTTTTGGTTCTGTTAGCTAGAGCACCTTTTTTTTTGTACTTAAAGCATTTGAAATTTTTTGTCTACAAGAAAAATATGAAAATAAAATATAATTTTATAAGTGCAACAAACAATACAATTTATTACTCATCTCATGGGAAAGAATCTTACTGTCTTTTTTTGTATATAAGTTTTTTTAATAAAAAAAACAACAAAATATAACTAGGTAAAATTGTGTTCTGGAAAAGTAAGGCATAGAATAGTAATAACTTCTGTACAATTCTGTATTCAGATCATACAAGTATACAGTACAAATAAAAGTACAGGAAAACTAAAAAGTGCATGGAATTTATATTATCAACTTCGTATACCAAGGTCTTATACAGAGGTAGAATATAAATTGCGTGATTTTCGTGAAAACTATTTTTACATTTGAATTAAGGATATGTTGGAAGTGCAGCTGTCACCTTTCTCGCAATGACACTGCTGGTTGAAATTTTGATGAGACAGATTGAAAAGAAATTCAATTTCATTTGAAATTAATCAAACATAATTCTCCTTTTTATACTTTTTAAATTTTTAAATTATTTATTTTATCTCATTCCAAATACAAGGTACACACATAAAATACATGGTATCATGCATGGGTAAGACGCGTCATTTTAGAACAAAGAATATATTAACACACACACAAAACAAGAAGAAAAAAAAATTTTACACATCCAAATCTGTCGAAATTTAGCATTCAAATATTCATCTACACTATAAAAACAATACTTATTAAGAAACAATTTTACAGCGTTTTTAAATTCTATATATGTGTAGATTCTGATATCTTTTAATGAAACAGGAAGTTTATTGTAGATTTTAATACATGAGTATTGCATGAGTACTTGCAATTCAATTCCATTATAATATTTATTTTCAGCTAATTAATATTAGATGCGATCCAGTAAGGTGTTTTTCAGGAAAATAACCAGGTTTAACTGTGGTTAGTGTTTGCCATTCAGATGATAATATATCAAGCTGAAGCTGCTAACCATGGGTTAGTGAAAAAACTTTTTGAATCGCACTAAATTTTCTGTTTAATCGCTTTCCAAGTGTTCAATTAAAGCATTCCGTAAAACACGGTAGAAAAAAATAATAAGGGAAAAGAAATATTAAGATACAGTCAAATTAATTTGATATTCCTACCGGAAGTAGCCGGAAGTGAGAGGTTTCTGTCTTTTCCATTCATACTTAAAGTTTGAAATTTTGCAGAGAGATTTGTAATATGAGAAATGACTTGTTTGCTGAATTCTAAAACTGAAACATGTACAGGAAAGTCATAAACCTCAAACTTCCGGCTACTTCTGGCAGGAATATCAAATTAATTTGACTATAGGCGTATTTTAGATTTGGTTTAACTGCCGGAAGTATATTTACGGTCTGTATGTTTCCCAAAATTTTTGTTTAAAAAAAAAAAAAAAAAAAAAAGAAGGAAAGAAAAAGTTAAACCAAAAAATGCATAAACGTTCTAAATACAATTTATTGTAAATACCATGCTCTGTATTTTTGTCAAATAAAATGTCATTATTTCATTAGTAACGAATATTTAAAAATGTACAGCTGCTGAAGTATGTGAAAGCCTTCATAGTTCATAGTCTTCGTACAGTCATTTGCAAGAAACATTATGTGATAACGTACTAAATAATCTGCAGGCGTAACGAAAGGGGAGGGGGGTGAAAGCCCCCTCTCCAAGGGCGGGACATAATTCACGGCGACAAGTGACAGCTGGACTGATCACGATTAGCGTGTCGTTAGATTTAATCATTTTGGCAACACTGGATTAGCGTGTCGTTAGATTTAATCATGTTGGCAATACTGGATCTGGATGCTGACGTAAGTGTCACGTGACCGCACATCAGCAGTTAATTAATTCAGATAATGCTAACACAAATTAAGATATACTGTACTGCATTAATTAATAATATGAAATATGGGATTTATAAAAAACGAGTTATTTTAATATAATTTTTGTGTAACTGCAATTAGATTTATGTAATCATGTCAATATATAGAGTATAGAGTTAATTTATTTATGAGCACTGATGACAGTTGACAGATTTTTTTGTTATGTGCATGGAGGAGGAAAAAAATACTAGTCTTATTAACTTTTTTATGAAAACTTTTTTTATGAAAACATTTTTTATTTCACATGGGGGGTATATATC